>JAITYX010000028.1:6365000-6965000 GCA_021018815.1 Talinum fruticosum
GTTGTATATTAATATTTATTTATTTGTTTATATTTTGATTTTTAGAATGAAGATAGTTGTAAAATAAAATTATATAAAAGCTAAAATGAAAATATTAGAAAATTAGGATAAATTTTTATGCGATCCCCACCCAGAAGAGTTACACCAATAACCACACCATAGAAAATTGCAAATTAAATTGACCTTACAAAATACTTTTCCCATGTTGGACTTGTCATTTTTTAATTTTTCACAATTTTCTTTATTAGTAAAGTTTTACTTTTATTATTCACCAAATATCATATTTCTATACACTCAAAACCTAAACCCAAAATCCACAAAAAATAAAAAACAAAACCAATACTAATATTTCTTTTTTATCATCCATTGCCGTAAGGAAAAATATATGGTAATATTCCGTATCTCATTAACACCCTAAAAATATTCAATTCACATTAATTAAGGATTAAACACCCAAAAGAAAAAAAAATTCATGACATAATTATAATTGGATTGGATTGAATAAAGTTTTCTTTTCCATTCGGCTTTAATTTAAATCTATTTTGAACTCAAATAGTTCAACTTTTTTAATCATCTTAATTGAAGTCAGATTAAATGTTTATGTCATCCCTCATTAATTTGTGCCATTATTTAAGTATTTTGTTATATTGAACACTATTTATACTATATATAATAGTATTCTTTTCAAAATTGTCAAATTGTGGTCCGATAATTAATTTAGGAGATTTATCCAATATAAAATAATAATTTGTCCTTGAAAAAACAAAAGTTCCATCTCATCAATGAACTCTCCAAGACTCACTTGCCACAACAAATCAAAATATAAAGGATTTAAAATACGACAATACATAAAATGAAAAAATACATAAACATCATGAAGAAATGCATAGGACACAATATCAAACGATGGGTTAATGAACATGTTAAACAGAATTTAAGAGTTAAAATGACACTAACTCGACCTTATTTTACCAAATAAAATACACCCTAAAGTTTCCTTAAAGTAGGTATTTTTCATATAATCACGGAGAATTTTCAAAAGTAGTAGAGTTTGAATAACCAACTAATTGAGTCCATGGTATTATTGAATTGAGTAACAAGAATTTGATGTTTCATTTTTTAAAGGAAAATAAAGAATTAAATCAGATATTTTCCTTAATGTTCATCTCTTTAAATTTGTTTCCTTTTAAGTTAAACGTAGAATTTGCACTTTTTAAAAGAATGACATGATTTTGGTATTATTGAATTTTACGATCCACTTTAGATTATAAATAATGTTTAAGTATAGAAAGATTAAGAAGCTTTATTTGAAATTGACAATTTAAATTGTATATAGTTATGTGTTTATTTATTTAGGATTTGGATTGTATATGAGCTCTCATTTTTTTTATGTATATTGATATGCAATATTATTCAGAGTCCGAAATATATAATTTTCTCTAACATTATTAATTTTTCATTGTTGATGGCGCTTTTTGACTTGGTGCTATAAAATTGTATTAGTTGAAGACATATTTATTATAGGAATTTTTAAAATTAGAATCAACAGGAACATTTTATAAAAATAATGTTTAAATATTTGACAATCTAAGAAAGCAACTTGGTTATTGCTAATAAAGATTCACCCTATGCATTGAGTGATATAATAAACCTTAAGAAATCATAAATTAATATAATAAAAATATAACAATTACATATATACTTGATATTAATAATTAAAAATGCTTACAAGATAGAAAATTATGATTCAAATATGTTGTGGAATAAGACGTAATGAATAAAAAGTTAGGAATTATATTGTTTCAAGTTCGTAATTTGTGTACTTTAAGTTCGTAATTTGTGTTATGTTTAAAAGGATGGAAACTTAATATGTCAACTTCTATTAAACCTGTAGGATTTATTCATTTGTCTCAAAATTTATGCACAATATACAAATATTTTTTTTTGTTACAAATACGAGTTTGTTTTAGTCTGTTCCTAACATTTCTATCTCTCGACTTATTATCGACAAATATATTTAAATTATATCTTTTACGATTGTAAGTTTTCTAAATTATTAAAAGATGAATATTTGCCATGAAGTCTCCCGCCATCTTGAAATATAAGTTCATGTTACTCTTATTATGTTAATTAATTGGGAGGAAGAGTTGTATTTTGAGTGAAACAATTGGATGTTAATCGAGTAAAACATGTATTTATAAATTCTTAATTGTACCAATATTTTTGCGTCATCGACTCACCACTAAAATGACAATCAATTTTCAATACAAGTACAAAGCACATATAATTTTATTACTGTACGTTGCGAATTGACCGATCATGCCTTTTGTCGTGATACAAATTACATCTTTTTGCTCATTACCTATTATTGTTAAATTTATTTGGATCATTTTTATCATTATAATATTTTTCATTATTAATCTTAATATAAGTAGTTATTATATATTTAATTTCTTAATACATAATTTTTAAAAATTATTATATTACTCCGTGTATAACACGAGTCCGGACTAGTATAAAAAATGACAAGAGGTAGTTTTCATGACTCATTGATTTTAAAACTTGATAATTAATATTGAAAAGTAAAGCTTAATGATATAAAAAATAAGTGTCATTCGTTAAGAAAATGGACATACAAAGTTAAGTAGAAAGAAGGAAATTGCGGGGCAAGTATACATATCAATATTTGTCTTCGACCAACTTATTTGCGTTTTATAAATAATATGAATCACGCTTGATAAATCATGTTGTAATTGTACAAATCGATTCGGAGGTGTCATCAAATCTAATAGAAAAATTTTTCATTTTGGAAGTCATATTCATTGTTTTTTTTTTTTAACTAAAGCATGAGGGAAGTCATATTAAATCCAATTCCGCTATTCTGGAAGCATTTGCCGGAAAATCAGACAATCATGCAAACTCGTCAGCCACAAAGGAGGGATAGCCTTTGAATCAAATGAGCAACAAGATTTTCCCCACGCTTCACAGGACTAGAAAACAATGAAATGAACGAAGAAATTAGACTCTTGATATCTTCAAAAATTAGATCAACATGCGACCTTCCTGTGGTAGTCCCTTGCAGCCGAGAGTGACATCACACCCAAAGCATCCGACTCAACAATCACCTTCCCATGGTTCCTAGCACACGTGTCTCAAAGCTGTCCGAATGATTTCACACTCAACCACTTGAGGTTCCAAACCCATTTGTAGACGTTTAACACCCATCTCCACTGCAACTATCCGAGTCCCATCTAGTCACTGAAAACAACAGCATCACCATTCACTTTGACCCAGCCCAGAGGGGCAGCGTGGCATACCACAAAGGAACAGATATGCCCACTTCTCTCTAGGTACAAACCGCGCTGCATACGTCTTGTAGTCGACCACTAACTGTCTAAATGCTGCAGCCACTACCTCAATGATGGGTAGTTTCTTACTCATGACAATTTTGTTTCGAATAGTCCAACACACCCTCACCATTCCAAGGAACAACTCAAAATTGATCCCTCCCTAACTTGTCGCAACACCACACAATGGATTAAGAGAAGGAAATAATAGGATAATCTTCCCATACCTGACTAAACTCACTGGCTTTCCACATTTGTACAAGATAGGGACACTTGAACAAAGCATGACACAACGTCTCCTCTGCTCGCCCACAAATTGGACAGACGCCATATGGTAGCATGTGCCTAAGCTTGAGCTCTCCCTTCACCGCCAACAAGCTGTTCAAAGCACGCCACACAAAATGTTTAAGTTTAGAAATCATATTCATTTTTACATTAGTACATATTAATTTTTTAAAATAAGAGAATACGTTTTTATATAACTTAAAAATATGTGAGTTTATTTTAACAATTTTTTAATACTGTTTTTATATATTTTACTAATTGTTTAGTTGGATTCTATAATAATAACTCCAACACCGAATATGAAGATACCATTTGTGTGTTAGATCTTATAATTATTTTCTAATAAAATGGTTGGCAAATTATTGCTCTATGCATTATTTTTCCCTTGCACATTTTCTTAACATCCCGGGCAAGCCATGAAGGTATTCCTAAAAATTCTGCTATTCATCATGCGCTAAATGAGGCCAAAGAGGGTCAAGCATACACAAGCCAGATTTTATGCCGAAACAGTTTACAATACAAGAAACAAAATAACATTTCCAGGAATAAAACGTTACCATCTTTTAACTGAAAAAAACACTCCTTGAACAAAAAGCCTTGAAGCTCCCCAAAATCGTATCCCGAATCCTTCAACGAGTCTCCACAAAGAACAGCTATAATCATAATGCACATAAATCTTACTAGCAAAGACGAATCTCCAACCAACAATATATCTATGAGGTAAGTTTGGCTTGACAACTGCACTATTCTTGGCCTCCTTTCCTTGACATATTTATCTAGTGCTTCTCTAGCCTTGTGTTCTGACAAGTGTATTCCACTCCCATTTGAATGAGTGTTGTATGCATTCTTTGATAGACACCGAGCAAGCACAACAGCATCTTCTAAAGCAGCAGACCCGACTTGCCCAAGGAAAGGACCCATGACATGCCAGGCGTCTCCTGCCATGGTTATAGTCCCCTTGCGGAAGTTTCCAGAAAGTAAATTCCGAGGTGCACGATATCTCAAATGTGTGAGCGAAAATGAGTCAAGGTCACTATTCTTTATCATCACGACAATCTCTGTTGAGAAACCAACTGTTAAGTCCAAGGTTAATCCCAAAATGGATGCGGGATCCTTTGGCATCTCCATATCTGTTCAAAAGCACATTCACAATTTTCAGTCTAGTTCAATTTGCGTTTAACACATTTGTGCATAATATGTCAACAGATGACCCACCAATCCAGCAAATGAAATTGTTCACTTCAGCTTGGAATTATATCAGATCAAATCAGAGCTCAAGTCATATTACATTCAGTTCAAGTTGTTTCAGGTTCAAGACATTTATGGATCAATTCCCCCTTTGTCTAAATAACTTCTCCAACGAAAAACAGTTCATATCGATCAAAGAATAATATTGGAAAATGTAGGCTTGGGTCAAAATTAGATAGCATGATTACCAAGAACAACTCTCGACGTGGTTCCTGCTTTCATGTAGTCTTAGGAGATCTAGATATATGCAGTCTTACCTTTGCAAAATTGCGTGCACTCTTCGAGCAATCTCTGCACGCAGCTGATTCCCAATAAGGTTTATTATCATTCTCTAGTTTCACTAGTTCAACCAAAAAACTCCAATTGTTGAGAAAATGAATATTAATTCTAAGTGGATTGATAGTAGTAATGAGATATGTACAGAGACATCAATAAAAAAAAAAAAAATTTCTTAAGTGGATATACAACCCCCCCAAACAACACCAAAGCAAACTCAGTGTGGCATCATTCCACTGCAGACCAATATATTTAGCCAATAACTTATACTTCATATAGGGACACATCAGTAGGTTGCTATCAGCACCCACTACCAGCCCTTTGTAAAACAACAATTGTAGGCATTGTAATGTGCTACTTAATTTTTCCTTTTCCATCTTCTCCACAATAAAAAAACTGTCTCATATGCATGCCCAGTCATACATGTTGAATAATTCTCTAATATAGTAAGACAATTGCTCTGAAAAATTGAATCGTATGCCGAAAATTGAATCATACAGTGAGGCTGTCAAGCTGTAAAAAGCAGCTACTAACTTACCTCTTTGACTTCCTTCCATAACAAAAAACCAGTAGACAGTTTTTTCATCAATTGGGATTCTTCCAACATAATGCTTATCTTTTCTTATTCTCAAGAACTCTAGAGTAAATCCATGGCCATTTGGGTAAGTAGTCAGACCTCTAACTACACACCTAGGGAAACGCTTTGTAGGCTTCAGGCCAATGAAATTTGCAATGACTGAGTTCGCTCCGTCACATCCAATTAACACCTGCAAGTTGATTTCTGAAACGTATGGGTGATTACAAATTCTAAGAAAAAATGGAGTAAAGTTCCAAAATCAATCCCAAAAGATGAAAGTGAATCCAATATAATTAAAAATAGTAGCTATAGCTAAAAAGATGAAAGCGAATTGTACAATGAGATTATAACTGAGGGTGAAAGGAAAAGTAGCTACTAAATAGCTTAATGAATAATGAAAGGTACCTTGGCCTTTATTAACCTTCCATCAGAGAGTTGAAGAACCGGACTTGAACATGATTTTTCAACATCTACACATAGAACTTGGCATCCAAAATGTATTGTTCCCGAGGGTAGCTCATTGGCTAAGGCTTCAACAAGGTCACTTCTCTTAATGCAATGGTTGTCCCCTTCACTGGAAGTAAAAAGAAAAAAGCTTAGCAGTCATTATTCCAATATCAAAAATATTCACTTCACAGTAGTCCTTTTTGAATTTCTTCACACTAATACTGCATATCCTCAGAGCATATATGAACTATTGTTCTACAATGACATAGAGAATCCTTCTAATACTGTGAATGGTATTTCATGAATTTTTGATGTGACCCTGAGGTTTTTCTTTTTCTTTTGTCTGGACTAGTCATATGGTGTAAACAATTTTTTCTATGGTTTCATGAAAATCTTATGTGAAACTGTCTTATCCAAGACAAGGTTGCTGTAAGAATGCCAACACTTTAATCAACACCTTAAGTTTTCATCAAACTCAGTAACATAAACAACTGGTGGGCTGTTGGATGAGCTGAGAAAGGTCATCTTAGCTTGGCTGGCATAATGTGTCAAATTCTAATCAGTCTCACTTGTGAGTTGTTCTCAGCCCACCTGGTTGGTCTGAGATGCACAATTCGACCCAGATTTGGCTTGGTCTAGGCAAGTGGTGGAATTCAGGTGAGATACATACATCCTTAGTTGAGCAGAGCCACCAATCCATAAGCCTCAGCTTGGCTTGTTCAAATTTGTGCACGGAGCTGACCCATTCATTTGATCACCACTAACAAAATATATCTTTTGATAATATGAAGTCTTTCCTGCTGATTATCCCCAATTCTAACCCCAGAAATGCATAACAAACAATAGATTACCTCACTAGAGTTTCTCGTACCACACCTTTGTCAACCCAAACATCACGCGCCCTGTGAATTTTAAGCATGTCAGATCCGAGAAAGGAAGTACAAAGCAAACGCAGTTTCACTCAAAGTCAGATGCAGATTATTCACATAATCACGTTGCAGTTTGAGATCACAAGTCTGTTTACCATTGGAAAGGGATTGCAGTTGATTGAAGAGTGGAATCGAGACCAAGCTGATGAAGAGCACGCCAGGCATTAGGCAACACACCAATGGCTGCTCCTGTTGCTCGAAGTGTCTCGAATCTTTCTAGCACCACACTTTTGATGCCTTTCCTGCATTATCAATCAATACATTGCCATTTTCAATCTTAACTTTGTTATTAGTTGCATTTAATTTATCACATCCCAATTCATTCTCTTCTTTAACAATGCAAGTAAGAGAAGATATCACTTAATTATTTAAAAAAAAAATGAAGAGCAGTTCCTAACTTTATAGTACATTTTTCTTTCCTAATTGTGTGCCCAACAGGGACAACTGGGTATATTCACCCTTGCACAAAAATGGTGTCTCATATTAATCTTTCATACCGAAGGCTAAAGGTTTAAACCCACCTCTTGTAACTGTTCTCCAGCCCGCTTCCACCTTACAAGTCGGCCTTATTTTACCCACGGGTCAAAGTAGAATTTAGGGGTATTCACAATTCGGGTACTTGAACCAAACAGATTTCAGTTCGGGTGACCAAAAGCTCATGTCGGCTAAACCTTGAACTGCTACCAAACTGATAATATTTGGTTTGATTTTTCAGGTACTCGGTAACCCAAAACTTTTTCATCATACACTAAATAACAATGTTTCATTAACCATCACCAATATGCTCGCGTTTTTGCATCCATCTATCCTTTATCTCTCTCTATCTCCCTTCGCCTTTGCCTCACCGTATTCGTCAAAAACAACACAACCAAAATTAGCACCCAGACAAAAAGAAAAACTCAAATTCAAAGAAGAAAATATTAAAGATTAGAAATTTTCAACGGACACAAAAATCCCATCAGGTTATCAGGTAGCCAAAAATTCTACCCAAAGAGCGAATGGGGTAGACGTAGAGCCTTGCCCCATTGAAATAAGAAAAGAGAAAAAAAGGCTTGATACGGATAGTGAGAACATGATTCCTAGATTAAGTCAACTGACATTTGACACCATAAATGAGTATTTTAAGCAGACAGTAGGCACCCAGTTTCAAAAAAATCATACACCTGGACTTTTTTTTTTGGGAAGAAAAGCGGAATTATATAGCAAATCCAAGAACATACAGAGTTCATGCATCACTTAGATCATCATAAACTAGACTTTGCTGCATAGAACTAAAACCCTAACAAACACTAGTAGCAAGCAAAAAAAAAACAAAAAAACCCCGCAGCAGAACAAGATCAAGACCTCAATTCCACCAAAGTGCTGAATGATACACTTGGACTTTAATTATCCTAATTTTCATGAAAGGGAAATGAGAATCAACTAACTAATCATGTCAGCAGTTAACAACCAAGAAAGGAGGGAGAGAGAGAGAGGAACCTCTGGAGAGCCAGAGCTGCGGCAAGGCCACAAATTCCACCGCCAACAATCAGTATCTCTTGCCATCCTCTGTCTCTTCTCTATCTCTCTCTTCTTCTCCTCCTCCTCCTTGTTGTCCGTCAGTCATGAGGACTATGAACATAGAAAACAAAAATGTACTCGTAGTAGTAATCATTCGCCAATAATTCACGGGAATGTATTTTTAGACAGGTGTTACAGTATTTTTAAACATGTCACTTGTTTTGTGATGTGTAAAGTGGGGGAAAAGAAAATTATTCTACTAGCCTCCATTAAATTAGTTATCCTTTCTATTTTCTTATGTTAGTACTTAGCTAATACCCGCGGCTATAGCTGGATTAAATTTTTGAACAAAATGATGCATTGAAATAATTTCTAAATGTCATGTTAATCAACACATCTAAAAATTATGATATATTATGGTACAAAAAAAATTGATATATGTTGACTACTCGTAAATGACAAAAAAATTTGACGACAATATGCAGATCAAAATTTAAGCTGCAAAAATCAATAATTTAACCGATTCTTGCCAATGCTTTGTTGGAAATAAAAATTCAGTTTATACTTGTACCTAAATCGAAATGACAATATTTTGTTAATGGTCAATTTAATATGACATGGACACGAAATATTTTAGATATAAATTACTTTGCATCATAGAAAAGTGAATTAAAGAGAGAAAAACACTTTAATACTTCCCATAAAACTACATTGTATAAGTGGGTGTTATTAAAATGCGAATAAAACCCTAACCTATAATTACCCAATTGCATTTGTCTGTAAACATAAAGTACCTATAATGACGTATAAATAACAGATTGAAAAACTAAAAATCAACATAGCTAAAAAATAGACTTAAAAACAAAGCAATAGAGAGCAATTAGGCCTCTTTTTATTATGTTCAAATTCATACAAAAAGAAGTTCATATATAAGCACTAATAAAGTGAGGAGAAAGTAAGTGTACATAAGATCAAATACTCCAATTACAAAGAATCATGACCCACTTCCAAATCAACAAAACACTTTTATCCTTCCCAACCCACCCCGCCCGAATCCACAAAGATTTACCCCAACCCACCCACACACAAAATTTACGAAACTCTTCAACATCCCCCTCCTCTTCGACTCATAATGGGATAACTAATCTAATCAAAAATTCAAAACAATGATCCTATGATTCTACCCCGAATGCACAAGGATGTATGCCACTAACTTTTTGCCATTATGGCTAGATTAGTTTTCCCATTTCTTCGATTGAGTTTAGATTTGCTAGAATGCACCCATAGTTATCACCGACTTTTTGCATCGGGGCTATCGCCTTGCAATTGAATAATGATCCTATCCCGTGTACAAAAACCCAACCACCATAAGAGAAGAAGTTTAGAAAACAAAGGTCCAATTGAACATAGAAAAGACGAACTCCATTGGTAATTGAAGAATGATTTCAAACCCATAAATTGGGGGTGCTAGTGCCACTTGATTGAATTGGCTGCATATTCTGCAAAAGAAACTCTAACTTAATAACAAATTTAGAATCTAGTAAATTCTAGCAAAAAACCCTAAAAAACTCTAGCAAAATTAGCAAGGGTAAACTAACCAAAAACTGAAGAAAAATTGATCCGAGTCGTAGGGAAATTGTTGTTATAAATGCAAGTGAATAAAAAACTATTCAGGAAGGAGTCACGGACGTAAGAAAAAGAGAGCCAAAATAATACTACACCGAGCGGAGAATTTGAGGTGGTGGTAGAGGAGTTAATAGGAAGATTAGAGAGAGGGGTGAGAGAGACAGTAGAGGTAAGATTTAAGGCGTAATTAAGCTGCACTAACCAAACCCTTCAAGTAATCAAGTCCAGAGATTCGCAACACAACTAATGACACATTAGACACGTAAAACGTAGATTTTGCAGCTTTAAATCACAAAATTAAAAGCTATAAAATGCAAGATCTATGGCATTGGATCGAATTAGGAAACAACAAAGTAAAATCAAAATTGCCCAATCAAATTCCAACGCGAATCGCATAATTTAGAATGTGGTAATCAATGTGGATTGAGTAGCTCACCGATGAGAATTGAGGATCCGTGGGATCTATCGGACGGGGAGGAGAGAGAGAGATAGAGGAGGAGGAGGAGGAGGAGGAAGGGAGGGAGAGAAGTAGAGGAGCAAGAAAGAGAGAGAATAGAAATATACACGAATTTCGCAGAAATTATAATTCCGTAGCTAGAAAATAAATTGAGAAATTATATACAGTGGGGAGGGGGAGGGAGAGGGCCTAACCAGAATTGAACCAAAAATTCAGTGTAGTGGCGTTAGAAAAATGAATCTGCAGTGAAATCGAACCAAATCGAACTCCAAAGCCCGTGTTTCGCAGCTTGAGGTTAGAAACGGGGCGTCACATTTGCCTTTGATTCTATCGACATCCTTCTTCCTTTCATGCATGTCCATCAAAGCCACGGGCACCGAAGACCCACATCCATCACCGAAACCACAAAAATCGAACATCAAAATCCACATAAAATAATTCAATATTTCGAGGCATTTTCGCAAACACTTAACAGGCATAGTGGATACAGGGAAATACCACTTCGGAAGGCATTCTATCGGGAAACGGCGAAGGGCACAAATCCTTTTGTGATTTCTTTATGAGTTTGCCATTGAAATGAAGCTAGAGTAAAAGGGAAGATCTTGGTACTTGTTTCACTTTGCATTCTAGTCCTCCATTAAATAGGGGCAACGATAGGGAGAGATGGGGGAGAGGGAGTTACTGTGGTGGTGGTGGTGGGTCTGGGGAGGAGTTACAGAGAGAATTAAAGACTGAAAATAGAGAGAGAAAGAGAGGAGTGCAGTTAGAGTAAAAGAGACTTAAAAGAGGGAGAGAGAGACTGGTATAGAGAGGGAGAGAGAGAGAGAGAGAGAGAGAGAGGTTAATTAATAAAAAAATTAACAATTGAGATTAATTAGAGAATTTAATCAAGGGTTAAAAATCAGTTTAATCCCTATAATTAAGGGGAGGAGAGTAATCCTAACTTTCCTTTTATAATATAATAGATGTCATAAATAATCAAGTTGTCACCTCTTAAATTGGTGGTCGTTTAGAAAAAAAAAAAAAATCACCTCCAAAGCATCACACACAATCAATCAACTTTATAACCGATATATAAACGTCCAATACCCCCAAAGTAAAGTTTATTTTAATCCAAAAACTTCTGATTAGTTAACCCGTGAGTTGGACTGGGCACGACCACGACCCGTGCTTATGTATCCTACGACCTATTTCTATGATTTTAATGAAGAATCGCAAGTAATAAGTATAGTTTCGTTAAAAAAACAAGGACAAGTTGAATTGATTGATTGAGAAATTATTGATGGTGTATATTGTTTGAGAAATAATGAATAAATATTGTAAATGTGATAATAGTAATACAAAAAAATCATGTTTTAACAAAACATCAAAAAACAAAATCAACAAAGGTAACAACACTCATTTTAATGGGTAATACCAAATTTATAAATTACCCATCCCGGGGATCTCAAGCAACTATTATGTAGGATAAGTGAAGGGGTAAACATAACCAAACTTATGAGCATGTAAGGGATTCAATGAGTCTAGGCGTGGCAACACATAAAGATGATGAAAAAGAAGAAAGTCCTTAACCTATATGCTAAACAATTTTATCTTAGGGTTATTTCCCAATACTTTGTATTTGTTGACTTCGTATAGTTATGTTTCTAGGTTATGGTTTTATGGTTTCATGATTTACTCATTTATTTGAACTGGTAAAGCTACCTTTTCGTAACTTTTTCTATTGTAATTGTTATGTCCCACGATTGTAGGAGTTATATCCATGGGTCATGGAAGTGTTCATTCCAACTCACAGAGTTGATTAATTAGAACATTCCGGATTTGTAATTTTGTCATCTTGGGATGACTAACTAACTTGGTCAAGCATTTGAACTTATACCTGTGGATTATATGGTAAAATTACTATACTTCTTATTCCTACCTAAAATACGACTAATTGTATTAAATTTATTTAAAACAAAAAAAGGGCCAACACACATGGGAGAGCACTCCTGTCTTCTTTCCGTAGAGGATAAAAAACAATCGGTATTTATTTTTGTACACGAGAAAATTTGTTTCCTTTTTTTTTTTTTTTAAAAAAGCTCCACAATCGCCTATCTCTCTATTACCCATTCATCGACCTCACAAGTCCTAAATCCTCTGTTTCTTTTATTTTGCTATGCTACTCCCTTATTCCTCTTGTTTCTAATTTTTGGGTTGTGTTATTATTTTATTTCCACCATTAATGCAAGTAAATTTCTACTCTTTTTCGCTGTTTTTATATATTTTAGAGTTCGTGAACTAATATCAATAGTGATGAAATGAATATAGGTTTTGCATGATGAAGGCTTGCTCTTGAGAGTCCGAATCACCTAAGAGGGGGAGGGGTGAATAGGGTGAGAAGGAAATTTTTGTAGAATAAAGAAACTTTCTGCAAAGTATGAACTTAGAAGATAATTATGAGTCTCGAATGAACTCGGAAGATACGTGGAAACCCTCATGGGGCGTAAAATCACGAACAGTTGTCAATCTAGATGCCATGTTAAATCCATTATTTTAAATCCACAAAATACAAGGACTAACTCTTACGTAATTGCTCCCTTATACAATTCAATACAAGTTTCCTAGACACAAAAATTTCCTTATCTATTCTAATACTTTCTAACTCGAGATAACCCTTATAGTTAGGGACAAGTGAGTTGAGTTACCCCTTACATCTCGAGTCACGGGACTTTACAAAGAATTGAAGTAAGTAAGAGTGTTTACAAGACTTCTTTATGTTAGGAAGAATTAAGTTCTAAAATTGTAACCGCAAGTGCACTGCGTAGTTGTAGCTAGCCTGAGCAAGCACGGGTCGTGTCCACAGAGAGTTGTGTTTCAAATATCAAAACTAACTTAAACTTTCTATCTAAGCAAATCAACACAGATGAGATGGATATGGTGATTAAACTAACCTAGAGAGCAATAAAAATAAAATACTTGGGTTGTGATTTTACCACTCAATAAATTAATTAATCAAGTCAAGCTTAAACCTACCCAAGTTTATACAAGTATTTAGGAGTGGTCAGTTGCACCATCAAAGCCTACTCAAACCGCACTTTCGAGGGTCATGAGCTAGCTTAGTTATTCTAACCACCTACTTTCGTGGGGTTAGCCCAACTAAACTACAAAAATAGCAACTTCGGACCTAGCTAGAATTCAGGCTATTTTCATGCCAAAATCCCAACTATTCTCTTTACCCACACTAGCAAATTGACTTCACTTTTCAGTGATATACCAACCGCCTAATAATCAAGATGAAAAGACCCTTTCGGGCATCTCATCGAACCTATGTGGTAGATATGAGAAACAATCTTAAAATAATAGCATAAACTAGGTAATTAAATGCCTAAACAAAATTAATTAGCCATCAAGGAGGCTAATTACAACCAAAGTGACACAAATTAACAACTAATTAACATGAAACAAAATTAATCTAACAACTACTAACAAAAATTGACTCGAATAACGGCGTAAACTAACAAAATAAAGTTAAACATGAAATTAAACAAATAATATAACTACTACTAACATCAAAATATAATAAAAATTGAATCTTTAAACTAAATTAAACAAATTAGAAACAAAGGAGAGACAAAAAGGAAGAAGTTACGAGGAACGAATAGAACTGAAACTAAAAATGTCAAGAACTCGAAATTTCGAACTAATAATTAAAACTAAAATAAATTGAATCTCAATATTTACAAGAGGAAAATTAATTAAATTAAACTAAAATTAACCTAAAAAAACACTAATCCTACGCCTAAAAAACTCCAGCCTCGAAACCAAGTCGCGCCACCCCCTTTATATATAAAGTCATGCCGCTCTTGATTTCTTTGCAGATCCTGGAATTAAATTCGAAGTTCAATCTTTTTTTTTCCTCTCCACTGACCACTCCGCCTACTCTGCTTCTTATATTTAAAGTTATTTGCGTATCTACTCCAATGATACTCGTTGTTCCTGATCGAAGAAATAAAGATACTTCGAATATTTTTCTATTTACTTTTATCCGTCGTAAAAAGAGATAATTTCCTACTTTTTCCTTTCCTTAAAGGATGAAAATAGATAAGATTCATCTCGCATCCGAAGACAAATAGTTCGATTTATTTTACATTTTGAATAATTTTGGAAATAAAAGAACAAACAATAAGGTCGCCTAGACGTCGTCGAGAATTGAGAATTCTAATTTGTTTCAACTCAAGGAATAATAAAGCCGATGTCATCATCGAATCTTGTTTCCTTTCCTTTTTTTTTCTTTTTTTTTTTTGCCATGCATGCCAATGGAATATGGGTTTTGGGCCTTAGAGTTCCGCATTTGATCAACCCGATTTGCTCAACTTAGTCTCCCAATCTGTACTTTTCATTTATTTCCAGCTTAAATTATGGGATCTACTTAACCCAATTTATTACCTACAAAATCAAACAAAATAAATAAAAATCTATAAAAAAATATTATTTTACGAGACAAAAACTAGATAAATAAGGGTATAAATAACGTAATATTTAGACCAAACAAATACCCCCACACCTAGCTTTTGCTCGTCCTCGAGCAAAACAAAAATAAATAAAACCTAACTCACTTTCGCAGGAATCGCGATTGCACTTAGCTCGTGCAACAAGCCCTTTAAACCCCTTGGTAGCCCAAGTGGACGAGTGAGGTCTCGTGAGGGTTTGTAAAAGATATACCTACAAAATCTTGAAAAGGAAAAACAAAAGAGAAAGAGAAAAAGGAAATCTTTTTGGGTATTTCAAAAATTTTCACTAACATATATACAAAGTGAGAAGGAATTGTGCACATTCTAATCAACCATATCACCCTCGTACGTCGGATATTAACATGCATATAAAAACAATGCACACATCAAGACATTTGATCCTCCATTAGTGACATCCACATACCCATTTTTACCCCAAACAAGTAAATAATGAGCAAGTTAGACTGGTAGAACCTTACTTTAGGATAAAGTGGAACACTCACACCCATGTATTTAGAAAATATAATGAGGGTTCACTTGAAACTCATTCCAATAGTGCACCATACCATAGGCTTGGTCATACTCTCAATTCTCTACCATTATGTAGGCAAAATGCAAATGCAATCAAGAGGACTTTTTAAGGTTTATAATGGGGCTAAGGTTTATGTGTAAGAAAGGGAATCAATTTAGGAAATGTGGAGGTAAATAGCCAAGGCCTAATGACTAAGGAGCAAAAAACACTTCCAAAATATGAATAAAATCTCTATCTCAATACACTTCTTTCAGCAAAATAAATCCCAAGAAAACCTAAGGAATGAGCATAACAACTTTTGAACTTTTCTCATGCCAATCACTTATTCTTTTTTATTTTTATTTTTTTGATTTTTCTCTTTTTTTCTTTTTTTCAATTTTTTTCATTTTATTTCTTTTTTTTTTTGAACAAATAGTATTGGCATGAGAATCGTGAATATAACTCAATTCCAAAGGGTATAATAACCAATAGGGGATACATCTAACTTTACATTAATATAAATCCCCTTTTCAAATCATCGAAACAAACAAAACACCATTTATATACAACTCAAAACTACCCATCTCAAGAAGTGTTACTCCACTGGACCTGGCTTAGTATAGGAAATATATATGGGCCAAGGGTAAATTGGATGTTGGTATAACAAAGGATAAGTTAAAGCTCAAAGGGCTAGCAAAAAGGGTATATATAGTAGGGTGGCTTTCTGGCTCATGTAGTTTGAAAACAAATGAATAAATGTCTCCATCATATTACATAATGCAAATGCCAAATGTGATCTCAAAGAGAGACAAAGCGAGTTCTAGAGGAAATGGACCAAGGAAGAGTCACACATGAAATGAAATATGAGACTAAAATTAATGAATTAGTCTATAAGGCTCAAAAACTCACAGGTTCCTCTACCAAAGTCGAACTAACTCAATAATTGAATGTTGGGATTCAAAAGGGACATAGAATGACATATTTTGGATCAAAGTCTATTATATACATCATAAATATATACAAACTAATAGCCAAGTAACAAGGGTTCAAAACTAATCAAAATGCCACAAACTCCCTAAAAATAATTTTTAAAAATAAAAAATCTTTTTGTAATTTTGAAAATTTTTTCCTCATTTTTTTCTTTTTCAAAAATTGAAGCATGGCTTCTCCTCCCCCATACCTAGATCTCACAATGTCCTCATTGGGAGCCAAGGAGCAATCACACCAACAAAATAGACTCAATTATATACAAAAACATTATCACAAAAACAAAACAAAAGTAAAAACAAAACATGAATATATACATATGTGTGATCATGGCCATCATGGCTCGACAACATCCAAAGTTTATCCTCAAAATGATCGCCCTACAAAAGCATAATCCTAAATATCCACAACTAAAAACAGAGAAAAAAAAATACAAAGAAAGAAAGAAAGAAAATATAAGAAAAGGAGAAAGAGAGGGAACGAATATACCGAGGTTAGGTGATGGGTGCGCCTAAACTAATGTCTCCTAAGTATTAAGAAGGCTTGAGGAGCTTCTCCTCATCTCAAGATCAAGTTCCAACTCGGATGTTGTCGAGCTCTAAGGAGCTTATCAAATTCCTGAGCATGCAACTCGAGACAAATGAAAGTAAGAGAACATAAACGAAACTATATCAATGACATTCAATGCCCTCTTAAATTTATCGGATGCCTTAGAAAAATCAAAAGAGTGATAAAAGAAAGTGGTCCAAATGATTTTTGAAGGTTTGCTCTGGGAGAGGCTAAGTCACCCTAGAGGGGGTGAATAGGGTGATGATGAAATTTGCTTGAAATTTAAAATAGATATGAATCCGAGGTGAGCGAGAGTCAAGGATGAACTCGGAAAAGTACTAACTCGGAATTCGGTGAAGAGTGAAGAAACAGATTAAGCGGAACTTTGAAACTGCTCGAGTCTAGAATGCACTCGAAAAGTAATAACTTAGAAAGTACATGGAAACCCTCATGGGGTAGAAAACCACGGACCGTGCTAATCCAAGAACGAAGTCAAATCCACTATTTTGAGTCCACAAAATTTAGTGGATCGACTCAACCCGAGTTGCTCCCTTAGACAACTCCTTACAAGTTTTTCCTAGATTCGAAATTACCTTATCTCGATCTAGTACTTCCTAACCGAGATCACCCTTACAAGTTAGCGACAACCGAGCTGAGTTAACCCTTATAGCTCGGTCAAAGGACCTTACTTAGAGAGTAAGAAAGAGAGTGTTTGTGATCGAGTACAAGACCTTACAACTCGGAGAAATAATAAATATAGAATTGGAGTTGTAAGTAGAAGATTGAGAATGAATACAATGACTTTTGCTCAAGTATGTGTATTAACAATTGGTTCAAGCAATCTTCAAGTCTTGAAAGTTGGCTTCTATTTATAGATGACCAAGCAGCCTTAGCCGTTGTGTCCATCTTCCGACTAGAAGTCCTCGTGACCATTATAATGGATTTTCCGAGTCACTCGTAAAATATCCGTTGAGATATGAACGTTGGGCAACGGCTCTTGACTCCTTTGGAAGTCCCAAAAATAAGGTGGAAACCACTGTTGAGCTTAGTATTGCAGATTTCCAGCTTTGGAAATAGACAACCCTAACACCGTGTCCGGGGCTAGGTCGAGGTGGAAAAATCCTTATCTCGCTGGTGATTTGACATTTTGAAGCTCGGTTACTTTTGCAATTCAAAATTAGGATAGCCTTGTTTGAATAACCTACAAAAGTAAATCAATTTGGTTCTTAAAGTCTAAAATACTTTGGTCCAAGATTAAACACAAATAATAACATAATTAAGATAATTAAGTGACTAATTATCTCGAGTCGAAAAAGAATGGAATTTTATGAGTCTAATATCCATGATACTCAAAATTCCATCTTAGTCGATCTAGAAGATAATCAAGTCAAAGTAGAAGATCGGAGTAAACAAATTTGATCTAGACTAAACAAAGTTCAAACTAAATATGCCGACTTGGAATAGTAAATTAACAATGTAATTCCTGGAACATGAAGTCGACTCGAGTTTATGTGCGTGAAATTAAGTGTTTGAACATGCGATATATCTGAGTGTTGAGTGACTCGGAACCGAGTGTGACGTGGTAAGTACAAGTATGATTTCCGAGTCGATCGAGTCATGCATAAACATATATAATAGTTTCTATAACACTCGAGAGAAAATGTTATATCACTCAGAAAAGCTTTTAAGGCACATGGAATGGCTTGAAATCAAAACACTATAAGAGATGAAGTCATATACCCGATTCCTTGATGGAACTCGTAAAAGTGTAATTATAAAGTCCGAGTCTTTAATTTTTCTAGGGTAGTCCTCTAGGTAAACATGATAAGGGTCAAGGGAGCGCTTAGAACCTCCAAAGGTACCTAGGGACACAATATTATCAACCATATCCCCCTCAAACACGTCAAATGAGTTATCCACATACCCCACATCCAAATTAGAATCACAAATCACATAATGGGTAGTGGGCTCGGAAAAATGATATTGGGGGAAGGGGAAGGTGGTGAACAAATAGAGGAAGTAGGGATTAAAGCAAGTGGGTCGAGGGACACATGATCATCAACATCAAGACTAGTAGGCGATGCCTCGACCACAACCAACTCGCACGACTCCCCTAAAGGAGTCTCCTCACTACAAAAAACTCGTGATTAGCGTCTGAATTTAGAGACCACAACAAAATTTGACTCTAAAGCTGACGAAATTAGCGTCGGATTTTAAAGAAGACACTATTTGAGTAGGAAATAAAAATCGGACTCTATTAGCGTCCGATTTGCTAATTGGCATCCGATATTTCCATCCGACGCTAAATTTGGACGCTAACTCTAAAATCATAGGCTTCAGCGAGTGGCGCATTCACGGGACTCACTTCTCAAATCCCTAACTCTATCCCTCCAACCCCTCCCTAAACACGAACCCCACTGCTATCGCCTCCACCGCCAACGTCTTCGCTCCTCTCCGGCGTCGGCGTCGTCACTCCCTCCGGCGCCGGTGTATTCGTGAGCGAGTTGTTAGTGTAGGTCTTGAAATCCGTGCCCGGATTGCTTGGTTTTGACTCTACTAGCGCTAGCTGCTGACCTTTGTTTTCTCAAACGAGGTTGTAGACTCCAAATTTCCGTACACACCGAGAGATAAAGAGAGAGAGGGAGAACGAGAGCGAGAGAGAGGTGGATGCCCTAGCCCGCTTGAGCACGAAGAACCGAGATTTGGAGTCCGTGAATTGATTTTGGTTTGCTTAGAAGTATGGCTCGGAATTTCGCCTTCTTTCGTTGATTTTCTTCTCCTATCTTTCTCTTTTGCGAATTGATTTTGTTCTATTTAGGGATTGGTTGGATTTGTTGGTGTCCTCTCGTGACTTTGTTTGATTTCTGCTGAGTTGTTCCATTGGGCTACCTACGCCCAGCTTGATTTCTGCTGAGGTATGGAAATTGTTACATCTTCATCTCAATCTCACCCTTTTTCTTTTCGTATTTCTTTGCTTTTTCCCTGTGCTTTTGTTGGTGAGGATTGATTCTGTTTTTATGTGTTGTGATGTGGTGTCAAGGCATTGTGAAGGATAAAATTTGTGCCTTTTGATATTGACGCTGTTAATTTGGAAAATTTTGGCGTTGGTCGTTGATAAATTGCACAATTAAATGAGAAATTTATGCCTATGTAGAGGATTCCTCATATCAAAAGCCGATGTTGATAACACCGGTCAATTAGGCGACGACTTTATGTGGTAGAAATACTAGTTATGCATTAGTTCTTCCTTTTTAGCTTGCTCGCACTGTGAAATACGGCCTTGAAGCGAGCATCATGTATCCAAGATCAGGTGCTTGTGTAACTGTCAACTGCCGAGGCTTCCTCATGCACTAGTTTCGGTTTCTAACCTTGATTTGAGGCTATGCTTTCTGCCGTAGCATACTTGTTATTTGAAGGATTATGAGCCTTGTGGGATGATGATTCTATGTGCATGAGTGTATCTACTTGAGTATGTATCTTCTTATACATTATTGTTTGCTTGAGAAAGCGGGGATAACAATTCAGTCTGTGGTCGCTCCGAGTTTGTTTAGAGCCTTTAGGCGGTTAGCTTGAAATTTTAATGCCATTTTGGATGTCACCGGCTCGGTTTGAAGGCAGATTTTCTTGATTTTCTCAAGCTTCCTTGAATGAGCCCGACCTATGGTGCTTTCATAAATTTGTTGGAGCTGCGGTGTTAGAGGAGATAGACCATGTGTATTTCTTGATTTTCACTCACTTATTCCCTCCTAATCGATCTTCCCGAATATCCGAAATTTTCTGTTGGAGCTGCAGTGTTAGAGAAGATAAAAATGCAGAGAGTACAAAAAGACTCACACTTTGGACTCCATTAATGAGTATTTTGTATTTGTAGACACTCAAAGATGTAGAAATTATGTTTAAAGCGTCCGTTGTTAAGTTTTCTTGGTGTCCCTTCTTAAGTTTTCTTAAATTTTATAAGTACTAACTAATTTTTATGATCTTGTAGTATTCGGATGCACTTCAGTCTTGTGTTCTACGAGCGGTTTTCTTACATATATTGCAAATTTTTGGTCGGAGAATTTAGTATGTGTGCACTTCGTTGGCTGGTTATCTTATCTTTTATGAAAAGGCCTGAAGCCGATGTTAGTAGCCAAATGAGGTTGGGTTTGGAGTAGTTTTGTCTGGGCCTTATGGACCAACCCCAGCTTCCCAAGTTATATTTTTCTTATGACTTGTAAATAGGCCTAACATCAATGGCTCTTTTCAATTTTAATTTTTTAAAAAATCATTTTTTTCGTAAGTAACATAATGGTAAATTTGTTTGATATAAAATAATATTGTTTATATTTTTGGTGACAAAAATATTTTACATTAGTTCTCCTAAATCAATACACTAATATAATTATTTAAAACCACCAAAAGATTATTGATTACACATATATTAGCAATGGTTAAATTTGAGAATCTATCATGGAAATTATATATATATATATATATATATATACTCTTAAAATTAAATTGTCGATCTTTTCTTACAAATAAGCATTTACGAGTGATAAAACTATTTTCATATTAATCTCCATGAACCCTATAAAAAATAGAACCTCGTATTAAAAGTTGTTATTATGGAGTATAATTTTGAAAGTCAACCAAAATTGTAAATATGATCATTAACATTTTGCAAGTAGTTATTAGGAAACCTAAAATGTGGTCTAATTCATACATTTTCCATAATAATTAAAGAAATTAGGAAACCCGCACCTAAAGTTGCTTTTGCTTTCTCCCTCATATGATTTCATATTTTGGGAAATATTTGACAAGTAGGTCCAGCAGACGATCTCCTCTTTGCTTCTACTTCTATTCGTAAGATCTCATATTTTGAAAATGCTCACAATATTTTCGATGCACATCATAATACCACCTAATATATGCTTCATTAATGCAGGGCTCCTAAACCGATTTCTACTCCCTCTTGTCCATCATCGAAAGCTTCACCTTTTCCCTCTCTCTTTCCGTTTGAAGCTTGAGAATTCAGGTGTTTGTCTCTCTCCCCTCCCTTATTAGTTTTATTGTTTGTATGTGCCATGATTTTCGTATTAGTTGGGCTCAAAGTTTCATGTAAACGTACCTATGAACAATGATGTATATGCAGAAGAACCGGTAGCCTTTTCTTGCTATATTATGTAAGCTATTGAGCTTTTTATTATCATTTTAACTTTTTAATCATCTATTATTAATAAAATATAGCTAAGTTTACTAAAAGTTAAAATACTAAACGTCTAAAAATTTTAAATAGTATATATATATATATATATATATATATATTTCATAAAGCTTAGAAAACCCGTTCAAAAATTTGTACATAAGAAGGTATATTGGCAAGTTATACACATTCTCATGTGTATGGTGTTGATATAATACTTTGTTATGTACAAGTTTTTGAATTGTCCGTGTTGGACAATTTAAGAATCATATGGTATTAGGTTGTGTAGTTACTAAATCCTTGCATAGACTTTGACATATTTTAGGCGACAATTTCCATATGTTCTCTAGGTACTATTATAAAGATGTGGCGCGTAATGTCCGGGTGAATTATTTTACCATAGACATCATTCATCTCATCTTTATAGATCGTACTTGGAGAACTAAGGGGAAATGCTTGCCGAAATTTTGTCAAAGTATGCAAGGACGTAGCTGCACGATCTAATATTATATTATTCTTGAATGTGTATAGGACCACTTATCCCTGTAGAAAGATGTAGGGCATGCAATTGTCATTATAAAAAAATACAATGTAAAACATTACGCAAGTTTGATTGATTGGTAATTTTAAAAGACAAACATACTTAACTATTTGAAAATTGTATATATTTGCGATAATGGAGACAAATAGAGAGTGGATGTATAAAAGGTTTGATGGAAAATACTTGAATAAGGAGTTCATTCGTAGGATAGAAGAGGAATTTATTCTATTTGCTAAACAAGAAGAAAGCTTCAAGAGGTCAAAGAAGATGAGGTGCCCTTGTAGTAAATGTGGCAACGTGCCTTTCTTAGATGAGGATACCGTGAAATTACATTTGTATAAACATGGGTTTCGCGCTAATTATTTTCATTGGGTTAACCATGGAGAGACTTACCCTGATTTAGAAATGAACAATCAAGGGTCGTCAAATCCACAAGTTGAATCAATGCATGAAATGTTGATGGATGCATTTGGGCCTATGTCCTCAACATGGATTGATGATGAAAGTGTGGATGAAGAACCAAATGAAGATGCGAAAAATTCTTTGAAATGTTGGAAGCGGCTAAGAGGCCTTTGTACGAGGGGTGTGATTTGTCCTTATTGTCGGTAATCTCACGGCTCATTAACATCAAATGTGAGTTTAATATCCCAAATAGAGCGATTGACAATTTGTTGGCACGATGAAGAAAATGTGTCCACCTAATACTGAGTTGACCGACACTTATTATTACGCAAAGAAGCCGCTTACTGCTTTGGAACTTCCACATGAGAGAATTGATGTTTGTCCAAATGGATGTATGTTATATTGGAAAGATAAAATTAATTTGGATAGATATGAGAAGAAGACATTGAGGGGTAAAGGTATTGCAAAGAAAGTACTAATATACTTTTCAATTGGGCCAAGATTACAAAGATTGTATGCGACGAATGGCATAGCGGCCCGGATGAGGTGGCATTATGAAAATCCACGTGAAAGTGGCTCAATGACACATCCATGTGATAGTGAAGCCTGGAAGCATTTCGATGTCACTTTCAAGGAATTTACCGCCGAACCCCGCAATGTTCGATTAGATTTATTTACTGATGGCTTCGCCCCATTTGGCAATTTTGGGCGAGACGTACTCCTGTTGGCCCATAATTGCAACTCCATACAATTTACCACCTTGGTTGTGCATGAAGAGACAATTTATGTTTCTTACTTTGTTGATTCCTGGCCCAAAAATTCCTAAGGGAAACTTGACGTTTATTTACAACCCTCGTTGAGGAATTGAAACGATTGTGGGATGTTGGCCTTCAAACGTATGATGTTTCGAAAAAGAATAGCTTTACGTTGAACGCAGCGAGTTATGTGGACAATAAGTGACTTTCCAGCATATGGTATGCTTTCGGGTTGGATGACATCGGGAAATTATCTTGTCCTTGTTGCATGGAAAACACGAAAGTATTCGAGACTAAAACATGGGAAGAAGACTACATGGTTTGATTGCCATAGACAATTTCTTCCAGAAGGTCATCGTTTTAGGTCTAATAAGAGTGCTTTTTTGAAAAATAAGGTCGACCATTCACCTCCTCCTCCTTGTCTTAAAGGTGATCAAATATGGGATCGCATATGCACGATGCCTAACTCCGTTGATTATCATGGCACAATTGATGGTTACCTCGAGTCTCACGATTGGACAAAAGCGAAGCATATTACAGGAATTTCCGTATTGGAAAGATCTTCTCATATGTCACAATTTAGATGTCATGCATGTCGAAAAGAATGTGTTTGATCAAGTAATTAACACAATCATGGATGTGAAGGGAAAAACTAAGGATGACATCAACTCAAGAAAGGATTTAACCACTCATTGTAAGCGTCAAAAACTAAACATTCGGACTACTGAACATGCTGATGGAGGACGAGCTGAAAGCTGTTCCATACGCTCCATATGTTATGAGTAAAGAGGCAAGAAAAGCTTTATGTGAGTGGCTAAAACAACTTAAGTTACCCGATGGATATGCTAGTAATTTAAGTCGATGTGTTGATGGAAAAAATGCAAAGTTGCATAATTTGAAAAGCCATGATTGTCACATCCTTATGGAGCGATTATTACCCATAGCTTTGAGGAATTACTGCCTCCAAATGTTTGGAAAGTCCTTACAAAGCCGAGCCAATTCTTCGGGGATTTATGCGCTGCTCATTTGCGAACGGAGGATGTGCTCCGATTGGAGGCAAATATCTTTGAAATACTATGCAAGATGGAGATGATCTTCCCTCCATCTTTCTTCAATGTGATGGAGCATCTTCCTGTCCACTTACCATATGTGGCTAAAGTAGGTGGACCCGTTCGAGTATAGATGGATGTATCCCTTTGAAAGGTATCAAGTGATTTTTATCAAGTTTTCAATTAATATTTTGTAGTGATGATAGTAAATATTTATAATTATGATGCAGATTTCTGCATCATTTAAAGAAGAAAGTCGGCAATAAAGCTCGTGTTGAACCAGTCCATATGCAATGCATATCTAACGAGAGGAGATTTCAAATTTTTGTGCCGCTTACTTTGAGCAAAATGTTGACACAAAAACAAGAGATCTTGGGCGAAATGTATATCCTCATACAGAGGAGAATCAAGGTGAACACATTCCGGATGTCTTCTCCTTTAATGTCGGGTATGCCCCAGGTGAAGGACGTATGAGATACCTTGATCAACGCGAGTATGATGCAGCTTATGCATACATTCTTGAGAATTGTGAAATATTAGAGGATTATGAACGTACGACTATCAACTTGAATAATTTTGTCATATATTATCTTTTAATGATAACGACCTAATAATAAGCATTTTCCCCAACTAAGGCAATTTGAAGATGAAATGATTACACTACATCCATGTATTAAGAAAGATGAAGTATGGAGTAAGTTTGATAAAGAATTCCCAAAATGGTTTCGAGAGAAGGTTAGTATATTGATGTTGTGTTGCGAGTGGTTTAAATATGTATTACATTTTCATTAACTTATATTTTAATGGCGTAGGTTTTTCATTTGAATGAGAACAATGGAGTAATTAAAAGTTTGGCACTTGGTCCAAAGAAGGATGTGCGTAGTTTTAACCATTATTACATAAATAATTACGACTTTCACACCCATAAATATGGTCAAAACAAGGCCGAGTATGAACTATGGGGTATCCAGTGAAAGGGGTAGATGACATACATTATTATGGCATTCTTCAGATGATTGAGTTAGAGTATGTTGGGATTCTCGCTCTTACAAGACGGTTTTGTTCAAATGTGAATGGTTTTGATTCTATAAGGGGTATTAATATACACGAACAATATAAATTAGTGGATGTCAACCATACAAAGAAGTACCCAAAGTATGATCCATTTGTATTGGCATCCCAAGTTATGCAAGTGTATTTTACCCCTTATCCAAGTATAAGGAACGATAGAAACCAATGGTGGGCGGTGATTATGATAAAACCAAGATCAACCATTGAAGCACCACTCAATGATACAGCATTCCAAGAGAATACTAATGAAAATCCTCCTACTTTGTGTGAGTTCGAAGGAGTCCAAGAAGGAGTTGAAAATGAACTTGAGGACATAATTGAAGAGGAAGCTAATGAAGTCGATTTCAATGCTGAAAACGAGGATGATAATTTTGAAGGGGAGGCATATGATGACGGTCTTTTATTGTATAATGACATTGATGATGACATTGTAGCTAATGATGATGATGATTTTGAAGTAATATTGTAATCTCGTGACATTGATAACCAAACGATCTATGTTATGATTTTGATTTATGTTTTGTTTTTTTGTGTATATTAATTTATTTTTGAATATATATACTTAAATTTTCTTTGCATGACATTATTCGTTGTATATACAAATATGCCTCGAACAAAAGGTTTTGCACTAAATCATGGTGTGCCTACTTCGGTTCCGATTCCAATGTTGGGGCCGATCAAGCTATAGTCCAGGCTCAATTATCATCATCACAGGGAGATAACTCACAACAAGGGGCAGCTTGCAGGAAGAGAGTTTTGGCAAAGGATGATGATAGCTGGTGGTATGTCTCGGTAATTAGCTTTATGTTATTTTTCGTATTCTTTAGGTACTTTTAACTTAATAATTTTTATTACGGAGTTCACTAAGTCGAAGTTGTCACGAGCTATATCGGATGATATCAAGAGTTTCTACAATGGCCAGTGCACATGTTTATCAAATCTCCCTAAAGAAGAGTTACTGACTTTTGTGGAGGACTTTTGAGGTAAAAAACTTGAAAACAATTGGATATATATGAGTAGTTTTTAATATTTTCAATTTATATTTGTTAATATTTGTGTAAAACAGGGCAAGTATACTTGGGCTTCAGAACTTTCTCAAGAAGTCTATGCAGAGTGGAAGAAGAAAGTTGGTAAAAATTTGAGGAACTTAGCGAGCAAGGCTAGAAAAAGGCCCGATGATAAACCAATAACTTGGTTGTCGGATGAGGGGCGAGAGAGGTTGAAGGGGCTAAGAAGTACCTCTGAATTTCAAAAAAATCTGCCCAATGCTTCAAGAATAGGACAGAAGGCCTAAAAGTAGGAACCTTACATAGCCAAGGGTCGGTCTCAACCGTAGATCTCGCAGATCCAAATGGTCTAAACTCTAGTACTTTGGTTTTCTTTCATTTTATACACATAATTTAGTTTGTGTAACTTTATTGCATATTTTGTATGCCTAGATCAAGGAAGGGAAGAATCCTACTCCATCTGCATTGTTTGTGAGGAGTCGTAGTAAGGAAGATGCTCAATCTGGAAAGGTTTTCGTCGATGACCGGTCCAAATCTCTGTGGGTAAGAATATTATCTCTATAAACCTTTACAAGCAAATAGAGTGAATTGGACAATTGTAGGGGATATTCATATTGAATGTACAATGGATGCTTTCGCTTTTGCAGGAAAAATATGAAGCGATTAGAGCCGAGCATGGTATTCAGGAGGGGACAAAGAGGCGGAGACCCTCTACTATGAGGTGTCGGGTGGATGGAGCAAAAATCAACCATCTATGGATTGGGCAATTCCGCAACAATGTTCTACGAGAAGCCTATTGCCTCGACATCCTCTACAGGTGCTACCTACAATTCCTCGGCTTATTCTCAGCTACAATCACAACTTCAATCAACCCAAGAACAACTTGATCAGCAAAGAAAATTAACCGAGAGTCATAAAAAGCCATGGAAGAGCAAAGAAAAATGGTCGAGAGTCGAGCAAAGGCCATGGAAGAAGCAATGAAACTCATTCAAAACCTCCAATCACAAGTTGACAGGATGTCCGGTGGTTCTAACTAATTTCTTAGCATGGTTTGTTTGTTGAACTTTGAATTGGTTTGTTTGTTGAATTGATTTGTTGAACTTTGAACCGAGTTGTTGGATAAACTGTTGCGAATGTTCGTTGTTAGGATGATGAATACTTGGTGGTTTGTGGATGATTGTGCAAAGAATGAATCACAATGTATTTGTGTATTCGTGTATTACTTGTTTAGAGAAGAAGTCGGACTTTTGTGTAAATGTTTTGCAGGAAATATATGTAAAAAGGGAATAGCAAATGTAAAAAAGCTCCGACGAAATAATCGAACATTTAGCGTCGTACACAAAATCCGACGCTATTTGAGTCAAAAAGCCGACGCGAATTACACAAAATCCGACGCGGTTGGATTCAATCGGACGCGAACGCTAATTAGCGTCGGATGGTAAATCCGATGCTAAATTTTTTAGCGTCGAGGTCTTCTGCGTCAGAATTTTATCCGACTCTAATCCGACACTAAAGACGTTTAGCGTCGGATTTTCTGGATTTGGCATCGGATTTTGTCCGACGCTAATTCACTGCTTTACTCGTAGTTCCCGATCAAACACCTCAACTAAAGCATCTTCGATTCACAATATAAATCATCTTCACCGTCTAAACTAGCATCAACACCAAAGGTAGACTTAATGTTGTCCCTATGTGTACTAGGTAAGGGTGGAGCAAGCTGTGAGTAATGTAGTAAAGGGAGGGTCAATCTCTTTCTCTAGTATGGACTCTAAAGAAAAGGAGGACTCATCATCATTATCATCATCATAGAAAAATGCCTCAATTTTAGCAGAACTAAGACTAAGGTCAGTTTCATGCAATAGGTCAAACTCCCTAATTTTAGTAAGACATGCAAGTTGCTCATTTTGGTCATCCATAGCCCTTATCAATTTATAGATATCGAGCATACTTGTTCAGGAGATGAAATATAAGGATAAGAACTATTATCATGATCGGAAGAGTTACACTTTTCACACCAAAGAGAGGTAGGATCGGGAATACAAGGGCATTGGATGTAAGATCTAACACGATAAGCACAAGGGTCGGGACATGAAAATCCAGAATCGGTACATGCCTTTTAAAATTCACAAGTATCCCAAGCAATCCATTCAAGTAAATCCCAAGCTTCATCAACACTTTTAGCATAAAAATCGCAATACTCTAAAAGAGCACGGGTTTCACTATTCACACCCTCATAGACAACATTTACTACTTCCCATTTCTCCAAACAGATTACCAAAAAGAGCAAGAAGAGCATTAAGTCGATCAAAGTACGGATAGAATAATTCATGCTCATATTGCGGATAATGGTAAGTAAACATGTTTTCAATTTTTTTTCATTTTTTTGGATTTTTCAATTAAATGCCTAGTCTAGAGTGCTCAAGTAAACTCCAATATTGAAACAAAACAATTCCCGGCAGCGGCGCCAAAAACTTGTTAGGAAGAATTAAGTTCTAAAATTGCAACCGCAAGTGCACAGCGTAGTTGTAGCTAGCCAGGCAAGCACGGGTCGTGTCCACAGCGAGTTGTGTTTCAAATATCAAAGCTAACTTAAAATTTCTATCTAGGCGAATCAATACGGATGAGATAGATATGGTGATTAAACTAACCTAGAAAGCAATAAAAATAAAATACTCGGGTTGTGATTTTACCACTCAATAAACTAATTAATCAAGTCAAGCCTAAACCTACCCAAGTTTACACAAGTATTTAGAAGTGGTCGGTTGCACCATCAAAGCCTACTCGAAGCCACTCTTTCGAGGGTCATGAGCTAGTTTAGTTATTCTAACCACCTACTTTCGTGGGGTTAGCCCAACTAAACTACAAAAATAGCAACTTCGGACCTAACTAGAATTCGGGTTATTTTCATGCCAAAATCCAAACTATTCTTTTTACCCACACTAGCAAATTGAATCCACTTTTCGGTGATAAACCAACCGCCTAAAAATCAAGATGCAAAGACCCTTTCGGGCATCTCATCAAACCCGTGTGGTAGGTATGACAAACAATCCCAAAATACTAGTATAAACTAGGTAAGTAAATGCCTAAACAAAATTAATTAGCCATCAAGGAGGCTAATCACAACCAAAGTGACACAAATTAACAACTAATTAATATGAAACAAAATTAATCTAACAACTATTAACAAAAATTGACTCGAATAACGACGTAAACTAACAAAATAAAGTTAAACATGAAATTAAACAAATAATATAATTACTACTAACATCAAAATATAATAAAAATTGAATCTTTAAACTAAATTAAACAAATTAGAAACAAAGGAGAGACAAAAGAAAAGAAGTTACGAGGAACGAATCGAACCGAAGCGAAAACTGTCACGAACCGAAATGTCCGAACTAATAATTAAAACTAAAACAAATTGAATCTAAATATTTACAAGAGGAAAATTAATTAAATTAAACTAAAATTAACCTAAAAAACACTAATCCTACGCCTAAAAAAACTCCAGCCCTCGAAACCAAGTTGCGGCTGCCCCTTTATATATAAAGCTGCGCTGCCCTTGATTTCTTTGCAAATCCTGGGAATTCGATGATGACATCATGCTGATGTCATGATGATGTCATCATCAGAATCTTGTTTGCTTTTCTTTTTTTTTCTTTTTTTCTTTGCCATGCATGCCAATGGAATATGGGTTTTGGGCCTCGTATTTCCGCATTTGATCAACTCGATTTGCTCAACTTAGTCTCTCAATCTGTACTTTTCATTTATTTCGAGCTTAAATTATTGGATCTACTCAACCCAATTTATTACCTACAAAATCAAACCAAATAAATAAAAATATATAAAAAATATTATTTTACGAGACACGAGACTAGATAAATAAGGATATAAATAACGTAATATTTAGACCGAACACTTTATAACTCGTAAAGTAAGAACTTAAGTACATAGTTGAAAGTTAACAATTGAAAGAGTATGATTTAGTATTTTCAATTTCGTCAATCTTCAAGTCTTGTAGGATGGCTTTTATTTATACACAAGAGGACAGAGTAGCCGTTGTGGATCGATTCTGGACTAGGAAACTTCATTAGCCATTGTAATCGGGTAGTATGAGTTCCTCGAAAAGGAGTCGTTGCAAATATCAACATTGTGCCTTGGTCCTTGGCTCAAAAGATTGTCCAACCCACTAGCTGTGATCGAGATGTGGGGAGGAAATAGCCGCTAGACTCAAAGTTGATGTTTACCGGATTTGGTAACAAACATCCCGGAGGAAGAATGTGTTGGGCATCCTTTCCCTAGGAATTGGCGAGGGTAAGAGTTTCATGTCTTTTGCCTTTAGTTGTATGCTAAAAGTATGTTTGGCTAACCCCATAACATTGATTTTTATAGTACGACCGAGAACAATCCCGGACTATGTCCATCAATCTTCGATCCGCTCTCCAGGGAATCCAAAACTTCTTTACTTGGGCGATCTTTCCCATCCTTCCGGGTAAGTTCCTAATTAGTGGAGTGCCAATTTCACCGAGCTTTTAGTGAGTGCTAATTTCCTTTTCTTTCTTGTAGAGGTATCAATCTAGGGCACCTCCATCCGCAAGTCTTCTTGGTGGACCCGGAGCACGAACACATCAATCGACCAACAAGCACCATCTAGTAGTATTGCTAGACAAGGTTCTTCTCAACGTTCTTCACGGTGTGCGCATCATCGGAGTGCTTCCGAGGTCGGACCTAGCACTTCCGGCCTAGTACCTCCGGGCGGGGTCTAGTTTTTCGGAGGAGAGCTTAGATATCTTGCCCCTATAGGCTTTCGATCATCATGGAAATTCTCTTTACTTCCCTTAATCTTCGTATAGCGGGCCAACCCATGAAGCTCCGTAATCTTGGGACCACGGAGGTAGTTCCTATCAAGGTGATAAAGGTGGTCGGTTCTCCACATCTGTCTTGGAGGACTTCGGAAACTATATCTTTGACGATGATTCCGATGACGATGATTAGAGGATTCCTTGCCACTTCCGTCATTGATTATTAGGGAGTCCTTTGTAGGGTGTTTGTTTATTTAATATTTGCTTTGTAATGATGACTCTTGTGCAATGGGATGAAAATGCAAGATGACTCGGCTTCTAAAAAATGCGTACTTTTATTTAATATAATGCACAAAACCTAGGGAAAATTACAAAGACGAATTGAAAAAATTGCACTAGCCTCCATTCCCCTAAAAGAAATAATAAAAAGGAAAAAAAGGAAAATCTCAAGTGCATAGTCCAAAATATCAATACGGCTTGCACAATGGGTTGGAGCGAGAAAGAATATGGCCCAAGGAGTTCTCGGGCCAAAGAAAACCACGAACCGGGCCTAACCACGGCGGTGACCGGCACTCGACCACCTGTGAAATCCAGGGCGCTAGTGACTCGTGCAATGATTGAGATGTAGTAGGACTCTAAAAGCTCCGAAAGCTCTTATAAATAGGATCCATGTTGGTGCTTAAAAAAGTGCCTAATGCAAAAACCTTCGCAAATCAAACTAAGAGCATTTTGTGTCTTCTCTCTTCCAAAAGATATGAATTTCATGATTGAGCTAACCCGGTGGATGCATGAGATGAGCAATATGAACATATTCAGGTTATCAAATTATGGGCTGAATGTCCTATTCAACGATTCGCCAAGTGAAGGTCTATTAGACTTTCTTAAGGCCCGATGTGGCCTTTTGGGACCCTCACCATCATGTCTTCAGGTTTGAGGATAAGGAATTGTGTCCCCTGCCTGAGGAATTTGATGCCATATTAGGCAATTATAGGTGTACAAAACAAGTTTTACCCAAATCATTGGTAAACCTCCACGAGACTTACAAATACTTGTTGAAACTTAGCAATAAGAATCTAGGGGTGGATTCTTATTGGGAACCAGTAAATCGACCAACCTAATAAAACACTATCGAAACATGTATGCCTATTATGAGGCAATCATTATCCCGAGGCAGCGGGCTATTATCACCCGTCCGGTAGGTAGTTTCCTTCCGGTAGGAGGGCACGGGGACATGGCACCGGCGACACTACCGAGTTTAGTTGAACAATTAGAGAATTATTGTTCTCTAACTCCCCGATAGTTGTTAAGACAATCGGAGGCTTAGATCGGGTTGAATCGAATTATGAGGAAGACTTTTCTAGGAGCCCCTTGTTGTTGTAGGTAAGCACATAACGTCCGAAGAGACCAAACGGTGTGGACTGGTTGGAGGCGCCGACCACATGGCGGTTGTCCGGTGCCGTCGAGGCCGAAACGCCTCCAGTTCACGCCGACGCGTCTCTAACTTTTGCTCCTTTTCGTTTTTCGCCTCTATTTATATATATTTCTTTTATTTTGCTCATGTTGGGCGTAAAAGATTGGACTTTAACCGTGCGGGACACTTATTTTAATTTTGTATCCGTGATGTGCAGCTACGGTTAATGGAGCACCTAAAGCTAATTCGGGCTCCTTCAAAAACTAATGCGGACTTTGCGGTGCACTTACGCCAACAAAAACGAGAAGAGGTAGTAGCTGATCACCCCGACTTCTTGGTGGGAGGAGTACCTCGGGAATCACATTAATGGTATAGCTTAGTACGTTGTGCATTTGAAGGTGTCCCACTTTAGGACTCATGCCTCGCAATATCCCTTTATATGCTTGCTTGGGCCTAGAAAGTAGTACCTATTACTTCCCCGACCATGTATTGCGGCAGATGGGAAGAGAGAAAATGATTCCTTTGGTGGATTGCATTTGGCCTCGCTATCTTTGAATTGTTCAAAGGGTTTGGTATTTCTAACCGGACAAAATTGTGGCCTAAATATCTGGACGAACTCGCCAAAGTTGTTGACACCTCCAGGCAAACCCAATACTTTTGTTTCAACCTATTATCCGGAGTGGATAATAGAACCGGACCCCCAATGGTGTAAGGCACCGAGAGCCAGAGAGATTGATCCTGAAGAAGCTGCCCTCTCCAAATTCACGAAATAAACCCTTGAGTGGCTGAACTCATCCGCCGAAGAGAAACCGAGGCCAAAGGAGCTGAAGAGAGGAGGGTCCGTGGAATTGAGGAATTGAAGGAACACACCCGGGATGACGAAGCTAAGTCTAGTGACCCTAAAAGAAAGAAAGTAAAGATATACTAAGGCTTAGTTCTTTTATATAGAACTTAGGATAGAATCAAAGAGAAGGAGGTTTAGGTTTGCCTCTTTAGAACAAATTTATTATTGATTTACAAGTAGTGTGCTTGCAATGATTTCTTTTTATTAGCTATGTATTCAGGTAAGTAGTAGGCTTACTTGTTATTAAATAAAAGTAGGTATTATGCTATACTTTTATGTTTTATCGCTCACTTAAAGGTAAAAAAAAAAAATAAAATTGGACAGACTTAATTGGACAGCCCTAAAATAAAGAAACCTTCTAATTGGATGGTTAATAAAAAATGATAGCTCGACCACGCCAACCTACCGTTGTCGGGGTGGTGGCCGGTGCCCGCCACAACATGGCCTAGTTGAACCAGGCTCGCCCTACTATTTAGGGCCGTGCTAGACATGATACTTCTTCAATCGATCCAAATTTGTGTACTTGGAAAATATCTTCTCCATCCAAATCAGTTAATTTCACCGCCCACTGGGTAAGATCCGATTAAGTATAAATGGGCCTTGCCAATTGGGTTTAAACTTCCCCTTGGGTTCCGAATAAGCGCTCTTATTTCCTTAAGGACTAAATCTCCAATTTGCGGATTTCGAAGGCTTAACTTTCTTATTAAACGCCATGGATATACGCACTTGGTATATTTGGACATTGTGCGGGGCTTTAAGGCGTCTCTCATCCAATAGTACTAACTCTTCATAGCATGCTCTAGCCTATTCCGCTTCCGGAGTCCGACATTCAACAATTATCCTTAATGCGGGAATGGCAATTTCTATTGGAAGGGCTACTTCCATGCCATAAACTAGGGAGTAAGGTGTTGCTCCCGTAGATGCTCTAATAGATGTTCGATAACCCCACAAAGCAAAAGGCAGCTTGTCGGGCTAATCCTTATAAGTAACTCGTCATCTTCTCCATTATTTTACATATATTTTTATTACCGACTTCGATCGCTGCCTTCGTCCGAGGATGATAGGGGAAGATTTATGGTGTTGGATCTTATACTTGTCTAACAAATATGCCTTCTTGAAATGACTACCATGGTCACTAATTAGCTCGTGGAGCACCCCATAACAACATATGATATTCCGGGTAATAAATTTAGCTACCTGTTTTGACGTCAAAGTTGCATAAGAGGCTTCCTCTACCATTTTGTGAAGTAGTCGATTGCTACTAGCACGAATTCGTGACCACCTGTTCCTTTAGGGGTCACCTTGCCAATGATGTCTATTCCCCAAACCGAGAATGGCCAGGGTGAAGCTAATGTTGTGAGGAATGACCACGGTAGGTGTATCAAATTTGCATACACCGACATTTATGGCACCTTCTAACAAACTCATGATAGTCCACCGTCATGGTCGACCAATAATATCCGAGTCTCCGAACCTTCTAGACCAACATCTTACTGTTCATATGAGGCCCACACTCCCCTCCGTGAATCTCATCCATGATGCGCTTTGCTTCATGTTGGTTGACACAAAGTAAGCTAATTCTAGAGTTAGTTTTGTTGTACAGCTGCCCTTGATTGATGAAATATTAGGTAGCCAACATCCTAATGGCTCGTTGGGCTCTAGGTGTGGAGTCCAAGGGGTATTCTTTCTTATCTAGGTATTGATAAATGTCATGATACCAACTGGCGTGGTCAATATTAGACACTTCTAATGTGCGGACGTATGCGGGGTGACTCCGTCGCTCTATACGAACGGGCATTGAATGAATCTCGATAGGGATATTAATCATGGATGCTAATTTAGCTAATGCATCCTCGAATTGGTTATCATCCATGAAGGTTTGCTCTTGGAGAGGCTAAGTCACCCTAGAGGAGGGGGTGAATAGGGTGATTGAAGATTTTAAGTGAAATGAAACTTTTTGCACGTAACCGAGCGGAACTAGAATCCGAGTCTAGATTGGACTCAAAAATATAAACACACGTAAATATGTGGACACCCTCATGGGGCAGAAAACCACGGACAGTGCTAATCCAAGCACCAAGTCAAATCCATTAATTGAATCCTTAATCACAAATGACTCGACTCTAACCAGAATTGCTCCCTTATACAATTCCTTTACAAGTTTTTCCTACACTCGAAGTTCCCTTATCCGATCTAGTACTTCCTGACCGAGTTAACCCTTACTATAGGGACAACCGAGCTGAGTTAGCACTTATAGCTCAATCAAGGGACTTATAAATAAAGTAAGAAAAGAATGTAAGTGATTAGAAGACTTTCTTTACAACTTAAAAAGTAAGAAATTATAGATTAGGAGTTGTAAGCTAAAGTTTGAATAACAATGCACCAAGTATGTGTTGAAAGGTGTTCAGCAGCAATCTTCAAGTCTTATGGAGTGGCTTCTATTTATAAGCACCTAGATAGAATGACCGTTGAGTCTTGTTCCGGATCGATGAACTTCAGTAACCATTGTAACGGCTAGTCTAAGTCACTCGGAAGAGATCCGTTGAGATATGAACGTTGTGTAACGACTCTTGGCTCCAAAAGATGGTGCAATCATCTGTTGGTGATTGAAAACCGAGGTGAAACAACGGTTAGACTCAAAGTTATAGTTTTCCAGCTTTGGAAACAAACAACCGTGACATGGTGTTTGAGCCATGTCCGAAGTAGTTATTTTCTGTCTTACGGTGTTTAACGGCTAGAAACCGATTGCTTTTATATTTCAAAAGTAGATTAGACTTGTTTAAATAACCTACATAATCAAAACACATTGGTATTCAAAGTATAAAAATACTTTGGTCCAAGATAAGGCACAAATAATATTTAAATCGAGTAATTGAGTACTTAATTATCTTTGGCCTAAAAGAGTGGAATTTTCTGAGTCTAATATCTATTAGATTCAGATTCTATCTTGAGTCAATCCTTAAATGATCAAGTTAGAGAGAGTAAAATTATAGGATACATGAACTTGATCTAACAAATAACTCTCCATAAGTAAACCGACTTAAAAGCAAAGAATTAACGCTGTAATTCATTTTAAATTGGAATACAAATTCAATGCATAGATTAAGTATATAAGAGAGATGATTTGATCATGCAATAGTTCCGAGTGATGCCCGAGTGGGTCGAAGCACGGTTAAGAGAGATATGAAAGAGCGTGCTTTTGAGTGAGTCGGAATAGAACGAAAACTTAAATAATGATTGCTATCAAGCTTAGAATGACTTAAAAACTAAACCTAAGAGAGATAGAGAGTTATATCCGAGTCTTCAATCTCCCCTTTTTGATGAAATACATTCCATACTTTAGATAGAAATTTGTCGGTTCAAATAGTTAAGTTTTCATAACGAATTGACTAGAGTAAAAGAAAATCTTAATAAGAATTTAAGATATTTATAAGTGCAACTCTGATCAAAATATAACTTAGAACATGTTTCTTGATATTAATTAGAACAAAAAAAAAAAAAACAGAGCAAATATGTTAACGAGTCAACTATCAAAGCTATTAAAGCAAAGTAAAGTGTGTAACTCGAAACAAATACGCTCGGAGAAATAAACGTCATTCATTGGCGAGAGACATATATACAAGAAACAAGAAAAAAAAACCTAAACTCGAGAAAATATATGAAAAAGAAAAACTCCCCTAGACCAAAGATCTAACTTTCTATCTATTTCTCTCTCCCTATGCATTTCAAGCAAAATACCGTAAGGAGGGAGGAAAGATCAAGTAATTACATAAGATTTTGGACAAAAACAAATATTTGAGTTTAAAGAAATATTAAGATTAAGATTAAGAGGGAAGGGCGAGGTTGTCTTGAGGTTGAGGAGGGAGCAAGTGCGCCTTCACCTATATGCTTGTGTTGAAGTGCTTGAGCGAGGAGGCTGCAGAATTGGTACATTAGGAAGTTGAGATGTCCTGGTTCTACGAATCAAAGGCATATCGTCCTCGGCTTCTTCGTCTTCCTCAAAGACAGATGCTGGCTGTGTTTCGAGGCGGGGGCTTTGGGCCGACCAAGCATCGCCAACCTCTTCCGAGGCATTCCGAGCGTGATCAAAGGAGATCAAGTCGGGTTCTTTGTTGCCCTAGTCCTCAGGCTGAGCAACTTCTTCCCCTTTGTTTTCTTCTTCTTTTTCTCCCTTTTAGCTTCTCCTTCTTCTTCCTCTCGCTTAAGCTTCTTTCTTAGCTTCAACCTCTTTCTTAGCTTCAGTGATTGTGACTTAATAGGGCTAGAGGACTCCTCGGAAGTTTCAGTGGTTTCGAGTCCTCAGCCGCATTAGTCCTACGCTCATGGAGACGACCGATCTATTCTTGCTATTCATTGATGATCTTCTTGAGCTTAAAAATCAGTTCTTGGTTATCTCGGAGTTGAGACTGGGCTTGTTTTTACATCGGAACCAAGGTTGGAATGAAAGTTTTGAAAGTCCTCGGAGTTGCTTGAGAGTCTCGTGGTAAGAGAAGCAAATTGGTTAGCTAATTTTTCAAATAGCTCAACGTAAGGAATGGATTGAGAAGCGTAAGGTCTAGTGGTCGAAATAGGACCTTTGGAGTTGTCCGAGTCCGAGGTAAAGGAGGAGGAGGTAACTCGGACACATGAACCCGGATACCAGTTTTAACTTCCTAGTATCTTAGACTCGAAAGCTTATTCCCGCCTAGATAAATAGCAGGTTCTAAGCAATCTTTGGGATTAGAAGGAAGAGGGACCTGAAACTCGTTTAAAAACAATGATTATAAGTGCCCCAAAAGGAAAAGGAGCGGACTTCTTAGAGCTAGCAGGCATAGTTGCCATTTGCTCTAGAATAAAGGAAAGAGGTCTACTTCGTAGCCCTCGAGACTATTAAAGAGAACCTTAAGAACATTTGAGTTGGGGTTCTCTTTATAGGAATGATGAGAGATGAAAGTTCTCATCGGAATGAAGTAAAGAAGTCTTTCTTCCGACTTCATCTAAGTCATAGAGAAATTCTTTCCGGACTCAAGAACCTCCTTAGTAAACTTATCAAAGAAATCATCAGCGATTTTAGTGAAAGGAACATAATTGGATTTTAGAAAAGAGTCTTCACATCAAAGAGTTTATGAAGTAAGGCAAGGTTGACCCAGCACGGTCTTACCCCGAACAAGAGAAGTAATGACGCCTTCGTTAGCGAGTCATATGAGAATAGAACACGGACACTTGGTTTGGATAGATGTATTCACAAAAACGAGACAGCTTGTACACACCGATTTTTGTGATGTGTTTCAACCAAGAAAAAGAAGTGGTAGGGAAGAATTTATCGTCTAAATTGAAATGTTAGGCGACAAAATGTTTTGGAGAATCCGAGGTAACTTCTTTACCTTTGCTCAGTGCGACCTCGGTCTTAGATTTGGTTCCGGCCTTCTTGGTGGCCGACCCTCCTTCTTGAGTAGCTCCTCTCTTAGCCATGTTTGCAAAGTGATTAGAGAGAGTGATTGAGAGAGTAGAGAGAGAAGAGAGAATAAAATGACTTGAGATTCAGAAAGAGAACGCGAGTGAGCGAGAGAGACTTTGAGAGCCAAAAGAACAAGAGCGCAAGTAGTAAGTTGATAAAGTGAAGAAAAGAAAATGAAGTGATGCTATTTATAGCAGAAAAGGCTTCCAACCGTCTTTTTGACCCAAATGCCAAGCAACGGTTCTCGGACCGTTGTGTCACTTTGCACCTGTAACGGCTAGTTTTCTAACAACATTCTTCCAACGGCTAGTTTTTGCTGACTATTCACGTGACACACACACACACACACACACGAGACAGAGAGAGAGAGAGAGAGAGAGAGAGAGAGAGAAGAGAGTTTTCAAAAACATTTATGAGATTCTCCATTTATCTAGAGATGACCTCATAATTTTGATGTTCATTTTGCTCATAGTCTAAGTCTCACTCAGTAAAAATGTCCGAGTGGCTAAGAACACTCAGAACACTAATAACTCATAGCTCGGTTTCACTCTTAATCAACTCGATCCATTTGTTATCTATTCAAAGCATATAACACATAATCATGAAAGAATAATTCATGCGATAAATTACATAATTATGCATTAATCATGCCAAGTTCATTCCTAATAAAACAAAACTGATCCTAACTAAGAGGCTTAGTGAACATATAAGCTAACTGAAACTTAGTAGGAATAAATTCAAGCTCAATATCACCTTTCTCATAATGGTCTCTCACAAAGTGATACGTGACCTCAATATGGTTAATCTTTGAGTGTTGAACTGGATTCTTAGTGATGCTAATTTCACTTTGATTGTCACACTTGATTGGGATGGATGTCAATGATAATCCAAGATCCTTCAATTGCTACTTGATCCAGTGAATTTGAGTACAGCAAGCTCTAACTACAATGTACTCAGCCTCAGCAGTTGATAGAGCAATTGAGTTCTGTTTCTTTGAGTGCTAGGAGATGAGAGACTCGACCTAGAAATTAGCATGCTCATGATGTGCTCTTTTTATCAACTTTGTATCTAGCATAGTCAACATCCGAGTATCCAGTGAGAGTCGGTTCGAGTCATTTGAAACCATAGACCAAGATTCTAAGTCCTTGCAAGATATCTAAAAATTCTCTTCACCGCAGTGAGATGTGATTCTTTTGGATTAGTTTAAAATCTTGCACAAAGGCAAACACTGAACATGATATCCGGCCTACTAGATGTGAGATAAACTAGAGATCCAATCATACCTCTGTAGAGTTTCTAATCTACGACTTTACCTTTCTCCTCTAAGTACAGTTTCAAATTGCTACTCATAGATGTTGCTGCATGCTTCACATCTTGTAGCTTGTATTTCTTCAATAGCTCCTTATTGTACTTAGATTTATGGACATAGATTCCATCTTTGTCTTGTCTAAATTGTAGACCAAGAAAGAAATTAAGTTCTCCCATCATGCTCATTTGGAACTCCTGTCTCATCAACTCGGAAAACTATTGGCATAGAGTTTCATTAGTAGCTCCAAAAATGATATCATCAACATAAATTTGAATGATAAGAAAATCATTCCCCTTGGTTTTTATGAAAAGATTTTTGTGAATCTTACCTCTTTTGAAATCATTTTCAACCAAGAAATTGCTTAGTCTCTCATACCAAGCTTTAAGAGATTGTTTATGACTATATAAAGCCTTTTGCAACTTAAAAACATGATTTGGAAATTTTGAGTTTTCAAATCTAGGGGTTGCTCAACATACACTTCTTCTTGAATATAACCATTGAGAAATGCACATTTGACATCCATTTAATAAAGCTTGATGTTCATGCTAGATGCAAATGCCAAGAGAATTTTGATTGCCTCAATCCTAACAACGAGTGCAAAGGTTTCCTCATAATATATTCCTTCCTCTTGGTTATACCCATGAGCAACCAATTTAACTTTATTTCTGGCTACTAACCCTTCCTCATCCAGTTTGTTCTTGAAAACCCATTTGGTTCCGATTATCGGGTGGTCGGAAGGTCGTTTGGTCGGAGTCCGGACTTGGTTTCTTTGAAATTGATTAAGCTCTTCTTGCATGGCCTCTACCCATTCAGCTTCATTTAGGTCCTCTAGTGCATTTTTGGGTTCTGTTAATGATATGAATGTAGAGAATGCACATAGATTATGCAAAGAATATCGAGTTTTTACCCCACTTGTTGATATCGAAAGTATGTTCTCGGATGGATGACTAGGTGCATATTTGAAAACTCTACATGTCCTCCGATTCACCAAGTTTGTTGGTTGAATAGGTTGATATTTAGTCGATTGTTCTTGTTAAGCCTCTGCATTGGCTTGTTCTTCGAGCATTCCGAGCTGGCTCTTGATTATGAGTCGCAACATTCCGAGTTGGCTCGTTCTAAGTTTCCTCATTCCGAGTTGCCTCGGTTCTTTTGTTTTGACTCTTTCGAGCTGAGCTTTAGCAAGGTCATCTTCATCTCTATTAATCTTAAGATCTAAGAATCTGGATTCACTTATCCTGCTAAGAACAATCTTATCAAAGACAACGTGGATACTTTCTTCCACTTTGTTAGTCCTTTTGATAAATACACGATAAGCGATACTATGAGATCAATAACCCGGAAATATACCTTCATCTAACCTAAGATCAAACTTAGTCGGATGTTCCTTACCATTGTTATGCACGAAGCATATACATCCAAATGGTCCGAAGTAGGAGATGTTGGGCTTCTTTACCTGTATACCTTATAGGGTGTCTTCTTCAAAATAGGTTTGATGAGGCATTTGTTAAGTGTATAGTTTGTCTGTGTTGATTGCCTCGGACCAAAAATAGTAGGGTAGATCATTTTCAATCATCATGGTCCTTCCTATTTCTTCAAGAGTTTTGTTCTTCCTTTCCACTACTCCATTCTGTTGAGGAGTTCTTGGTGTAGAGAAGTTGTAAGAGATGTCATTCTTATCACGAAATTTATAAATTCCGAGTAGTCGAACTCCCTTTCATGGTCAATTCGAATCCTTCCGATCCGACTCTCATACTCTACTTGAATTTCCTAGAGATCTTAGTGAACGCTTTAAAGGCTTCATTCTTGTTCTTCAAAAACACACTAAGGTAAATCATAAATAATCATCAACAATAACAAGTAGATATGATTTACCTCCTAGGCTTTTCACAGGAATTTCACCACACAAATCCATATGAACTAATTCAAGTGCTTTGGATGTAGACACGGTTTTGAGTGGTTTCAAAGATGATCGGACTTGCTTCCCTTTCGTGCATGCTTCACGATTTTATCTTTCTTAAATTCACAGTTAGGTCAACCCCTAACCAATCCATGAGATGCAAGTTTCTTGATATTATGCATACTAATATGACCTAGTCTACGTTCCCATGTCCATGAATCATCACTCAAAGATGCTTTCAAGTATGATAAATTTTGACTAGAATCCGAAAGAGGAATATTGTACATGTTGTCCGGCCTCGGACACTGAGAGCTTTATCTCTTTGGTGACTGCATTAGAAATATAGCACTTGGGTTAAGTGAACCTTACCTCTTGCCCTTTGTCACATAGCTGAGAAATGCTAAGGAGATTGTACTTAAGCCCTTTGACAAGTCATGTCCATGATAATATGCATACTGAGTTATTTCCTTGACCAATCTTACCAATCCCCACTATCTTGCCTTTGCTATTGTCTCCAAATGTGACTTTGCCTCCTTTTAGATCTTCTAACTCCGAGAAGAGTCTTGAATCTCCAAATATATGGTGTGAACAACCATTGTCTAAGTTCCAGTGACCCTTTCATTTCTGAGTCACCTGCAAAATAGAAACAAACTAACCCTTCTCACTTTCTTTTACAAAACCAGTAATTACCTTTACTTGTGGTCTTTGTCTAAGGAAGAGCACTTTTAGGAACCCAGATTTGATTGATTTTGGGTTTGGTATGATTATGAGTCTTCTTTCTAGAAAGTTGAGTTTGTGTCTCCTTTCTTTGAAAATCCTTTCTTTTATGAACAGGTGGAGAAGGCTTTTCTTGTAAACCGGTCCAGGCTCAATCCTCTTTTGATTTGTATGAATGAGACCATGCTCAGCCTTCCTAAACTTTACAATTCTAGAATCAGTTTTGAAAAGACTAGAATAGGAATTTGATTCCTCTTCGACATTGTAACCAAGTCCTTTCCTGAATGAGACACACCGAGAGTCGAATAAAAGATCAAGGTTTTTCGACCTTCGAGTGAGTTTTAAAACCAGCTCTTGAGACTCATAGAGCTTTCTTGAAGGTTTGCTCTTGGAGAGTCTAAGTCACCCTAGAGGGGGTTGATAAGGTGATGAGGAAATTTAAAAGAACTTAGCCAATTTTTGCTAAGAAAGAGATCAACAGTGATTCTTAGTCTAGATTGGACTCGAAATGCAAGCACTCGAAATAGGTGGAAACCCTCTTGGGGCAGAAAACCACGGACAGTGCTAATCCAAGCACTAAGTCAAATCCACTATTTTGAATCCTCAAAATACAAAGGACTGACTTTACCGAATTGCTCCCTTAGATAATTCCTTACAATAGTTTCCTAGACTCGAAGTTCCCTTATCCGATTTAGTACTTCCTAACCGAGGTAACCTTTACAATCGGGGACAAATGAGCTGGGTTAACCCTTAGAGCTCGGTCAAGGGACTTACAAAGAAAGTAAGTGAAGAATGTAATTGATTACAAGACTTTCTTTACAACTCGGAAAATAATTAAATACAAACTTGGAGTTGTAAGTAGAAGATTGAGTATGTAATGCACTAAGAGAATTAGGGAATGTATTGATAAATAATTTCAGCAATCCTCAAGTCTTGTGAAGTGGCTTCTATTTATAGATGACCAAGTAGAGTCGCCGTTATGTCCGATTTCTAGACTGAAGTCTTCATTAGCCGTTGTAAAGGCTTTCCGAGTCGCTTAGAAAAGATCCGTGGAGTGTGAACATTAGGCAATGGCTGTTTGCTCCAAAAGGTGTTCCAATCAACTGGTGTTGTCTAAAAGCAAGGTGGAAACCACCATTGAGCCCGGTGTTGAAGTTTTCCAGTTTGGAAATAGACAGCCATCACATAGTGTATGAGTCCTGTTCAAAATTGGCTAAAATTGTCTCGCTAGTGTTTAACGGCTAGAAGCTCACATAGTGTATGAGTCCTGTTCAAAATTGGCTAAAATTGTCTGCTGGTGTTTAACGGCTAGAAACTGGTTGCTTTTGAGATTCAAAAAGTATATTAGCCTTGTTTAAATAACCTACAAAAGCAAACCACGTTGGTTCTCAAAGTATAAAATACTTTGGTCTAAGATTAGGCAAAGATAATAATTAAATTTGAGTAATTAAGAGCTTAATTATCTTAGGCCTAAAGGAGTGGAATATTCCGAGTCTAATATCTAATAGGTTTAAAGTCAGCTCAGAATAAATCCTAGAAAGATCAAGTAAAGGATAAACATCGAGTAAGTGAACTTGATCTATCAAATAATTCTCTAAGAAATAAATTGACTTAGAAGACTGAATTAACATTATAACTCATTTTACCTTAGCAAGCATAGTCGGTACTCGAAAGGTGTGTTAAAAGAATTATTTGATGATGCGATGGTTCCGAGTAGATTCCGAGTAGGTCGGATTACCTCATAAGAAAAGATATAAAATAAAGTGCTATTTGAGTCACTCGGAACAGTGATGAAAACTTATATAGGACTTTCTATGTAGCTCGGAATGACTTGCAATCAAAACTTAAGAGAGATAGAAGTTTATACCTGAGTCTTTCATAAAATACTTAAAGTTAAGATCCGAGTCTTCACAATGTATGTTAATATCAAAAAGCCTTTGTGGCTACATTGGTTTTTACTTGAGGAGCCATTGTGACAATGTTGGTTATTATAGAAAAGCCTTTATGTCTCTGTTGGTAATTATTGAAAAGCATTTATGGTTATCTTATTTATTACTCGAAAGCCTTGGTGGCTAAGTTGGTTCTTATCAAAAAGCCTTTTTCGCTATATTGGTCACTTTCAAAAGCCTTTTTGACCATGTTGATTATTACTTGAAAACCTTCGTCGCTATGTTGGTGATTGTTGTAAATTTTTTTTTAAATATTGGTTGTTACGAGAGTGAAGGTTTGCTCGGGGAGAGTCCGAGTCACCCTAGATGGGGGGTGAATAGGGTGATGGAAAAATCTTTGCGAGAACACACACTTTTTGACAGAGAAGAGGCAAAGACAGATTCCGAGTCTAAGCACGGGGTCGGAAAATATTGAACTCGAGAATGCAATGAATCGGAGTAAGCAAGTACAGCGGGACTGCTGCGAGTCTAGAATGAACTCGGAAAGAGAACACGAGAGATTTTATGTGGAAACCCTCCTGGGGCAGAAAACCACGGCCCGTGTCAATCCGGACACGAAGTCAAATCCACTATTTTGAGTCCACAAAATACCGTGAAGCGATCGAACCCGAGTTGCTCCCTTGGACAACTCTATACAAGTTTTCCTAGACTCGAAGTTACCTTATCCGATCTAGTACTTCCTAGCTGAGATAACCCTTACAGCTAGGGACAACTAAGCTGAATTAACCTTTACGAGCTTAGTCAAGGGACCTCACAAAGAATGTAAGAAGAGTTTGTAACTAAGTACAAGACCTTACAACTCGAAAGTAATGAATTGCGAGTGGGAGTTGTAAGTTGAAGATTGAAAGTAAATACAATAACTTTGATCAAGTAAGTGTATTGACAATGTATTCGGCCACCTTCAAGTCTTGTAAAGTGGCTTCCTTTTATAGAAGACCGGGCGAGTAGCCGTTATCTTCATCTGCTGACCGAGAGTCCTCTGTGACCGTTGTGAAAGGCTTTACGAGTCACTCGAAAGTATCCGTTGAAATATGGACGTTGGACAACGGTTTAACTCTCTTGGAAGTCCCAAAACCATAGGTTGTGTCTTGATAAATGTGGTGAGACCCACCGTTAAGCTTAGCGTTCAGTTTTCCGGATATGGAAGCGGACGGCTTCGACACAATCTTACGAGACTAAAGCGAGGGAAGGTGAAAAGCCATATCTGCTGGTGATTTGACGTTACGAAGCCGGCTACTTTTGTAGTTTGAAAAGATATCCTCGATTGAATAACCTACAAAAGTAAAACACCTTCGGTTCTCAAAGTATAAAATACTTTGGTCCAAGGTTAGACACGAGATAACAAAATAATTTTGAAAAATTACGCAATTGATTATACGAGTCGGAAAAGAAATGGAATTTTACGAGTCTAATATCCATGATACTCGGAATTCCATATGACTTAGTCTTAAGTAAAGAGACACGTTCTATAGCGAATATCGAGTGGGAAAGAACTTGATATAGACTAAGCATGAAATGAACTATGAATGCTGACTATGCAAACAATAGACTAAATAACCACAAGTCGGATTACGAGTGAGAAACGGCGGAATACTGGTATATTCAAAATGCGATTAATCCGAGTGAAAGTGGACTCGGAATAAAGAACCGGTTTTACGAGCGCTAGCGAAAGCGATGAAAGAGATATGTGAAGGCCGAATCGCATAGAGAAGATACTTATTTAACTCAAGTAAGTTTCTAAGACACGAGAGAATGCCTTGGAATCAAAACTCTATATGAATGACATCGTTATACACGATTCCTTTTGCATGACTCGAGAAAGATATAGAGCGAGTGTGCGAGTCTTCAATCTCCCCTTTTTGATGAAAGGCATTCCATACTTAAACAGAAACTTTGTTAGAGGAAAATAGATTGATTACGAGTAGTTTGATAAAAAGTAAGGCATATTGAATAGATCGAGCAATATACAATATATCGAGCAAATTAAAGTATGCTTTAACTCATTAACTCGGAAAAGAAAGAACTCAGAAATGAATAAGGAAATGCATTAATTCATTTAAAAAAATTACAAGGGCTGAAAGAACTCCCCTAGACAAGACAACCGAGTTTCGACTACATTTTCTCCCCCTTGCCTTTCAGCAAAAACAAGAAGCAAAACGAATGGAGAAAAGTACAAATAATACACATAAGTTGTCCGGACAAAAGAAAATTTGAAAGAAGAAAGTGCGGAGACACCGAGGAATTGTGACTCGGTGCATGGCTCCAACTAGGAAGGAGGGATTTCGAGTGGAGGCGGAGGTGCGAGGCTTTTTAGAGGTTGAAGAAACCTGAAAGTCGGGATGGTTTCCTCTTTTAGGCATGGTGAGAGAAGAAAAGATGAAGCTTTTCGAAAGAGAAAGAGAATGAGGTGTAGAAGAGAAGATAACGAAAAATGGTAGAAGAAAGAGAGATGAGCGGTCGAAAACTTACGAGAGAGAGAGAGAGCTTCTTCGACGTCCGCGGACGATCGGGGAACACTATTCACGTAGCAAACTTCCGCGAGAAGAATTTCGTTTGAGAGGGAAGGAGTTTTAGAATATCGAGATGAAGATGGATAGTCGTTATTTATAGTGAGTACGCGCGCCCGTTCACTATCCGTTAAGTAACTCCGTTCGACTCAGCTTGTCCATCGATCATTAATGCCGGTGTGACGGTTCTTCTTCAACGGTTGAGATATCGGCGGTTTAAAATCTGCGGTTATGATCCGATCGCGGCGCTCGAGAAAGAGAGAGAAAAAGGGTTTGAAATTATAATCCGAAACTCTCCATTGTTCTAGAGATAGCTTGAGAAAATTTGATGTCCAAATTTCTCTTACGTACGAGTTTGACTCGGAAAAGTTTCGAGTGACTCGAAACACAGAAATAACTATTAGCCCGGTATCACGTGATCAAGCTGAACTAATGGTTATTAACACTGAAAGCACATGGCACGAAATATTCAAGAATCATAACACAAAACTAAGCATTTAACATACCAAGCTCATTCGAATAAAGCAGAATTGATCTTCACCAAGAGGCTTAGTAAAGATATCGGCTAATTGAAGATTAGTAGGAATGAACTCAAGTGTAATATCACCCTTTTCAGAGTGATCGCGTAGAAGTGATACTGACTTCAATATGCTTTGTTTTTGAGTCTTGGACAGGATTCTTAGTGATGCTGGTTGCGCTTTGATTGTCACACTTGATTGGAGCCGAGTTGAGAGATAGTCCAAGATCCTTCAAGTGTTGTTTTATCTAGAGAATACGAGCGCAACAAGCTCCAGCGGCAATATATTCAGCTTCTGCGAGTTGATAGAGCTACTGAGTTTTGCTTCTTTGAGTGCCGGGATATTAGGGATTGACCCAGAAATTGGCAAGCTTCGGATGTGCTCTTTCGATCAACTTTGTATCCTGCATAGTCTGCGTCCGAGTACCCGGTCGAGTCAATTCTAAGTCTCTAGAGTACCATAGTCCTAGATTACGAGTGCCTGCAAGATATCTGAATATTCTCTTCACCGCAGTGAGATGTGATTCTTTTGGATTAGCTTGAAATCGTGCGCATAAGCAAACACTTGAACATTATATACAGTACGCTTGAAGTAAGATATAGCGGTGATCCAATCATACCCCGATAGAGTTTCGATCTCTTGCTTTACTGTCTCATCCGAGTCGAGCTTTATACTGCTTGCTCATAGGAGTAGATGCGTGCTTTGCATCTTGAATTTTGTATTTCTTCAGCAGTTCCTTGGTGTATTTTGATTGATGAACAAAGATTCCATCTTTGTCTTGTTTGATTGCAGCCCAAGGAAGAAATTGAGTTCTCCCATCATACTCATTTGGAACTCTTGACTCATCAACTCGAGAAAATTCTCGGCACAGAAATTCATTAGTAGCACCGAAAATAATATCATCAACATATATTTGAACAATGAGAAAATCTTTCCCTTTGGTCTTTATGAATAGGGTCTTGTCGATCGACCTCTTTTAAAATCATTTTGAACCATGAAGGCTGCTCGAGTCTTTCATACCAAGCTCTAGGGGCTTGCTTAAGACCATAGAGAGCCTTTTGAAGTTTGAAAACATGATTTGGAAATTACGAGTTTTCAAAACCAGGAGGCTGCTCGACATAGACCTCTTCTTTAATAAAACCATTGAGAAAGGCACACTTAACATCCATTTGATATAATTTAATATGCATGCGGGATGCAAATGCCAACAATATTCTAATGGCTTCAATTCTAGCTACTTGGTGCAAAGGTTTCCCCACAATCAATTCCTTCTTCTTGATTGTAACCTTGAGCTACAAGTCTAGCCTTGTTTCGACTACTATTCCACCCTCATCCAGTTTGTTTTTGAAAACCCATTTGGTTCCTATAGCTGGGTGGTCGGAAGGTCGGTTGGTCGAGTCCGAGACTTGGTTTCTTTCGAATTGATTCAGCTCTTCTTGCATGGCCTCTACCCATTCGGGTTCATTAAGGGCTTCTAGTGCATTTTTGGGTTCGAGTTAGTGAAATGAATGCGGTGAATGCACATAGATTATGAAGAGAAGAACGAGTTCTTACCCCACTTGTTGATATCGAAATTATGTTTTCTTGGGGATGACTGGAAGTAAATTTGAATGCTTTACCAGCTTTGATTCACCGGGTTTGTGGGCTGAATAGCTTGATCTTCGAAGCTTGTTACGAGTGATCGGCTCCATTGACTTGCTCGCTCCGAGTGACTTCTTGAGCTATTTCATTCCGAACTTCCTCGTTACGAGTGATCTCCTTACGAGTCTTTGTAAGCTCATCTTCGTCATCATCCTTTCGAGCTTCGGTTACGAGTATGAAGATTCACTTGGTTTTCCTGTTCAAGCTCATCAAACACTACGTGGATACTTTCTTCCACTTTGTTAGTTCTCTTGTTGAAGATACGGTAAGCTTTGCTATGAGAAGAGTAACCTAGAAAAATTCCTTCGTCGACCAGAGCATCAAACTTGGTCGGATGATCCTTACCATTGTTGTGGACAAAGCACTTACATCCGAAAGATCTGAAATAGGAAATGTTTGGCTTCCTCCTTTGTAGAGCTCATAAGGTGTTTTCTTGAGAATGGGTCCGATGAGGCATCGATTGAGAGTGTAGTTAGGCTGTGTTTCTCGCCTCTGCCCGAGAAATAGTAAGGCAAGTTGTGTTCAATCATCATCGTCCTTGCTATTTCTTCAAGGGTTCTGTTCTTTCTCTCAACTACTCCATTCTGTTGAGGAGTTCAGGTGCTTGAGAAGTTGTGAGAAATTCCATTCTTGTCACAAAACTACGAGAATTCGAGTAATCGAACTCCCTTCCATGGTCGGTTCGAATCTTTTGAATCTGAGTGCAGGACTCCACTTGAATCTTTCTACAGAGCTTACTGAATTCCTTGAAGGCTTCATTCTTATGCTTGAGAAAACACACCCAGGTAAATCTTGAAAAATCATCAATGATAACAAGTATGTAAGATTTACCTCAGAGACTCTTTACGGGAATTTCGCCACATAGGTCCATATGCGGTAATTCAAGCACGTTGGATGTGGAAGCTGTCTTGAGAGATTTGAATGAAGATCGACTTGTTTCCCTACGGTGCATGCTTCACATACTTTATCCTTCTCAAACGCACGGTTAGGTAATCCTCTAACCGAGATGATGAGATGCAAGCTTTTTGATAGTATGCATGCTAATATGACCTAATCTACGATGCCAAGTCCAAGAATCATCTTGAAGAGATGCTTTCAAATAGGATAAATTCGACTTGGGTCGAGAAGAGGGATGATGTAGGTATTACCGATCTCTTACCTGAAAGTTTTACCTCTTTGGTGATCTCATACGTGATGTAGCACTTGGATTGAGTGAATTTTACCTCTTGACCTTTGTCACAAAGCTGGGAGATGCTAAGTAAGTTGTACTTTAGTCCTTTGACAAGGTAGGCTGGGCTCACCAGATTGTTTTCATTACCAATCTTCCCAATGCCCACTATCTTGCCTTTGCTTTGTCATCACCAAAGGTCACCTTTCCTCCTTTATATGACTCCGGCTCAGAAAAGAGTCCTTGGTCACTGACATATGTCGAGAACATCCGTTGTCCAGGTACCGGTGCCCTTTTGATCTTTTACGAGAGACCTGCAAAGCAGAGAGAATCTAACCCTTCTCACTTCCTCTATCGAACCCAGTAACATTCCTTACTTGTGGTCCTTTTACGAGGAAGAAGGTGCTTGGAACCCAGATTTGAATGACTTTGGGTTTAGTCGATTCGAGTCTTCTTCTTCTCGAGAAGCCGAGTCTGTGTCTCTTTCCTTTTAAAAACCTTTCCTTTTGCAACGAGAGGAAAATGGTTTCCTTTTGTAAATAGGTGCAGGGTTTAGTCCTCCTTTCATTTTTGTGAATGGGACCATGCTCGGCCTTTTTGAACTTAACGGTTACGGAATCCTTTTTGAACAATTCGAGTAAGAATTAGATTCTTCCTCCTTGTTGAAACCAAGACCTTCTTTTCTAAAAGAGACACATTGTGAACCTAAGAGCATATCAAGGTTCTTCTGTCCTTGAGTAAACTTTAAAACCGAGATCTTGAGACTCGGTGAGCTTACGTTTCGGTTGCTCATTTTCTTTTACGAGTAACTCGGACTCGGTCTCATTAGTTTGAGCACTTGTCTTGAGTTCTCCGAGTGTGAGTCTCGGTTTTCCAATTCGTTTTTTAAAGAAGTGCTCTCGAAGTGATTGACTCAAGTTGTTCCTTGAAATGAGAAGAATCAGAATTGGACTTTTCTTCCAAAGTAAAGATGTATTTAGCTAAATCAACTTTGGAGAATTTGAGGAAGTAGTTTATTACCTCTTGAGGATCGGTTTCCTCATTATGCGAGTACGTAATGCAGTCGACTCTTTTCGGCTTCGAGTCGGTGACTGCCATCGGACACTTTGAGTCATCTGAATCCTCGTCGTCTTCGAGATGATTCCTCATCGCTCCATGTTGCCATCATGGCCTTTTTCTTCTTCTGTCCCGTCTTCGTTTTGGACGAGTCCTTGACTATGTGGTCTTTGCTTGCCACATTCAAAACATCCGGAATTCTTAGACAGAGATAACTTTGAAGAAGAAGAAAACTTACCTTTTCTATCTCTTTTGTCTTTCTTGTAGAATTCTTCTTTTGGTCTTTTGTCCCATCTTTTGTGCTTCATCATTTTCTTGAAGCCTCTTGCAATGAGTGCCATGGGATCATCTTCGATTCGGAGGAGCTCGGAATTGCTTCTTTGGATTCACGAGGCTTTAAGCGCAATGTTCCTTTTGGAAGTACCCTCGGCATCTTCTTCTTCCAAGTGTATCTCATGAGTCGAAGCTTTCAGATGAGCTCGTCGGCTTCAAGAGTGAGAGGTTACGAGCCTCTTCTATGGCGAGTCACCTTAGGACCCCATCGTCTCTTGGGTAGGCTTCGAGAATTTTTCGACACATTTCTTCATGGGAGATCTTCTTTCCCGGAGATTTGAGATTGTTGGTGATCTCGGTGAAGCGTATGAACATCCGAGTAATGTTCTCTTCGGCTCCATTTTGAAAAGCTCATATTTGTGAAGATACTTGGCTGATCTTTGCTTGTCTCACTGACTTGTACCTTCGTAGGTGTTGACCGAGTGTCCCACACCTCTTTAGCGGAGTCACGAGCAGAGACTCGATTATATTCTTCGAGCTTATGGCGCACATGAGGATGTTCATGGCTTTGAAATTCTTTCGAACTTCTCCGCCTCGCTAGCGTGAACTCGGCCTTTGTCTTTGGAAGGATTACGAATTCATCTGTCTTTGTTGGAATGTAGTTTCCTTGTTGTATGATTTCCCATACTTCTTCATCGTGATCCATAAGGAAACATTCCATAAGCTTCTTCCGAGTGACCGAAATTTGAACCTTTGAATTTTGGTGGCACTGTTGGAAGATCTACCTTCGTCGAACTCTCCGGTGTTACGAGCCATCGATCTTTAAACCTTTGGACTGTTAGATCCTTTACGAAAGGCTAGGCTCGATACCAATTGAAGGTTTGCTCGGGGAGAGTCCGAGTCACCCTAGAAGGGGGTGAATAGGGTGATGGAAAAATCTTTGCGAGAACACACACTTTTTGACGAGAGAAGAGGCAAAGACAGATTCCGAGTCTAAGCACGGGGTCGAGAAAATATTGAACTCGAGAATGCAATGAATCGGAGTAAGCAAGTACAGCGGGACTGTCCGAGTCTAGAATGAACTCGGAAAGAGAACACGAGAGATTTTACGTGGAAACCCTCCTGGGGCAGAAAACCACGGCCCGTGTCAATCCGGACACGAAGTCAAATCCACTATTTTGAGTCCACAAAATACCGTGAGCTGAGCGAACCCGAGTTGCTCCCTTGGACAACTCTATACAAGTTTTCCTAGACTCGAAGTTACCTTATTCGATCTAGTACTTCCTAGCTGAGATAACCCTTACAGCTAGGGACAACTAAGCTGAATTAACCTTTACGACTTAGTCAAGGGACCTCACAAAGAATGTAAGAAGAGTTTGTAACTAAGTACAAGACCTTACAACTCGAAAGTAATGAATTACTGAGTGGGAGTTGTAAGTTGAAGATTGAAAGTAAATACAATAACTTTGATCAAGTAAGTGTATTGACAATGTATTCGGCCACCTTCAAGTCTTGTGAAGTGGCTTCCTTTTATAGAAGACCGAGCAGAGTAGCCGTTATCTTCATCTGCTGACCGAGAGTCCTCTGTGGCCGTTGTGAAAGGCTTTACGAGTCACTCGGAAAGTATCCGTTGAAATATGGACGTTGGACAACGGTTTAACTCTCTTGGAAGTCCCAAAACCATCGGTTGTGTCTTGATAAATGTGGTGAGACCCACCGTTAAGCTTGGCGTTCCAGTTTTCCGGATATGGAAGCGGACGACTTCGACACAATCTTACGAGACTAAAGCGAGGGAAGGTGAAAAGCCATATCTGCTTGGTGATTTGACGTTACAGTAGCCGGCTACTTTTGTAGTTTGAAAAGATATCCTCGATTGAATAACCTACAAAAGTAAAACACCTTCGGTTCTCAAAGTATAAAATACTTTGGTCCAAGGTTAGACACGAGATAACAAAATAATTTTGAAAAATTACGCAATTGATTATCCGAGTCGGAAAAGAAATGGAATTTTCCGAGTCTAATATCCATGATACTCGGAATTCCATATGACTTAGTCTTAAGTAAAGAGACACGTTCTATAGCGAATATCGAGTGGGAAAGAACTTGATATAGACTAAGCATGAAATGAACTATGAATCCCGACTATGCAAACAATAGACTAAATAACCACAAGTCGGATTACGAGTGAGAAACAACGGAATCTTGGTATATTCAAAATGCAATTAATCGAGTGAGAATGGACTCGGAATAAAGAACCGGTTTTCGAGGCGCTAAGCGAAAGCGATGAAAGAGATATGTGAAGGCCGAATCGCATAGAGAAGATACTTATTTAACTCAAGTAAGTTTCTAAGACACGAGAGAATGCCTTGGAATCAAAACTCTATATGAATGACATCGTTATACCCGATTCCTTTTGCATGACTCGGAAAGATATAGAGCGATGTCCGAGTCTTCAGAGAGAGTCTTTGTGGCTATCTTTGTAATTACCATAAAATCTTTATTGTTATCTTGGTTACTATCGGAAATCCTTCGTGTCTATGTTGGTTATTATCGGAAGACTTTTCACTTGCTATCTTGGTGATTACTCGAAAGACTTTGTAGCTACGATGGTGATTATCGAAAAGCATGTGTGGCTATGTTGGTTATTATCGAAAGGCCTATGTCGCTATGTTGGTTATTTTGTAGAGGCCTTTATGGCTATATTTCTTATTATATAAAAACCTTTCTTACTACATAGGCAATTATCGGAGATTTATTGTGAAAATATTGCTTGTTACGAGAAAGCTTTGGTAGCTATCTTCGTTATCACTCGAAGCCTTTGTTTCTATGATAATTATTAGCTGAAAACATTAGGGACAATTTTTTAATTATCGAAAAGCCTTTTGTGGTTGTCCTACTTATTACTCAAAAGTCATTATAACTATATTGGTTATTATCGAATAGCCTTTGTGGCTGTATTGGTTTGTACTCGAAAGATTTATTGGCTTAATTTGTTGTAACTCAAAAGTCTTTATGCCTATGTTGGTGATTATAAAAAGCCTTTGTGGCTATGTTGGTGATTATCGAAATGCCTTTATCGCTATGTTGGTAATTATTAAAAAAACTTTTGTAGCTATGTTGGTTATTACTAGAAAGCCTTTGTCGCTATGTTGGTGATTGTTGTAATGTATGGATATATTGATTATCTTTATATTTTAAAAAGCCAAGAGGCCATTTTACTATTCATCCATTTGGAGGGTATTTTTGGTCATTTTACAGGAGCATTTTGGGGATAAAAAATGATGAAAAAAACTACTAAAAACAGTGAATAAGGCTAGCATGGTAATTTACTTCATGTGTTGTTCATACAATGGAAACTTAGGCACTTGTTCCAATGAACAATGACGCTGGTTTTTAGGTAAAATCATTAGTTTTGATGATGTGTGCGAAGGGTCTAGGAGTAAATATCTATTTGTAAATGTACATGTGCATTTCTCATAAATTTCTGCAGAATTTGATTTTCGTAGGTTGAATTTGTAACTTTGGGTTGGCTAGGTACTTCTTTTTTTGGTTTGGAATGTTTTGGAAAGATTGTTGGGACTTATTATAATTTATTGTTTACGTCCGGATGCTCCAAAGGAAGAAAAACCTAGATTGTTTTAGCTTTGGTGCCAAGCTTGCTTTCTCTTCTATAATCTAACAAAGATCATGAAGGACAATTTCTCATATTTCCTTTGTACTTATATACTATTCATGTACTATTTTCTAGTGTTTAAGGTGTTAAGGAAGCAAGCTGATATTAATTTGTGCTATTCGAGTTGTGGGAAAATTATTTTGCATTGTTTGGCTTGTTAGTGAGTTTTGTTCTAATGTTCATTTTCTCGGTTTTTATTGCTTCCTTGATTTAGATTTTGTTCTGCGTTAAATCATTTGTACATGTTGTTTAACTGCTTGATATAGGAAAACAATTGCTAACGTTTGTTTTTGTTGTTATCGGTATGTTGCTTGCAACTCTATTTGTTATAGATCTTAGGTTGTTGTGTTTGTTGAAGGTTGCTAACTATTTTTGGCTCTCTTTGTTGGTTGTTGAAGCGCTAATTTTCTTATCGGTTGCGTTTGCCAGGTATTGTTTCTGCATTTTATTTTAGTTTGTCCACAAAACAAAAGAAAGAGTGGTTTACTTGGTTGGAAGGAACTACTACTTATCATGTGTGTTGTTGTATTAGTTTTTTTAGTGTTATAGGTTGTTTCTTTGAGTATAAGTTGTTCTTTTACTTAAGTTTTTAAAGGAAATAGAGGTTTTAAAAGGTTCTTATGTTTATTGAAGGTTGCTAACTTTTTTGCTTTTCATTGTTAATTGTGTAAATAGGAATTGTGTTTTGATTTACAGGTATTATTTATGGAAATTTACATTAGGTTTTCAGATATTCTTTTAATTAGTTGAAAAGGAAAAATGGTTGCATGTTGGAACAAATTGTTGTTTTCCATAGACTTGGTATGGTTTTTTGCCTCTTATAATTTGTTCCTATACTTCAACTTTTTGAGGAAAGAAAGATGTTTTCGATTTTTATGTTTCTATGTAAGAGCTTGTCTTACTTTTTAGGTTGAAACTTTGTTATTTTGAGAGTTTTTACTTAATTAATATTCTTCGATTAAAGTCATATTAGTTTGTTTTCATTTCCAAGTTTTTGTGGGATAATATGTCCTTTTTTTATAATTTGTGTAGTATTGCTTGTGTGCTAATATAGGTGTTGTTATGCCTGTTGTTTTTGACCTACTTTCTATTACGTACTTGTCTATATAAAAAGGGGTTCAAAATCCGAATGAAGTGACAAGCATCTTGCAGCTCATATCTCTTCTTTACTGCACATATTGTTATTGCAAAATCTGATGCTTGGACTGTAACTACTAAAGAATTCTCCTTAATTTATCATTTGTGTTGTTAAGTTACTTTTTGCGTGTTATAGGTTATTTCTTCTCTTATAGGTTGATCCTTTGTTTATGTTTTTAAAGGTCGTTATGTTTATTGAGGGTTACTAACTTCTTTTGCTTTTCATTGTTAATTGTGTAAGCGGGGAATTTTTGTGCTATTTCACTTTGCGGGTATTATTTATGGTTTTTAAGTTTTCAAATATTCTTTAATTTATTTGAAGCGGAAAAATGGTTACATGATGGAAGGAGTTGTTGTTTATCGTGGTTGTTATGTGGTTATTTACGTGCTATATGTTAGTCCTCTTCTTCAATTTTTAAAGGAAAGAAAGGTTTTTATTTCTTGACTTTCTATGTAAAAGCTTAGATAACTTGTTTTCTTTCATACTTAGTTATTTTTAATTATTTCACTTGATTTTGTTTAGTTAGAGTGGTATTAGGTTGTTTTGATTTGAAGGATTTTGTGGGATAATATATGGTGCTCTTTTAGAAGTTGTGAAGTGATGTTTGTGTGTTTATTAAATTGTTGTTATGTTTCTTTTATTTGGGTTACTTTCTACTAGGGGTGAGCACGGCTGATGGGTACCTTGGAACCGAACCGGAATTGGTCAAATGGGTAAGGTTCGAAACCGGAACAGATCAAACGGTTCCGGGTGAGGTTCCTAAAATTTAGAAGCTGTCAATTAGGGTCCGATTTCGGTTCCGGTTCCAAAATCAAACCCTGGACCCATTAAGACATGTAATATTTCTAGGATTTTAAGTTTTTAGTTCGTGAATATGAGGCACTGGGCAATTTCAAGTTTTAGTAGTTTGTGATTCATGATATTTACTCTAAATGAAAATAGAAGCAGAAATTGATGTTTTGCTTCTTGTTTCCTTTTGCCTAGGATGTTTAAATTCTCTTATAACTCTTTTTGTGGCAAATTAATTTCGTTGTTTATTAATGTTTAAAAAGTAATTAATTCAAGAATATATAATTTTTAAGGCTTTAAAGTTTTCTTTTTATAAAAATAATGGTATGGACAGGGTACCACTGGAACCGAAACCGAACTCTAAGATTCAGGTTCGGGTTCCTAAAATTCAAAACCGGTCAAATAGGTTCCGGTTCAGGTTCCTAAATTCAGGAATCGGTCAAATAGAGTCACGTTCGGGTTTCCGATTTTGGGACAGGGTACCAAACTGCTCACCCCTACTTTCTACTATGTCTTTACCTATAAGGACTTCAAAATCTGAATGAAATGTGAAGCGTCTTGCAGTATGTATTTCCTCTATTTACACATTATGTTATTGGTAAAGCTAATTTTTGTTATGAAATATGAATGAAAAGTGATGTTTGGAAGTCCTTTTTACAGGCAAATACATAACAGAAAGTGCCCAAAAATAGGATGTGTAACAACACGTTAATCAGCATACAAGCACTACTTTACTACTTCTAAAAAACAGGATATATTAGTCACTAAATTTTAAAAATGAGAACAAACTAATATGACTCTAATTAAACAAGACTAAGTCAAATAACTAAAAATAATTAAGTTTCAACGGTTTTACGGTATTTATGTATGTAGTTGTTTATGAAGTGATGTCTATCTTCTTATGTATTTGAATGTATAAATTGATATTAGTGTTTTTCGGTTTCTATCTAGAGCTTTGTGTATATACTTTTCTAGAATTATATGTGTTGTAGTATTAGTTGAATTTAGTTGTTACTTTATAGAAGTTAAAGAGTTCTGTTTTGTGCTTTTTGGTTTGTATGTCTACTTGTGAAAAGTAGATTAACAAATTCAGAGCGAGCTCACTATGGCTCCTCCAAAAAGCACATCAAGGGTCTGAATGAGGACTTAAAACAGTATTCACTAAAAGTTGAAGTAATCGAAAAATCATGACCTCAGTTTCCCAAACAAGAAGTATCAAAAGATCCAAATAAAAGATGAAAAAGTATATTTTATATACATGTATTCTTGTTTGCCATTTGCTATATCATATTGATCTTATAAGATACTATTTATTTTGTTGTATAGAGTAATGAAATTGAACTTATGCTTTATGACGACAATATTGAACTTTATGGAAAAGGCTATTGAGTATCGGAGGGAATATAAAATTTGAAATACAATAATTAAGCCTTTAAAAGATAGCATGAGGAGGGGAAATGATAAGTATGAAATGAAATTTGGTAACCGTACGGCTTATTCGTCCTCTATTTAAGACATCATATGGTGCATATCTTCCTAACTATTATGGGATGGTTGTTGTGCCGAGAGTGGTTCCTTTTGATGATTACTATAGTAATGGTGTTCATTTACGTTGCCTTTACGTATTATAGTATTTGTTGTTATGCTATTAATAATTATTGTTGGAATATTCATGATCATTCGTTATGTATGCTAAATATTGATAGTTATAATTCATGCATTCTTTGTGGATATTGTTCAAGTTTAGTATTTAGATTCTTTATGTTCGTAATTGTTGCAAAATTACTTCGTAAGAACATTCAATTATTATTGGTTATTTAGTGTTGTTTTGACATGTTCTTTATTTTATGTAGATGTTGTGGGTGTGGTGCTTTGTGTTGGAGAGTTGCGTTGGAAGCTATATGATGATGTTAATATTAGTGCTTGGTGTGATGTTCATGTTAGAGAGCTTGTGGTGATTGATCAAAGGTGTGTTGTTACGCTTGAAGGTTTGCTCTTGGAGAGTCTAAGTAACCCTAGAGCGGGGGTGAATATGGTGATGAGGAAATTTTAACAAACTTAGAAACTTTAAGCTTGAAAAGAATAAACAAGCGAATCCGAGTCTACATTGGACTCGGAAAAGTATACACTCGTAATACGTGGAAACCCTCCAGGGCGGAAAACCACGGACATTGCTAATCCAAGCACCAAGTCAAATCCACTAGTTTGAATCCTCAAAATACAACAGATCGACTCAACCAGAATTGCTCCCTTAGACAATTCCTTACAATGTTTTCCTAGACTTCGAAGTTCCCTTATCCGGTCTAGTACTTCCTAACTCGAGATGACCTTTACAGACTAGGCACAAATGAGCTGAGTTAACCCTTACAGCTCAGTCAAGGGATCGTACTTAGAAAGTAAGAGAAGTATGTAACCGATTACAAGACTTTACAACTCGGAAAATAATTAAGTACGGACTTGGAGTTATAAGAAGAAGATTCAATGAGTAAAGTACTAAGAGATATAGTTTCAGCAATGGATTTTTGCAATCTTCAAGTCTTATGAAGTGGCTTCTATTTATAGATTACCAAACAGAGTGACCGTTGTGTCTTGGTTCTGAACAAAACTCTTTATCGACCATTATAATGGCTCTTCCGAGTCGCTCGAAAAGATCGGTTTGGATGTAAAAGTTGTGCAACGGCTCTTGACTCCTAAAGGTGCTTGCAGATCAACTGGTGATGTCCGAAAAGCAAGGTGGAAACCACCGTTGAGCTTGGAGTTGGAGTTTTCCAGTTTTGGAAACAGACAACCCTAACACGATGTCCGAGCCCTGTTCAAAAGTAGATAAACCTTGTCTGCTGGTGATTGATAGCTTGAAGTCGGCTACTTTTGTAATTCAAAAAGAGATAACCTCGTTTGGATAACCTACAAAAGTAAACCACTTTGGTTCTCAAAGTATAAAATGCTTTGGTCCAAGATTAGACACATATAATAATTTAATTAAGACAATTAAGTGCATAATTATCTTGGGCCTAGAAAAGTGGAATTTTCTAAGTCTAATATTCAATACACTCAAATTCCATAACAGATCCAGTCCTAAGAAAGATCAAGTTAAAAAGAGTAAAATCATCGAGTATAAAGACTTCGTTTGGACAAATAATTCTCAAACAAACAGACTGTCTTAAAAAGAGGAATTAACACTGTAATTCACATTGCGTTGAAATGTGATGTCCGAACTTAGAATAAAAGAGTTAGAGAAATTATTTGAACATGCGATAGAACGTACTGCTGTCTCGAGTGAGTCGAAACACCAATGCAAAAGATATATAAGAATGTGTTTTCCGAGTTAGTCGAAACAAATGAAAACTTATACATGAGTTTCTATATCACTCGGAATGTCTTGTAATCAAAACTTAGGAGGGATGAGGTTTGTACCTGAGTCTTCGATAGTACTTAGAATGGTTTAGATTTATGAGTCTCGGTCTTCAATCTCCCCTTTTTGATGAAAGACATTCCACACTCGAGATAGAAACTTGTTAGTGTAAAACATGAGTTTTCGTTCTCACTTAGTATTATCGAGTAAGAGATAAGTAAGAAATATTTGAAACCATTAGTACTTATAACATTTATGCGAGATATCATATTTAGCATAGAAATATGAATAGATATAACAAAGTGGAAAAGAAATAGAATGAGAAATCGAACTCATAAAGAGTTAACTTAGAAATGATTACGCTTAACGAAAGAAAATTCATTTATATATACAAAAAGAAAATACAAAAATTAAAGAGAGAGTGAACTCCCCTAAACATAACAACATCAATTTTTCTATTTTTTCTATTTTTCTCCCCCTTGCATTTCATCAAAAAACAATGAAGAAAACATCAAAAGATACGAGTTGATCGTTGGACAAAAGGACGAAAAAAAAACTACGGAAAAGAAATTCGAAGGGGGTGATGGTGGTGCTGGTAGTGCTTGAGATGAAGGAGCGAGTAGTGCGCTGAAGCTAGTAGGCTTGTGATGATGTTGAAGACCGTGGCACAGGGATGTCGAGCAATGGCTCTGTTCTTGTGGATCGACCCAAAACCAAGTCATCCTCTAGCTCATCCTCCTGGAAAACAGTAGAGAGAGGTGCTTCGACTTGACCACTGTGGACTCGACCAACGTCCGTAGGGTCTTCGACCCATTTAGACTGTCATCCGAGCCGATCGGCTCTAGTTCGGGGACTAGAGCACCTTGTCCCTCCGGTCGGGCGGCTTCCTCCTTCTCCTTTTCTTCTTCCTCCTTCTCCTCTTCCTTCTCTTCCTCCTTCTGTCCCTCCTTCTCCTCAGGTTGAGTCGCTTCAGCCACAGCTTCTTCTTCTTCTATAGCCGAGGGGGACTTAGTAGGGCTCGAGGACTCCTCGAAGTGTATGAGCTTTCTAGGTCCTGTCCAGCCTTAGATCTCCTTTCTTGGAGGAGCTATAGTTCCTCGTGCTGCTCCTTGATAAGTCCCTTCGTCTCGATGAGAAGATCCTGGTGCTCCCAAATCTGAGACCGAGTCGTCTTCTCGTTGATGATCGGACTCGAAGGACGTTTTTGGAGAACAGAGAGTGCCCCAAGTTCTTCGGTCACTAAGGCAAGTTTGTCTACCAAAACCGTAGACAAAGTAGCAGCTTGTTGCAGAAGGTGGTTCCGAGGTGCATGCGCCACCTGGTTGAGGAGGGAGAGATAGGGAGTCTTAGTCCGAGTGGGAGGAGGTGAAGGGGGCTTCAATTCTTACCCATGGACCAAGACATCGGGCTTGATTTCCATGTACCCGTATCCCGAAGTTCCTTCCTGCTCACTACTATGGCAGCCTCGGACACTATGTTTGGGTATGAGGGAAGGGGAACTTTAAACCGTTTAAAGACAATAGTTAAAAGGGCTTCGAAGGGAAAGGCGAGACGATTTTTGGATTGAGCTGGCACGAGTAGCCATTTGCACAAGGATGGCTAGGAAGAGGTCTACATCGTAGCACTCAAGGATATAAAAAATAGCTTTGAGAATCTTAGAATTGGGATTCTCTTTGCTCGAGTGATGAGAGAAGAAAGTTCTCATCGAAGAAAGCAAAGTAGTCCGGCCTCTCGAAGGTTTGCTCGGGGAGAGTCCGAGTCACCCTAGAGGGGGTGAATAGGGTGATGGAGGATTTTTGTTGAAAAACAAACTCTTTTGCCAAAGTAGAGACAGAAACAGATTCCGAGACTAAAACGGAGTCGAAAAGTATGAACTTAGAATTGCAATAAAGAGTAAGGAAGCGGATCAAGCTGAAGCTTTGAGACTATCCGAGTCTAGAATGAACTCGAAAGTAGAGACACTAAGATTACGTGGAAACCCTCCTGGGGCAGAAAACCACGGACCGTGCTAATCCAAACACGAAGTCAAATCCACTATTTTGAGTCCACAAAATACAATAGATCGACCGAACCCGAGTTGCTCCCTTAAACAACTCTTTACAAGTTTTCCTAGACTTAGAAATTCCCTTATCTCGATCTAGTACTTCCTAGCTGAGATAACCCTTACAGCTAGGGACAACTAAGCTGAGTTAACCTTTACAGACTTAGTCAAGGGAACTTACCCAGAAAGTAAGAAAGTGTTTGTAACTAAGTACAAGACCTTACAACTCGTAAAGTAATGAATTACAGAGTGAGAGTTGTAAGTAGAAGATTGAGAATGTACAATGACTTTGCACAAGTACATGTATTAACAATAGGTTCGGCAATCTTCAAGTCTCGTGAGTTAGCTTCTATTTATAGATGACCAAGCAAGCATAGCCGTTATCTCCAACTTCGACGGGAAGTCCTCTGTGACCGTTGTTAAGAACTTTCCGAGTCACTCGTAAAGTATCCGTTGTGATATGAACGTTGGGTAACGGTTCTTAACTCTCTTGGAAGTCCCAAAACCACCGGCGGTGTCTTGAAGGATAAGGTGGAAACCACCGTTAAGCTTGGCGTTTCAGTTTTCCAGATTTGGAAACAAATAACCCCGACACAATCTTCCGGCGCTAGGTCGAGAAGGGGAAAAGCCATGTCTGTTGGTGATTTGACGTTTTGAAGCCGGTTACTTTTGTATTTCAAAAAGTGTATCCTCATTTGAATAACCTACAAAAGTAAATCAATTTTGATTCTCAAAGTATAAAATACTTTGGTCCACGATTAGACACAGATAATAATATAAATGAGATAATTAAGCAACTAATTATCCGAGTCGAAAAAGAATGGAATTTTCCGAGTCTAATATCCATCAAACTCAAAATTCCATCCGAGTTAGTCTAAGCGATAATCAAGTTATACAACGAATATCGTAGTGAAACAAACTTGATCTAGACTAAGCATGGTTTAGACTAGAAGCGTTGACTTTAATAGAATAAGACTTATAACATGAAGTCAGATCTCGAGTGCGGTTAAGCGAAATAATAGTCAATTCAACATGCGATATATCTAAGTGATGAGGGACTTAGAACCGAGTGAGACAGACGTGAGTACATATATGTTTTCCGAGTCACTTGGAGACAAGCAAAAGTACATGAAGTAAATGCCATATCACTTAGAGAAGATACCATATCACTCAGAAAAGTTTCTAAAGTGTAGAGAATTCCTTGGAATCAAAACCTTATAAGTGAGAAGTTCTTATACCCGATTCCTTCGATAGAACTCGGAAAGGTGCGGAGCGATGTCCGAGTCTTCAACCTCGGTCCTCATCCGAGTGACCGAGAAATTTTTGCGTGACTCGGGGACCTCCTTGGCATATTTCTTAAAGAACTCATCCTTAATCTCATTGAATGGGATGGGATTACAGTTCGAAAGAGAGAGGAGACTTTGAAAATTCGATGAAGGAGGGAGAGTTTGATACGAGCAACCGTGTCCCGGACTCGTGAGGTAATGACTCCTCTAAGTAAGACAAGTTGGAGTAGAACTCGGCAATGAGTTCCGGGTAGATGAACTCACTAAAGCATGGAAAATTGTAGACTCCGAGTGGTTTTGATGTGGGGCAACCACGAAAATGATGTGTTTGGGAAAATTTTGTCATCCAACGTGAGGTCTTGGGTGACGAACACTTTCGAGGGGTTAGAGGTACCCTCTTGAGTTTGTTTGGTGCAAGGTTTCTTGGTCACAAACCCTAGAAAGTCTTGGGTTGAACCTCTTTTAGGCATGGCTGAAGATTTGAGAGAGAAGAGAGAGTGAACTCGAAAGAGAGAGGGAGAAATTTAGAGAATGAGCACCGAGAGTTTTGAGATCCATTTGATACAATTTAATATTCATGCTTGAAGCAAATGCCAATAGGATTCTAATTGCTTCGATCCTAGCAACGGGTGCAAAGGTTTACCCACGATCAATCCCTTCTTCTTGATTGTAACAACCCGACCCTAAACCACATTATTTATTTTACTTATTACAAAATTTACATAATTGAGCGCATGCACTTCAATTCGATATTTATATTAAATTATTTTTATGTGTGTGCTATGCAGCTAAGGCGACGAAGTGGCCTCCAATAAAATTTCATAATAATGATTGTAAATTTAAATATATGTTTAAAAGAAAATTCAAAAAGTTGCATTGATATATAATACATATAAATGCGAAGGTATGTAGTTATAAGGCCATTAAAGATTATATTTTAAACAAATTGTTGTATTTAAGAATGAATCGTATAATTTATATGCAATATTAATTAAATGAATTAAGATAACAATAAAATAACAAATAAATAAATAAAATAAAATAAATAAATAACAAATAAAAATCAGAAATTCTAGAGTTAACTGGAAACAAATAAAGGAAAAAAATAATAATAATACAAGCTGATTTTTTTAGAAAAATCCGGAACCGGTTTACGGAATAAGATATCAACTTCATAATTGGGTTTAAGGCAAGTAATTTTCAATTTCCCTGAGCCCTTCCTCCCGTGCTCTCTATCTTTCCCTCACGTGCCTCTGCTTCCCTCCCCTGTCTCCACTTGCTGCCCGCACTCGGCCACCGGGCGCCACCAACGCCGGCCAGCAGCCCGCGCCGGCGTCGTCGGGAAGACGTCCGGCGTCTCTCTCTTCCTTTCTCCCTCTCTCTGTCGCTCTCACTCGCTCCCTCTCTTCCTCGCGCCTCCTCGCCGTGCTGCGCCCGCTCCCGGCCAGCCACCAGCCGTAGCTCGATCACTGGGAGTCGACGCCGGTGCTTCCCGAGTAGCCGTCGGAGCTCCGCTGTTCACCAACATCGCTCCTTCTTCTCCTTGGCTTCCATTTTTGGATTTGAAGGTAAAACCTTAAACCCATATCATCTCCCTTAATTATCTATATATTGATTGTAGTTGTAAATTGAATTATATGATTTAGAAAGATGTTTATGATGTGAATTTAAAGATCGAATTGGGAAAATTTTAAATTGGTGTGAATGGTTGATGTTTGATATTTTGGTGGAGTGATTGTGTAGGAGGGTGAATGAATGTGATTTTATTTGTGAAATTATGATCTAATGAATTAAATTGGGAATATTTTGATATAGAATTTGAGTAATTTGATGGTTTCGTTGCCTTTTGGAATTGGCTACAATTGAGCAAAAGGAAGAAAAATGTTTAGGGAGATTGAAGTTGGATAATAAGTGGTTTTCGAGGCATGTACCAATTTGAGCAATTCAGTGCACCTAATTGTGATTGTCAATGTGAACTTTGTTGAGGAAACGATGCGTATATCCTTAAATTGAAGTAGTCTATTGTGACATATGGAATTTGAGCAATCAAGTTAATTTATGGGAGGTAATGAGATGAAAAGTGAGTTAATGGCAAGGATTCGAAGTGATGTTAGGCTTGGCAAAGCTAATTGAATTAGGGATAGTTAATATAAATATTGATAGCATATATTTTGTATGCTAAACAAATTACAATAGCTAATGTATAATTAGAAGTCCAAAATAAAAGTCTTTCGATATAAGCGGAGTAACAAATTAAATTGTGTATAACGTCAATAATTAGCTTAAACAAATCCCTTGCGCAGATTATGTGTTGTGGACAATATTAACATAACAGAGTTGAGTAATAAAAATCTTAATTTTATCGATTACGTAATAAATAAAGAAAATGAAACAAATTGCAAACACTTGTACGAATTCCATTATTGAAACTCAAGAGAAACGTTATTAACAACAAAAATTTACTTGAAACAGAATTGAGGCCACTTACGTTGCCGATTAGCTGGTAGCTTAAACTTCTATAAGGGGGAGAAACAAAGATTTTCAATCCAGGTACGTTCATTGCCTGTACCTTTCGAAAATTCACGTATTTCAAGCAAATCTCAACATTTCTTATATAAATAACTAATAATGAATCATTTGCAAATCAAGTTTTGTGAAGGTTTGCTCGGGAGAGTCCGAGTCACCCTAGAGGGGGTGAATAGGGTGATAGAAAATTCTTTGTGAAAACTCACACTTTAGCGCAGAAAGGGACAAAGACAGATTCTAAGTCCGTCAACGAGGGTCGAAAAGATTGGACTCGAAAGCAATGAATCGGAAGAAACAAGAGCGAGTAAAGGCATGCTGAGTCTAGAATGAACTCGGAAAGATAACACTTAAGATTTTACGTGGAAACCCTCCTTGGGCAGAAAACCACGGCCCGTGTCAATCCGGACACCAAGTCAAATCCACTATTTTGAGTCCACAAAATACCGTGAACTGACCGAACCCGAGTTGCTCCCTTAGACAACTCTATACAAGTTTTCCTAGACTCAGAAGTTCCCTTATCCGATCTAGTACTTCCTAGTTGAGATAACCCTTACAGCCAGGGACAACTAAGTTGAGATAACCTTTACAGACTTAGTCAAGGGACCTTACAAAGAATGTAAGAAGAGTTTGTAACTAAGTACAAGACCTTAGAACTCGAAAGTAATGAATTACAGAGTGGGAGTTGTAAGTTGAAGATTGAAAGTGAATACAATAACTTTGATCAAGTATGTGTATAAACAATATGTTCGGCAACCTTCAAGTCTTGTGAAGTGGCTTCTATTTATAGATAACCAAGCAGAGTAGCCGTTATCTTCATCTGCGACCGAGAGTCTTCGTGACTGTTGATAGAGCCTTTACGAGTGCTCGGAAAGTGTCCGTTGAAATATGAACGTTGGACAACGAGTTTAACTCTCTTGGAAGTCCCAAAACCATCGGTAGTGTCTTGAAAAACGAGGTGAAAACCACCGTTAAGCTTGGCGTTCCAGTTTTCCGGATATGGAAGCGGACGGCTTCGACACAATCTTCCGGGACTAGAGCGAGGAAGGTGAAGAGCCATGTCTGGCGATGATTTGACGTTCGAAGCCGGTTACTTTTGTATTTTAAAAAATGTATCCTCGATTGAATAACCTACAAAAGTAAATCAATTTTGGTTCTCAAAGTATAGAATACTTTGGCCCAAGATTAGATGCGAGATAATAAAATAATTATAGTAGTTACGCAACGATTATCCGAGTCGAAACGAAATGGAATTTTCGAGTCTAATATCCATGATACTCGGAATTCCATCCGACTTAGTCTAAGCGAAGAATCAAGTTCGATAAAGGATATTAGAGAGGATTAACTTGATATAGACTAAGCATGAAATAAACTAAGAATACCGACTGTAACGAAATAGAACAAATAACCACAAGTCGATTCCGAGTGAGAAACAATGGAATACTTGGTATATTCAAAAATGCGATTAATCGATTGAGGATGGACTCGGAATAAAGAACCAGTTTTCGAGTCGCTACTGAAAAGCGATAAAAATGATAGGTGAAAGATGTATCACTTAGAGAAAATACCATTTTATCCAACTAAGTTTCTAGGACACGAGAGAATGCCTTGGAATCAAAACTCTACTTGTATGAAATCGTTATACCCGATTCCTTTTTCATAACTCGGAAAAGTATTAAGCGATGTCTCGAGTCTTCAATCTCCTCCTTTTTGATGAAAGGCATGCCAAACTTAAACGAAACTTTGTTAGAGGAAAAATAGATTGATTCCGAGTAGTTTGCTCATGAGTAAGACATATTCAAAGGATCGGAGCAATATATAATATATCGTAGCAAAACAAAAAAAAAGTATGCTTTAACATTAACTCGGAAAATAAAGAACTCGAAGTTAATAATGAAATGCATTAATCCATTAAAAATTACAAGGGCGCAAAAACTCCCCTAAACAAGACAACCAGTTTCGACTACATTTCTCCCCCTTGCCTTTCAAAGAAAAAAAAAACAAAATAACAAAACGAAGGGAGAAAAGAACAAGTAATACACATTAGTTATCCGGACAAAAAAATTTTGAAAGAAGAAAATCCGGAGACACCGAGGAATTGTGACTCGAGTGCATGGCTCCTACGAGGGAGGGGGATTTCGAGTGGAGGCGGAGGTGCGCCGCGCCGATAAGATCTTGTGTGCTTGAGCGCGGCGAAGGGAGAACCGGGATTGTCCTCGGGGCTCGGCTCGAGTGGCCGACCCGGAGAGAGTGGATCGAGGGTTCTTCCCTTGGGACCTCGGTGGCTAGAGGGGCTGCTCCGGCCGACTCGCCGGAGGAGCGAGGTCTTCGACCCACTCGGACTGCCGTCCGAGCCGAGTACAGATGATTTGAGCTTGGGGAGCAGGCCGACCCTCGGCGGTTGCCACGGCCTCTTCTTCCCTTTGTCCGGAAGGGCTCGCCTCAGCTCGCAGGTTCCTCGAGCATCTTCTCGCTGCATCTACGACTTCTTCCTCTTCTTCCTCATCCCCGCTGTCCGAGGAGGTCGACTCGGGCTCGAAGACGCTTCGCACGCGTCCGAGTCATCCCGGTCCCGAGCCGCCTTGGACCGTCTCTCTCCGAGGAGCTCGGCCAGCTCCTTCGCTCCTTAACCAGCTCCCTTATCTTAAGAACGAGAGACTCGCTGCTCTCGGATTTGGGACTCGACTCGTCTTTTGGTTGATGGTCGGACCCCGGAGGACAGATTTGAAAGCCCCGAGCATGTCTCTAAGTTCGAAGACACGAGCCGATCTTGTCCATGAAGACAGGGGACAAGAGGGCAGAGAGGGATTTGGAGGGACCCGAGGTGGAGGCACCGCCAGGTATAGAGGAAAGAGGGAGAGGGGTTGATTTCCGAGTCCGAGGTGGAGAAGAAGGCCTCGGCTCCGAGTTGTGAACCCGCACACCGTGGTTAGTTTCCTGGTATCCGTACCCCTGGAGTTCCTTCTTGCCGACCACAATGGCCGCCTCGGACACCGCGTTTGGGTCCGAGGGAAGAAGAACTTGAAATTGTTTGAAGACAAGGGTCGAAGAGCACCGAAAGGAAGGGAGGTGTTCTTCTTCGTTTGGAGTTGAGCCGGCACAGCGGCCATCTCGCTCAAGGATGGAGGGGAAGAGGTCGACTTCGTATCCCTGCAGGATATCAAACAGGGCTTTGAGGTGCTTGGAGTTAGGGTTCTCCTTGCTAGAATGCTGTGAGAAAAAGGTTCTCATCGGCAGAAAGCACTGAAGCCTAGCTTCGACTTCAACCGAGTCACGTAAAAGTTTTTCCTGGACTCGGGGTATTCTTTAGCGTATTTTTCAAAGAAGTTGTCGGCGACTTCAGTGAAAGGGATGGGATTGCTGTTCAAGAAAAGAGAAGAAACTTTGAACAGAGCGGTGGAGGAGGGAGGTGTTGATCCGAATAGTAATGTTCGAACCCGAGAGGTTAGAACATTTTCGGAATGGGTGAGATGAGTATAGAACTCGAAACGAGTTCGGGATAGATGAACTCGTCGAAACACAAGAAATGATAGACTCCGGTGGTTTGGATGTTGGACAACCAGGAGAATTTGGTTGTTGGGAAGAATTTGTCGTCCAGCGCAAGGTGCTCGGGTGACAACGGGTTTGGAAGGGGTTGAGCTTTCCGGCTTGTTGGTGCGAGGCTTTTTGGAGGATGAAGAAACCCGGAAGTCGGGATGGTTTCCTCTTTTAGGCATTGTGAGAGTTGGAGAGAAAAGATGAAACTTTTCGAATGAAAGAGAGAAGGAGGTTGTAGAAGAGAAGAAAACGAAAAGGTAGAAGAAAGAGATGAGAGCAATCGTAACTTACGAGAGAGAGAGAGCTTCTTCGATGCTTGCGGACAATCAAGAGTGACTGTTCACGTAGTAATCTTCCGCGAGAAGTTTCTTTTGAGAGAGATGGAGTTTAGAATATCGAGATGAAGAAGGATAGTCGTTATTTATAGAAAATAAGCGTGCCCGTCCACTATCCGTTAAGTAACTCCGTTCGACTCGGCTTGTCCATCAGCCACCAAAGACCGGTGTGACGGTTCTTCTTCAACGGTTGAGATACCAGCGGTTTGAAATCCACGGCTAAGATCCGATCGCAGCGCTCGAGAAAGAGAGAGAAAAAGATTTCGAAAATATAATCCGAAACTCTCCACTGTTCTAGAGATAGTTTTAGAAAATTTGATGTCCAAGTTTGCTACGTCCGAGTTTGACTCGTAAAGGTTTCGAGTGACTCGAAACACAAAATAACTATCAGCCCAGTATCACCGAATCAACTCGAACTAATTGTTATTAATAGAGAAGGTACATAGCACATAATTATGCAATAAGAGTAACATATAATTAAGCATTCAACATACCAAGCTCATTTCGAATAAAGCAAAATTGATCTTCACCAAGAGGCTTAGTAAAGATATCGCCTAATTGAAGATTAGTAGGAATGAACTCAAGTGCAATGTCACCCTTTTTCGAGTGATCGCGTAAGAAGTGATAACTCGACCTCAATATGCTTTGTTTTTGAATGTCTGGACAGGATTCTTGGTGATACTGATTGCGCTTTGGTTGTCACACTTGATTGGGACCGAGTTGAGAAATAGTCCAAGATCCTTCAAGTGTCTGTTTTATCCAAAGAATTCGAGCGCAACAAGCTCCAAGCGGCAATATATTCAGCTTCCGCAGTCGATAGAGCTACCGAGTTCCGCTTCTTTGAGTGCCAAGATATTAGGGATTGACCCGTAAATTGGCAAGCTCCGGATGTGCTCTTTCGATCAACTTTGTATCCCGCGTAGTCTGCGTCTCGAGTATCCAGTCGAGTCGGCTCCGAGTCTCTCGGAATACCACGGACTTAAATTCCGAGTGCCTGCAAGATATCTCGAATATTCTCTTCACCGCAAGTGAGATGTGATTCTTTTGGGTTAGCTTGAAATCTTGCGCATAAGCAAACACCGAACATTATATCTAGCCTCGCTTGAAGTAAGATATAGCAGAGATCCAATCATACCTCGATAAAGTTTCGATCTACTGCTTTACCTTTCTCGTCCGAGTCAAGCTTTATAGTCGTCGCTCATAGGAGTAGATGCGTGTTTTGCATCTTGGAGTTTGTATTTCTTCAGCAGTTCCTTGGTGTACTTTGATTGATGAACAAAGATTCCATCTTTGTCTTGTTTGATTTGCAACCCAAGGAAGAAATTGAGTTCTCCCATCATACTCATTTGGAACTCTTGACTCATCAACTCGGAAAATTCTCGGCACGTAAACTCATTAGTAGCACCGAAAATAATATCATCAACATAGATTTGAACAATAAGAAAATCTTTCTCTTTGGTCTTTATGAATAGGGTCTTGTCGATCCGACCTCTATTAAAATCATTTTGAACTAAGAAGCTACTCGATCTTTCATACCAAGCCCGAGGTGCTTGCTTAAGACCATAGAGAGCCTTTTGAAGTTTGAAAACATGATTTGGAAATTCTCGAGTTTTCAAAACCAGGAGGTCTGCTCGACATAGACCTCTTCTTCAATAAAACCATTGAGAAAAGCACACTTAACATCCATTTGATATAATTTAATATGCATGCTGGATGCAAATGCCAACAAGTATTCTAATGGCCTCAATTCTGCTACTGGTGCAAAGGTTTCCCCACAATCAATTCCTTCTTCTTGATTGTAACCTTGAGCCACAAGTCTAGCCTTATTTCGACTACCACTCCACCCTCATCCAGCTTTGTTTTTGAAAACCCATTTGGTTCCTATAACCGGGTGGTCGAAGGTCGGTTGGTCGAGTCCGGACTTGGTTTCTCTCGAATTGATTAAGTTCCTCTTGCATGGCCTCTACCCATTCAGGTTCATTAAGGGCCTCTAGTGCATTTTTGGGTTCAATTAATGAAATGAATGCAGTGAATGCACATAGATTGTGTAAAGAGGAACGAGTTCTTACCCCACTGTTGATGTCGAAATGATGTTTTCTGGGGATGACTCGGAAGTAAATTTGAATGCTTTACCAGCTTCTTTGGTTTACCGGATTTGTGGGCTGAACCGCTTGATCTTCGAAGCTTGTTCCGAGTGATCTTCTTCATTGACTTGTTCGTTCCGAGCGAGCTATTGAGCTGTCTCATTCCGAGCTTCCTCGTTCCGAGTGACTTTATTCCGAGTCGGTTGGGTCCGAGTCTTTGTAGGCTCGACTTCGTCATCATCTCTCCTTAGCTTGAGTTCCGAGTAAGAAGACTCACTTGGCTTCTCCTGTTCAAGCTCATCAAATACTACGTGGATACTTTCTTCCACTTTGTTAGTTCGCTTATTGAAGATGCGATAAGCTTTGCTATGAGAGGAGTAACCCAGAAAAATACCTTCGTCTCGACCGAGCATCAAACTTGGTCGATGATCCTTACCATTGTTGTGGACGAAGCACTTACATCCGAATGGTCTCGAAATAGGAAATATTTGGCTTCTTCCCTTTGTAGAGCTCATAAGGTGTTTTCTTCAGAATGGGTCCGATGAGGCATCGATTTAGAGTGTAGTTGGCCGTGTTTATCGCTCTCGCCCGTAAATAGTAAGGCAAATTGTGTTCAATCATCATTGTCCTTGCTATTTCTTCAAGGCTTCTGTTCTTTCTCTCAACTACTCCATTCTCGTTGAGGAGTTCTGGGTGCTGAGAAGTTGTGAGAGATTCCATTTTTGTCACAAAACTCGAGAATTCCGAGTAATCGAACTCCCTTCCATGGTCGGTTCGAATCTTTTGAATCCGAGTCCGAGACTCAACTTGAATCTTTCTACAGAGCTTGCCGAACTCCTTGAAGGCTTCATTTTTATGCTTGAGAAAACACACCCAGGTAAATCTTGAAAAATCATCAATAATAACAAGTATGTAAGATTTACCTCCGAGACTCTTCACAGGGATTTCACCACATAAGTCCATATGCAGTAATTCAAGCGCGTTGGATGTGGAAACTGTCTTCGGAGATTTGAATGAAGATCTCGACTTGTTTCCTCTCGGTGCATGCTTCACATACTTTGTCCTTCTCAAAAGCACAGCTTAGGTAATCCTCTAACCAGATTATGAGATGCAAGCTTTTTGATAGTATGCATGCTAATATGACCTAATCTACGATGCCAAGTCCAAGAATCATCATGTAGAGATGCTTTTAAACACGATAAGTTCCGACTTGGGTCGAAAGAGGGATGATATAAGTGTTACTCGATCTCTTACCTAAGAGCTTTATCTCTTTGGTGGTCTCATCCGAGATGTAGCACTTAGATTGAGTGAATCTTACCTTTTGACCTTTGTCGCATAGCCGGGAGATGCTAAGTAGATTGTACTTTAGCCCTTTGACAAGGTAGACTAGGCTCACCGGATTGCTTCCTTTTCCGATCTTGCCAATGCCCACTATCTTACCTTTGCTGTCATCTCCAAAAGTGACTTTTCCTCCTTTATGTGATTCTAGCTCGAAAAGAGTCCTTGGTCACCCGACATGTGTCGAGAACATCCGCTGTCCAGGTACCAGTGTCCTTTCGATCTTTTCTGAGTTACCTGCAAAACAAAGAGAATCTATCCCTTCTCACTTCCTCCAACGAACCCAAGTAACATTCCTTACTCGTGGTCCTTTCTCGAGGAAGAAGGTGTTTCGGAACCCGCATTTGAATGACTTTGGGTTTTGTCTCGATTCCGAGTCTTCCTCTCGGAGAACAAAGTCTCGTGTCTCTTTCTTTTTGAAAACCTTTCCTTTAGAAACGTAAGAAAATGGTTTCTTTTTGTAAATAGCTCTGGGCTTAGTCCTCCTTTCATTTCTATGAATGGGACCGTGCTCAGCTTTCCCGAACTTTATAGTTCGGAATCCTTTTGAACAATTCCGAGTAGGAATTAGATTCTTCCTCTTTGTTGAATCCAAGACCTTCTTTTCGAAAAGAGACACATTGTGATCCTAAGAGCATGTCAAGGTTCTTCCGACCTTGAGTAAACTTTAAAACCAGATCTTGAGACTCAATGACCTTCGTTTGAGTTGCTCATTTTCTTTCCCGAGTAACTCGGACTCGGCCTCATTAGCTTGAGTACTTGTCTTGAGTTCTCTCGAGTGTGAGTCTCAGCTTTTCTAATTCCTTTTTCAAAGAGGTGCTCTCGAAGTGATTGACTCAAGTTGTTCTTTGAAATGAGAAGAATCGAATTGGACTTTTCTTCCAAAGTAAAAATGTATTTGGCTAAATCAACTTTGGAAAATTTGAGGAAGTAGTTTATTACCTCTTGAGGATCGGTTTCCTCATTGTTCGAGTCTCGAGTCCGACTCTCTTTCAGCCTTCGAGTCGAGATTGCCATCGGACACTTTGAGTCATCTCGAGTCCTCGTCGTCTTCCGATGAGTCCTCATCGCTCCATGTTGCCATCATGGCCTTTTTCTTCTTCCTCGTCCCTTTTTCTTTTGGACAATCCTTGACTATGTGGTCTTTGCTGCCACATTCAAAACATCCGTAATTCTTAGACAAAGATAACTTTGAAGGAGAAGAAAACTTACCTTTTCTATCTCTCTTGTCTTTCTTGTAGAATTCTTCTTTTGATCTTTTGTCCCATCTTTTATGCTTCATCATTCTCTTGAAGCCTCTTGCAATAAGTGCCATGGGATCGTCTTCCGAGTCGAAGAGCTCAGACTTGCTTCTTTGGATTCCGAGGCTTTAAGCGCAATGTTCCTTTTGGAAGTACCCTCAGCATCTTCTTCTTCCGGATGTATCTCATGCGTTAGAAGCTTTCCAATGAGCTCGTCTGGCTTCAAGAGTGAGAGGTTCCGAGCCTCTTCTATGGCAAGTCACCTTAGGACCCCATCGTCTCTTGGGTAGGCTTCTAAGAATTTTCCGGCACATTTCTTCATGGGAGATTTTCTTTCCAAGAGATTTGAGATTGTTGGTGATCTCAGTGAAGCGAATGAACATCCGAGTAATGTTCTCCTCTGGCTCCATTTTGAAAAGCTCATATTTGTGAAGATACTCGACCGATCTTCGCTTGTCTCACCCGACTTGTACCTTCGTAGGTGTTGACCAAGGTATCCCACACCTCTTTAGCAGAGTCACGAGCAGAGACTCGATTGTATTCTTCCGAGCTTATGGCGCACATAAGAATGTTCATGGCTTTGAAATTCTTTTCGAACTTCTCGCTTCGCTGGTGTGAACTCAGCCTTTGTCTTGGGAAGGATTCTGAATTCATCTGTCTTTGTTGGAATGTAGTTTCCTTGTTGTATGATTTCCCATACTTCTTCATCATGATCCATGAGGAAACATTCCATAAGCTTCTTCCAAGTGCCCAAAGTTTGAACCTTTGAATTTTGGTGGCCTGTTGGAAGATCTTCCTTCGTCGAACTCTCCGGTGTTCTAAGCCATCCGATCTTTAAACCTTCGGATTGTAAGATCCTTTCCGAAAGGCTAGGCTCGATACCAATTGAAGGTTTGCTCGGGAGAGTCTCGAGTCACCCTAGAGGGGGTGAATAGGGTGATAGAAAATTCTTTGTGAAAACTCACACTTTAGCGCGAAAAGGGACAAAGACAGATTATGAGTCTGTCAACGAGGTCGAAAAGATTGGACTCGTAAAGCAATGAATCGGAAGAAACAAGAGCAGTAAAGGCATGTCCGAGTCTAGAATGAACTCGGAAAGATAACACTTAAGATTTTACGTGGAAACCCTCCTGGGGCAGAAAACCACGGCCCGTGTCAATCCGGACACGAAGTCAAATCCACTATTTTGAGTCCACAAAATACCGTGAACCGATCGAACCCGAGTTGCTCCCTTAGACAACTCTATACAAGTTTTCCTAGACTCGAAGTTCCCTTATCTCGATCTTAGTACTTCCTAGCCGAGATAACCCTTACAGCTAGGGACAACTAAGCCGAGATAACCTTTACAGACTTAGTCAAGGGACCTTATAAAGAATGTAAGAAGAGTTTGTAACTAAGTACAAGACCTTACAACTCGTAAAGTAATGAATTACAGAGTGGGAGTTGTAAGTTGAAGATTGAAAGTGAATACAATAACTTTGATCAAGTATGTGTATAAACAATATGTTCGGCAACCTTCAAGTCTTGTGAAGTAGCTTCTATTTATAGATAACCAAGCGAGTAGCCGTTATCTTCATCTCGCCGACCGAGAGTCTTCGTGATCGTTGATAGAGCCTTTTTGAGTGCTCGGAAAGTGTCCATTGAAATATGAACATTGGACAACGGTTTAACTCTCTTGGAAGTCCTAAAACCATCGGTAGTGTCTTGAAAAATGAGGTGAAAACCACCGTTAAGCTTGGCGTTCTAGTTTTCCGGATATGGAAGCGGACGGCTTCCGACACAATCTTCCGGGACTAGAGCAGGGAAGGTGAAGAGCCATGTCTCGCTGGTGATTTGACGTTCGAAGCCGGTTACTTTTGTATTTTGAAAAATGTATCCTCGATTGAATAACCTACAAAAGTAAATCAATTTTGGTTCTCGAAGTATAGAATACTTTGGCCCAAGATTAGACGCAGATAATAAAATAATTACAGTAGTTACGCAATAGATTATCCGAGTCGAAACGAAATGGAATTTTCCGAGTCTAATATCTATGATACTCGGAATTCCATCCGATTTAGTCTAAGCGAAGAATCAAGTTCGATAAAGGATATTAGAGAGGATTAACTTGATATAGACTAAGCATGAAATAAACTAAGAATACCGACTATAACGAAATAGAACAAATAACCACAAGTCGATTCCGAGTGAGAAACAATGGAATACTCGGTATATTCAAAATGCGATTAATCTGAGTGAGGATGGACTCGGAATAAAAACCCGATTTTACGAGTCGCTACGGAAAAACGATAAAAATGATAGGTGAAAGATGTATCACTTAGAGAAAATACCATTTTATCCAACTAAGTTTCTAGGACACAGAGAATGCCTTGGAATCAAAACTCTACATGTATGAAATCGTTATACTCGATTCCTTTTTCATAACTCGGAAAAGTATTAAGCGAGTGTCCGAGTCTTCATTTTGTCACCTAATTAAGTGGACCCCGATCAATTATCAATTATCAATTATCGGGGCTTACGCCCTTCAATTCCACCGCGCGGCTCAACTCGGGTTCTCGATCGGCCGGGAGGTGTGCACCTTATTCAAAGATCGCATCAATTATACAAGGGGTTCCACTTTCGATAATAATCGGCAAGCAAGTTTAACTCACATTCTCTCCTCTCGATTTCGAACTAAAATGAATTGAAATGCGCGCGCTCAATTAAAATGTTTTCAAAGTCTGTTTTACGATGCGGGAATGTTCGTGCTGAGTTTCGACTCATTCTTCGAATTATTTTAATGTTTTTGTTTTTAGGAAAAGCATCGGTGAACTGTCCCTTGCCTAAGAAGCCTGAAGGAAGCAAGACCTAGCTCGATACTTCATTACCATTATTCTATGATGGGTTAGATGCTCACACTTGCACATCTAATTTTAGGTTTGACTTAGAATGTAATTAAATAATGTGTATTTTACGTCACGGACTACTCGTATTGGCTTGTTAATATCTATAAAGATGTAGTAGAACTGTACTTTGGGATTAGTTTATTTAAATTGTCAGGCTTAACTCCCTATGACGTAACATTCAATGCTTTTCGGACTTATTTAAGCATAACCGATAGACACGAGGTTATTATGGTATTTTATTTTAGCCTGGTCCTATTATTAGGGCGGCGGTAACGCCTTCGATCGTTAACTTCAGCTGTAACCATACCTAATATTCTCGAATTAGAGAATTATTAAGTAATGGTGATTGGGGGCGTTACATTGATTGTAACCTTGAGCCACAAGTCTAGCCTTATTTCGACTACCAACCCATCCTCATCCAGTTTGTTTTTGAAAACCCATTTGGTTCCTATAACTGGGTGGTCGGAAGGTCGTTTGTTTAAAGTCCGAGTCTTGGTTTCTCTCAAATTAATTAAGTTCCTCTTACATGGCCTCTACCCATTCAGGTTCATTTAGGGCCTCTAGTGAATTTCCGGGTTCAATTAATGATATGAATGCAGTGAATGCACATAGATTTTGCAAAGAAGAACGAGTTGTTACCTCACTATTGATGTCGGACAATATGTTCTTGGGTGGGTGGCTCGAAGCATATTTGAATGCTCTACTGTTCTCTAGTTTACCAGGTTTGTTGGTTGAACTGGCTTATCTTCAATGGTCCGAGCTTGCTGAGTTTGCTCATCTGCTTGTCCTTCGACGATTCGAGCTGGATCTTGAGCTGGTTCAATCTAATTCATGATATTCTAAGTTGCCTCATTCTGAGTTGCTTTCTTCGACTCTGTCCGAGCTCGGCTTCAACAAGATTATCTTCATCTCGGCTGAGTTTTAAATCCGAGAAGGTTGACTCACTTGTTTTTTCCCGATCAATCTTATCAAACATAATGTGGATATTTTCTCGATTGAATAACCTAAAAAGTAAATCAATTTTGGTTCTCAAAGTATAGAATACTTTGGCCCAAGATTAGACGCGAGATAATAAAATAATTACAATAGTTACGCAACAGATTATCCGAGTCGAAACGAAATGGAATTTTCGAGTCTAATATCTATGATTCTCGGAATTCCATCCGACTTAGTCTAAGTGAAGAATCAAGTTCGATAAAGGATATTAGAGAGGATTAACTTGATATAGACTAAGCATGAAATAAACTAAGAATACCGACTATAACGAAATAGAACAAATAACCACAAGTCGGATTACGAGTGAGAAACAAGTGGAATACTTGGTATATTCAAAAATGCGATTAATCTGAGTGAGGATGGACTCGGAATAAAAACCGGTTTTACGAGTCGCTACGGAAAAACGATAAAAATGATAGGTGAAAGATGTATCACTTAGAGAAAATACCATTTTATCCAGCTAAGTTTCTAGGACACGAGAGAATGCCTTGGAATCAAAACTCTACATGTATGAAATCGTTATACCCGATTCCTTTTTCATAACTCGGAAAAGTATTAAGCGATGTATCGAGTCTTCATTTTGTCACCTAATTAAGTGGACCCCGATCAATTATCAATTATCAATTATCGGGGCTTACGCCCTTCAATTCCACCGCGCGGCTTCAACTCGGGTTCTCGATCGGCCGGGAGGTGTGCACCTTATTCAAAGATCGCATCAATTATACAAGGGGTTCCACTTTCGATAATAATCGGCAAGCAAGTTTAACTCACATTCTCTCCCCTCGATTTCGAACTAAAATGAATTGAAATGCGCGCGCTCAATTAAAATGTTTTCAAAGTCTGTTTTACGATGCGGGAATGTTCGTATCGAGTTTCGACTCATTCTTCGAATTATTTTAATGTTTTTGTTTTTAGGAAAAGCATCGGTGAACTGTCCCTTGCCTAAGAAGCCTGAAGGAAGCAAGACCTAGCTCGATACTTCATTACCATTATTCTATGATGGGTTAGATGCTCACAGTCTGCACATCTAATTTTAGGTTTGACTTAGAATGTAATTAAATAATGTGTATTTTCCGTCACGAGACTCATCGTATTGGCTTGTTAATATCTATAAAGATGTAGCAGAAGCTGTACTTTGGGATTAGTTTATTTAAATTGTCGGGCTTAACTCCCTGTGACGTAACATTCAATGCTTTTCGGACTTATTTAAGCATAACCGATAGACACGAAGTTATTATGGTATTTTATTTTAGCCTGGTCCTATTATTAGGGCGGCGGTAACGCCTTCGATCGTTAACTTCCGCTGCAACCGTACCTAATATTCTCGAATTAGAGAATTATTAAGTAATGGTGATTGGGGGCGTTACATTGATTGTAACCTTGAGCCACAAGTCTAGCCTTATTTCGACTACCAACCCATCCTCATCCAGGTTTGTTTTTGAAAACCCATTTGGTTCCTATAACTGGGTGGTCAAAAGGTCGTTTGTTTAAAGTCCGAGTCTTGGTTTCTCTCAAATTAATTAAGTTCCTCTTACATGGCCTCTACCCATTCAGGTTCATTTAGGGCCTCTAGTGAATTTCTGGGTTCAATTAATGATATGAATGCGGTGAATGCACATAGATTTTGCAAAGAAGAACGAGTTGTTACCTCACTATTGATGTCGGACAATATGTTCTTGGGTGGGTGGCTCGAAGCATATTTGAATGCTCTACCTGTTCTCTAGTTTACCAGGTTTGTTGGTTGAACCGGCTTATCTTCAATGGTCTCGAGCTTGCTGAGTTTGCTCATCCGCTTGTCCTTCGACGATTCCGAGCTGGATCTTGAGCTGGTTCAATCTAGTTCATGATATTCTAAGTTGCCTCATTCCGAGTTGCTTTCTTCGACTCTGTCCGAGCTCGGCTTCAACAAGATTATCTTCATCTCGGCTGAGTTTTAAATCCGAGAAGGTTGACTCACTTGTTTTTTCCTGATCAATCTTATTAAACATAATGTGGATACTTTCTCGATTGAATAACCTACAAAAGTAAATCAATTTTGGTTCTCAAAGTATAGAATACTTTGGCCCAAGATTAGACGCGAGATAATAAAATAATTACGAGTAGTTACGCAACAGATTATCCGAGTCGAAACGAAATGGAATTTTCGAGTCTAATATCTATGATACTCGAATTCCATCCGACTTAGTCTAAGCGAAGAATCAAGTTCGATAAAGGATATTAGAGAGGATTAACTTGATATAGACTAAGCATGAAATAAACTAAGAATACTGACTATAACGAAATAGAACAAATAACCACAAGTCGGATTCCGAGTGAGAAACAATGGAATACTGGTATATTCAAAAATGCGATTAATCCGAGTGAGGATGGACTCGGAATAAAAACCCGGTTTTACGAGTCGCTACGGAAAAACGATAAAAATGATAGGTGAAAGATGTATCACTTAGAGAAAATACCATTTTATCCAACTAAGTTTCTAGGACACGAGAGAATGCCTTGGAATCAAAACTCTACATGTATGAAATCGTTATACCCGATTCCTTTTTCATAACTCGGAAAAGTATTAAGCGAGTGTCCGAGTCTTCATTTTGTCACCTAATTAGGTGGACCCCGATCAATTATCAATTATCAATTATCAGTGGCTTACGCCCTTCAATTCCACCGCGCGGCTTCAACTCGGGTTCTCGATCGGCCGGGAGGTGTGCACCTTATTCAAAGATCGCATCAATTATACAAGGGGTTCCACTTTCCGATAATAATCGACAAGCAAGTTTAACTCACATTCTCTCCCCTCGATTTCGAACTAAAATGAATTGAAATGCGCGCGCTCAATTAAAATGTTTTCAAAGTCTGTTTTACGATGCGGGAATGTTCGTGTCGAGTTTCGACTCATTCTTCGAATTATTTTAATGTTTTTGTTTTTAGGAAAAGCATCGGTGAACTGTCCCTTGCCTAAGAAGCCTGAAGGAAGCAAGACCTAGCTCGATACTTCATTACCATTATTCTATGATGGGTTAGATGCTCACAGTTGCACATCTAATTTTAGGTTTGACTTAGAATGTAATTAAATAATGTGTATTTTCGTCACGGACTCATCGTATTGGCTTGTTAATATCTATAAAGATGTAGCAGAACTGTACTTTGGGATTAGTTTATTTAAATTGTCGGGCTTAACTCCCGTGACGTAACATTCAATGCTTTTCGGACTTATTTAAGCATAAGCGATAGACACGAGGTTATTATGGTATTTTATTTTAGCCTGGTCCTATTATTAGGGTGGCGGTAACGCCTTCGGTCGTTAACTTCCGCTGCAACCGTACCTAATATTCTCGAATTAGAGAATTATTAAGTAATGGTGATTGGGGCGTTACATTGATTGTAACCTTGAGCCACAAGTCTAGCCTTATTTCGACTACCAACCCATCCTCATCCAGTTTGTTTTTGAAAACCCATTTGGTTCCTATAATCTGGGTGGTCAAAAGGTCGTTTGTTTAAAGTCCAGTCTTGGTTTCTCTCAAATTAATTAAGTTCCTCTTACATGGCCTCTACCCATTCAGGTTCATTTAGGGCCTCTAGTGAATTTCGGGTTCAATTAATGATATGAATGCGGTGAATGCACATAGATTTTGCAAAGAAGAACGAGTTGTTACCTCACTATTGACGTCGGACAATATGTTCTTGGGTGGGTGGCTCGAAGCATATTTGAATGCTCTACCTGTTCTCTAGTTTACCAGGTTTGTTGGTTGAACTGGCTTATCTTCGATGGTCCGAGCTTGCTGAGTTTGCTCATCTGTTTGTCCTTCGACATTCGAGCTGGATCTTGAGCTGGTTCAATCTAATTCATGATATTCTAAGTTGCCTCATTCCGAGTTGCTTTCTTCGACTACTGTCCGAGCTCAGCTTCAACAAGATTATCTTCATCTCGACTGAGTTTTAAATCCGAGAAGGTTGACTCACTTGTTTTTTCCTGATCAATCTTATCAAACATAATGTGGATACTTTCTTCCACTTTGTTAGTTCTTTTATTAAAAGCACGATATGCTTTCTTGTGAGATGAGTAACGTAGAAAGATACCTTCATCCGACCGAGCATCAAAATTGGTCAGGTGATCCTTACCATTATTGTGAACAAAGCATTTTCATCCAAAGGGTTTGAAGTATAAAATGTTGGGCTTCTTTCCCTTGTAAAGCTCGTATGGAGTTTTCTTCAAGATGGGTCTAATGAGGCATCTGTTCAATGTGTAGTTTGCTATGTTGATTGCCTCGGCCCGAAATAGTAAGGTAGATCATGTTCATTCATCATGGTCCTTCCTATTTCTTCAAGACTTCAGTTCTTTCTCACTACTACCCTGTTCCGTGGAGGGGTTACAGGTGCTGAGAAGTTGTGAGAGATACCATTCTTATCGCGAGTTCGCAAATTCCGAGTAGTCGAACTCCCTTCCATGGTCGGTTTGAATTCTTTTGATATAAGTCCGAGACTCTACTTAAATTTTCCTGCAGAACTTGTTGAACTCTTTGAAAGCTTCATTTTTGTTCTTAAGAAAACAAACCCAGGTAAATCATGAGTAGTCATCAATAACCATAAGTACATATGATTTACCTCCGGGACTCTTTATAGAGATTTCACCACATAGATCCATATGCAGCAACTCAAGCACTTTTGATGTGGAAACGAGTTTTGAGAGGTTTGAAAAATGATCGACATGTTTTCTTTTTGCGCATGCTTTATAAATTTTATCTTTCTTAAATGCATAGTTAGGTCAACCCCTAACTAAACCATGAGATGCAATCTTATTAATAGTGTTCATGCTAACATGACCTACTCTACGATGCCATGTCCAAGAATCATCATGCAATGATGCTTTTAAACAAGATAAATTCTGATTTGGATCGAAAGAGGAATAGTATAGGTATTACCCGATCTCTTACCCGAGAGCTTAATCTCTTTGGTAGTTGCATAAGAAATATAGCAGTTGGTCCGAGTGAATCTTACCTCTTGACCTTTATCACACAACCGAGAGATGCTTGAGTAGATTGTACTTTAATCCCTTGACAAGATAGACTGGGCTGACCGGGTTGTCTCCTTTCCCAATCTTGCCAATTCCAACTATCTTGCCCTTACTTGTCATTTCCAAAAGTGACTTTGCCTCCTTTGAAATCTTCTAACTCAAAAAAGAGACTTAAATCTCCTGACATGTGGCATGAGCATCCACTGTCTAAGTACCAATGACCTCTCGTCCTTTTCCGAGTTACCTACAAGTCGAAACACACTAAGCCTTCTCACTTCCTCTAACAAACCCAGTAATTCCCTTTACTTGTGGTCCTTTTCGAGGAAGAAGACTCTTGGGAACCTAGATTTGAATGACATTGGGTTTGGTCCGATTCGGAGTCTCTTTCTACACAAGCCGAGTCTGTGTCTCTTTCTTTTGAAAATCTTTTCTTTTATAAATAGGTGGACAAGGTTTTCTCATGCAAACTGGTCCGGGCTTAGTCCTCCTTTCATTCTTATGAATAGGATCATGCTCAGCCTTCCTAAACTTCACGGTTCTAGAATCTTTTTGAAAAGATTCGAGTAGGAATTAGATTCCTCCTCTTCGTTAAAGCCAAGTCCTTCTTTTACTGAAGGAGACGCACTGAGAGCCTAAAAGCATGTCAAGGTTTTTCGACCTTGAGTAAATTTCAAAACAAGTTCTTGAGACTCTTTGAGCTTTCTTTTGAGATGCTCGTTTTCTCTTCGAGTGACTCGGACTCGGTCTCATTAGTTTGAGTACTAGTCTTGAGTTCTTTTGGAGTTAGTCTCAGTTTTTCCAATTCATTATTCAAATAATTGCTATCGAAGTAAGAGACTCAAGTTGTTCTTTGAACTGAGAAGAATCAAAATTGGACTTTTCTTCCAAAGTATAAATATATTTAGTCAAATCAACTTTGGAGAACTTGAGGAAGTATTCAATTACCTCCTTAGGATTTGTCTCCTCGAGTGTCCGAGTTGTCGAGTCGACTTAGATTCGGTTTCGAGTCCGTTAGTGCCATCGGACACTTTGAATCATCGGAATCTTCATCTTCTTCGAGATGAGTCTTCATCGCTTCATGTGGCCATCACAGCCTTCTTCTTCTTTCTATCCTTCTTTCTCCTTGGACAGTCCTTGACTCGTGATCTTTGCTACCACATTCAAAACAACCAGAGTTCTTAGTTAAAGATAATTTTGAAGGAGCAGAGTATTTACCTTTTTGTCCTTCTTATCCTTCTTATAGAACTCTTCCTTTGGCCTCTTTTCACATTTCTTGTGCTTCATCATTCTTTTGAAGCCTCGGGCAATGAGTGCCATTGGATCTTCTTACGAGTACGAGGAACTCGGACTTTCCCCTCTGCTTTACGAGGCCTTCGGCGCAATGTTCTTTTTGGTGCCGACCTCGACATCCTCTTCTTCCGGGTGAATTTCATGGGTAAGCGGCTTCCCAATCGGTTCGTCGGCTTTAGTTGAGAAAGGTTCTAAGCTTCCTAGAATAGCCAGTCACCTTGGGACCCATCTTCTCTTTGGTAGACTTCTTAGAATTTTACTACACATTTCTTTATGGGAAATCTTTCTACCAATAGATTTGAGATTGTTTGTAATCTCTATAAAGCGTATAAACATCCGAGTGATGTTTTCATCCAGCTCCATCTTGAACAGCTCATATTTGTGAAGTTACTTGGCTTATCTTTGCGCGTTTCACTTGGCTTGTACCTTCATATGTGTTGACAAGAGTGTCCCACACATCTTTGGCTGTGTCACAGGCTGACACTCTGTTGTACTCTTCGAGCTGATAGCTCACATCGGAATGCTCATCGTTTTGAAGTTCTTTACGAACTTCTCTAACTCTTCATTGGTGTACTCGAATTTCTCTTTAGGCACAGATCTTGTACCTTCCATCTTTATTAGAATGTAGTTGTCTTCTTTGATGATGTTCCGGATATCTTCAGCATTGTCCAATAGAAAGCATTCCATCGGTTTCTTCCAATGCACGAAGTTTGATCCTTTGAACTTTGGTGGTCTTATGGAAGATCTTCCTTCATCTATCTCTCCTATGTTCTAAGCCATCTGATATTTAGACCTTTGGATTGTTAGCTCGATATTTCCATCCGATAGCTCGATACCAATTGAAGGTTTGCTCTTGGAGAGTCTAAGTCACCCTAGAGCGGGGGTGCATAGGGTGATGGGGAAATTTTAACAAGCCGAGAAACTTTAAACTTGAAAAGAATAAACAACCGAATCCGAGTCTAGATTGAACTCGGAAAAGTATACACTCAAAAGTACGTGGAAACCCTCCCGGGGCAGAAAACCACGGATAGTGCTAATCCAAGCACCAAGTCAAATTCACTATTTTGAATCCTCAAAATACAATAAACTAACTCAACCAAAATTTCTCCCTTAGCCAATTCCTTGCAAAGTTTTCCTAGACTTAGAAGTTCCCTTATCCGATCTAGTACTTCCTAACTGAGATAACCTTTACAGCTAGGCACAACCGAGCTGAGTTAACCCTTACGGCTCGGTCAAGGGACCTTACTTAGAAAGTAAGAGAAGTATGTAGCTGATTATAAGACTTTACAACTCGGAAAAGTATTAAGTACGAGACTTGGAGTTGTAAGAAGATGATTCAATGAGTAAAGTACTAAGAGATATAGTTTCAGCAATGGATTTTTGCAATCTACAAGTCTTGTGAAGTGGCTTCTATTCATAGATGACCAAGCGAGTAATCGTTGTGTCTTGGTTACGAACGAAGTCTTTATCGACCGTTGTAACGACTCTTCTAAGTCGCTCGAAAAGATCGGTTGGGATGTGAACGTTGTGCAACGGCTCTTGGCTCCTAAAGGTGCTCCAGTCAATTGGTTATGTTTGAAAAGTAAGATGGAAACCACCGTTGAGCTTGGCGTTGGAGTTTTCCAGCTTAGGAAATAGACAACCACGACACGAGTGTTTGAGCCTTGTTCAAAAGTAGATAAACCTTGTCTGCTGGTGATTGACGACTTGAAGCCGGCTACTTTTATAATTCAAAAAGAGATAACCTCATTTGGATAACCTACAAAAGTAAACCACTTTGGTTCTCAAAGTATAAAATACTTTGGTCCAAGATTAGGCACGGATAATAATTTAACTAAGATAATTAAGTGCATAATTATCCTAGGCCTAGAAAAGTGGAATTTTACGAGTCTAATATTCAATATACTCAAATTCCATAAGAGTCAATCCTAAGAAGGATCAAGTTAAAAAGAGTAAAATCATCGGAGTATAAACACTTAATCTGGACAAATAATTCTCAAACAAACAGATCGACTTAAAAAGAGGAATTAACACTATAATTCACTTTGCGTTAAAATCGAAGTCGAACTCGGAATAAAAGAGTTAAAGAAATTATTTGAACATGCGATAGATCCGAGTGCCATCCGAGTGCTATCCGAGTGAGTCGAAACACCAATGCGGAAGATATATAAGAATGTGTTTTCTAAGTGAGTTAGAAACAAATGAAAACTTATACGAAGTTTCTATATCACTCGGAATGTCTTTTAATCAAAACTTAGGAGGGATGAGGTTTGTACCTGAGACTTCGGTAGTACTCAAAATGGTTTAGATTTAGAGTCCGAGTCTTCACTACCGTTGTTAGAAATGCATTGGTTTATTATATTTATGATTATACTTTAATTATTACTCTAGTGGTTAATTTCTTTGCTTCATTTAACATGCGGTTACATGCTTAAAGATACAATGTTGATTTCGAGCTTGGAATGATTTGGTGTAGACACCTCAAACGTTTCATCTTCATCTCCTTTATTTATGTATTTTATTTTGTTGGCCCGATGATGATATCCCAGTCCTATTTATAGATTTGGATCACGATTGGTACCTGATTGGCATGACGGAAGCCGATAAACTGAGAAAAAACCTTTTAGAGCCAAAAAAATAAGCCTTTTTCCTTGGGTGGGTCCAAAAATCCATTCTCTTCGGACGGTCCAAGCCGCGGTCAATCCTCCGAGTCAATAGTGTCCGACGCCGCATACAAGGCCTTGCTGCACTCAAAACGCCGAGTTTCATCACCGGCGTCCAACCAACACACGGAACCAAACTCATCCGTAAGATGTCGTATGGCCGGCGCCGCGTTTCATGGTAAAAACACCAAAATGCTTGCTTTTGCTCCGAAACGTCCCTTTTCTCTTTTTTTATTTGTTGGACCGGTGATGAGCTCCTAGTCCTATTTGTTGATTCATATCACGGTTGAAGTCCGATTGGCGTGATGGAAGCTAGTAAACCACAAAAAACCCTTTAGCACCACAAAAGGTAGCTTTCTTTACTTTGGGCTGGCCTACAAACCCAATTTCTTTTGGCCGGACCAAGACTGGGCCGGGCTCTTAACCAGGAAACCTACACCCACACCAAAAATAAAACCCGCCAAAAATAAAAACCTACCAAAACTAAGAACTTTTTGTTTTTGGAAAGCAGCTAAGGCTGGAGCCCATTACTTCTATTTTGGGAAAAAAAACACATCGTTTCACTCTTTCACTTAGAGACCAAGTGAGACACGCAAATCAAACTTCACCAAACGGCGGCCTACAAGGTTGGCGCCGCACTGCAAGGTCAATTCTCCCACAACACTGCGTTTTGCTCTAGTGTTTAGCCAAAGCACGAAAACTATGATTTCCAAACGATGTCATCCAGAGGTCGGCTGCGCGTAGAGTGATTCCCGGGATCCGGTTTAAGATTGATTTTGTCCTGGTTTTTGTGATTTTGCTGGCCGGTTTCTTGCCCATTTTAGTCATCTGCTATAGCTAAGCCCTAGATAATTTTGTGACCTAATCCTCTCTTATAAATAGAGAGCTTAGGCTCTCATTTGCACATGGCCATTTCCTATGCCAAATGCTTGCTAAAACCTAATTAAGAGCTACTCGAATACACCTCCCCGTATTCCGATCTCTTGGTTTCTTTTCAACTTATCTTCATTATAGTTCCAACACTCGATCCCAAATCCTTCATCATTCATCAATGTCCATCTACCCTCACAAAAGCTCACAAAAATCCCTTTTAATTCACCATCGTCACGCTTTCGGATCCACTTCGAGACCCAAATGGGCATGTGGGATAACTTGAGGGCGCCAAATCCGCTTTCAAGCTTTCTTACGGTTTATTTATTTATGTTATTTATTATTTTCAATTTTGTGGATTTGAGATGTCATCGCTTTTAATTGCTCCCCGCCGGATGTAATCATTTCTTTTTCTTTTCGATTTCTTATGCTTTTCTTTTCGCTTTCTTTTATCACTTTTATTTATTGCTTTCCTATATGCTTTTATCGCTTTGTAGCATGTTTTGGTTCATTATATTTTGCATCTAATATGTTGTTTGCTTTCTTGTTTAAACACATTACTTAAACTCACAATTCGAATTCGTAAAGGTTGTCTCGTTAATAGGCGGAATGGAAGGGCTTATCCATACATTTCGTACCTTCGGCCCCGAACACTAGATTATCGGTTCTAGACTGATGGAGTCAATTTTAAACCTCTTTCAAGCTTATTCTGTCCATACTAAGATTGGAAGAGTATTCATTTTATTTGTGTTAGTTTTTATTCCTAAAGCTGACTAGCAACTCTCCCTTTTCTACTTTTTAATTCTCCTAAAAGTATCTCGGTATTTTTATATAAAAATGGAAAATTTTAATTTATTTTCTGATAGCCGAGGTTATAGGACCGAGACTAATTTTTTCGGTCTCGGCCTATGGCCGGTGCCGAGCACCGATCGGCGTTGGCTCTCGCTAACGTCGGCCGGTGGGCGGGCTTGGCTCTCGGTCCAAACTAATTCGAGTTCATCTTTTTGGCCGGAAGCCTTATAACGAAAGTAGATTTGAATTTTTTCTATTTTCTTAAATTATGAAATAATATCCCAAGACTTTCTGAAAATAATTTCTAAAATAAAAGATTAATAAAATCACCAATCGCCCTTCAAAATCAGATTACAAAATTTGAAAATCCCAATAAGAGACATACCCCCACTTTTTAAATCCATTTCAAAAATCATCTTCAAAAAAGAATCTTCAAAAATGAAAAAGATATTCGACATTCGTGTGGAAACTCGGTCGGTCCCAATCTAGTTCCCTTGTTGAGGGGACGGGTTGTGGTTCCTACACTGGCAACTCCATTGGGGATGTGTCACTTATTAAGAGGATGAGACTTGAAAGTTTGAATTGTCGGCTTTCTTAATTTGTTTTGCATTAGACATATCGCATTTAGGCAACCTTAAACATAGTTTATTTTTATGTAGATGGACCATTAGGCTTTACCTTTTAAGAATAATTTTTTGGAAGAGGTTCAAACTGCTAACCAAGACGGACCCAACTAGGCTTATTGTCAAGGAAGGCAGTACCTCTTCCCTCATAGCACGAGCTTTTGGCTCACCAAGAGGCACCAAGAATTCATGCTATTTCCTGTCGTGCACCCCACGGAGGACTAAATTCTGGGATTATGATTCACCATGTATCCTACCTAGATTTATCCCATTTTTTTACCATAGATCCTTGGTTGTTTAGGTGGTCCCTTTCTCTTCATTTGCATGCTTGAAATGAGTGTTGTTCTTTTTAGTGTTTAACATTTTTCTTATGAGCCTTTAGTTTAGCCAAGTTCACTAAATAATCCTTACATAGGTGCAAAAAATAAAATAAAATAATAAAACTTTGAGTCGGTCTATTTGTGCATTTTAGCCAAAAGTTTAAATTTGCCTTTCCCTTTTAAGACGGTCCATTAATTGCATTTTTCAATGCATTTAGCCAAAATTAAAATCATATCAATTAAGGTGAGTCCATTTATTTTATTTTTGCATTAGCCAAATTAAAATCGTTCCAATTAAGGTGTGTTCATTTATTTGATGTTTGCATTAGCCAAAATTAAAATCATCTCAATTATGGTGATTCTATTCATTTTATTTTTGTATTAGCTAAATTTTAAATTCATCTCAAAATAGGTGAGTTTATTTTGGATTTAGCCAAATCAAATTCATCTCGAATTAGGTGAGTCTTTGTTTGCATTTAGCCAAATCAAATTCATCCCAATCTAAGGGATTCCATTTGCATCTTCGCATTTTATTTTAGTCCAATTTGCATTTCTTTATGTGAATCCGAGTAAAGGAGCATATTGTTTTCCTTTCTCTTAGGATCGGTCGTTTCTCGAGTCAAGCACTTAAGCCAATCCTAAGCACATACTCTTTTGGGACGCAGGATAGGGAATCCTACTCAAAGCGGGAATCTTAGCATGAAGCAGCTAGAAAATAAGAATTCTACTTCAACACCTGTACGGTCAACATCGATACGTCCCATACCAGCACGTACCACATCAGCACGTCCAACATCCTTAGTAGTAACACCAATACATCGTCCGTAGACAAAGCACACCCTTCCTTTAAAAATGGCCAACAAGCCAAAGAAAACTCTCATCATGACCTTGCTCAAGGAGTCTACTACAAAGACAGAAGCTATGATTGAGGCCTAGGATAAGAAGATTGAGTCAATAGCGAGAAACCCTTGACTTCACACTCAAAGAACTAGAGAAGAAATCGAAAGAAGAAGAATCCCAACCCGAACCTCGAGTCCAAGCCTCTATCTAATCCACGAATAGATTAGATAGAGAAGATGTTACTGAGTCCTTGATGTTTAACGACTACTATCTTTCTCGAGGATTCACTTCAATCCCTAAAGGGAAATTGCACCCAAAATTCATTATGTCAAACATCAAGTTCCATATGACTGAAAACCCTCATCACCAAGTGAGAAACTTTGTAACGGCAATGGCTTTAAAGAATGTACTTGGAAGACACATGCCATGTTATCTTCCCATGGACATTTGACATAGACATCATGAAGTGGTACAATGTTGTTGATCCACATAAGGTCACAAACTCGCAGGATCTTTGTAGGGAGTTCTTACATCAATACTCCTATGATACTAATATACCGAGTCACTCTTCGGGACTTAGAGCCGATCAAGCAAGGAGACGAGGATAGCTTCACTAACTTCCTCACTCGCTAGAGGGCAAAAGCTGCCCATATGGCATATCAACCTTCCGAAAAGGATCAGGTTAGACTCATCATAAAAACCCGAAACCTATGTACCATCAACACCTCAAGTTCATGCCTTTCATGGACTTCAAAACACTTCGACATGCTAGCATGCTTATATAAGAGGAGCGAGGCAGCCATAAAAGCTTCAACTAGCTAGAAGATCATCTAATGAGTCCCTCACTCATCAAGGATGCCAATACCCTTTTTCATATTCGTTCTACGTCTATTTCCTTTTCTTGTTTTCCAAAAAAAAATCGAATCACTATTCTTTGTTGAATTACAAAGGCCTAATTTCCATTATAGCGAATACGTACGAAGCCCATGAGGTCTAGCCCCAAACCTAATCTTGTTCCAATTTCCTATTTCCAAATTCAAAGCCGGTTGCCATACTCAAAGGAGCTGGAATAAATCCGAGAAAAGGCACCAAACCAATCAGGAAGTATTTTTCAATTCACACCAAACCATCGGGTTAACGGTTCATCGCCAGCGAGTAGTACATCGCAATTCAAGTGACACATTCTTTAGGCTCTACTTTGGGGAGTGGGGGCTCAAGTGCAATTTCGTCTTTGTCTTTTTTGAACTTTTTACATCATCTTAATAAAAGAATACATTTGTTCTTACAATAGAGTCTTACATTCATCTCCTTTGCATGAGTCAAACTCCCGAAAATACAAAACTTAATAACAAAGCATCCTACAAGGAATTACTCAATCAAGAATCATCCATCAAATCAGCATCAAGAAGGTCACTGGCATCACCGCCTTCAAAGAGAAAACTTCTCGGATCATCAACTAGTCAAAGCTCACTAACTCTCCAACATTCGAGAAGATCTAGACACAAGCACCCGGGAAGAACGTGAGGGCTCCTAATTGAAAAGCTCACTAACTCTACAACATTCGAGAAGAGCTAGACAAAAGCACCCAAGAAGAATGTGGGGGCTCATGGTCAAAAGGATCGGACAACAACTCCAAGGATACACAGGAAAAAGCACAAATCTTCTACCATACAAACAAAGAAGCTATTAACACACAAACTAAAAGCTCAAAATTAGAATGGGGCACATAACCCCACTAAACATCAGATTTTCAAGCGGGCCATTCCCTAGATTTTAGGTCATCCAACAACCAAGTCTGGAAAAAATTTCTACATGAAGATAAGTATTCGTCCCTATTCCAATGAAAATAGATAGACTTCGAGCTTCATGCCTAACAGGGTCAAGATTCGGACAACCCAGTCAAGATTCGGACAACCCGGTCAAGTCTCGGACCCGACAGGAGTCAAGGTTCGAGACAACCTAGTCGAGTCTCGGACCTAACAGCGATCAAGGTTCAATTAATCCTTGTCAAGCTTCGAGCCCAACCATGGTCAAGGTTCGGACGTCCCTCCATCAAACATTAGGCCCAACAACGGTTAAGGTTCACCCACAATGCTAAGACTTTAGGTGCTCCCCATGGCATAGTCAAAAACACACATTTAAAATATGATCTAGTTACATATCATTTTCAGGTAACACTTGCAATTATTTACATTCGATTATTAACTAACAAAACTGTTAGTACGTAAATTTGTAGCCAAGCTTTAGACTAAGAATGGTCAAGTTTAGGCCCCTCACCCGAGCTTCAGGACGGTGATTAAGCCAAGCTTAGGATACCCTATTGAACTTTCGATCCAAGAAATTATCAAGTTCGGGCACTCTGTTAGACTTCGGACTTTACTACCCGAGTCAAGTTCAAGCCCTTCGCCAAGCTTCCGACCGAGTACGTGGTCAAGTTCAGGCACGCCAAGCCGAGCTTCAGGACTTTAATTAGCCAAGTTAAGGAATCAGCCACCCGAACTTTAGACTCCATTAGTCAAGTCCATTCCCTCATGTTAGAGTTCCAGTCAAGAGACAACTAATGCTAGACGCATATATTCAAATCGGTATCTAAAGTAACAAGTAAGTGCCCTTTAGTGTCTACTTTGACCTTTGTCTTTCGGACTCGGTCAAAATGGGGGCTAACTGGAGACAGACTAAAAAGTCTCATCCCTTTTCTCTTTTATTTATTATTTGGCCAATGATGAACTCCTAGTCTTGTTTGCAAATTCGGATCACAATCGAAGTCCGATTAATGTGACGGAAGCCCGTGAACATAAAAAATCCTTTAGCACCATAAAAAGCAACTTTATTTACTTTAAGCTAGGCTAAAAACCCATTTTCTTTCGGCCGGACCAAGCACGGGTCAGGCTCCTAACCGATAAACCCAAACGCACCAAAAATAGAAACCCGCCAAAAATGAAAACTTTCCAGTTTTGGAACGTTGCTAAGATCGACGCCGATCACTTGTATTTTGGGAAAAATGCATCATTTCACTCTTTCACTAAGTGACCAAGCGAGACACGTAAATCAAAGTTCACCAAACGACGTCGTACAAGGAAGGCGTTGCGCTTCAATGTCAATTCCGCTAACGCGCTGCATTTTACTCCATTATTTAGCCAAAGCACATAAAGTAAGATTTCCAAATAATGTCGTCCCGAGGCCAGTGCTGCCCACTCGCGGAGTGATTCCCGAGATCCAATTCAAACTTGATTCGGTCCAATTTTTTGTGATTTTACTCGGCCGATTTATTGCTTATTTGAGTCGGCTATTGCAACTAAACCCTAGGTCATTTTGTGGCCTAATCCTCTCCTATAAATAGAGATCTCGGGATCTCATTTGTACATGGCCATTTCCCATGCCAAATGTTGTTGAAACCTAATTAAGAGCTACCGAATACACCCGCTCGTATTCCGACCTCTTGGTGTCTTTTCAGCCTCTCTTCATTATACTTGTAACACTCGATTCCAAATCCTTCATCATTCATCAATATCCATCTAACCTCATAAAAGCTCACAAAAACCCCTTTCAATTCACCATCGTCACGCTTTCGGATCCGGTTCGAGACATAGATAGGCAAGTGGGATAACTCGAAGGCGCCATATCCACTTTCAAGCTTTCTTACAGTTTATTTACTTATGCTATTTATTATTTTCAGTATTCTGGATTCAAGATGTAATCTCTTTCTAGTTTCACCCTGCCGATGTGATCTTTTCTTTTCTTTTTCACTTTCTTTTATCGATTTTATTTATTGCTTTCCTATCTCGCTTTTATCGCATTCTAGCATGTTTTGGTTCATTATCTTTCACATCCAATATGTTGTTTCCTTTCTTGTTTAAACGCATTACTTAAACTTACAATACGAATTTGTAAAGGTTGTCCGTTGACAAGCGGAATGGAAGGGCTTATCCATACATTTCGTACTTTCGCCCCTGAACACTAAATTATCGGTTCTAGACCGATGGAGTCAATTTTAAACCTCTTTCAAGCTTACTCTGTCCATACTAAGATTGGACTAGTATTCATTTTATTTTTGTTTGTTTTTATTCCTAAAATTGACTAGCGAATCTCCCTTTTATGCTTTTTAATTCTCCTAAAAGCATCTCGGCATTTTTCATTTAAAAATGCAAAATTTTAATTTATTTTCCGACACCCGAGGCTATAGGACTAATACTAATTTTTTCATTCTCGGCCTATGGCCGCGCGGAGACCGGTCGGCGCTAGCTCTCGCCGGCATCGGCTATCTGGCCGGGCTTGGCTCTCGGTCCAAACCGATTCAATTCATCATTTGAGCCTGGAAGCCTTACGACGTAAAGTAGATTTGAAATTTTTCTATTTTCTAGAATTACAAAACAATATTCCAAGACTTTCGAAAATAATTCCTAAAATAAAAGATTAATAAAATCGCCAATCGTCCTTTGAAAATTAGAATACAAAATTCGGAAATCTCAATAAGAGACATACCCTCACTTTCTAAATCCATTTCAAAAATCATCTTCAAAAAGAATCTTCAAAAATCAAAAGTGACCCCACATTCGTGGGGAAACTCGGTCGGTCCCAATCTGGTTTCTTTGCGAAGGCGGCGGGTCGTGGTTCCTACACTACTGAATGCATCTTCTTGTATTCTGATCTCTTGGTTTCTTTTTATCATATTCTCATTATACTCCCCACATAATCCATTAACCTTCATCGAGTCATCAACATCAACCTACCCTCACAAAAATTCATAAAAACCTCTTTCTAGTCACCACCGTTGCGCTTTAAGATCTGATTTGAGATCGAGATTAGCAGGTGGGGCAACATGAGGGCGCCAAATCAGCCTTCAAACCACGGTTTATTTAATTTTGTTATTTATCATTTTCAATATTGTGGAGAAAAAATGTAATCACATATAACTCTTCCCTGCCTGATGTACCCTTTTAATTTTTGTTTTCGTTTTCTTTTGGTTTCCTTTTCATTTCTTTATCGCTTTCCTTTATTGATTTTTTATATCTACTTTTATTACTTTCATTGGCATGTATTGATTGTTAAATTTTATATCTTATTATGTTGTGTGCCTCTTTTTAATGTGTTATCTAAACTCATCTCTCAAATTAGTAAAGGACATCTTTTGACAGGCGGAATGGAAGGGGTTATCCCTACGTTTCGTACCCTCGCCCTCGAATTTGAATTCTCGATTCTAGACCAATGGCGTCAATTTCAAACCTCTTCCAAGCTTAGTTTTCCCATACTAAGAATGGAAGGATATTTCTTTATTTTACTTTTGTTAGTTTTTGTTCTTAAAACTTACTGGCAACTCTGTTTTCTTATTTATTTCTCCTAATTTGCTTCTCGGCTTTTCTTATTGAAAAATAACAAAAAGGGGGTTTTAGATCTAATAGTCAGGTCATGGACCGAGACTAATCACCTCCGTCTAGAACCATGGCCAACGTCGCAACCGTACGATGCTAGTTCTCGTCGGCACCGGACGGTCAGCGGGTAAGGCTTTGATCCAAGCTAGTGTTTTCACACCTGGTTTGGCCTAAAAGCCCTACGACAGAATTAAATTTACCCTAATTTGTTTTATTTTTTAGTTGTGAAGTAATATCTCGGGGTTTCTAAAAATAATTCCTAAAATAAAATGATTGATAAAATCGCCATTCACTTTTACTTAATTTATTCTAAATCAGATTATAAAAATTGGAAATCCTAATATGAGATTCATCCTCACTTTTAAAAGTTAAATCATTTCCAAAAAGAGAAAATCATGCCAATTCATAGGGAAGCACAGGCCGGGTTTTCGGACGGGGACATGCTTCCTACAATGGCGACTCCACTTGGGATTATAAAAATTGGAAATCCTAATAAGAGAATGTGAGTTTTTGTAATGTATTTGCATTAGGCATCCTACATTTAGGTAACCTCGAACATAGTTGTTTTTAATATTTTTCAACCTTTAGATTTTCCCTTTTGAAGAACAATTTTTGGAAGAGGTTTGATCTGCTAGCTCAAACGGGCCCAACTAGGTTTGATGGTTAGGGAGGTGGTACCTCTTCCCTCATATCACATTCTCTTTGGAGGCACCGAGGATTCATGCTTTTTCCTATCATGCACCCCACGAAGGACTAAATGTTCAAACTATGAGACACCATGTATCCTACCTAGATTAATCCTTCTTTTTTACCATAAACCCTTGGTTGTTTAGGTGGTACCTTGTCTCTCCATTTGCATGCTTGGATGAGTGTGGCTGCTTTTAGTATTTAATCTTTTACTTGGTGAGCCTTTAGGTTAGGTAGGGAGTGCTTGTTTAATCCTTGCATGGGTTCAAATAAAATATTATACTTAATTTCCTAAAGTCGGTCCATTAAGTGCATTTTTAGCCAAAACTCCAAAGTTACCTTTCCCTTTTTAGGTCAGTCCATTAATTACATTTCTAAGTCATCCCAAAAATTTATGTTAGTCTAGGCAGTCTAGGTTTCGGGTAGGCACTGGTCGCCAAGCTTAACCGCCACCGGCTACCGCCGGTAAGTCCAAAAGGGTCCTACTAGGGACCCCTCTATCTCTTCAGCCAGTCTGTCTATTTTAGCATTTTGACTTTTTTTTTATTTTCCACATTCCATTCTGCATTCTCATTTTTCATTTAGCGAAAATAAACCCATCTCAAATTAGGTGAGTCCATTTTTCATTTTCAAAATAAACTCATCTCAAATGGCTGAGTCCATTTTGCATTTTTAATTTTTCATTTAGCTAATTTGAGTCCATTTTTCATTTTTAAATTTTCATTTGGCCAAAATAAATTCATCTCAAATTAGGTGAGTCCATTTTCCATTTTTAAATTTTCATTTAGCCAAAATAAATTCATCTCAAACTAGGTGGTGATTTTGGATTTTGCATTTTCATTTAGCCGAAGCAAATCCATCTTCAAGTAGGAAGAATCATTTATACATTCCAATTACGCATTAGCCAAATTACAAAATCATCCCAAATTAGGGCACGATCATCCTCACATTTCATTTCACTTGTTTTGCATTCCTTATGTGCATCCAAATAAAAGGCATTCTTAGTTTCTTTGGGTCTTGCGCTTAGGCCCTTTCCTTCCAAGAGTGGTGTTCCTTCACATGGTCTTAAACATTATCCTTTGGGTTCCGGAATAGGGAAGTCTACTACCATTGGTTTTCGTCGAATCCGAGCTCCAAAGGTTAGAACCCCTCAACAAGGAGTCGGTACCTCTTCCCCTAGCTCCGCACCTCGCTCTACACCACAATCTACACCAGTGCGATCCACCTAATTACATACAACACCGGTTCAGTCTATTTTCCGTTGCGAACAGTACCTAAAAAGAAATCCCTTCCAATCCGAAACACCAGAACAATCTCCTATCATCACCTTGCTCAATGAATCCTCAGCCAAGCTGGAAGCTCGAATTGACGCTCGAGATAAAACATCGAATCCATATTCGACACTCTTAGAGCCATCCTAAAGACTCTTGCGGATAATAAGAAATATGGTGAAGGAGAAGAAGAAGGAGGAGGAGGAGGACATTCACCACATAATCTATCTCCTCAAGGTAGTCCCGAACATAAGCCTAAGTTTGATCCACATATAAATCGGATAGAACAAATGTTAAGGGGGTCATCCATGTTCGAAGTCACTGCTTTGATCATGTGGCATTCACTTTAATCTCAAAAGGAAGCTACCCCTTAAGTTCACCATGTTAGACAACAAGTTTCCAGGTTCCGAGAATCCCCATCACCATGTTTGCAACTTCTTAGGATCAATGACTTTTGACAGTGATGTGCAAGGAGTTTTTATACCAACACGCCTATAACACTAATCTACCGATCACACTTAGAGACTTGGAGTTAATCAATCAAGGTGAGACAGAAAGCTTTACAAACTTTCTCACCGGATGGAGGGCAAAGGCTACCTACATGGTAGACCAACCTTCTAAGAAGGATCAAGTCAGAATAATTATGAAAAACCTTTAACATGCCTACAATCAGCACCTCAAATTTTTACTATTCATGAGTTTCTCATCTCTTAGAGATGCTCGACATGCTAATAGAAGAAGAGTTGTCTACTACAACCACAAAAGTTGTTACTAGATATAGAGGTAACTATCAATCTAAACACAAGAAAACCTCTAATTAAGGCAATGCTAGCAAGGGTGCAGATGTAAATGCCCTTAACGAGTATAATGATTGCACTCCAATTAATACTACGTATAGATCGAGATAGAACAAATGCTAAAGGAGTCATCCATGTTCGGAAGTCATTACTTTGATCGTACGAGATTCACTTCAATCCCCAAATAGAAGTTACCCCTAAGTTCACCATGTCGGACATCAAAATTCGAGGTTCCGAGAATCCCCATCACTATGCTCGCAACTTCTTATGAGAAAAGACTCTTAAGAATATACCGGAAGACATTTACCACATCATCTTCTTATGGACTTTCGATAGTGATGTAATGAAGTGGTATAACGCGGTTGACCCACGCAAGTTCATTAATTGTAATGATCCGTGCAAGGAGTTCTTACACCAATACTCCTATAACACTAATCTACCTGTCACACTTAGAGACTTGAAGTTAATCAAGCAAGGTGAGAAAGAAAGCTTTACACACTTTCTCACCGGATGGAGGGCAAAGGCTACCCACATGGTAGACCAACCTTCTAAGAATGATCAAGTCAGAATAATTGTGAAAAACCTCCAACCCGCCTACAATCGGCACCTCAAATTTTTACCGTTTATGAGTTTCTCAACTCTTAGAGACGCCGACATGCTAATAGAAGAAGAGTTGTCTAGTACAACCATAAAATTCGTGACTAGATATAGGGGTAACTATCTATCCAAAGATAAGAAAACCTCTAATCAAGGCAATGATAGAAGGGGTACAGATGTCAATGCCCTTAACTGAGTATAATGATTACACTCCAATTTATACTACACATAGATCAGATAGAACAAATGTGAAAGGAGTCATCCTTGTTCGGAAGTCATTGTTTTGATCATACGAGATTCACTTCAGTCCCCAAATAGAAGTTACCCCCTAAGTTCACCATGTCGGACATCAAGTTTCGAGGTTCGAGAATCCCCATTACTATGCTCGTAACTTCTTATGAGAAATGAGTCTTACGAATATACAAGAAGACATTTACCACATCATCTTCTTATGGACTTTTGATGCCATGTAACGAAGTGGTATAACGCAGATTGACCCGCGGATGTCACCAATTAGAATGATCTCGTGCAGGGAGTTCTTACACCAATATTCCTATAACACTAATCTACCTATCACACTTAGAAACTTGGAGTTAATCAAGCAAGATGAGAAAGAAAGCTTTACACACTTTCTCACGAGATGGAGGGCAAAGGCTACCCACATGGTAGATCAATCTTTCAAGAATGATCAAGTCGGAATAATTGTGAAAAACCTCGACCCCGCCTACAATCAGCACCTCAATTTTTACCATTTATGAGTTTCTCAACTCTTAAAGATGCCGACATGCTAATAGAAGAAGAGTTGTCTACTACAACCACAAAATTCGTGAGTAGATATAGAGGTAACTATCAATCCAAAGATAAGAAAACCTCTAATCAAGGCAATGATAGAAGGAGTGCAGACGTTAATGCCCTTAAAAGGTATAATGATTACACTCCAATTTATACTACACATAGATCAAATAGAATAAATGTGAAAAGAGTCATCCTTATTCGGAAGTCATTTCTTTGATCATACGAGATTCACTTCAATCCCCAAATAGAAGTTACTTCCTAAGTTCACCATGTCGGACATCAAGTTTTGAGGTTCCGAGAATCCCTATAACTATGCTCACAACTTCTTATGAGAAATGACTCTTAAGAATATACCGGAAGACATTTACCACATCATCTTCTTATGGACTTTCGATAGTGATGTAATGAAGTGGTATAACGTAGTTGACCCACGCAAGTTCACTAAATGTAATGATCTCGTGCAAGGAGTTATTACACCAATACTCCTAAAACACTAATCTACCTGTCACACTTAGAGACTTGGAGTTAATCATGCAAGGTGAGAAAGAAAGCTTTACACACTTTCTCACCGGATGGAGGGCAAACGCTACCCACATGGTAGACCAACCTTCCAAGAATGATCAAGTCAGAATAATTGTGAAAAACCTTCAACCTCCCTAGAATCAGCACCTTAAATTTTTACCGTTTAAGAGTTTCTCGACTCTTAGAGATCCCGATATACTAATAGAAGAAGAGTTGTCAACTACGACTATAAAATTCGTGACTAGATATAGAGGTAACTATCAATCCAAACACAAGAAAACCTCCAATCAAAGGCAATGTTAGCAGGGGTGCAGATGTTAATGCCCTTAACAGGTATAATGAATACATTCCAATTGATACTACGTATAGATCAGATAGAACAAATGCTAAAGGAGTCATCCATGTTCGGAAGTCATTACTTTGATCATACGAGATTCACTTCAATCCCCAAATAGAAATTACCCCTAAGTTTTCCATGTAAGACATCAGGTTTCGAGGTTCCGAGAATGCCCATCACTATGCTAGCAACTTCTTATGAGAAGTGACTTTTAAGAATATACCAGAAGACATTTACCACATCATCTTCTTATGGACTTTCGATAGTGATGTAATGAAGTGGTATAACGCAGTTGACCCACGCAAGTTCACCAATTGGAATGATATGTGTAAGGAGTTCTTACACCAATACTCCTATAACACTAATCTACTTGTCATACCTAGAGACTTTGAGTTAATCAAGCAAGATGAGAAAAAAGTTTTACATACTTTCTCGCCGGATGGAGGGCAAAAGCTACCCACATGGTAGACCAACCTTCGAAGAATGATCAAGTCAGAATAATTGTGAAAAACCTTCAACCTCGCCTACAATCAGCACCTTAAATTTTTACCGTCTATGAGTTTCTCAACTCTTAGAGATGCTTGTCATGCTAATAGAAGAAGAGTTTTCTACTACAACCACAAAAGTCATGACTAGATATAGAGTATCAATCCTAACACAAGAAAACTTCTAATTAAGGCAATGCTAGCAAGGGTGCGAGACATCCATGCCCTTAACGGGTATAATGAATACACTCCAACCGATACTACATATAGATCAGATAGAACAAATGCTAAAGGAGTCATCCATGTTCGGAAGTCATTACTTTGATCATACGAGATTCACTTCAATTCCCAAATAGAAGTTACCCCTAAGTTCACCATGTCGGACATCAGGTTTCGAGGTTCCGAGAATGCCCTTCACTATGCTCACAACTTCTTATGAGAAATGACTCTCAAGAAAATACCAAAAGACATTTACCACATCATCTTCTTATGGACTTTTGATAGTCATGTAATGAAGTGGTATAACGCGATCGACCCACGCAAGTTCACCAATTGGAATGATATGTGTAAGGAGTTCTTACACCAATACTCCTATAACACTAATCTACCTTTCACACTTAGAGACTTGGAGTTAATCAAGCAAGGTGAGAAAGAACGCTTTACACACTTTCTCACTAGATGGAGGGCAAAGGCTACCCACATGGTAGACCAACCTTCCGAGAATGACCAAGCCAGAATAATTGTTAAAAACCTTCAACCTGCCTACAATCGGCACCTCAAATTTTTACTGTGTATGAGTTTCCCAACTCTTAGAGATGTCGACATGCTAATAGAAGAAGAGTTGTCTACTATGACCATAAAATTTGTGACTAGATATAGACGTAACTATCAATCCAAAGATAAGAAAACCTCTAATCAAGCCAATGCTAGAAGGGGTGCAGATGTCAATGCCCTTAACAGGTATAATGATTACACTCCAATTGATACTACACATAGATCGGATAGAACAAATGCGAAAGAAGTCATCCATGTTCGGAAGTCATTACTTTGATCATACGAGATTCACTTCAATCCCCAAATATAAGTTACCCCTAAGTTGACCTTGCCAAACATCAAGTTTTGAGGTTCTAAGAATCCCTATCACTATGCTCGCAACTTCTTAGGAGAAATGACTCTTAAGAATATACTCGAAGACATTTACCACATCATCTTCTTCCGGACTTTTGATAGCCATGTAATGAAGTGGTATAACGCAGTTGACCCACGCAAGTTCACCAATTGAAATGATATGTGCAAGGAGTTCTTACACCAATACTCCTATAACACTAATCTACCTTTCACACTTAGAGACTTGGAGTTAATCAAGCAAGGTGAGAAAGAAAGCTTTACACACTTTCTCACCGGATGGAGGGCAAAGGCTACCCATATGGTAGACCAACCTTCGAGAATGATAAAGCCAGAATAATATTGAAAAACCTTTAACCCGCCTACAATTAGCACCTTATATTTTTACCGTTTATGAGTTTCCCAACTCTTAGAGATGTCGACATGCTAATAGAAGAAGAGTTGTTTACTACGACCACAAAATTCGTGACTAGATATAGACGTAACTATCAATCCAAAGATAAGAAAACCTCTAATCAAGCCAATGCTAGAAGGGGTTCGGATGTCAATGCCCTTAACAAGTATAATGATTACACTCTAATTGATACTACACATAGATCGGATAGAACAAATGCGAAAGAAGTCATCCATGTTTGGAAGTCATTACTTTGATCATACGAGATTCACTTCAATCCCCAAATAGAAGTTACCCCCTAAGTTCACCATGTCGGACATCAAGTTATGAGGTTCCGAGAATCCCCATCACTATGCTCGCAACATCTTAGGAGAAATGACTCTTAAAAATATACCGGAAGACATTTACCACATCATCTTCTTATGGACTTTTGATAGTCATGTAATGAAGTGGTGTAACGCAGTTGACCCATGCAAGTTCACCAATTGGAATGATATGTGTAAGGAGTTCTTACACCAATGCCCCTATAACACTAATCTACTTGTCATACTTAGAGACTTTGAGTTAATCAAGCAAGGTGAGAAAGAAAGCTTTACACACATTCTCACCGGATATAGGGCAAAAGCTACCCACATGGTAGACCAACCTTCAAAGAATGATCAAGTCGGAGTAGTTGTGAAAAACCTTCAACCTCGCCTACAATCAGCACCTTAAATTTTTACCGTCTATGAGTTTCTCAGCTCTTAGAGATGTCTGTCATGCTATTAGAAGAATAGTTGTCTACTACAACCACAAAAGTCATGACTAAATATAGAGGTAACTATCAATCCAAACACAAGAAAACTTCTAATTAAGGCAATGCTAGCAAGGGTGCGGACGTCAATGCCCTTAATAGGTATAATGAATACACTCCAATTGATACTACGTATAGATGAGATAGAACAAATGCTAAAGGAGTCATCCATGTTCGGAAGTCATTACTTTGATCGTACGAGATTCACTTCAATTCCCAAATAGAAGTTACCCCCTAAGTTTTCCATGTAAGACATCAGGTTTCGAGGTTCCGAGAATCCCCATCACTATGCTAGCAACTTCTTATGAGAAGTGACTCTTGAGAATATACCGGAAGAAATTTACCACATCATCTTCTTATAGACTTTCGATAGTGATGTAATGAAGTGGTATAATGCGGTTGACCCACGTAAGTTTACCAATTGGAATGATATGTGCAAGGAGTTCTTACACCAATACTCCTAGAACACTAATCTTCCTGTCACACTTATAGACTTGGAGTTAATCAAGAAAGGTGAAAAAGAAAGCTTTACACACTTTCTCAACAGATGAAGGGCAAAGGCTACCCACATGGTAGACCAACCTTCAAAGAATGATCAAGTCGAATAATTGTGAAAAATCTTCAACCTCGCCTACAATCAGCACCTTCAATTTTTACCATCTATGAGTTTCTCAGCTCTTAGAGATGTCTGTCATGGTAATAGAAGAAGAGTTGTCTACTACAACCCTAAAAGTCGTTACTAGATATAGAGGTAACTATCAATCCAAACACAAGAAAACTTCTAATTAAAGCAATGCTAGCAAGGGTGCAGATGTCAATGCCCTGTACAGGTATATTGACTACACTCCAATTGATACTACGTATAGATCAGATAGAACAAATGCTAAAGGAGTCATCCATGTTCGGAAGTCTTTACTTTGATCATACGAGATTCACTTCAATCCTCAAATAGAAATTACCCCTAAGTTTGCCAAGTAAGACATCAGGTTTCGAGGTTCCGAGAATCCCCATCACTATGGTACCAAATTCTTATGAGAAGTGACTCTTAACAACATACCGGAAGACATTTACGACATCATATTCTTATGGACTTTCGATGGTGATGTAATGAAGTGGTATAATGCAGTTGACCCATGCAAGTTCACCAATTGGAATGATATGTGCAAGGAGTTCTTACACCAATACTCCTATAACACTAATCTACCTGTCGCACTTAGAGACTTGGAGTTAATCAAGGAAGGTGAAAAAGAAAACTTTACACACTTTCTCACCGGATGAAGGGCAAAGGCTACCCACATGGTAGACCAACCTTCTAAGAATGATCAACCCAGAATAATTGTGAAAAACCTTCAACCTGGCTACAATCAGTACCTCAAATTTTTACCATTTATGAGTTTCCTAACTCTTAGAGATGCCGACATGCTAATAGATGAAGAGTTGTCGACTACGATCACAAAATTCGTAACTAGATATAGAGGTAACTATCAATCCAAAGATAAGAAAACCTCTAATCAAGGCAATGATAGAAGGGATATAGATGTCAATGCCCTTAACAGGTATAATGATTACACTCCAATTGATACTACACATAGATCGGATAGAACAAATGCGAAAGGAGTCATCCTTGTTTTGAAGTCATTACTTTGATCATACGAGATTCACTTCAATCCCAAAATAGAAGTTACCCCTAAGTTCACCATGTCGGACATCAAGTTTCAAGGTTCTTAGAATCCCTATAACCATGTTCGCAACTTCTTATGAGAAATGACTCTTAAGAATATACGAGAAGACATTTACCACATCATCTTCTTATGGATTTTTGATACCATCTAATGAAGTGGTCTAACATAGTTGACCAACGGAGATCACCAATTGGTATGATCCGTGCAAGGAGTTCCTAAACCAATATTCCTATAACACTAATCTACCTGTCACACTTAGAGCCTTGGACTTAATCAAGCAAGATGAGAAATAAAGCTTTAAACACTTTCTCACCAAATGGAGGGCAAAGGCTACCCACATGGTAGATCAACCTTCCAAGAATGATAAAGTCAGAATAATTGTGAAAAATCTTTAACTCGCATACAGTCAACACCTGAAATTTTTACCGTTTACGAGTTTCTCAACTCTTAGAGATGCCGACATGCTAATAGAAGAAGAGTTGTCTTCTGCGACCAAAAATTCTTGACTAGATATAGAGGTAACTATCAATCCAAACATAAGAAAACCTCCAATCAAAGGCAATGCTAGAAGGGGTGCAGATGTTAATGCCCTTAACAGGTATATTAGCTATACTCCAATTGATACTACACAAGATTAGATAAAACAAATGCGAAAGGAGTCATCCTTGTTCTGAAGTCATTACATTGATCATACGAGATTCACTTCAATCCCCAAATAGAAGTTACCCCTAAGTTCACCATGTCGGACATCAAGTTTCAAGGTTCGGAGAATCCCCATCACTATGCTCGCAACTTCTTATGAGAAATGACTCTTAAGAATGTACTAGAAGATATTTACCACATCATCTTCTTGTGGACTTTCGATGGTGATGGAATGAAGTGGTATAAGGTTATCCCATGCAAGTTCACTAATTGGAATGATCCGTACAAGGAGTTCTTACACCAACACTCCTATAACACTAATCTACCTGTCACACTTAGAGACTTGGAGTTAATCAAGCAAGGTGAGAAATAAATCTTTAAACACTTTCTCACCGAGATGGAGGGCAAAGGCTACCCACATGGTAGACCAACCTTCTAACAATGATCAAGTCAGTATATTTGTGAAAAACCTTCAACCTTCCTACAATCGAGCACCTCAAATTTTTACCGTTTATGAGTTTCTCAAATCTTAGAGACGCCGACATGCTAATAGAAAAAGAGTTGTCTACTACGACCACAAAACTCGTGACTAGATATAGAGGTAACTATCAATCCAAAGATAAGAAAACCTCTAATCAAGGCAATGCTAGAAGGGTGCAGATGTCAATGCCCTTAACAGTATAATGATTACACTCCAATTGATACTACACATAGATCGAGATAGTACAAATGCGAAAGCGATCATCCTTGTTCGGAAGTCATTACTTTGATCATACGAGATTCACTTCCATCCCCAAATAGAACTTACCCCTAAGTTCACCATGTCGACATCAAAATTCGAGGTTCCGAGAATCCCCATCACTATGCTCGCAACTTCTTATGAGAAATGACTCCTAAGAAAATACCAAAAGACATTTACCACATCATCTTCTTTTGGACTTTTGATAGTCATGTATTGAAGTGGTATAACGCAATTGACCCATGCAAGTTCACGAATTGGATTGATACGTGCAAGGAGTTCTTACACCAATACTCCTATGACACTAATCTACGTGTCACACTTAGAGACTTGGAGTTAATCAAGCAAGGTGAGAAAGAAAGCTTTACACACTTTCTCACCGGATGGAGGGCAAAGGCTACCCACATGGTAGACCAACCTTGTAAGAATGATTAAGCTAGAATAATTGTGAAAAATCTTTAACCCGCCTCGCAATCAGCACCTCAAATTTTTACCGTTTATGAGTTTCTCAACTCTTAGAGATGTCGACATGCTAATAGAAGAAGAGTTGTCTACTACGACCACAAAATTTGTGACTAGATATAGACGTAACTATCAATCCAAAGATAAGAAAACCTCTAATCAAGCCAATGCTAAAAGGGGTGCAGATGTCAATGCCCTTAATAGGTATAATGATTACACTCCAATTGATAGTACACATAGATCGGATAGAACTAATGCGAAAGAAGTCATCCATGTTCGGAAGTCATTACTTTGATCATACGAGATTCACTTCAATCCTCAAATAGAAGTTACCCCTAAGTTCACCATGTCGGACATCAAGTTTCGAGGTTATGAGAATCCCTATCACTATGCTCGTAACTTCTTAGAAGAAATGACTCTTAAGAATATACCAAAAGACATTTACAATATCATCTTCTTATGGACTTTTGATAGTCATGTTAAGAAGTGGTATAACGCAGCTGACCCACGCAAGTTCACCAATTGGAATGATATGTGCAAGGAGTTCTTACACCAATACTCCTATAACACTAATCTACCTGTCAAACTTAGAGACTTGGAGTTAATCAAGCAAGGTGAGAAAGAAAGCTTTACACACTTTCTCACTAGATCGAGGGAAAAGGCTACCCATATGGTAGACCAACCTTCCATGAATGATCAAGTCGAATAATTATGAAAACCGTCAACTCCGCCTACAATCAGCACCTTAAATTTTTACCGTTTATGAGTTTCTCGACTCTTAGAGATGCCGACATGCTAATAGAAGAAGAGTTGACTACTACGACCATAAAATTTGTGACTAGTTATAAAGGTAACTATCAGTCCAAACACAAGAAAACCTCTAATCAAAGGTAATGCTAGCGAGGGTGCAGATGTTAATGCCCTTAACAGGTATGATGACTACACTCCAATTGATACTACACATAGATCGGATAGAACAAATGCTAATGGAGTCATCCATGTTCGGAAGTCATTACTTTTATCATACGAGATTCACTTCAATCCTCAAAAGAAGTTACCCCTAAGTTCACCATGTCGGACATCAAGTTTCGAGGTTACGAGAATCCCCATCACTATGCTCACAACTTCTTAGGAGAAATGACTCTTAAGAATATACCAGAAGACATTTACCACATCATCTTCTTATGGACTTTTGATAGTCATGTAATGAAGTGGTGTAACGCAATTGACCCATGCAAGTTCACCAATTGGAATGATATGTGTAAGGAGTTCTTACACCAATACTCCTATAACACTAATCTACCTGTCACACTTAGAGACTTGGAGTTAATCAAGGCAGGTGAAAAAGAAAGCTTTACACACTTTCTCACCGGATGAAGGGAAAAGGCTACCCACATGGTAGACCAACCTTTTAAGAATGATCAACCCGAATAATTGTGAAAAACCTTCAACTCCGCCTACAACCAAGTGCCTCAAATTTTTTGCATTTATGAGTTTCCTAACTCTTAGAGATGCCGACATGCTAATAGATGAAGAGTTGTCTACTACGATCACAAAATTCGTGACTAGATATAGAGGTAACTATCAATCCAAAGATAAGAAAACCTCTAATCAAGGCAATGATAGAAGGGATATAGATGTCAATGCCCTTAACAGGTATAATGATTACACTCCAATTGATACTACAAATAGATCGGATAGAACAAATGCGAAGGAAGTCATCCTTATTTTGAAGTCATTACTTTGATCATACGAGATTCACTTCAATCCATAAATAGAAGTTACCCCCTAAGTTCACCATGTCGGACATCAAGTTTCGAGGTTCCGAGAATCCCTATAACCATGTTCGCTACTTCTTATGAGAAATGACTCTTAAGAATATACCGGAAGACATTTACCACATCATCTTCTTATGGACTTTTGATACCATCTAATGAAGTGGTCTAACATAGTTGACCCACGGAGATCACCAATTGGTATGATCCGTGCAAGGAGTTCCTAAACCAATATTCCTATAACACTAATCTACCTGTCACACTTAGAGCCTTGGAGTTAATCAAGCAAGATGAGAAAGAAAGCTTTACACACTTTCTCACCGGATGGAGGGCAAAGGCTACCCACATGGTAGACCAACCTTCCAAGAATGATCAAGTCGGAATAATTGTGAAAAATCTTTAACTCGGCTACAGTCAACACCTGAAATTTTTACCGTTTATGAGTTTCTCAACTCTTAGAGATGCCAACATGCTAATAGAAGAAGAGTTGTCTCACTGCGACCATAAAATTCTTGACTAGATATAGAGGTAACTATCAATCCAAACACAAGAAAACCTCCAATCAAAGGCAATGCTAGAAGGGGTGCAGATGTTAATGCCCTTAACAGGTATATTAACTACACTCCAATTGATACTACACATAGATTAGATAAAACAAATGCAAAAGGAGTCATCCTTGTTCGGAAGTCATTACATTGATCATACGAGATTCACTTCAATCCCCAAATAGAAGTTACCCCTAAGTTCACCATGTCGGACATCAAGGTTCGAGGTTCCGAGAATCCCCATCACTATGCTCGCAACTTCTTATGAGAAATGACTCTTAAGAATGTACTAGAAGATATTTACCACATCATCTTCTTGTGGACTTTCGATGGTGATGTAATGAAGTGGTATAAGGTCATCCCACGCAAGTTCACTAATTGGAATGATCCGTACAAGGACTTCTTACACCAATACTCCTATAACACTAATCTACCTGTCACACTTAGAGACTTGGAGTTAATCAAGCAAGGTGAGAAATAAAGCTTTAAACACTTTCTCACCGGATGGAGGGCAAAGGCTACCCACATGGTAGACCAACCTTCTAACAATGATCAAGTCAGTATATTTGTGAAAAACCTTCAACCTTCCTACAATCAGCACCTCAAATTTTTACCGTTTATGAGTTTCTCAAATCTTAGAGACGCCGACATGCTAATAGAAAAGAGTTGTCTACTACGACCACAAAACTCGTGACTAGATATAGAGGTAACTATCAATCCAAAGATAAGAAAACCTCTAATCAAGGCAATGCTAGAAGGGTGCAGATGTCAATGCCCTTAACAGGTATAATGATTACAATCCAATTGATACTACACATAGATCGGATAGAACAAATGCGAAAGCGATCATCCTTGTTCGCAAGTCATTACTTTGATCATACGAGATTCACTTCCATCCCCAAATAGAACTTACCCCCGAGTTCACCATGTCGACATCAAAATTCGAGGTTCCGAGAATCCCCATCACTACGCTCGCAACTTCTTATGAGAAATGACTCCTAAGAAAATACCAAAAGACATTTACCACAAGCATCTTCTTTTGGACTTTTGATAGTCATGTATTGAAGTGGTATAACGAAGTTGACCCACGCAAGTTCACGAATTGGATTGATATGTGCAAGGAGTTCTTACACCAATACTCCTATGACACTAATCTACGTGTCACACTTAGAGACTTGGAGTTAATCAAGCAAGGTAAGAAAGAAAGCTTTGCACACTTTCTCACCGGATGGAGGGCAAAGGCTACCCACATGGTAGACCAACCTTCCGAGAATGATCAAGCTAGAATAATTTTGAAAAATCTTCAACCCGCCTACAATCAGCACCTCAAATTTTTTCCGTTTATGAGTTTCCCAACTCTTAGAGATGTCGACATGCTAATAAAAGAAGAGTTATCTACTACGACCACAAAATTTGTGACTAGATATAGACCTAACTATCAATCCAAAGATAAGAAAACCTCTAATCAAGCTAATGCTAAAAGGGGTGCAGATGTCAATGCCCTTAATAGGTATAATGATTACACTCCAATTGATAGTACACATAGATCGGATAGAACAAATGCGAAAGAAGTCATCCGTGTTCGGAAGTCATTACTTTGGTCATACGAGACTCACTTCAATCTCCAAATAGAAGTTACCCCTAAGTTCACCATGTCGGACATCAAGTTTCGAGGTTATGAGAATCCCCATCACTATGCTCGTAACATCTTAGAAGAAATGACTCTTAAGAATATACCAAAAGACATTGACCACATCATCTTCTTATGGACTTTTGATAGTCATGTTAAGAAGTGGTATAATGCAATTGACCCACGCAAGTTCACCAATTGGAATGATATGTGCAAGGAGTTCTTACACCAATACTCCTATAACACTAATCTACCTGTCACCCTTAGAGACTTGGAGTTAATCAAGCAAGGTAAGAAAGAAAGCTTTACACACTTTCTCACTAGATCGAGGGAAAAGGCTACCCACATGGTAGACCAACCTTCCATGAATGATCAAGTCGAATAATTATGAAAAACCTTCAACCTCGCCTACAATCGATACGTTAAATTTTTACCGTTTATGAGTTTCTCGACTCTTAGAGATGCCGACATGCTATTAGAAGAAGAGTTGTCTACTACGACTATAAAATTTGTGACTAGATATAGAGGTAACTATCAGTCCAAACACAAGAAAACCTCTAATCAAAGGTAATGCTAGCGAGGGTGCAGATGTTAATGCCCTTAATAGGTATGATGACTACACTCCAATTGATACTATACATAGATCGGATAGAACAAATGCTAATGGAGTCATCCATGTTCGGAAGTCATTACTTTTATCATACGAGATTCACTTCAATCCTCAAAAGAAGTTACCCCCTAAGTTCACCATGTCGGACATCAAGTTTCGAGGTTCCGAGAATCCCCTTCACTATGCTCACAACTTCTTAGGAGAAATGACTCTTAAGAATATACCGGAAGACATTTACCACATCATCTTCTTATGGACTTTCGACGGTGATGTAATGAAGTGGTATAACTTGGTTGACCCACATAAGTTCACCAATCGGAATGATCCGTGTAAGGAGTTCCTACACTAATATTCCTATTACATTAATCTACCTATCACACTTAGAGACTTGAAGTTAATCAAGCAAGGTGAGAAAGAAAGCTTTAGAGACTTTTTCACCGAGATGGAGGGCAAAGGCTACCCATATGATAGATCGACCTTCCGAGAAGGATCAAGTACGAATCATTATGAAGAACCTTCAGCCTACATACAATCAGCACCTAAAATTCGTACCATTTATGAGTTTCGAGCTCTTAGGGTTGTCGGAGTGCTAATAGAAGAAATCTTGTCTACCACGAACACAAAAGTCGTGACTAGATAAAGGACAAGAAAACCTCTAACCAAGGTAATACCAGTTGGAGTGTAGATGTCAATGCCCTTAACAAATATAATGACAACACTCCAATTGAGACTATTCAATGTTGGACATTCAAGAACCAGTTGGAGAGCATGCCCCATAATGGTCAACTCCCTCTCCCTAAGGCTGCCCAGGAGCCAAGTAACAATAAGAATCCTCAGCGGTGCCTTAGCTATATTCTCGTGAACCTATTCCAGGTCAATCGGACCTTTCTTTCTTCATTCAAGACATCAATGAGTCCAAACCACTTGCTAGCTTGCCTCCCTAGACCCAAAAGTCCATAGATTATGGGTAAGTAATGAACAAGATGTATTTAAAGCCAAAGATGACAACAATGATAACTTTTGAGGCACACTGCCCTTAGAGGAAGAAGACTTTGAGGGAGAATCGAAGAGCCCCGAGATTCAATTCCTTACTAGATCCGGGCGACATAATGCACCCATAGGTCCACAACACACTCATGAAGCCTCAACAAAACCCGAAGCCGCTAAAGAAGAAGACCTAATCCTAAAACAACTTCAAAAACTCAAAGCTATTATCTCTATCTCGCAGCTCGTATCTTCTTCCCAAAAGCATAGCATGCCTTAATTGATGCACTTAGCAAAATTGAGGTCTCTCTTGAAACCATGCCCGAGGAAGTAGTAGGATTGGTTAATAATAGGGACGGAACCATTACCTTTGACAATAAAGATCTCCTCGAAGAAGGCATTGCATATAACGATTCCCTTTACTTAATCGTAACTTGCATTAACAAGTTCATCCCTCTAACCTTAGTAGATAATGGATTTGTTATAAACGTATGTCCTTGGAGGACTCGCAAAAGGTTAGGTATTAGAGAGCAACAACTCTCTAAACAACCTGTTCATCTCCGAGCCTATGACAACTCTAAAAGGACAGCTTTGGGAAAGGTGACTCGCCATTCAATGTTTGATCGGTAGTAAAGAATATTGACTTCCAAGTTCAAGACATCCAAGCTACCTTTAAACTTCTCTCAGGATGTCCCTAGTAACACGACTATCGAGCGAGTGCCCTCTACACTACACCGGAAAGTCAAGATGATAATGAAAGGCAAGTCGTAAACGTCAACATACAAAATCCCCGTGTCACCATCACCTCTAAAGAGTCTCGTCATCAAAATTGAACACGACGTCAATGACAAAGTGCTTTATGCGTTTGAGACTGCCACTGCTATATAAACAAGGATGAGGCACTTCTTAACTTGAATCCTTATGGTAACCCTAGTTTCCAATGGATGCTTAGGAAGAAGGGGTATTTTCCGAGCCTAGCTATAGGTCGGAGGGCATACCACCCAACCTTTCCACCCCTTGAACCCACCTACAACTATAAGTTCGAAATAGGCTATCAACCTACTTCTAAGGATATAGCTCAAGCCAAGTGGAAAATTCAAACTAGGAGGACTGCACCATAAACAATCTATTCAATCAAACCCTTTCGTCATACTCTAAACGGGCAATTCCTGAAAGAAGGGGAAGACTTCCCTAATACAGACTTTCCTGAGCCTTATTAGCTTAAGGAGAAGGGAAATTTGGTACCTAGTTTGGAGGTCTTTAGTGTCTTCTATATATTAGAAAAAGAGGCACCCTACCTCTTCGAAGAGGGACAGTCCACACAAGACTCAACCAATCGGCTCAAAATAACATTTTTGGCCTGCTTGTTTGGACAGGAGAACAACCTAAAGGGGAATTTGGTTTCAGATCTGTCCCAAGCCATGTCGCACCCGCATTTTGATCCTTCCATATTCATCACCGACGTCAACACTCGAAGGGTCAAAGCATATTACTTGGATCGATGTTGAGGAGGGCCAAGAATTTGTTGTTAGCTTAAGAGAACATCCCATTCCCGAGTCTAACATTAGGGCTGTTATTTTTGTTCCCATTTCTGTTTGTTCATCTTCAAGTTCATTTTTCAATTCTGCGATTTCTGTTTTAGAGTCCGATGTACTCATTTCCTCATTCAGTAAGATGAACCTTTCCGCTTACTCTTTGCCTTCTCCTATTTTGAATTGTTTTACCTTTAATGATGAACAAGAAATCCCTAAATAATTAATAAAAGTTATGAAAGTTCAAATAAATCGCTCACCAATAATAGAGGACATAATAACAATTAATCTAGGCTCAGTTGATCAATCCCAAGAGGTCAAAATTAGGAAAACATTGAATCTAGAAGAGCATAAGCAATTCACTTTTCTCATCACATAATTCATAGATGTCTTTGCATGGTCCTAAAAAGACATGTCGGGATATATCCCAAGTATAGCTGAACACAAAATCCCACTTTACAAAAATGCCAATCCAGTTAAGCGTAAACTCAGGAGGATAAAACCTAAATGAGCATTGAAAATTAAGGAAGAGGTTCGAAGCATTTAGAAGCAAGGTTCATCAAAGTGGTCCACTACCCTCAGTAGGTAGCAAACATAGTACATGTTCCAAAGAAATATGGTAGGGTTCGGATGTGTGTCGATTTCGGGGATTTGAATAAGGCAAGCCTTAAAGATGATTTCCCACTGCCTCATATCGACATCCTAGTAGATAATACAGCAGATCATGCTTTACTCTTGTTCATGGATGACTATACTAGTTATAATCAGGTGAAAATGGCTAAAGAAGACATGGAGAAAATGACCCTCATTATTCAATGGGGATGTGTCTGTTATGTGGTAATGCCATTTGGGCTGAAGAATGCAGGAGCTACATATCGTAGAAGCTGTCACAACATTACTACATGACATGATTCATAACGAAGCTGAAGTCTACATGGACGACATGATCATCAAGTCCAAGGATAAGGCAGGGTACTTACCTAGCCTTAGAAAATTCTTCGAAAGACTAAGAAAGTATAACATACGCCTTAACCCCCAAAAGTGTGCCTTTGGGGTAACCTCAGAAAACTATTAAGCTATGTGGTCGAGTTTTAGAGGAATCGAATTGGATCCATCCAAGATCAAAGCTATATAAGGAATTCCGCCATCAAAGACGAGAGAAGGAAATGCGAGATTTCCGGGATGTTTACGATACATTAGTCGTTTCATATCAAAACTAATTATGCTCTGTGAACCCATCTTCAAGAAGTTGAATAAAGGATCCGAGCTTATTTGGGATGATGAGTGCCAAAAATCATTCGAGAAGGTCAAGAAGTACCTGGCTAACCCTCCAAGTGTTAGTTCCACCCCAAGTAGGGAATCCCTTACTCTTATACCTCGCTACAATAGAAACCGCGATGGGAGGCATGCTGGCTTAACGGGATGGAAAGGAAGAGTACGCAGTATATTATGTAAGCAAGAAATTCTTAGATTACGAGACTAGGTAAACGCCTCTAGAGAAGACATTGTTGGCTTTAGTCTAGGCTACCAACAAGCTCGAGCACTATAGGTTGGCCCACACGGTCCATGTGGTAGCACCAATGGATCCCATTAAATACATTATTAAGCAACCAACCATCGGTGGCAAGATAGCAATATGGACAGTCATGTTATTAAAATTTGAACTAAGTATGTCCCTCGAAGGCAATTAAAGGAAGGGTAGTGTTGAAATTCCTAGTCGATCTACTCAGTAATCGAATCACAACCAGAACACCTCGACTTCCTAGATGAGAACATTCTACAAGTAAAGGTCGATATATCGGCAATGTACTTTGACGGTGCTTCCAATCGAAGGACTTTGGAGTAGGGATCCTTCTAATCTCACCTGAGGGAGCACATACTCCCATTTTAGTTAAGTTAGATTTTGAGGTAAACAACAATGCCGCAAAGTATGAAGCATGCATCATAGGACTTTAAGCTGCCGTAGAGATTGGAGCCAAGAACATCAAGGTTTTCGGTGACTCTAGTCTTATCGATAATCAGATTTCACGAAGTGGAAGGTACATAGGGAAGCCTTGGCACCCTACCAGGCACATCCGATTGAATTATCAAAATACTTCCACATTATTTCATATACCTACCTTCCTAAGGATGACAACCGATTCGCAAATTCTTTAGCTAAATTAGCATCCATGATTACTATCCCTAGTGGCATTCATTCAATGCCCATTCATGTAGAACGAAGTTAGCCTCGCACACATCTATAAACTAGAAGTGTCTAGTACTAACCAAACCAATTGTTACCATGACATCTATCGAGTACTTGGAAAATCAAGAATACTCGCCAAACTCCACACCTAGAGCCTAATGAACCATCCATATGCTAGCGACTCAATTCTTCATCAACCAAGGACAACTTGTACAAGCAAACCAACACAGGAATTAGCTTACTTTGTGTCAATAAACATGAAGCAGAGCACATCATGACTAATATTCATGGTGGGGAATATGGCCCCATATGAATGAAAGAATGTTGATTTAGAAAATCTAGAGGTTAGGATACTACTAGAGGTTAGGATACTACTGGTCGATAATGGAAGCGGACTGCCATGAATTTGTTAAGAGATGTCACAAGTGTCGGTGTATGCAAACTTGCAGCACCAACCACCATCTTTCCTAATGACGCTTGCATCACCCTGTCCATTCTCGATTTGGGGCATTGACATCATCGGTAAAGTGACCCCTAAAGGAACGGGTGGTCACGAATTTGTGTTAGCGAGTAATTAACTACTTTACTAAGTGGGTAGAAGTAGCCTCCTACACAACCCTAACGTCAAAGTATGTAGAATATTTCATCACTCGGAATATTGTTTATCGATATGGGGTACCTCATGAACTAATTAGTGACCATGGTAGTCACTTCAAGAAGGAAGTAGCAGACTTATTAGACAAATACAAGATTAAACATCACAAGTCTTCTCCCTATCACCCTTGGACCAACGAAACAGTCAAGGCTGCCAAAAAAATATTCACAAGATAGTGGAGAAGATGGTTGTTAGCTATAAGGATTGGCTCGACAAGTTGTCCTTCGCTTTGTGGAGCTACCGGACCTCCATTAGGACCTCAATGGGAGAAACACCCTACTCCCTAGTGTAAGGCATGGAAGCAATCCTTCCAATAGAAATTTCCATTCCTTCATTATGGATCATTGTAGAAAGTCGATTCTCGAAGCGAGAATAGGCTAAGGCACGCTACGAAGAGTTGGTGTTGCTAGATGAAAGGTGCCTCAATGCCTTGCTTAATGTCCAAATATACTAGGCACGTATATCAAGGGCATTTAATAAGAAGGTGAAGCCTCGCAATCTACAGATTGTGGATTTGGTCCTTAAGGAGATTAAAGTGCCAATTCAAGATCCTTGAAGAAAATTTAGGCCCAACTGGCAAGGAAAATTTATACTTAGTCAAATACTCGCCGGGAGGAGCGATTAAATTGACTAATTTGGACGGTGAAGAGATTTTTCATTATACAAACTTGGATCAACTAAAGAAATACTATGTTTAGTATGACACTAAGCGAGATCACGTGATGGGCTAAACCCGGCCAACCAGGTCGTGCTATAGATGGCGTCGACCCATTGCCGGACAGATTGGCCAAGCCAAGCAACCCCTAACCATATTTTGTATTTAACTATTATTTTATGCGTTCCAATCAAATGGTCCACGTGTTTAGTTAATTCTTTAATTGTTATTCCCTTAGGACGGTCCAATTAGGCAGTCCAAATTTATTCCTCTAAATGAGCGATAAAAATAAATGAAACATAAAAGTGAGCATAAAACTTACTTTTTACTTTTATTAATAAAACGTAAGCCTTCTACTTACCTAAATACATAGCTAATCAAATGTGATATAAAATAAGCATACTACTTGGACAATAAATGTTTCTAAAGAGGCAAATGTAAAGTTTCCTAAATTTTTATTTCTTCCTAAATTTCTCTCTAAAATTTCAGCCCTAGTCAATCTTTATTTTCTTTCCTTTGGGATTGCTAGACTTAACTACATCCTCCTGGGTACGTTTATTCAGCTCTTCGATCATGCCAGCCCTCCTCTCTTCAACTTCTTTAGCCTTTTCCTCTCTTATGCAGGCTCGTTCGTTAGTTTGGGGGTTCACTTCTCAAATTTAAAGCGTTGTTATAGCAAGAACAGCTCCTTTGGGATCCCATCCTTGAGTCCTCGGTGTCTTACGTTATTTGGGATCTATTTCTTTTATCCATTCCGGATAATATTTAAAAAATGCAGTAGTTCACTTATCTATAGGTTTTAGCAATTTTTACAGGTTCATCCAATAATCTAGCCATGGTGAAACCCACGTTGAGCTGCCAAAACCTGCAAACAGTTCAAAAGTAGCGAGGCCGGACACGGTCCAAGTAAGGGATGGCCTGTTCTCGTGCCATTTGCCACAATACATGGTCGGGAAAACCGTACGTACTGGTTTTCGGACCCAGCAAACATACAAAAGGGTGTTGCTTAGTGTGTGTCCTAAATTGGGACACTTTCCGAGTGCTTGATATACCATTCAATGGGGTTCCCGACTCTAAACCAGGCCTCCCACCAAGAAGTGGGATGGTCAATCAACACACTCCTTCGCTTCGCTAACATAACTATGTAGCTAGGTACAAGTCCACATCTGTTTGAGGTGCTCCACCAATCAGATCTGCACATAACGAGATAATAACGTCATTATAGTCTTGTACGATCGAATTCATCCTTATTTACAACCCAACAGGAGCAAAATCAAAAATAAAAAGGGAGAGCAAAAAAAAAAGAAAACGAAAAAAATGAGACTTTGGGTAAAGTCGGACAACTTTTCAGCCTCGCAGGCACCACCCACCTAGCCTCGTCGGTTAGTTCCCGGATGGTGTTTTCTACTTACCTACAATAACAAGGGGCTGCCAGGAAAGTCCTCGTCGGGATTTTCTTCTACCCGGTCCAGACCCTATGATAGTTTCAGCAATGATTAGCAGAGTTAGAGAGCGAGTGCTCCTCTAGCTGCTCAATGAAACTCGGGAATGCAGCGAGAGCCATGTCCCTATAACCTCCCACTAATAGGAAACCACCTATTAGATAGGTGATTATGGCCCGATGTCTCCGAATGTGAGCGAGCCCTAAAGAGTACATTAGATGCACCTCATCCCTAATAAGAATCCAACTTAGATTCCTATTGGTTAACTTCAGCAAGCGCTTGTATGTTTCATACATATTGGTGGAAGGCACCAATATTACAAGTTTAGTTCGACGTCGAATGCTCGGAATGGCATCAAACTCTTTGGAAAGGGGACATAGTTCCTTATCCCCAAACCTAAAGACATGATAATGAGGATCCCAAAAGGCCACGGCAGCCCTTAAGAAAGTCCAATAAACTTGCACTTAACGAATGTTAAATAGGGTGTTCAATCCATTGTAGGATAGCCATATCCTATCAACATTTGTCATCTCGTGTATCCAAGGGGACAATTCAGTCATATAGTTCATCTTTGAAGTGAAAAAGAGAATTAAAGGCACTCGAGGCAATTTTTTAAGAACTGTTTTTTCGAAGAAGTTGCATAAGGAAGGTTTAGAAGGCATGATTTTCGATGAATCTGGTTGAAGGCTTTTTTAATACCAGTCTCCAAGTTGAGAGTCTTGCCTTGCCATGCACTAAGGTCCACCAGAACCCTTGACCACCCGCACGGCGGATCTGTTGCGTTTTTTCGGCCCGAGCGATCCTTAGGCCATTTTAATTTTTTGCTTCTAGCCCATTTCGACCAGGCCCAAATCTTTTTGGACCATGCACTTACAATTTCCTATTTTCCTTTTTATTATTTTCTTTTGGGGGAATGGGGGCTAGTGCAATTTTTTTTTTTCAATTTGTCTTTGCAATTTTCCTTAGAATTTTTGCATCATATAATAAAAGATGGCATTTTTAGAATTGAGTCTTTGCGTTTATCCCATTTGTATAGAGTCATAATGTTACAAAAATTAAAATTTAACAAAAGCATCCTACAAGGAGTTGACTAATCTTCATCATCGGAGGCGTCATCGAAGATGTAGTTGCCGAAATCCTCCAAGTTGGATGTGAAAAATTGTCTGTCCCCACCAGCTTGTGAAGAGCTAGCCCTGTGGTCCCAAGAAGATTGAGAAGCTCCATGAGAAGGCCGCTAAAGACATCAAGTGGAAATCAAATGGGTTACCGTGATGGTCAAGTTCTTGGGGAGGTGTAATATCCGAGACAATCCTCGAAAAGCTAGGCCCGACCTCGGAAGAACTAGACCCAGGTGTGGATGTGCTAGGCCTCGCTCGGAAGTACTATGATGGTGTGAACGTCGTGTAGAGTGTCGAGAAGTACCCGCTCCATCCCTACCATCAGATGGCATTTGTTAGCTAGATGGGCACGCTTGAGTCCCCGAGCCACCAAGGAATCCTCCCGATGAAGAAGATTTAAACCGACGACTCTAAAAAATTATGGCAAGTGAAGAAACATGGATATCGGCTTCCACCAATATGTCATTAGGGCTCCACTCATCGTGAGGATGCTATTCTCTTTCTAGGAAATTATTGTGGACTAATTTCTCGGCTCTTGTCCTCCCAATGGGATGAGCTCTTCTCCTAGATATTTTTAGGAGTTGTGTTTGTGAGTTTGTGAAAACCACCTAGTTTTCTCAAGATAAGAAGGAGCAAAACAAGAGCAAAGCTAGAGCAAGCAAGAGAGGAGTAAATGAAGTGTGCAAAATGAACACACTAACCCCTCCTTTTATTTGCAAATTTGGCCATAGCATGACAAGCACACGAGATAAAATTCAAAAAGCAAGAGGAGACCAAGAAGGGAATCCGGCAGCATGATGGGATAAGGCCTGCTAAAAGTCTGGTTGGTGCCAGCCACAATGTCCGACCGACGTCCCCTCGGCGGCAACCTTGCAGCCATAGCTGGTGGCTAGGGTGTGTAGTCCAATCAGGTGTGGCAAGTTGATTCTTGAAACCATGTGCATGCGAGTGGATCCTTGGACCCACCATGTCAGATTTTTCAAATTAGATTATCGATCTGTTTTCGGTTGAATTATTCAAGAAAAATACTGAACTTTCGTAAATATGATTATCCACTAACAAGCATGTTAGTATAGTAGATTATTAGGCCAAGCTTCGGATCAAGAAACGATAGAAGTTTCGGTAGAAAAATTCACCAAGCTTCATGGCTCCGATTAAGCCAAGCTCAGGACTCTCTTATCGAACTTCAAAACACACACTTCGCGATCAAGTCTACGCCCCGTCTTGGAGTTCGGGTTCGACAAGCAACCAATTCTAGACATAACAAGTCAGTCGGCATTCGAAACAATATCCAAGAGCGAGATAAGTATCCTTTAGTGTCCGCTTTGATCCTTCCTCTTTCGGACTCGGTCAAGCCGGGGGCTAATCGTAGACACCTAAAACATGTCATCTTTATCTCCTTTATTTATGTATTTTATTTTGTTGGCCCGATGATATAATCCTAGTCCTGTTTGTGGATTTGGATCATAGTCGATATCCGATTGGCGTCATAGAAGCCAATAAACCACAAAAAACCATTTAGCACCAAAAATAAGCCTTTTGCCTTAAATCGGTCAAAAATACATTTTCTTCGGACGGTTCAAGCCCGGGCCAACCCTCTAGAGTCAACGAGTGACTAGCGCAGCGTACAAGGCCTTGGTACACTCAAAACGCCATGTTTCATAGTAAAAACACCAAAACGTTGCGTTTTGCTCGAAACGTCCAACCGAGACACGGAGCTTATTTTCACAAAACATCATCACTTATGGCCAGCGTCGCGTTTCGGGATTTTACCCTAAAAGGCTATGTTTTTCCTCGGAGTTTAGCTACAACACAAAAGGAAGCTGGAGTCCGTACGACGTCATTTAGGTCCGGTGCCATGCACCACGACACGATTCCCGGGATTTGGTCAAAGCCTCGATTTGGTCCTATTTTTGTGATTTTATTAGTTGGTTTTCTACTCATTTTTAGTCGGTTGCTTAAGATAAAACCCTAGGTCATTTGTGAGCTAATCATTTCCTAAGGTTTGCTCTTAGAGAGGTTAAGTCACCCTAGAGGGGTGAATAAGGTGATGAAAGATTTTAAGTAAAATCAAACTATTTTTGCACAAAAGTGATCGAAGCGATTTTGAGTCTAGATTGGACTCAAAAAGATAAACAAACGAAGTACGTGGAAACCCTCCTAGGGCAAAAACCACGGACAGTGCTAATCCAAGCACCAAGTCAAATCCACTAATTTAATCCTCAATTACAAAGGATCGACTCCAACGAGAATTGTTCCCTTAGATAACTCTTTTACAAGTTTTTCCTAGACTTAGAAGTTTCTTTATCTCGAACTAGTACTTCCTGATTGAGTTAACCCTTACAGTTAGGGGCAACCGAGATGAGTTAACCTTTACAACTCAATCAAGGGACTTACAAAGAATGTAAGAAAAGAATGTAAGTGATTACAAGACTTTTTTACAACTCGAAAGTAAGAATTACAGATTTGGAGTTATAAGTAGAAGATTGAGTAAGAACGAGACCAACAATTAGTTCAACAATAATTTTGGCAACCTTCAAGTCTTGTGAGTTGGCTTCTATTGATAAGCATCCAAGCATAATGATCATTGAGTCTAGTTCCGGACTTGTGATCTTCACTAGCTGTTGTAACGGCTATTCTAAGTCACTCAAAAAGATCCGTTGGGATGTGAACGTTGTGCCAAGGCTCTTGGCTCTAAAAGATGGTCCAATGATTAGGTGGTGATTGAAAACTAAGGTGGAAATAACCGTTAGACTCAAAGTTACAATTTTTCAATTTTGGAAATAAACAACCTTGACACGATAGTCCGAGCCATGTCCAGAAATAGTTGTTTTCATGTCTGCTGGTGTTTAACGACTAGGTACCGATTGCTTTTGTACTTCAAAAGTCGATTAGGCTTGTTTAAACAACCTACGAAAAAGCAAATCACATTCGTCCTCAAAGTATAAAAATACTTTGGTCCAAGATTAGGCACGAGATAATAATTAAATCAGAGTAATTAAACACTTAATTATCTTTGGCCTAAAAGAGTGGAATGTTCCGAGTCTAATATCCATTAGGTTCAGATTCCATCTTGAGTCAATCCTTAAATGATCAAGTTAGAAAGAATAAAATATCAGAATATATGAACTTGATCCAACAAATAATTTACCGAAATAGATTGACTTAAAACAAAGAATTAACAATATAATTCATTTCAACTTAAAGCAAGAAGTTAGTGCTCAAAATAAATGAGATAAAGAAATTATTTGTTCATGCGATAATTCGGAGTGATGTCCGAGTGGATTAGAAGCACAAATATGAGAGATATGTAAGAAATTGCTTTATGAGTGGGTCGAACATAATGAAAACTTAGATAGAAGTTTCTATAAGGCTCGGAATGACTTGGAATCAAAACCCAAGAGAGATAGAGAGTTATACCCGAGTCGTAAATCTCCCCTTCTTTAATGAAAGGCATTCCATACTTAAGATAGAAACTTGTTAGTTGAATTAGTTCAATTTTTATAACGATTTGATCGGACCAAAAGAAGATCTTAATCAGAACTTAAGATATTGATAAGTGCAGCTCGGATCAAACCATAACTCAAAACATGTTTCTTGATTATGAACGAGCAAGAAGATAATTAATCGAGCAAACATGTTAAAGAGTCAAGTATTAGAGCTAAATATGTAACTTAGAAACAAATATGTTAAAGAGTTAGGTATCGGAGCGATTAGAGTAAAAAAATATGTAACTCGGAAATAAATATGCTCAGAAAATAAATTTCATTCATTGCCGAGTCATATATACAAGAAACAAACAAACAACAACTAAACTCGAAAAAGGAAAAACTCCCTCTAGACCAAATACCTAAAAATTTTCTATCTATTTCTCTCCCCTATGCATTTTAGCGAGAATAACAAAAAGAGGGAGGAAAGATCAAGTACGAAAGATGCTGGACATCCGGGTAAAAAGAAAAGAAAGATTAATATTAAGAAGGAGGGGCAGGTTGTCTTGAGGTGGAGGAACGAGCAGCGTGCGCCTTTGCCTATATGCTTGTGTGGAAGTAATGGAGCGAGGAGGTCTGTAGAATTGGCACACCAGGAAGTATTGATGTCCTGGTTTTAGGAACCAAAGGCATATCGTCCTCGGCTTCTTCTTCTTCCTCAAAGACAGCTATTAGTTGCGCTTATGAGATAGGGGCTTTTGACTCGACCAGCATCGTCGGCCTCTTCCGAGCCACTTTGAGTATGATCGAAGTGATTAACTCAAGCGCCTTGTTGCCTTGATTCTCAGTCGAGCAGCTTCTTCCCCTTTGTTTTCTTCTTCTTTCTCTCCTTCTTTGGCTTCTCCTTCTACTTTCTCAACATCAGCTGCCTTCTCGGCTTCAGCTAATGATGACTTAGCACGGTTGGAGGACTCCTCGAAGTATCGCCGTTTTCGAGTCCTCGCCTACTTTGGACCTGTGCTCATGGAGACGTCTAATTTGATCGCGTTATTCCTTGATGATCTCCTTGAGCTCGGAAATCGGTTCTTAGTTCTCACAGAGCTGAGACCGAGCTTGCTTTTTCATCAAAACCAAGGTTGAAATAAAAGTTCGAAGATTTTCGAGTTGATTGAAACTCCTTTGCCAAAGAAGCAAATTTGTTGGCTATTTGTGTGAATAGCTCAACAAAAGGAGCAGGTTGAGAAGCGAAGGTCCAGCAGGTAGTAGTGGGACCTCGGGAGATACCGAGTCCGAGGAGGAGAAGGAGGAGGAGGTAACTCAAATGCATTAATCCAAACACCAGGTTTGATTTCCTGGTATCCTAGCCCCGTAATCTCGTTCCTTCCCAAACATACAGCAGGTTCTAAGCAAGCCATGGGGTCGAGAGGGAAGAGGGACTCAAACTGCTTGAAAACAAGAATTAGAAGTGCCTCAAAAGGAAAAGGAGTAGATTTCTTAGAACGAGTAGGCACGGTTGTCATCTACTCTAGAATTGAAGGAAAGAGGTCTACTTCGTTGCCCTCGAGAATATCATGGAGCACTTTGAGAACCTTTGAGTTGGGGCTCTCCTTACAAGAATGATGAGAGAAGAAAGTTCTCATTAGAATGAAGCAAAGAAGTCTTACTTCTAACTTCATCCGAGTCATAGAAAAATTCTTTCCGGACTCAAGACCTTCTTTAGCGAACTTTTCAAAGAAATCATCTGCCACTTCATTGAATGGAACAGGGTTAGAGTTAAGAAAAGAGTCTTCACATCAAAAATTTTATGAAGTAAAGCAAGGTTGATCCGCACAGTCTTACCCTGAACAAGAGAGGTAATGACACCTTCTTTAGCAATCATATGAGAATAGAATTTAGACACTAGGTCCGGATAAATGTATTCACAAAAGCAAAGATAGTTGTACACACCAGTTTTCTTGATGTGTTTCAACCAGGAGAAAGAGGTGGAGGGAAAGAATTTGTCGTCATGAATGAAATGCTGAGCGACAAAGAATTTTGGAGTATCCGAGGAAGGTTCTTTTCCCTTACCTTGCAAAATCTCTAACCGAGTAGACTTAGTTTTGTCCTTCTTAGTAGTTGAACCTCCTTCTTGAGCAGCACCTCTTTTCGCCATGTTTGCAAAGAGATTATAGAGAGAATTAAGAATAAAGAGATTAGAGATTCGGAGAGAGAATATGAGTGAGCGAGAGAAAGTTTGAGAGTGAAGAGAGCAAGAGTGCGAGTAATAAGTTGGTAAAGTGAAGAAAAGAAAGAGAAGTGGTTCTATCGATAGCGGAAAAGGCTTCCAACCGTCTTTTGACCCAAATACCAAGCAACGATTCTCGGATCGTTGTGTCGTTACGCACTATAATGGCTAGTTTCGCTAATTGTTCGTGTGACACGAGAGAGAGAGAGAGAGGAAAGATTTTTCGAAAACATTTATGAGATTCTCCATTTATCTAGAAATGATCTCAGAATTTTTATGTCCATTTTTCTTATAGTTTGAGTCGACTCACTAAATTTTCCGAATGACTAAGAACACTTAGAATACTAATAACTCATAGCTCGGTTTCACTCGAGTAAACCGATCCATTTGTTATCTATTCAAAGCATATAACACATAATCATAAAAGGATAAATCATGCAATAAATCTCATATTCATGCCTTAATCATTCCAAGTTCATTCCTAATAAAACAAAACTGATCCTTACGAAGAGGCTTAGTGAAAATATCAGCTAACTCGAAACTTAGTAGGAATAAATTTAAGCTCAATATCACCTTTCTCAGAATGGTCTCTCGGAAAATGATACATGATCTCGATATGCTTAGTTTTTTAGTGTTGAACTAGATTCTTAGTGATGTTAATTGCACTTTGATTATCACACTTGATTGGGATGGAAGTGAATGATAATCCAAGATCCTTCAAGTGCTTGCTTAATCCATAGAATCCGAGCACGAGCAATCTCCAGCTACAATGTACTAAGCCTCAGCGAGTTGATAGAGCAACCGAGTTCTATTTATTTTAGTGCCAGGAGATGAGGGATTGAACCAGAAATTGGCATGCTCCTGAAGTGCTTTTTCTATCAACCTTGTATCCAACATAGTCAACATATGAGTATCTAGTGAAAGTGAGTTCGAGTCTTTTGAAAACCATAGACCAAGATTCTATGTCCCTGCAAGATATCTAAAAATTCTCTTCACCGTAGTAAGATGTGATTCTTACTGGATTAGCTTGAAATCTTACACAAAGGCGGACACTGAACATGATATTTGGCTTACAAGATGTGAGATAAAGTAGAGATCCAATCATACCTCTGTAGAGTTTCGATCTACAGCTTTACCTTTCTCATCCGAGTCCAGTTTCAAACAACTACTCATAGGTTTTGGTGTGTGCTTCACATCTTATAGCTTTTATTTCTTTAATAGCTCCTTGGTGTACTTAGATTGATGGACATAGATGTCATCCTTGTCTTGTTTGATTTGAAGACCAAGAAAGAAATTGAGTTCTCCCATCATACTCATTTGGAACTCCTGTCTCATCAACTCGGAAAACTCTTGGCATAGAGTTTCATTAGTAGCTCCAAAATAATATCATCAACATATATCTATATGATAAGAAAATCACTCTCCTTGGTTTTTATGAAAAGAGTTTTGTCAATCTGACCTCTTTTGAAATCATTTTCAACCAAGAAACTACTTAGTCTTTCATACCAAGCTCTCGAAGCTTGTTTAAGACCATAAAAAGCCTTTTGTAACTTGAAAACATGATTTGGAAATTCTGAATTTTCAAATCCAAGGGGTTGCTCAACATATAGTTCTTCTTGAATAAAACCATTGAGAAATGAACATTTGACATCCATTTGATAAAGCTTGATGTTCATGCTAGATACAAATGCTAAAAGAATTCCGATTGCCTTAATCCTAGCAACAGGTGCAAAGGTTTCCCTACAATCAATTCCTTCCTCTTGGTTGTATCCCTGAGCAACTAGTCTGGCCTTATTTCTAACTACCAACCCTTCCTCATCCAGTTTGTTCTTAAAAACCCACTTGGTTCGTATCACTTGGGTGGTCGGAAGGTCGTTTCGCCGAGTCTAGACTTGGCTTCTTTCAAATTGATTAAACTCTTCTTGCATGGCCTCTCTCGATTTAGGTTTATCTAGGGCCTCTAATGAATTCTTAGGCTCTGTTAATGATATGAATATAGAGAATGCACATATATTATGCAAAGAAGATCGAGTTCTTACCCCATCTGTTAATATCGAAAGTATGTTCTCGGGTGGGTGACTAGATGCATATTTAAAAGCTCTACTGTCCTCCGATTTACCAAGTTTGTTGGCTAAATAGGTTGATCTTCAGTTCATTATTATTGCTAAGCCTCTACTTTGGATTTTTCTTCATCATTCCGAGCTAGCTCTTGAGCTTGTTCATTCCGAGTCACGATATTCTAAGTTGGCTCATTCCAAGTTTTCTCATTCCGAGTTAACTCGGTTCTTATGTTTTGATTCTTTCCGAGCTCAACTTCAGCAAGGTCATCTTCATATTTGTTAAGCTTGAGATCCGAGAAGGTTGATTCACTTATCCTACCAAGATCAATTTCATCAAAGACAACGTGGATGCTTTCTTCCACTTTGTTAGTCCTTTTGTTAAACACACAATAAGCTTTACTATGAGATGAGTAACCTAGAAATATACCTTCCTCCGATATAGCATCAAACTTAATAAGATGTTCCTTACCATTGTTATGCACGAAGCATTTAAATCCAAATGATCCAAAGTAGGAAATGTTAGGCTTCTTACCCTTGTACGACTTATAGGGTGTCTTCTTCAAAATGGGTCCGATGAGGCATCTGTTGAGTGTATAGTTTGTTGTGCCGACTACCTCAGCCTAGAAATAGTAAGGTAGATTGAAGACTCAGACTTTACTCCGCACATTTCTGAGTTCTAACAAGGGAATCAGGTATAAGACTTTCTCACTTATAGAGTTTTGATTCCAAGTCATTCTCTCGTACCTTAGAAACTTTTCCGAGTGATATAGTATTTCCTCCAATTGATATAGCAATTATTTCATGTATTTTTGCTTGTCTCGTGTGACTCGGAAAACATATATGCACTCACATTGTTTCACTCGGTTCCGAGTCTCTCATCACTTAGAAGTATCGCATGTTCAAATGACTAGTATTTACATAACCGCACTCAGGTCTCACTTCATATTTCGGGTGTTATTCTGTTATAGTGAGCGCTTCTTGTCCGAACCATGCTTAGTCTAGATCAAGTTTATTTCACTCGGAGGTTCTTTATGTAATTTGATCCCCTCTTAGACTACCTCGGATGGAATTTCGAGTTTCGTGGATATTCGACTCGTAAAATTCCATTTCTTTTCCGACTCGGATAATTATTCATTTAATTATCTTAATTATATTATTATCTCGCGTCTAATCTTGGACCAAAGTATTTTATACTTTGAGAATCAATTTGATTTACTTTTGTAGGTTATTCAAACGAGGGTACACTTTTGAATTACAAAAGTAACCTCGCTTCAAAACGTCAAATCACCAGTAGACAAGGCTTTTTCCACCTCGACCTAGCCCCAAAAGATTGTGTCGAGGCTGCCTGCTTCCAAAACTGAAAACCGCAACGCCAAGCTTAACGGTGGTTTCCACCTTATCTTTCAAGACACCACCAGTGGTTTTGGGACTTCCAAAGGAGTCAAGAACCATTGTCCAACGTTCATATCTCAACGGATACTTTCCGAGTGACTCGGAAGATCCTTAACAACGATCACAAAGGACCTCCAGTCGGAAGATGGAGATAACGGCTATTCCGCCTGGTCATCTATATATATAAGCCAACTCTCAAGACTTGAAGATTGCCGAACCTATTATTAATACACTTACTTAAGCAAAAGTTATTGTATTCACTCTCAATCTTCTACTTACAACTCCCACTCGTGATTCATTATATTCCGAGTTGTAAGGTCTTGTACTTAGTTACAAACTCTCTTCTTACTCTCTAAGTAAGGTCCATTGACTGAGCTGTAAGGATTAACTAAGCTCGCTTGTCCCTAGCTGTAAGGGTTATCTCGGCTAGGAAGTACTAGATCGAGATAAGGGAATTTCGAGTCTAGGAAAAACTTGTAAAGAGTTGTCTAAGGGAGCAACTCGGGGTCGATCGATCTATCGTATTTTGTGGACTCAAAATAATGGATTTGACTTCGTGCTTGGATTAGCACGGTCCGTGGTTTTCTGCCCCAGGAGGGTTTCCATGTATTTTCGGTGTCTTCACTTTCGAGTTCATTCTAGACTCGGACTATCTTAAAGCTTCAGCTCTATATGCATCTTTATTCCGATTCCATATTTTTCGACCCTATTGTAGACTCGGAACTTGCTTCGTCCGTCCTTCGATCAAAAGAGTTTGATTTTTCGAAAAATCTTTCATCACCCTATTCACCCCCTTTAGGGTGACTTAGCCTCTCGTTGAGCAAACCTTCAATTGGTATCGAGCCTAACCTTTCAAAAATGATCTAACCATCCAAAGGTCTAAAGATCAAATGGCTCGGAACAACGAAGAGTTCGATGAAGGAAGATCCTCCAGCAGACCACCAAAATTCAAAGGATCCAACTTCGTGCACTAGAAGAAACTCATGGAATGTTTCCTCCTGGATCATGATGAAGATGTTTGGGACATCATACAACAAGGAAACTACATTCCCATGAAGACAGAAGAATTTAGACTCGTTCCCAAGACAAAGGCTGAGTTTACTCCGTGTGAAGCAGAGAAGTTCGAAAGAACTTCAAGGCAATGAACATTCTTATGTGCGCCATCAGCTCGAGAAGAATACAACCAGAGTGTCTGCTCGTGACTCAGCCAAAGAAGTGTGGGACACACTGGTCAACACTTATAAAGGTACAAGCCAAGTCGGACAAGCGAAGATCAACCAATATCTTCACAAATATGAGCTATTTAAGATGGAGCCGAAGAAAACATCACTCGGATGTTCATTGGATTTACTCGAGATTACCAACAATCTCAAATCTCCGGGTAAGAAGATTTCCACGAGGAAATGTGCAGAAAGATACTCGAAGCCTACCCAAGAAAAGATGGGGTCCCAAGGTGATCGCCATAGAGGAGGCTCGGAACCTATCACTTCTAAAGCCGAGACGAGCTCATTGGGAAGCTTCTCACTCAAGAAATCCACCGGAAGAGGAGGATGCTGAGGGCAACACCAAAAAGAACATAGCGCCGAAAGCCTCGTAAACCGAGAAGCGGATCCGAGTACCTCCGACTCGAAGAGGATCCCATGGCACTTATTGCGAGAGGCTTCAAGAGAATGATGAAGCACAAAAGATGGGATAAGAGCCAAAAGAAGAGTTCTACAAGAAAGACAAGAAGGATAAGAAAGGTAAATACTCATCTCCTTCGAAGTTACACTTGACTAAGAACTCGGCTATTTTGAATGTGGCAGCAAGGATCACATAGTCAAAGACTATCCTAAAAGAAAACGGGACAGAAAGAAGAAAAGGGCTATGATGGCCACATAGAGTGACGAGAATTCATGAGAAGATGATGAGGACTCGGATGACTTAAAGTGTCCGATGGTCCCCTCGACTCGAAGCGAAAAAGAGTCGGACTCGAGAATCGGACAATGAGGAAACAAATCCTCAAGAGGTAATTGAATACTTCCTCAAATTTTCCAAAGTTGATTTAGCTAAATATATTTTTACTTTGGAAGAAAAGTCTAATTCCGATTCTTCTCACTTCAAAGAACAACTTGAGTCAATTTCTTCGATAGCATTTCTTTGAAAAATGAATTGAAAAACCCGAGACTTACACTCAGTGAACTCAAGGCTAGTGCTCAATCCAATGAGACCGAGTCCGAGTTACTCGGACGAGAAAATGAGCAGCTAAAGCAAAAGCTCAAAGAATCTCAAGATCTTGTTTTAAAATTTACTCAAGATCGAAAAGCCTTGACATGCTCTTAGGATCTCAATGTGTCTCTTTCGGAAAAGAAGGTCTTGGTTTCAACAAAGAAGAGGAATCCAATTCCTACTCGAGCTTTTCAAAAGGATTCCGAACTATAAAGTTCAGGAAAGCCGAGCATGGTCCCATTCAAAAAATGAAAGGAGGACTAAGCCAAGATTAGTTTACAAGAAGAAACCATCTTCTCCAGTTCCCAAAAGAAATGTTTTTCAAAAGAAAGAGATACGGACTCAGTTCTCTACATGGACGACTCGGAATCGGACTAAGCCCAAAGTCATCCAAATTTGGGTTCCGAAAAACCTTCTTCCTCGGAAAAGGACCACAGAAAGAGTGTTACTTGGGTTCGTTAGAGGAAGTGAGAAGAGTTAGCTTGTCTCTATTTTGCAGGGTACTCGAAAAGAGCAAAAGGTCATTGGTACTGGACAGATGGATGCTAAAGCCACATGTCGGGAGATTCGAGACTCTTTTCCGAGTTAGAAGAGTACAAAGGAGGAAAAGTCACTTTTGGAGATGACAAGCAAAGGCAAGATAGTTGGGATAGGCAAGATTGGAAAGGGAAGCAATCTGGTCGCCCAATTTACCTTGTCAAAGGACTAAAGTATAATATGCTTAGCATCTCTCAACTCGTGCGATAAAGGTCAAGAGGTAAGATTCACTCGGACCAACTGTTACATTTCGATGATACCACCAAGAAGATCAAACTCTCGGGTAAGAGATCAGGTAACACTTACATTATTCCTCTTTCTAACCCGAATTAGAATTTATCTTGTTTGAAAGCATCCCTTCATGATGATTCATGGACATGGCATCGTAGATTAGGCCATATTAGCATGCATACTATCAAGAAATTAGCATCTCATGGTTTAGTTAGAGGTTTACCTAATCTGTACTTTTGAGAAAAACAAAGTTTGTGAAGCATACACAAGAAACAAGTCAGATCTTCATTCAAATCTCTCGAAGACAGCTTCCACATCCAAAGTGCTCGAGCTGCTGCATATGGATTTATGTGGTGAAATCCTCGTTAAGAGCCTCGGAGGTAAATCATATATACTTGTTATTATTGATGATTACTCATGATTTACCTGGGTGTGTTTTCTTAAGCACAAAAATGAAGCATTCAAAGAGTTCAGCAAGCTCGCAGAAAAATCCAAGTTGAGTCTCGGACTCGGATCCGGAAAATTCGAACCGACTATGGAAGGGAGTTCGACTACTCGTAATTCTCGAGTTTTGTGACAAAAATGGTATCTCTCACAACTTCTCAAGCACCAAGAACTCCTCAACAAAATGGAGTAGTGTAGAGAAAGAACAGAACTCTTAAAGAAATAGTAAGGACAATGATGATTGAGCATAATCTACCTTACTATTTACGGGCCGAGGCAATCAACACGACCAACTACACTTTGAACAGATGTCTCATCGGACCCATACTGAAGAAAACACCTTATGAGCTCTACAAAGGGAAGAAACCCAATATTTCCTATTTCAAGCCTTTTGGATGCAAATGTTGTGGTCATAACAATGGTAAGGATCACTCGACCAAGTTTGATGCTCGGTCGGATGAAGGTATTTTTCCGGGTTATTCATCTCATAGTAAAGCTTATTGCATTTTTAATAAAAGAACTAACAAAGTGGAAGAAAGCATCCACGTTGTGTTTGATGAGCTTGAACAGGAAAAGCCAAGTGAGTCTACATACTCGGATCCGAAGCTCGAAGAGACTATGATAGTGATGAACATGAATCGCCAAGATTCAAACTCAACCAGCTCGAATGAAGTCACTCGGAATGAAGTGACTCGAACGAGACAGCTCAAGAATCCACTCGGAATGCTCGAAGAGCAAATTGATCACTCGGACCAAGCCTCGAAGATCAAGCAGTTCAGCCTACAAATCTAGTAAATCGGAGAACAGGAAGAGCTTTCAAGTATGCTTCTAGTCACCCACTAGAAAACATATTATCCGACATCAACAGTGGGGTAAGAACTCGTTCCTCTCTTCTAAATCTATGTGCATTCACTGCATTCATTTCATTAATCGAACCCAAAAATGCACTAGAGGCCCTAATGAACGTGAATGGGTAGAGGCCATGCAAGAGGAACTCAATCAATTCGAAAGAAACCAAGTCCGGACTCGACCAAACAACCTTCCGACCACCCAGTCATAGAAACCAAATGGGTTTTCAAGAACAAACTGGATGAAGGTGGGTTGGTAGTCGAAACAAGGCTAGACTTATCGCTCAAGGCTACAATCAAGAAGAAGGGATTGATTATGGGGAAACCTTTGCACCTATTACTGAATTGAAGCCATTAAAATCCTGTTGGCATTTGCATCTAGCATGAATATCAAATTATATCAAATGGATGTTAAGTGTGCATTTCTCAATGGTTTTATTGACGAGAAAGTCTATGTCGAGCAACATCCTGGTTTTGAAAACTCGGAATTTCCAAATCGTGTTTTCTAACTTCCAAAAGCTCTTTATGGTCTTAAACAAGCTCCCGGAGCTTGGTATGAAAGATTGAGCAATTTATTGGGTCAAAATGATTTTAGAAGAGGTCGGATCGACAAGACTCTCTTTATAAGAACCAAAGGGAAAGATTTCCTTATCGTTCGGATCTATGTTGATGATATAATTTTTGGAGCTACTAATGAAATTCTGTGCCAAAAATTTTCCGAGTTAATGAGTCGGAATTTCAAATGAGTATGATGGGAGAACTCAATTTCTTTCTTGGTCTACAAATTAAACAAGACAAAGATGGAATCTATGTCCATCAATCAAAGTATACCAAGGAGCTGCTAAAGAAATACAAACTCCAAGATGCAAAGCACGCAGCTACACCTATGAGCAAGCAGTATAAAACTTGACTCGCACGAGAAAGGTAAAGCAATAGATCGAAACTCTATCGAGGAATGATTGGATCTTTGCTATATCTTACTTCCAGCTGGCCGGATATAATGTTCAGTGTATGTTTATGCGCAAGATTCCAAGCTAATCCAAAAGAATCACATCTCACTACGGTGAAGAGAATATTCAGATATCTTGCGAGGACTCGTAACTTAGGTCTATGGTACTCAAGAGACTCGAACCGACTCTCACTGGATACTCGGATGTGGATTACGCTGGATACAAAGTTGGTAGAAAGAGCACTTCAGAGCGTGCCAATTTTCGGGTTAATCCTTAATATCTTGGCACTCAAAGAAGCAAAACTCAGCAGCTCTATAACTCGCCGAAGTTGAGTATATTGCAGCTGGAGCATGCTATGCTCGGATTTTATGGATAAAGCAACACTTGAGAGATCTTAGACTTTCTTTCAAATCAGTCCCAATCAAGTGTGATAATCAAAGTGCAATCAGCATCACCAAAAATCTGGTTCAAGCACTCAAAAACAAAACACATTGAGGTCGTGTATCATTTCTTAAGAGACCATTCTAAGAAAGGTGATATCGAACTTGAATTCATTCCTACCGATCTTCAATTAGCTGATATTTTTACTAAGCCTCTTAGTGAAGATCAGCTTTGTTTCATTAGGAATGAACTTGGAATGTTAAATGCATAATTATGTGCTTTTTTATGATAATCTCATTGCATGATTATGTGTTAAGTGCTTTCAAATCGTTAATAACCATTTTTTCAGTTGATTTAGTGATACCGAGCTAATAGTTACTATTTACTTCTACTTTCCGAGTCACTCAAAAACTAAGCTGAGTCAAACTCGGATTGATGAGCAAAGTGGACATCAAATCTCCGAAATCATCTCTAGATAAGTGGAGAATTTCAGAATTAATTTTTTCAAAATCCTTTTCTCTCTTTCGCTCGCTGTGATTAGACTTCTAGCAATTGGAAGTCAAACCGCTAGAATTTTAACCGTTGAGAAGAGAACCGTCACATCGGTCTAAGGTGACCGATGAAAGAGCTGAGTCGAACGGATATATAAATAGCGTTGTGTTGAAGGACGATTATTTTTTTCTATAAATAGCGCCTATTCTCATTTGTCTCGCTACTTTACATTTCATTTACTCACTCTCTCGAAACCAAAACTTCTCGCGCAAGCTCTCTACGTCTACGAGTGACTCCTGGACATTTTCAAGCTTCATGAAGATCATCTCAAGTAAGCTCGATCGCTCTCATCTCTTTCTTCTACTCTTTTTCTTTCACTCTCTTTAACCTATTCTCTTCTACACTCTCTCAAAGTTCCACTTGTGTCTCTTTTCTCATCCACAATGCCTAAAAGAGGTTCACACCTCGACTTTCTTAGCTCTTCCTCAAAGAAGCCACGCACAAAAAGCCAAGAAGGCTCATCCACCTTAAAACCTATTGTCACCCAAAGCATCTTGTGCTGGACAACAAGTTCTTTCCAACCACAAAATTCTCGTGGTTGCCACAAATCCAAACCACCGGTGTTTATAACTTTCTTTGTTTCAGCGAGTTCATCTACCCCGAACTCGTATCCGAGTTTTACGCTCACCTCACAAGCTCGAAGGTGTTCTAACCTCCGGGGTTCTCGAATGTAACTGTTCGTATAAACACCTCCCTTCTCCATCGCTTGTTCAAGGTCTCGTCTCTTTTCTTGAATAGCAACCCCATTCCTTTCATCGAAGTCGCTGACGACTTCTTTAAAGAATACGCAAAGAGTTTCCCGAGTCACGTAAAAACTTTTCAGTGACTCAGTTGAAGTCGAAGCACGTCTTACGTGCTTCTTGCCGATGAGAACTTTCTTCTCTCAACATTCCAACGAAGGAGAACCCCAACTCCAAGCATTTGAAAGCTCTTTTTGACATTCTTGAGGGCTACGAAGTAGACCTCTTCCCTCTATCATTGAGCAAATGGTAGTTGTTCCAACTCAACTCCAAAATAAAAAGAACACCCCTCTTCCTTTCGGTGCTCTTCTCACCCTTGTATTCAAACAATTCAAAGTTCCTCTCCCTAAGACCCAAACGTTGTTTCGAGGCTGCCGTTGTCGTCGGCAAAAAGGAACTTCAGGGTACAGGTACCAGGAGACTCAACCTGGTATCCGGGTACACAGCTCGTAGCCGAGGCCACCTTCTTCGCCTTAGACTCAAAAAGAAGCCCCTCTCTCTCCCTCGCCCCACTTGGCGGTGCTTCCACCTCAGGTGTCTCTAAGTCTCTCTCCTCCATTTTGTCCTCCGCTTTCATGGACAAAATCAACTCTCTGTCCTTGGAATTCAAGGACATGCTCCTAGTCATTCAAGACTATCTATCGACCTATGGCCATCAACCAAAAGACCGCCCAATCTCAAATCCGAGAGCAAGCAAGACTTGCTCTACTTGAGATGAAGGCCTTCGTGAAGGAGCAAAAGGAGATGATCGAGCTCCTACATGAGAGAAGGTCCAAGGCAGCTCAGGACCATGGCAACTCGGACACATCCGAAGCTTCCTCGAGCCCGGCCAAGACCTCCTCGAAAGCGGTGAGGACAGAGAAGAAGAACAAGAAGAAGCAGACGCCGAGGAGCCTACGGCTAAGGCAGCTCCTTCCGGGCAAGGGGTGGAACAAAAAGAAGAAGAAGGAGGGACAGTTGAGGGTCAAAAAGCTCCTCAAGCTCAACCGGAAGTACTCAGCTCGGACGACAGCACTGAGTGAGTCGAAGACCTAGTTGCACAAGAAGAAACTGCAGCGGGTCGGACCGAGCGGACCTCTCCAGCTACCGAGGTCCACGGGAGGAACCTCTGGATCCTCTCGTTCCGGGTCAACCACTCGGAGCCGAGCCCTCGACGGCGATCCCTGTCCTCCCTCCGCCGCGCTCAAGCACATCGTCAAGATCCTACCAGCGCCGGCGTACCTCTCGCCCTTCCTCTTCCACTCGGACAACCCCTCTCCTTCTTAGGCGGACACCATGCACTCGTGTCACAATTCCAAAGTCTCGCAGATTCTTCTTCTTCCTAGAATTCTATTTTCTTTTACTTATCTTTTTGTCCGGACATCAAATATGTACTACTTGTTGTATTCTTCCCATTTTTGAGTTTTTCTTAAAGGCAAGGGGAGAATATAGATAGAAAATTTGTTGTCTTGTTTAGGGGAGTTTCTCACTCTCTATCTCTATATGTATTTTCTTTAACTTCAACGAATTAATGCATTTCTCTCAATTCTTTGAGCTTATTGTTTAGTGCAAACATTTCGAGTTAGCATCATTTCATTGTTAATTGCTTGAGTATCTATTCTTTATGATCCGATCCTTTAAGTATGCTTATACAAAAACAGATCTATATCACTAACAAAGTTTCTGTCTAACTAAGGAATGTCTTTCATCAAAAAGGGGAGATTGAAGACTCGGACTTTACTCCGCACATTTCCGAGTTCTAGCAAGGGAATCAGGTATAAGACTTTCTCACTTATAGAGCTTTGACTCCAAGTCATTCTCTCGTACCTTAGAAACTTTTCCGAGTGATATAGTATTTCCTCTAAGTGATATAGCAATTATTTCATGTATTTTTGCTTGTCTCTGTGTGACTCGGAAAACATATATGAACTCACGTTGTTTCACTTAGTTCCGAGTCTCTCATCACTTAGAAGTATCGCATGTTCAAATGACTAGTATTTACATAAACGCACTCAAGTCTCACTTTATATTTCGGTGTTATTCTATTATAGTCAGCGCTTCTAGTCCGAACCATGCTTAGTCTAGATCAAGTTTATTTCACTCTAATGTTCTTTATGTAACTTGATCCTCGCTTAGACTAACTCGGATGGAATTTCGAGTTTCATGGATATTAGACTCGTAAAATTCCATTTCTTTTCGACTCAAATAATTAGTCATTTAATTATCTTAATTATATTATTATCTCGCATCTAATCTTGGACCAAAGTATTTTATACTTTAAGGATCAATTTGATTTACTTTGGTAGGTTATTCAAACTAGGGTACACTTTTTGAATTACAAAAGTAACCCGCTTCAAAACGTCAAATCACTAGCAGACAAGGCTTTTTCCACCTCCGACCTAGCCCCGTAAGATTGCGTCAGTGGCCGTCGCATTTCAAAGCTGGAAAACTGCAATGCCAAGCTTAACGGTGGTTTCCACCTTATCTTTCAAGACACCACCAATGGTTTTGGGACTTCCAAAGGAGTCAAGAACCGTTGTCCAACGTTCATATCTCAACGGATACTTTCCGAGTGACTCGGAAGATCCTTAACAACGGTCACAAAGGACCTCCAATCGGAAGATGGAGATAACGGCTATTCTGCCTCGGTCATCTATATATATAAGCCAACTCACAAGACTTGAAGATTGCCGAACCTATTATTAATACACTTACTTAAGCAAAAGTTATTGTATTCACTCTTAATCTTCTACTTACAACTCCTACTCGCGATTCATTATATTCCGAGTTGTAAGGTCTTGTACTTAGTTACAAACTCTCTTCTTACTCTCTAAGTAAGGTCTCTTGACCGAGCTATAAGGGTTAACTCAACTCGGTTGTCCCTAGCTGTAAGGGTTATCTCAGCTAGGAAGTACTAGATTAGATAAGAGAATTTCGAGTCTAGGAAAAACTTGTAAAGAGTTGTCTAAGGGAGCAACTCGGGGTCGGTCAGTCTATCGTATTTTGTGGACTCAAAATAGAGGATTTGACTTCGTGCTTGGATTAGCACGGTCCGTGGTTTTCTGCCCCAGGAGGGTTTCCACGTATTTTCAGTGTCTTCACTTTCCGATTAATTCTAGACTCGGACTATCTTAAAGCTTCAGCTCTATCTCGCATCTTTATTCCGAGTCCATATTTTTCTTACCCTATTGTAGACTCGTAACGTACTTCATCTCGTCCTTCAATCAAAAGAGTTTGATTGTTCGAAAAATCTTTCATCACCCTATTCACCCCCTTTAGGGTGACTTAGCCTCTCGTTGAGCAAACCTTCATAGATCATTTTCAATCATCATGGTCCTTCTTATTTCTTCAAGAGTTCTATTCTTTCTCTTCACTACTCCATGTTGTTGAGGAGTTCTTGGTGCAGAGAAAGTTGTGGAAGATGCCATTCTTGCCACAAAAATCGACAAATTCTAAGTAGTCGAACTCTCTTCCATGGTGAGTTCGAATCCTTCCGATCCGAGTCCGAGACTCCACTTGAATTTTCCTACGGATCTTAGTGAACTCTTTAAAGGCTTCGTTCTTGTTCTTCGAAAACATACCCAAGTAAATCCCGACTAGTCATCAACAACGACAAGCACATAAGATTTACCTCCTAAGCTTTTCACAGAATTTCACCACACAAATCCATATGAACTAACCTAAGCACTTTGGATGTAGACACAGTTTTGAGTGATTTGAAAGATGATCTTACTTGCTTTCCTTTCTTACATGCTTCATAGATTTTATCTTTCTTAAATGCACAGTTATATAGACCCCTAACCAATCCATGAGATGCAAGTTTCTTAATAGTATGCATGCTAATATGATCTAGTCTACAATGTCATGTTCATGAATTATCATTCACATATGCTTTCAAGTAAGATAGATTCTGAATAGAATTTGGAAGAGGGATAGTATAAGTGTTACCTAACCTCGGACTCGAGAGCTTTGTCTCTTTGGCGATTGCATCGAAATGTAGCAGCTTGGTCTAAGTGAACCTTACCTCTTGGCCTTTGTCACATAGCTGAGAAATGCTAAGGAGATTGTACTTAAGCCCTTTGACAAGGTAGACTGGACTTACTAAGTTGTTTCCTTGACCAATCTTGCCAATCCCCACTATCTTGTCTTTTCTACTTGTCTCCAAATATGACTCTGCCTCCTTTCGGATCTTCTAACTCGAGAATAGCCTTGAATATCCGGACATATGACGAGAGCAGACCATCGCATAAGTACCAGTGACCCTTTCATTTCGAGTCACCTACAAAACAAAAACAAGCTAACCCTTTTCTCTTCCTCTTACAAATCTAAGTAATCTGTCTTTACTGTGGTCTTCTCGAGGAAGAACACTTTTGTGAACCCGAGTTTGAATGATTTTGGGTCCGGTCCGATTCCGAGTCTTCTTTCTAGGAAACTAAGTCTGTCTCTCTTTTCTTTGAAAATCCTTCCTTTTGTAAACAGTGTCGAGAAAACTTTTTCTTGTAAACTAGTATTGGCTTAGTCCTCTTTTCATGAGACCGAAAGGGACCGTGCTCAGCCTTCCCGAACTTTACAGCTTCGGAATCGGTTTTGAAGAGACTAGAATAGGAATTAGATTCCTCTTCAGACATTGTAGCCAAGTCCTTCTTTCCCGAAAGAGACACACTGAGAGCCTAGTAAAAGATCAAGGTTTTTCTCGACCTTGAATGAGTTTTAAAACAAGCTCTTGAGACTCATTAAGCTTCTTTTCGCTTGCTCATTCTCTCGTTCGAGTGACTCGGACTCAGTCTCATTGTCTTGAGCACTCGGTCTCAAGTACTTTTCGATTTTGTTTCAAATTTTCTAACTCATTTTTCAAAACGTTGCTCTCAGCGAGTAAGAGACTCAAGTTGTTCTTTGAACTGTAAAGAGTCGAATTGGACTTTTTGTCCAAAGTAAAAATATATCCGGTTAAATCAACTTTAGAGAACTTGAGGAAGTATTCAATTACCTCCCGAGGACTTGTCTCCTTAATATCCGAGTTGTCATCATCTAACTCATATTCAGCTTTTGAGTCCATCGGTGCCATAAGACACTTGAGTCATCATAATCATCTTCTTCAAATGAGTCATCATCACTCCGGTAGCTATCATAGCCTTTTTCTTCTTTCTGTCCTTCTTTCTCTTTGGACAGTCCTTGACTATGTGCTCCTTGCTACCATATTCAAAGCAACCGAGTTCTTAGTTAAAGATAACTTGGAGGGGGATGAGTATTTACCTTTCCTATTCTTCTTATGTCTCTTGTAGAACACGTCCTTTGGTCTCTTTTGCTACTTCTTGTACTTCATCACCTTTTTGAAGCCTCGAGCAATGAGCGCCATGGGATCCTCTTCTTATTCCGAGGAGCTCGGACTTTGACGTCGGCTTTCCGAGGCTTTTAGCGCAATATTCTTTTTGGTGCCGACCTCGACATCCTCTTCTTCCGGATGAATCTCATGACTAAGGAGCTTCCCAATAAGCTCGCCTGGCTTCGATTGGGAGAGGTTCCGAGCCTCTTCAATGGTTGTCATCTTGGGACCCCATTTTCTCCTTAGTAGACATCTCATAATTTTTCTAACCATTTCCTCATGTGAGATCTTTCTACCCAAAGACTTGAGATTATTAGTAATCTCGTGAACCGAGCATACATCCGAGAGATGTTCTCTTCTAGTTCTATCTTGAACGGCTCACACTTGTGAAGATATTGGCTTATCTTCGCCCGCTTCACTTGAGTTGTTCCTTCATAGGTGTTGACAAGAGTGTCCTACACCTTTTTGGCTGTGTCACGAGCAGAGACCCTGTTGTACTCTTCCGAGTTGATGGCACACATTAGTGTGTTCATAGCTTTAAAGTTCTTTCTAAACTTCTCAAGTTCTTCGAGTGTTGTACTCATATTTATCTTTAGGCACGGATCTTACACCTTCCATCTTCATTGGGATGAAGTTCCCATTCTGGATGATGTTCCAAACATCTTCATCATTATCCATCGGAAAGCATTCCATCATCTTCTTCCAATGTGCAAAGTTTGACCCCTTGAACTTGGGTGGTCCGGTAGATGATCTTCCTTCATCGAACTCTCCATTGTTCTAAGTCATTTGATCTTTATACCTTTGGATTGTGAGATCCTCTTGAAAGGCTAGGCTTTGATACCAATTGAAGGTTTTCTCTAAGAGAGGTTAAGTCACCCTAGAGGGGGTGAATAGGGTGATAAAAGATTTTAAGTAAAATCAAACTCTTTTTGCACGTAAGTGATCGAAGTAAATTTTGAGTCTAGATTAGACTTAGAAAGATAGACAAACAGAAGTACATGGAAACCCTTCTGGGAAGAAAATCACAAACAATGCTAATCCAAGCACTAAGTCAAATCCACTAATTGAATCCTCAATTACAAAGGACTAACTCTAACCATAATTGCTCCCTTAGACAATTCATTTACAAGTTTTTCCTAGACTCAAAAGTTTCCTTATCTCGCTCTAGTACTTCTCGATTGAGTTAACCCTTACAGTCGGGGACAACCGAGCTGAGTTAACCTTTACAGCTCGGTCAAGGGACATACAAAGAAAGTAAGAAAAGAATGTAAGTGATTACAAGACTTTCTTTACAACTCGTAAAGTAAGAATTACATATTTGGAGTTGTAAGTAGAAGATTGAGTAATAATGAGACCAAGCAATTGGTTCAACAATAATTTTGACAACCTTCAAGTCTTGTGAGTTGGCTTCTATTTATAAGCATCCAGGCATAATGACCGTTGAGTCCGGTTCTGGACTTGTGATCTTCACTAGCCGTTGTAACGGCTATTCAAAGTCACTCGAGAAAGATCCGTTAGGATATGAACATTGTGCAACGGCTCTTGGCTCTAAAAGATAGTCCAATCATCTGGTGGTGATTGAAAATTAAGGTGGAAACAACCGTTAGACTCAAAGTTGCAGCTTTTCAGCTTTGGAAATAAACAACCCCGACACGGTGTCTAAGCCATGTCCGGAAATAGTTGTTTTACGTCTGCTGGTGTTTAACGGCTAGAAACCGATTGCTTTTGTACTTCAAAAGTAGATTAGACTTATTTAAACAACCTAGAAAAAGCAAATCACATTGGTACTCAAAGTATAAAAATACTTTGGTCCAAGATTAAGCACGAGATAATAATTATATCGGAGCAATTAAACATTTAATTATCATTGGTCTAAAAGAGTGAAATTTTCCGTGTCTAATATCCATTAGGTTCAGATTCTATCTTGAGTCAATCCTTAAATGATCAAGTTAGAAAGAATAAAATATTAGAATACGTGAACTTGATCCAACAAATAATTCTCCAAAATTAGACTTACTTAAAATAATGAATTAACGTTGTAATTCATTTTAACTTAAAGCAAGAAGTCGATGCTCGGAATAAATGAGATAGAGAAATTATTTGTTCATACAATAGTTCCGAGTGATATCTCGAGTGGGTCGAAGCACAAATATGAGAGATATGCAAGAAAGTGCTTTCCGAGTGGGTCGAACGGAATGAAAACTTAGATAGAAGTTTCTATAAGGCTCGGAATGACTTAGAATCAAACCCGAGAGAGATAGAGAGTTATACCCGAGTCTTCAATTTCCTACAAATAGAGAGCTTAGGCTCTCATTTTTCATACTGGCTTATCCCTATGCGTTATGTTGCTGAAGATAAATTAAGAGCTACCGAATGCATCTTCTTGTATTATGATCTCTTGGTTTCTTTTCAACTTATTCTTGTTATACTCCCCACACTTAATCCCTAAGCCTTCATCAGTCATCAACATCAACCTACCCTCATAAAAATTCATAAAAGCCTCTTTCTAGTCACCGCTATCGTGCTTTAAGATCGGGTTTGAGATCCCGATCAACAGGTGGGACAACCTCGAGGGCGCCAAATCAGCCTTCAAATCAAGGTTTATTTAATTTCGTTATTTATCGTTTTTGGTATTGTGGAGAAAAATGTAATCGCATTTAATTCCTCCATGCCCGATGTAACCTTTTTATTTTCGTTTTCGTTTTCTTTTGCTTTCCTTTTCATTTTTTATTGCTTTCTTTTATTACCTTTTATATCTCGCTTTTATCGCTTTCGTTAGCATGCTTTGATTGTTAAATTTCGTATCATACTATGCTATGTGCATGTTTTTAATGCGTTATCTAAACTTACCTCTCAAATTAGTCAAGGTCGACTTTTGACGGGCGGAACGAAAGGACTTATCCCTACATTATGTACCCTCACCCCCAAATCTGGATTCTCGATTCTATACCAATGGAGTCAATTTTAAACCTCTTCCAATCTTATTTTTCCCATACTAAGATTAGAAGAGTATTTCTTTATTTTACTTTTGTTAGTTTTTGTTCTTAAAATTGACTAGTGACTCTATTTTCTTATTTATTTCTCCTAATTTGCTTCTCGGCTTTTCGATCGAAAAATAACAAAAAAGGGGTTTTAGATCCGACAATCGAGGCCATGTACCGAGACCGATCACCTCGGCCTAGACCCATGGCCGACACCGCCAACTATACTGCGCTGGCACTCGCCGTGCTGGACGATCAGCGGTAGGGCTTCGGTCCAAGTCGGTGTTTTCACACCGGTTTGGCCCAAAACCCCGTGGTAAAATTAAATTAACCCTAATTTGTTTTTGAAATAATATACCGAGTTTCTAAAAATAATTCCTAAAATAAAATTATTAATAAAATCGTCATTTACTTTTACTTAATTTACAGATTATAAAAATCGAAAATCCTAATAAGAAATTCATCCCCACTTTCAAAAATCAAATCATTTCCAAAAAGAGAAATCTCGCCAATTCATGGGGAAGCGCGGGTCCGGTTTCGAACGCGACCGTGGCTCCTACATTTGGCTACGGATGTTTATGAAAAATTATGCTCTAAAGTTGATTCAATGTTAGTGATTGCAATTACCGCGCTTAAACCTTCCGCATACAAAGGTATAACTAATTAATATAGCTAAATTTATTACATTTTTATTGTTTATTTAAATGATGGTAAATGGTGGTGCATATGATATTACTTTAGCTATTTGATTTTATTGGTGTTTATTATTAGGGTTTTCATTATCTCGCATTCATGTTTACAAATATAATAATGGACCCCGAAGGTGATCGAGCCAATGTTGTCATGAAATAGTACTCGACCATCTTATCTTAATGTTTAACTTCGTGGTATTTTTTTGGGTTTCAAGGCGCATTGATCATACTCGGTGGTTTGGCTTCTCTTCGTGAAACCGTAACTGAAGCTCGATCAGTTCCTATTTAGTTGAAGACGAAAGAGTATTAGAGAATTGAAATCGAAAAGTTTGTTAGTTGTTCAATTTTGTCTGCTTTTTTTTATTTTGTGGTTGAAAGTGTTTGATATTTTTTTCTTGCTATATTGTTTGTCCTAATAGGCCAATGAAACTGTACTCACAAGAATGTTATTGAATTAGTGGCAAGATTATTGATGTGGACCTCAGTATGGTATATTTTTATCTTAGGTGTGATAGATGTGGTAAAAAGACAGATGTAGAGAGAGGGGTTGTGGTTAATTATGGGAAAGATACATATAAGAATCAAAATTGTGTTGTTGTTCCAAGGTTAGTCTGTTTTATGTACTAAATGAAATAATGTTTTCTTAGAATAATAGTTTAGATACAAATAAAAGAGTTTTACTTGTGCAATTTATCCGAGCTTGTTTATTACAAACCGTGTAGGATGAGATTTGCTTTTGATTTGGTTGACTCTACCGGCTCTATAAAGTTCACTCGCTTTTTCGAGGATGTTACAAAAATTTTAGGCATTGAACCTCAAATTTTCTATGATATGTCTTCTAAGGTATCTTCCTTTTTTTCTATTGTGAGTTAATTAATTTATTAGAAATGTGATGTAGTTCTATTTTAAATATTAATAAGTGTTGGTAAATTTTGTAGGATCACAATAGTATATTAGTGAAGTTGGAAATCATTTGCCAAAGAATTTGCTCTTAATAAAACTTTAAGGTGGACCTTAAAACGAAGTTTCGTTGAGGAAGTTAATGAAGAAAGTTAGAACCTTGGTTGATTATGTCGGGTAACAGGTTGAACAATTATAAATAGTAATAATTTCATTGTAAAGACGATTTTCATGGAAACTTAACTTATGCTCTTGTATGTTAGTTTAATTATTATAGAGTTTGTAAAATTTAATATGAAAGTATGTATTAGTTTTCTTTTCCAAGTTGACGGCAACATATATGTGAACAATTATTATATATAATGTTAGTAGATGTTGTAACAAAATGATTACTGTTATAATGGAAAGTGAAATTATTATATATAATGATAGTAGCTGTTGTAACAAAATGATTACTATTATAATGGAAAGTAAATTTGATATATTGGTATTCTTATATTAATTGCAAGTATAAGTATTTGCTGTTGTTATTCGAGTTGTAGGTTTATATATTAGTGAATCAGATAGATTTTATTATATCAAGTACATTTTCAGTATAAGTTAGAAGAGGTTATTGCTAGCTTTTTTTACGAGGAGACAAGTTTATTTTAGGTTAAATCAGGTGGTATGAAGCTAATGTAGAAAATAGTATTTGGGTAAATATGACTGAGAAGTGTTATGTACAGTAAGCAAGAGTGTAATTTTGTAACTTATGTATGATAGTGTGTATGAAAATACATAATGCCTTGAAGCTTACTAAGTTTATATTTCCAAAATTTATATAAATGATCAATTAAATTTGAAACTATTATATCAGTTGTCGAAAGTTAAATATTTATGGAAAAAATATCATATGTAGTTACTATTAGTCATAGAAAATAATTAGAAATGGTAATGTTACTCGAAAAAAGTATTCAAAGATTTAAGTTCATATGGAAAATTTACTTATGGTCCATAATACATGATTCAGTTGTAGAAATAATAATGCAACATAATTATATTCAGAAAACATAATTTATTGATTGTGTCTAGAGGTATAAATTTTTTTTCCTTGGTACATTTTTTTCATTTTCATACATCAAATCTGTAAAAAGGAAAAGCTTTTTGATCTCGATAGTTTGGTAAACCGTGGGAGGAATAACTAGAAAGATACACAGTGTTTTTACTTGTTTATTTGTACTTTGTGTAGTACAATATGATATGGAAATATATCTCGTTGTACTTTCACCATGATTGTTGGTGATTTATTGCTGGTGATTTGTTGCGTGTACACATAGGCCTTTCGGGTTAAGAGTGTTTTCATCTGCATTTGCAATTGAGCTTCCAGAGTAGACGAGGTGAGCATTTACTTTCCGTACATGTATTTTTTTCGTAAAAGTCGGTTATGCATAAATTATAGTATTCTTTTCCACACAGATGGAAGAGGTAGGTAGAATAGGAATTTGTCTCCTTATTAATTGTTCTTGTGTTTTTGAATGAAACAGCTTAGTTTACAGGACATTTTTTTACTAGATTAGTGATTATTATTATTAAGTATATTTGAAGCTTTCAGCTTTAAGGATTATTATTGTTTCTTCATATTGATTTTAAAAATATATAATTAGATGGAGTTTAGATTTTTTATACCTAGTTATTCTTAGTGTTTGTATTTTCTTTTATCATTCAAAATCTTTTAAAATACTATAACATATATATATATATATATATATATCACTTTGGAGGAATTAATCATAAGTTGAATATATTATGACCTTCGATGACATTGTAGTTTAAAATTGTTATCGTTAGTGGAATATTTGTGACCAAGCATGTAAGACCCGTAATTTTGGGGTTAGGTGGTCTTACGAGTTAGAGCTAATTATTTAGCCTTGGTTAAATATAGTAGATCGAGAGACCAAGTTGTATGCGGTTAGATACTCGTAAATTTATTTGAGCGAACTATTATTAGTTCGCGTAACTCTTATTGGTGAAGCATATTAATTCGGTTTTCGAGTTTCCGCCCGACCAGCTACGTATTAATCGGAGACCGCGTATGTTACGTATGTGGGTTTAATTACATTGAGGATGAAAAAAAAGGGAAAGGAGAAGGGGATTAGTATTGGGGAAAGCGGTGTCTGTCAAGCACCGAGTGGAAACCACCGAAAAGGAAAGAAAGATGGGGGCGGGGACCGAACGTAGCAAGCAACGAGAGAGAGAGGGGCCGAGCGAGGGAGACAAAGCGAGAGGGGGAGAGTGCACGAGAGCCCGGACGCCGCTGCTCGAACGGCGAGAACGCCGCGGCCAGCAAGCGTTGAGAGGGAGGACGAGAGCAAGAGAGAGGAAGGGACTCACGAGACCGAAATCGGGAACCGAGAGAACGAGAAAGAGGAAGAAAGCGGGTGCGCGAGCCGAGAAGCGGCCGGAGGCCGGGGCCCGAACGACGAATGAAGATCGGGTGATCGACAAACACAAGGACAACACCAAGGGGCACGATGGGAAGGCGAAGCCGAGATTCAAAGAAGGGAAACGAACGCGATGGCCAAGGGAAATAGTCGGTGAACGCGGAACCGTGGATCGCGACGGCGCCAGCGCGGAGGAAGCGGCAGGACCGGGACCGGCAGCGAGGGAAGATGAAGGAAAGGAGAAACCGACCCAACTAACCCGAACTCCGAGCAAACCGTCAATCCCCGAATCGAGGTGGGTAGTCTTATACTCTAAACTATTAGTATATTCGAAATCTAAATAAGTTTATCGTGATTGTTGAATGTGATTGTGAAATATTGAATATGTATGCTATTGAATGAGTTAGTAGTTGCTGGAAGTTGAATTAGGAGTTGTGAAGGGAATGGGAGTTGTTAAGGCCTCGAAGATCAAATCGGGAAATTCAGACGGAGTTGAGTTGCTTGGGTAAAATGAGTAGTGTCTGGAGTCGGGCCGGCTAGGGATAAGTACGTATGGTTTGGGCATGAGTTATGAATTGCTATTCAGATTGAGTCTTAGAGATTTATCGAATTTGCGGCGTTAAGAAACGAGTACTAATATCGGGAAATAACGAGGGAAGTATAAAGAGGAATATGAGTTTATATTGATTGGTACACAATTGAGGAACAAGAGTAGAAAGCAAGTGGTTGGGTAAAATTGAATTAGAGATGTGCCCGAGTTCGTGAGATTGAACTAGACTTGAAGGTAAGCGAAGCTAACCGAATTGAGTTATGAGAAGTGATTAAGAGTTATACAACTAAGGATGGACGAATAAGAGTCGGTTAATAAGAAAGAAACATACAATGGGAGTTTGAGGCGTGGAAACGACGAGCGGGAATTGTAAGGTTAAGTTGGGTTTAGAATGTATCTAAGTCTTTGAGATGAAATTAAGTTGGAAGATGAACCTAACAAGAGGAATTTAAGTGATAAAGTGAGAGTAGGAGTCATATGGTCGAGTATGAGCAAAGGAGGTTAATTTACGAAATAAAGACCTAGAATGAGGAGTTGGAGTAAAGACAGGGAGTTGTGAGAAGTCGAGACGTGAGCAAAAGAAGTGGATTCATAAAGTAGAAACATAGAATAAGGAATTGAAGTAAAGATAGAGAATTGTGAGAAGTTGAACGTTCAATTAGGTGGTATCCGCTATGCGTTATTGTGGCTCGTAAAACGGAAACTAATTGTACTAGAGTGGTGGATTGAAAAGGCATAGTTGGAAAGAGTTGAGAATGATTGCTTGCAGTGAATGGTGGTTGTTCATGTTAAGTGATTGCTTTACGTGATACTCAAAAGTAATTTTGAAAGAAGTTCCGTATTTTACGTGAAATGATCCTTGAATGCAACTTCTTGTGAACCGCCTTTCAAACATGTATGTGTTTTAAAGAAGCGAAACTTGTTTGAGAAAGTGAATCGGATTTGAGAAAGTGAATTTAGAAGGGTGACATGTGTGTCATGCCTTCTACGATGAGAAATTGATTGAGATCTTGGTTAGAAACCAAGTTTGATAAGTGATTGTGATCACTTCGATTGAAATGAATTATGGGCTAGATTGTTTAGACCAGAGGAAGGAGGTGGTCGTGCGTATCGTGCCACGGGGTCCCGATATGCGTATTAGGATGCCCATCAACCGGAGAGGTTGATTCTTTCCTGACGAGGAAAGCGGAGCCTTCCGTGTATTTGACTAGAGATAGGTCCCGGAACCCGAGTCGGGGTAGCGCCCGAGAACCGCCCGGTGCTAGTTCAATCGTCGAAAGCCCCAAAAGAATTTTCGTAAAGTATTTGAAAGAAAGTGCAGATGATTCCACCTTGTTTAATGAGATTTCATTCCTAAAATGATTAGTAAATCATGCTTCCAAATTATTTAAGTGTTATGAGCTTTATGTTGCGAATGATTTCAAGAGATTTCATTGAGAAGTATATAGATTTGTATTATATTATTATGCTTTCGCCGATTTCATTATTATGAGTATTATGTGTAAAGAATTTTCATTTTAAGGGTATAAGACTCCGGTGAGCCCGTGGATTATTGCTCACCCCCACAAATTGCCCCATTCCCTCCCACTCGTTGCAGATACACTTTCGGAGGCTTAATCGACGCTTAACCTACTCCGGACTCTAGCCGACTACCGATGGTTGACTAGTGCAGTGACTCAAGTGACTCAAGTGGTCGGCTTGCATTCTTATGTGTTTAAATGTTGTATTTGTAATTTAGTTCATATAGTTGTACTCGATGTACCGTAAACCATTTAGATCGTTTCCAGCTTGATTGGTTGAACTCCTGCGTGTGGCCGTTGAATTGTATACTCCGAGCGTGTGGCTCATCAAGTTTTATTATGCTTCTTATGCGGGATTTAGGCTTCACGCCTATGGGTTAGTCCATATTACAAACGAAGTCTGCCGAAATTTTTAGGAAATCTCATATCCTTTTGGGAAACCATCGTGGTTATCTTTAAGTTGAGTTTAGACAGACCAAACCAACACCGTAAAGAGCCTTGGGAGTTCCCTTAAGGAACTCCGCGATGTAATACTCCCGTGGGGTGTTACAAAGCAAATCAATAATGGATTGAAATTATCGGATATTTAGAAAAATTATGCATAGTTTAATATTATGATGGTATTCGTTAATCGATATTTATCAAAAAAATATAAATTTAGGGCCCAACATCGAAGTTAAAATTGAAAATAATTTTTCTTTATGGTAAGATTATAGGTTAAATTTATCTTTTTTTTTAAGATGTATGTTATTTAATTGTACATTGTGAAATTTGAGGAAGAATTAATTAATCTTTGTACTTATCTTTATTAACTAAATGTTTAGTTTTCTTGCAATAGATTTATGATAGAAAAAATCTTAACTTTGCCTTTTTTGTAAGTTTTCATTGAGGAATTTAAGGTATTAAATGAGTTCGGGAGGTAATTGTAGATTGAAAAACTCTAACAAGAGATCAAGAAATGTTCGTTCATCCGCAATGGATAATTTAACTTTACTTTGTGATGATGACGCACAAGTTACACCTATACGAAGTAGGCAACGATGTTTCAAAACTGTCCTAGAAACTATAGTGGGTAAGAATGTTTATAGTTATTTTGATATATAAATTATTATATGGTTGTCGTTTGCTACTATATTGTATTAAAGAACGTAGTGGCTTAATATGTTGAAACCTAGGAAAAGAAAAGTAAATTGCACAAGTATGATGTATTATGCAACAATTGTATTGAACTTGAAATAAATACGGATGTGTTATATTACATACGTTTGATTTAAATGTGATTCATCTAGAGATGAGAAAAAAATAATAGTATATTTTTAGTGGTGAAAGTTTATTGTTTAGTTGTAAAAGTCAATTATAGTTTAAATAATTCGACTTACTATTTTTTTAATTAATAGAAGGTGTTCGTGACAGTTATAAGTGCTAAACAATGTACAACATTATTTGTAGGAAATGGAAATAATAAAGGCATCAAAAGAAATATATTAGATACAAGTATATTGTCTATTTGTCGTTTGCCACTTTACATTTTGGGGTACTCCAATTGATTGCAAAGTGTTAATTGTGTGCTTATAGTAGTAAAGCAAGTTGCAATTGGAAGGCATAATATACCTCAAGAAGCTACAACGATCTGCAGAGCGAAATCCATATGTTCACTATGGTGCTAAACGATTCCAATATGATCCAGATGGAATATGTTGTCAACACGGAAAGGTGAAAGTAGCATCAAATGAAATTGTTGAGGAGCTGAGTAAGTTACTTCAGATTCTGATGATGTTGTACATTTACAACGTTTTATAAGAATGTACAATAATTTCTTTGCATTCAATTCAATAGGTGGGAAATTTGAGAAAGAATCATACAAAGGATTGTATATCTTTAAACTTCAAGGGCAAATATATCATTATGTGCTGAATCTCGATCCTCTAGATGGAGAACCTCCAAAGTATCTCGCAACTTTACTTTTGTGATCCTCAAGCTAAAATTCAATATCGAGCATGTTTTTATAATGACTTACCACTAGAAGTTCTTGCAAAGTTAATACAAGTTATTTAGAAAAATCCATATGCATTGCTCTTCAAGTCTCTAAGGGAATTGGTGATTGATGAGTTGATAACAAGCAACATCAACAAGGATTTGGTTCCATATCGGAGAACTTTTAATATGCCTACATCGGATGAAGCGACTGGAATATTTTTTAACCAACTCGAAGGAGCACGAAATCATGGACCACATATCATTGTTTATGGAAAGTCCAATAAAAAGCACCAAATCAAACATTATTACTGGATGCTATGATCTTTTACAATATCCGATTATTTTTCCACTTGGAGATTGTGGTTGGCATCCTAGATTAAAGAAAGTGTTGGACAATAGCCAGTTAGTTCCTTTGTCACAAGATCGAGAACAACTTCTAAGTGATATGAAAACTGAAGAAAGTATAATAGATATGAATTTATTAGATATGTCACTCTCTTTTAAGATGATCACATTTTGTTTATTAAAAAATAAAGCTATGAAAAATTACAATATGTACAAAATATAAATATGCAAAAAAAGAAAAAGCTATTAAATATTTGTGTTATTGATGATTGAAGACTCGGAATTTGCATGTTTAACATTCTGAGTGACTCGTCAAAGAATCAAGTATAAACTCCATCTCTTATAAGTTTTGATTACAAGTCATTCTAAGTGATAGAGAAACTTTTCCGAGTGATATAGAAACTTTTCCGAGTGATACGTAACCTTTCTCGAGTATTACGTAAACTACTACCTAAGTTTTCATTTGTTTCGAGTAACTTAGAAAGCATACTCTTGCTTACCTTTTCACATCTGTAGTTCCGAGTTAATCGGACAACACTCGGATATATCGCATGTTCAAACACTTGCTCTAACATGCTTAAACACGAGTCCGACTTCATATTCCAAGTTCGGGTGAATTACAACTTTAGTTCATCTCTTCTAGTCAGCTTGTTTTGTTTGAACCTTATCTGTCTAGATCAAGCATTCTTTCTCCGATATTCAATATCTAACTTGATCGTTCCCAATACGGACTCGGATAGAATTTGAGTAAAATGAATATTAGACTCGTAAAATTCCATTCCTTTCCGACTCGTATAATTATGCACTTAATTATCTTAATTAAATTATTATCTATGTCTAATCTTAGGCCAAAGTACTTTGTACTTTGAGAACCAAAATTTGATTTCCTTTTGTAGGTTATTTAAACGAGATTATCCTACTTTTGAAATACAAAAGTAACCGAGCTTCAAGATGTCAAATCACCAGCAGATAAGGCTTTTTCTACTTCCGACCAAGGCCTAGAAACCGTGTCACGGTTGTCCGTTTCCAAAACTGGAAATCTTCTATGCTAAGCTCAATGATGGTTTCCACCCTGCTTTCGGACACCACCAGTGGATTGAGACATCCTAAGGAGTCAAGAGCCGTTGCACAATGTTCACAACTCAACGGATCTTTTCTCGAGTGACTCGTAAAAATCGTTACAACGGTCACAGAGGACTTTTAATCAAAAGATAGTCACAATGGCTAAATCTGCTTGGTCATCTATAAATAGAAGCCAACTCTCAAGACTTGAAGATGGCTGGAACAATTGTCACTACACATACTTAAGCAAAAGTCTTTGTATTCATATTCAATCTTCCACTTACAACTCTAATTCCGCACTAACATCTTTCCGAGTTGTACGGTCTTGTAATCAGTCACAACTTTCATTCTTACTTTCCGACTAAGGTCGCTTGACTGAGTTGTAAGGGTTAACTCAGCTTAGTTGTCCCTAACTGTAAAGGTTACCTCGATTAGGAAGTACTAGATCGGATAAGGGAATTTCTGAGTCTAGGAAAACCTTGTAAGGAATTGTCTAAGGGAGCAATTCTGGTTGAGTCTCGTCTATCGTATTTTGTGGATTCAAAATAGTGGATTTGACTTGGTGATTGGATTAACACCGGCAAGTGGTTTTCCGCCTCAGGAGGGTTTCCACGTAATTTCGAGTTATCATTTTTCCGAGTCCAATCTAGACTCGGATTGTATCAAAGTCAGCTTTACACTTTATTCTTCCATTTATTGCTTAAATATCCTCATCACCTATTCACCCCCTCTAGGGTGACTAACTCTCTCCAAAAGCAAACCTTCAAATTGGTATCGAGCCTAGCCTTTCGTAAAGGATCTAACCATCCAAAGGTTTAAATATGAAATGGCTCGTAATAATGGAGAGTTCGATGAAGGAAGATCTTCCAAGAGACTACCAAAGTTTAAAGGATCAAATTTTGTACACTCGGAAGAAGCTCATGGAATGCTTTCTACTCGGATCACGATGAAGATGTATGGAACATCATATAAGAAGGCAACTACATTCCAATGAAGACAGAAGAAACAAGACTCGTGCCTAAAGCAAAGGTCGAGTACACCACTAAATAGGCAAAAAGTTAAGAAAGAACTTCAAGGCCATGAAGATTCCGATGTGCGTCATCGCCTTAGAGGAATACAACAGAGTATCGCTTATGACACAACGAAAGAAGTGTGGGACACTCTTGTCAACACATATGAAGGCACAAGCCAAGTTAGACAAGCGAAGATAAGCCAATATCTTCACAAGTATGGGCTGTTCAAGATGGAGCCGTAAGAAAACATCACTCGGATGTTCATCCGCTTCACCGAGATTACTAACAATCTCAAATCTCTGGGTCGAAAGATTTCCCATGAGGAAACGTGCAGAAAGATACTAAGAAGCCTCGCCTAAGAGAAGATGGGGTCCAAAGGTGACAGCTATCGAGGAAGCTCGTAACCTCTCTTTATTAAAGCCATACGAACTCATTGGGAAGCTACTCACCTATGAGATCCATCTCGGAAGAAAAGGACACCGAGGTCAGCACCAAAAAGAATATTGCACTAAAGGCCTCGTAAAGTAGAGAAGAAAATCTGAGTTCATCGGACTTAGAAGAAGATCCCATGGCACTTATTGCCGGAGGCTTTAAAAGAATGATGAGGCACAAACGATGGGATAAACGGTCAAGAGAAGAGTTCTACAAAAAGGACAAGAAGGATAAAAAAGGTAAACACTCTTCCTCTTCAAAATTATCTTTAACTAAGAACTCGCTATTTTGAATGTGGCAAGCAAGCATCATATAGTCAAAGACTCGCCCAAGAAGAAAAAGGGGCAGAAAGAAGAAGAAGGCTATGATGGCCACATGGAGTGACGAAGATTCATATGAAGAAGATGAAGACTCGGATGACTCAAAGTGTCCGATAGCACTATCGGACTCGTAAGCCGAATCGAGTTAGATTCCGATTACTCGGACAATGAGGAAACTATTCCTCAGGAGGTAATTGAATAGTTCCTCAAGTTTTCCAAAGTTGATTTAGCTAAATGCATCTATACTTTGGAAGAGAAGTCCAATTCTAACACTTCTTAGTTTAAAGAACAACTTCGAGACTATCATTTCGAGAGCATTTCTTTGAAAAATGAATTAGAAAAACTCGGACTTACTCTAAGAGAACTCAAGACTAGTACTCAATCCAATGAGACTAAGTATGAGTCACTCATAAGAGAAAGTGAGCATCTCAAGTAAAAGCTTAATGAGTCTCAAGAACTTGTTTTGAAATTTACTCAAGGTCGAAGAACCTTGATATGCTCGTAGGGTCTCAATGTGTCTCCTTCGAAAAGAAGGACTTGGATTTTAATAAGGAGGAGGAATCCAATTCCTACTCGGATCTTTTCAAAAATGATTCTAGAACCGTGAAGTTCAAAAGGTCGAGCAGTGGTCCCATTCATAAGAATGAAATGAGGACTAAGCCTGCATCAGACTTACAGGAGAAAACCTTCTCCACCGGTTTATAAAAGAAAAGATTTTCAAAAGAAAGAGACACGTACACGCTTCTCTAAAAGAAAGACTCGAATTAGACCAAACCCAAAGTTATTCAAATCTGGGTTCCCAAGAGTCTTCTTCCTCGAAAAGGACCACAAGAAAGGGAGTTACTAGGTTCGTTAGAGGTAGTGAGAAAGGTTAGTTTGTTTCGACTTGCAGGTGGCTCAAAAAGAACAAAATGACACCGGTACTGGACAGTGGATGCTCACGCCACATGTCAGGAAATCCAAGACTCTTTTTTGAGTTAGAAGATTACAAGGGAGGCAAAGTCACATTTGGAGATGACAGCAAAGGCAAGATAATTAGGATAGGCAAGATTGGAAAATGAGTCAATCTGATCAGCCCTGTCTACCTGGTCAAGGGATTGAAGTACAATCTACTTAGCATCTCTCAACTCGTGTGACAAAGGTCAAGAAGCAAGATTCACTCGGACCAACCGCTATATTTTTGATGAAACTACCAAGGAGACTAAGCTCTCAGGTCGGATATCGGTAATACCTACACTATTCCCCTTTCTGAACCAAGTTAGAATCTATCTTGTTCAAAAGCATCTTTACATGATGATTCTTGGACATGGCATCATAGACTAGGTCATATTAGCATGCATACCATTGAGAAGCTTGCTTCTCATGGTTTAGTCAAAGGATTGCCTAATTGTGCATTTAAGAAAGATAAAATTTGTGAACCATGCATAAAAGGGAAATAGGTTAGATCATCTTCAAATCTCTCAAAACTGTTTCCACATCCAAGGTGCTTGAAATGTTACATATGGACTTATGTGGTGAAATCCTCGTCGAGTTTCGAAGGTAAATCATATGTGCTTGTAATTGTTGATGACTATTCACGATTTACCCGGGTTTGTTTCCTTAAGCACAAAAATGAAGCATTCAAAGAATTCAGCAAGCTCTATAGGAAAATTCAAGTTGAGCCTCAAACTCATATCAAAAGAATTCGAACCGACCATGGAAGGGAATTCAACTACTCAGAATTTGCAGAGTTATGTGACAAGAATGGTATCTCCTACAACTTCTCAGACCAAGAACTCCTCAACATAATAGAGTAGTGGAGAGAAAGAGCCGTACTCTTGAAGAAATAGGAAGGACAATGATGATTGAACATGATCTACCTTACTATTTCTGGGCCGAGGCAATCAACACAACGAAACTACACATTGAATAGATGCCTCGTCGGACCTATTCTGAAGAGAACTCCATACAAGCTCTACAAAAGGAAGAAACCCAACATTTCGTACTTCAAGCCTTTTGGATGTAAGTGTTATGTCCATAGCAATGGTAAGGATCATCTTACCAAGTTCGATGCTCGGTCGGATGAAGGTATTTTTCTTGGTTATACATCTCATAGTAAAGCTTACCGCATTTTCAATAAAAGAACTAACAAAGTGGAAGAAAGCATCCACATTGTTTTTTATGAGATTGAACAGGGAAAACCAAGTGCGTCAACATTCTTAGATCTCGAAGCTCAGCAGAGATGATGATCTTAGTAAAGATAAGCTCGAAAGAGTCAAATCAAAGTCACTCGGAATGAAGCAACTCGTAATAACTCGACTCGTAATGAAACGACTCAAGAACTAGCTTAGAATGCCGATGGTCAATAAGATGAACAGGCTCAATCAGAACAGACTTCGAAGACCAACAAAATCAACCTACAAATCTGTAAACTAGAGAACAGGTAGAGCATTCAAATATGCTTCGAGCTACCCACTCGAAAATATCATGTCCGATATCAACAAGTGGGGTAAGGACTCGCTCCTCTCTACAAAACCTATGTGCATTCACTGCATTCATTTCATTAACTCGAACCTAGAAATGCACTAGAGGCCCTAAATGAACCTCGAATGGGTAAAGGTCATGCAAGAGGAACTCAATCAATTTGAAAGAAACCAAGTCCGGACTTTGACCAAACGACCTTCCGACCACCCAGTTATAGGAACCAAATGGGTTTTCAAGAACAAACTGGATGAAGGTGGGTTGGTAGTCAAAGTTAATCAAGAAGAAGGGATTGATTGTGGGGAAACCTTTGCACTCGTTGCTGAATTGAAGCTATTAGAAATCTATTGGCATTTACATCTAGCATGAATATCAAATTGTATCAAATGGATGTTAAATGTGCTTTTCTCAAGGGTTTCATTAAAGAGGAAGTCTATGTTAAGCAACCCCTGGATTTGAAAACTCGAATTTCCAAATCATGTTTTCAAGTTGTAAAAAGCTCTTTCTGGTCTTAAAGAAGCTCTCAAAGCTTGGTATGAAAGATTGAGCAATTTCTTGGTTGAAAATGATTTTAGAAAAGGTCAGATTGACAACACTCTTTTTATAAAAACCAAGGGGAAAGACTTTTCTTATTGCTCGGATCTATGTTGATCCCATAATTTTGGAGCCACTAATGAAATTCTATGTCGAGATGTTTGTGAGTTAATGAGACAGGAATTTCAAATTAGCATGATGGGAGAACTCAATTTCTTCCTTGGTCTACAAATCAAGTAAGACAAAGATGGCATTTATGTCCATCAATCAAAGTATACCAAGGAGCTATTGAAGAAGTACAAGCTTCAAGATACAAAACATGCGGCAACACCTATGAGCAACAAAGATAAAACTGGACTCGGATGAAAAAGGTAAAGCAGTAGATCGAAACTTTATTGAGGTATGATTAGATCTCTGCTATATCTTACTTCCAAGTATACCGGACATAATGTTTAGTGTATGTCTATGTGCAAGATTTCAAGCTAATCCAAAAGAATCACATCTCACTGCGGTGAAGAAAATCTTCGGATATCTTGCAGGGACTCGGAATCTAGGTCTATGGTACTCAAGAGACTCGAAATGACTCTCACAGGCTACTCGGATGCTAACTATGCTGGGTACAAAGTTGATAGAAAAAGCACTTCAGAGCCTACCAGCTTTAGGGTCAATCCCTTATATCCTAGCACTCAAAGAAGCAAAACTCAGTAGCCTCTATCAACTGCTGAAGTCGAATATATTGTAGTTGGAGCATGCCGTGCTCGGATTTTATGGATCAAGCAACACTTGAAAGATCTTGAACTTTCATTCAAATCAATTCCAATCAAGTGTGACAATCAAAGTGCAATCGGCATCACCAAGAATCCGGTTCAAGACTTAAAGACAAAACATATTGAGGTCGGTATCATTTTCTAAGAGACCATTCCGAGAAAGGTGATATTGAACTTGAATTCATTCCTAAAAAACTTCGATTAGCTTATATCTTTACTAAGCCACTTAGTGAGGATCAGTTTTGTTTCATTAGGAATGAACTTGGTATGATTAATGCATAATTATGTGCTTTTCCGAGTGAAATTACATTGCATGATTATGTGTTAAATGTTTTATTACGTTGTTTTAATAACAATTAGTTCAGTTGAGCCAGTGATACTCGAACTATGAGTTGTTATTCGCTTGTTGTTTCGAGTCACTCGGAAACTTTATCGAGTCGGACTCGATTTTGAGAAAAATGGACACCAATCTTCCGAAATCATCTCTAGTTCAAGTGGAGAATTTCGTAAATTTCTTTTAAAATCTCCCTTTTTCTCTCTATCTCTCGTGTGCATCGGTCGGAGAACTAGCCTTGGAAGACAATCGCTGGAATTCTAACCGTTGAAGAAGCGAACGGTCACACCTGGTCTAAGGCGATCGTTGGAAAGTTAGGTCGAACGAATTTTGAAGGATAATTCTTTCTCTATAAATAGCATCCTTTTACCTTCATTTTGATACTTTACTCGCAACATACTCTCTCTCTCTCGTACTATATCTCGAGCAAGCTCACTGTTTTCAAGGCACGAACCGACTCTCAAGCTAAGTGAAAGAAGTCTCAAGTAAGCACCGATTGCTCTAAACTCTCTTTCTACTCTTTCATTTTCTTTTATTCTCTACTCTCTACTCACTCTATCTCTTCGAGCTTTCTATCCCTTTCTCAAAGTTCTTCCTCTCTCTTTTCTCATCAAAACATGCCAAAAGAGGTTCCCACTCGGACTTTCTTGGTTCCGCAACCAAGAAACCCCGAACAAAAGCCAAGAGGGCCCCTCCAATCCCTCCAAAATCATTGTCACCTAGCACCTAACGTTGGATGACAAATTCTTCCCAACCACAATGTTTTCATGGTTGAATCACATCAAATCAACAAGGGTGTACCATTTCCTCTGTTTCAGCGAGTTTATCTACCCGAACTCGTTTCGAGTTTTACTCCAACCTGTCTAGCTTTGAGGGTATACTCACCTCCGGAGTTCAAAACGTTGTTGTCCGAGTCAACGTCTCTCTTTTCCAGCGTCTTTTCAAAGTTTTTCTCTTTTCCTCAACAGCAACCCCATACCTTTCAATGAGGTTGCTGATGAATTCTTTGAGAAGTATGCCAAAGAATTTCTCGAGTCACGCAAAAATTTCTCTGTGACTCAACTAAAGTCGAAACCCGTCTTACGTGTTTCCTACTGATGAGAACCTTCTTCTCTCGACGATTCGAGCAAGGAGAACCCCAACTCCAAGCATCTCAAAGCTCCGTATGATATCCTTGAGGGCTACAAAATAGACCTCTTTCCCGCCATAGTCGAGCATATGGCCGCTGTGGAAGCTCGGACTCGGACTAACAAGTCAACCCCACTTCCTTTCGGGGCTCTTCTCACCCTCATCTTTAAACAATTCAAAGTTCCTCTTCCCTCGGATCCTAATGCGGTTTTTGAGGCTACCATCGTCGTTGGTAAGAAAGAACTTCTTGTTTATAGATACCAAGAGACCTAACCGGGTGTCCGGGTCCATAGCTCGAACCGAGGCAACCTTCTCTACCTCATACTCGGACACAATCCCCCTCTCTCTACCTCCTCCACCTGGTGGTGCCTCCACTTCAGGTGCCTCTTAAGTCATTTCTTCTACCTTGTCCACTGCTATAATGGACAAGATCTCCTCGGTGTCCACCGAACTCAAGGACACCCTTCGGTCATTCAAGACTGTCCTCTAGTCTATGACCATCAATCAAAAGACTCGCTCGAGTCCCAAATCGGAGAGCGGCAAGATGTGCTTCTTGAGATGAAAGCACTTGTCAAGGAGCAGAAAGAGATGATAGAGCTCCTCCAGGAAAGGTGCTCAAAGGCCGCTCAGGACTCGGTCGACTCGGACACGTCCGAAGAGTCCTCGAGCCTAGCAAAATCTTCCTTTGGGGAGCAAGAAGAAGCGAAGAAGAAGAGGAAAGCTGCGGCTGAGGCAGCTCCTTCCGAGGAGAAAGGGGAAGGGGAGAAGGAAGAAGAAGAAGGAGCCGAAGCGACGAGAGGGCCAAGGTGCTCCAAGCACTCCAACCAAAGTCGATCGACTCGGACAGTGAGTCCGAGTAAGTTAGAAGACCTCGCCGACCAAGGTCGGTCAGCGACTGTCCAGCTCGAGCAAGCACCTCCCTCGGTCAAGTTTCGGGAGGATGAACCTCTAGACGACTTGGTTCCGGGTCGGCCACTCAAAGCCGAGCCCATCCCGGAGATACTAGTGTTGCCCCCGCCTCAATCTTCAACTTCATCATGATCTTACCGGAGAAGGCGCACTCGCTCGTCCACCCACCTCGACTCAAACTCGCTCCCTCCCCTCCATCTTAGAATTATTTTTTGTTTTTAATTTTCTTTTTCTTTGTTTTTGTCCGGACATACAAACCGTATCTTCTTCATACATTCTTCTTCCTTTTTGTTTTTCTTTGAAAGGCAAGAGGGAGAATAGTTAGAAAATTTTATTGTCTTGTTTAGGGGAGTTTCTCTCGGTTTTTGTGTTATATATATGTTTTTGTGAATATGAATGAAGTTCCTATTTCGTGCTTATTTCTTTCCGAGTTTCAATTTATTTTTGTACATCTTACTCGATACAACAACTTAGTCAATTTTTTCACTTCATTTCTATGCGATACTTCCGTTTTTGCTCTAATGCGATCTAAGCTTATTTGCTCTAATAGAATCTAAGTTAAAATCACTTTAACTTTGTTATACGATTCTATCTCTTTACTCTAACTTATTCTTTGATAAAGAATGAAAACTCGGGGTTTTAACACTAACAAAGTTTCTATCCGAGTAAAGAATGTCTTTCATCAAAAGGGAGAGATTGAAGACTCGGAATTTGCATGTATAACATTCCGAGTGACTGTCAAGGAATCGGTATAAACTCCATCTCTTATAAGTTTTGATTACAAGTCATTCTAAGTGATATAGAAACTTTTCCGAGTGATACGTAACCTTTTCGAGTATTACGTAAACTACTACCCAAGTTTTCATTTGTTTCGAGTGACTCGGAAAGCATGCTCTTACTTCTCTTTTCACATCTCGTAGTTCCGAGTCAATCGGACAACACTCGGATATATCGCATGTTCAAACACTCGCTCTAACATGCTTAAACATAGGTCCGACTTCATATTCCAAGTTCGGGTGAATTACAACTTTAGTTCATCTCTTCTAGTCAGCTTATTTTGTTTGAACCTTATCTGTCTAGATCAAGCATTCTTTCTCCGATATTCAATATCTAACTTGATCTTTCCCCGGACACACTCGGACGGAATTTGAACATAATGAATATTAGACTCGGAAAATTCCATTCCTTTCCGACTCGGATAATTATGCACTTAATTATCTTAATTAAATTATTATCTCGTGTCTAATCTTAGGCCAAAGTATTTTGTACTCTGAGAACCAAAATTTGATTTACTTTTGTAGGTTATTTAAGCGAGGTTATCTTTGAACTACAAAAGTAACCGACTTCAAGATGTCAAATCACCAGCAGACAAGGCTTTTTCTACTTCGACCAAGGCCTAGAAACCGTGTCGGGGTTGTCCGTTTCCAAAACCGGAAATCTTCAATGCTAAGCTCAACGATGGTTTCCACCTTACTTTTCGGACACCACCAGTGGATTGGGACATCCTAAGGAGTCAAGAGCCGTTGCACAATGTTCACAACTCAAAGGATCTTTTACGAGTGACTCGGAAAAACCGTTACAACGGTCACGAGAGGACTTTTAATCAAAAGATAGTCACAACGGTTAAATCTGCTTGGTCATCTATAAATAGAAGCCAACTCTCAAGACTTGAAGATGGCTGGAACAATTGTCATTACACATACTTAAGCAAAAGTCTTTGTATTCATATTCAATCTTCCACTTACAACTCCAATTCTTCACTTAACATCTTTCCGAGTTGTAAGGTCTTGTAATCAGTCACAACTTTCATTCTTACTTTCCGAGTAAGGTCGCTTGACCGAGTTGTAAGGGTTAACTCAGCTTAGTTGTCCCTAGCTGTAAAGGTTACCTCAGTTAGGAAGTACTAGATCGGATAAGGGAATTTCGAGTCTAGGAAAACCTTGTAAGGAATTGTCTAAGGGAGCAATTCTGTTTGAGTCTGTCTCATCGTATTTTGTGGATTCAAACTAGTGGATTTAACTTGGTGATTGGATTAGTACTGGCAGTGGTTTTCCGCCCCGGGAGTGTTTCCACGTAATTTCGAGTTATCATTGTTCCGAGTCAAATTTAGACTCGGATTGTATCAAAGTCAGTTTTAGACTTTATTCTTCCATTTATTGCTTAAATTTCCTCATCACCCTATTCACCCCCTCTAGGGTGACTAACTCTCTCCAAGAGCAAACCTTCAATGACTAACTTTGGTTCTAAGTTATTTTACTTTTAAATGCAAAATTTATGCATATTTCAAAATTTGAAGGGAAGAGATTATTATGCAGACAATCTTATGCTTACAAGCTACAAATTCGGCCAGATGATTGTACATACTTGCTAAATTTGGGACACCTTTTTCAGTAGTATGTGATTGATATGTATGTGAAAATTGAAAACACAACACTTGATTTTTTCATGAGAAATAAAAAAACAATAAGAGCTGAATTATACCAAGGTATCTTAGACAGTCTAGAATAAGGGAAACTTCAGGTGAAAATGTAGGTCACTCTATGATTCTTCCTCCTTCATTTCTTGGAGGATCGCACGATATGAAGAGAAGGTTTCTCAATGCGCTCACTCTCGTGCAAAAATATGGCAAGCCTAGTTTGTTTATCACTATGACCTATAATCCTAAATGGCCCGAGATTCAAGATGAATTCGACGTAGGTGAAACGACAGGTAACGGGCCCGATTTAATGGCAAGAGTCTTTAACTCAAAGGTTGTCCAGTTAACTAAGAAAATTATGGACAAGAAGATATTTGGAGAAGTAGCAGCTAAAATACAGGTCATAGAATTTCAAAAGTTGGGTTGACCTCATGTGTATATGTTAATTGTTCCGTTAAAGCGCTAGAAGATAAAGAATCCTAATAAGTTTGATAGATATGTCTCGTGCTGAAATTCCCGACAATACTAATCAGCACTTGCGGGAAATTATTCTTACTCATATTATGCATGGTCCTTATGGGAAAGAATTTCCAAGTTGTGAGTTCATGAAGTGGAAAGGTGGTTCTTTATTGTGCGGATTCGGTTATCCTAAGGCATTCCAGAGTGCCACAACAATGAATGATGATTTGCATCCTACATATCAAAGAAGAAATACAGAAGAACATATCAGGATGCAAGGTGCTATGATGGATAACCGCTGGGTAATTCCATACAATCCGTATTTACTTGCAACTTTCAATCTGTCATATGAATGTTGAAATTTGTTCAACAGGTTAATGCGGTGAAATACTTATATAAGTGTATATATATATAAGGGACATGATCGGATATCTTTCAACATTGTGTCTACAAAGATGTAGAATTCAAATGATGAGATAGAGCGTTATCGATCAGCAAGGTGGATTTCACCTCTTGAAGTAGCATGACAGATTTTGGGTCTTGATTTATATAGCATGTATCCTCCTATTATTTCTCTACAAGTACATACACCAAATATTGCATGTTGTTCATTTCGAGTCCTCAAGAAAATCTGCAGAGTTTGTTGATGATGTAGAAAGAGATAAAAGTAAGTTAGTTCAATTTTTGAAAGTGAATGTTAAATTAATTGATGGTCCAAAGCTACTCTATCATGAATTCCCTAAATATTTTACTTGGGATAAAAGTGGTAAACGATGGAAGCACCGTAAAAGAGGCATTGAAGTTGGAAGAATGGCTTATCCTTCTCTAGTAGAAGGTGAGCGCTATTACTTGCAGCATTTATTAGCAAATGTGAAGGGTCCGACGTCATTTGAGGATTTACTTACCGTGAATGGAAAAGTATGCAAGTCATTCCAACAAGCTGCAATAGATAGAAATCTAATCAAGGCTGATAGTTTTGTGCGGATGTGTATGACCGATTCTGTTGGAATCCACATGCTACATTTTTATTCTAAATACTGCAAATTCTACAATTTTTTATTCTATGCCACTCGAGTTTGATTTTTCATTACCTTTAACCATGTAAACCATGAATAAAAAAATTCACAATGGTATTTTGAATAAAACTCCGACAACATAGTTACATGCGATATAAAATATGAATATATTGGCAAGATAGACCAAAAACTTAAAATATATTACTTTATAAGAAATCAACAACTCTATAAAAAAATGTGTTCTTACTTCCATCAATAATATGTCTATTCATAGAAAAGATTCTCTCTTTGTAAATTTCAAATCACTCTTATATCCCCTATCTTTTCAATCTCCATATGTAAGTCTACTTCTATTTTTTCCATTTCTCTCTCTAACTTCGACTATTTATATCAAGTATCTACACACAAATCGAAACCCAAAACCCCAATATATTTCCCGAAATCTCTTCGTGTTCTTCCAAATCAAAATGCTACCTTCAAAAGCCTCCAATTGCTTCAAATTTTGTACCAAAAGATGACAAACTTCAACATCATATTCACCCAATTCAAGTCTACTGTTCGTGCAAATTGATACGGCAATCCGAACAATAATTGAAAATCAGCAAAAGTTACCATCCACACTTTCAATAGGTATGAATTTCGTATACATTTCTATTTTTCTCTATTCTAATTTTATTTCGACACAAATTATGGAAGACTTCTTACATATTGGCAATTATTCTAATTTAGGGTTTATAAAAATATTACTTTCCATTTCTTCGAAAGTTAGCAAAATTTAACCTTTAGACTTTCGATAACTATGAATTTCGTATAAATTTCTATTATTGTATAATTGATTTTATTTCAGTACAAATTATATAAGATTTCTTATATATAGACAATTATTCTGATTTACAGTTTATAAAAAATATTAATTGTAATTCCTTCGTTTCATATCTCCTTCCATCAATTCCCTACTCCCGAATTTCCAGGTTTCCATGTCTATTGGTATCTTCAAAGTCACTATAATGGGTCGGGATGACATTCCGCTTCACTTATATCATGGTGGCAAATTTGTTTATAACAGAACACTTCAATAAAAAGGCGGTTATATTAGATCTATTTAGCTTCGTTGATATAAACAGGTTTTCGTATTTTGGATTAAAAAATTGCCCAAGAAATCGGATATGAAGGTGCCATCGATTTCTTTTACTTAGTTCCTGGTACTAAGATGAGTTATGGAATTAGGAGGGTGTTTGATGATAAAGAAGTGATTGATATGATAAACACCATAAGGGGGCCATCGGGAAGTAAATGTATACATAATGCACGACATAGATCAACCTTAACTAGCACCTAAAACTTTGCCAAATCCAACCATTGAAAACCTGGATGAAACAGACACAACAACATTTACCCCTCCCCTAACTACCCGAATACCAGATTCAGAACACTACACTTAGAACTCGAGAACCCAATATTTGCACATGGACTACGAGATACCATGCTCTATTTGCAACCAAACTGGCCATAACAAGAGAGGATGGCCTTCCAAAGACAATACTACTTCATACATGGCACTTCCACCTCCAAGAGGTAGAGGTAGACCAAGAAAGCTACCTATTCCACCAACATTTGTGCCAACATTACCGGAATCAAGCTCAACACCTCCACAGAGAAGTACATGACATCGCGGTAGAGGAAGATGTTAAGTCGTATTTTATACGTATTTTTAGTAGTTATTTAGTTTATATTATATAGTTTATTTTATCTAATTTATTCTATTTTGTCTATTTATAGGTAATTATCGAATAAAGTGGGGAAGAGAAGAAAAGTCGTTAAAAGTGGATTTTTAGCTACCGACAAGCATCCAAGAAAATATATGAAGTCGGTCCATAAATATAATATGTAATAAAATATTTATTTTAGGATATTATATTTTAGGAAATCCTAAGTGGAATAGAAAAGGGAAACTTAGAAGAGAAGAAAGAGAAATAAACCCTAACTCTTTCACCCTATATATACTACTTATTATCATCATGGAGAGGGACCTAGACCCACACACAATCACCACCTCTTGCCTTTGCTGTCCACGCCAGCCACCACCGCTTGCTGCCGCCTACACCTGCTGCTCGACCACCAGCCAGCCAGCTGCACTGCCGCCTGAACCCTTGCTGCCGCTGCTGCCCGCTTGCTCGCTGCTGCTGTCCGCTTCTGTTGCTGCTGTCCGTTGCCCAGCCAGCCACCATCCATCATCATCTTCTTCATCTTCCCGGTCAAAGAAACTAATATCGGTAGTATAATTTAGTTTTGTAATTTTTATTAGAAAAGATTGAGTTTTTATTGATAGATTAATACTAAAGATGCTAGTTTTATTTAGTTTACATGTTTTAAATTACATGATGTGTGAGTAGTTTTTCTTATACTTAGTATAATCTCATTGAAGCCATGTTAAATTACTTATTTTGAAACAAAGTTTTGATTTTTATTGTCTTATTGATTTGATCCATGATTCTATGATAATTTGTGTTTAATGTTTATGAATTTATGTCTAATTAATTAGAGTGCACGCTATTTAGTTTTATGTAAATTCATGTGATAGTTTAGAGGGTTTAAGTACGTAATTGCTTGATCTTTTAGACATAAGTATCACCCTAGTTAATCATGGATGGCTCATACCCATCTCTTTTAATTAGGAAATTATCATAGATCCTTCTTAAATCAATTTGCTAGTAGATTGGTTATTAGGTGCTAGATGATGTTTTTCTAATACTTAATGCTCTAATTTGATTAAATTCTAGTGCTAGTGCTAGGGTTATCAATATTAGTAGGGTTTATATTAGGGCTAGGCCTAAGTAAACTAATAACTAAGGAAAAACGGGAAGATCCGCTAGTGGTTGTCTTCTACAGTTTAGCTCATGGGTAGATCAATTTGTGTGTTAATGATAAATAATAATTTGCATGGTGGATATAGATTATACTAAGTGTTTTTATAAATTTGTTATCTTTGATAATTATTTGTTTGCTTTTAGTTATTTTCTTGAGTTTATTGATTTTTACTTATAAAGTTATAGTCTTTTATTATCAATTTCATTAAACCCCCTAAAGATCAGTATTTTAGGTTAGTTTTAGTAATTTTATTTTAATTTAATTTTGAGTCTTTATATATTTTAATTTTCAGAATTAATTTTCTGTTAGTGTTTATTATTTTTGAGTCAGTTTGTTAGAAATTAGTTTAAAAATAGTTCCTTTTGTTATTTTTCTTGTTTTATTTTCTTTTAGGGTTTAGATAGAGTCCTAGTTTGCTGTGATTAAATTTTAGAATTTTTGGAAATAATTTGATATTTTTTCAGATTTAATTCTTGAATTTAATTACTGCAGGTTTTTAATAAAATAAATTCGTAAATTAGATTTTAAATTTTGTTTTTATATTTTTAGGGTCTGGTTAGGTTTAGAAAATTAGTATTATTATTCTGGGTAATTTTAGTATTTATTTTCGTAATTATTTTAGTGCAGAATTTTACTTATTTAATTTTCTGTTTTAGAATTTATTTATTTTCTGCTTTAGTTTTCTGTTTTAATTGTTCTAAAAAATATACAAAAATATTTCTGGGTTATTGTAGTTTTATTATTATGTATAAATTATTTATTTAGTTATTAGATAATTTTCTATGAATTTTAGTTATTGATTTTAATTTATATTTTCTGTTTTGTTTTTAAGAGTAGTAAATTTAATTAGATTAAAACTTGCATGTTATTATATCTTTCCTCGTGGATTCGATCCCTACTTGCCCTTGCTATATTGTTTATTATAAGTTTAAGTAGTGGTTTAATTTGTTGCTGTACGACAAGCTAACGTAAGACGATCAAATAGAGCATGAGGAGATAGTAATGCATAGGACATTGTAAGTTTGAATCTGTCTAAGTATTTAATTTTATAAAATTAAATATTTGCCTTATATTTCTAATATGTTTATTTTCAATAAGTGTTCTCCTCACAAGGTTCAAATGTGATGCAACAAGACCTCGCCTTCGTGTGCAGTAAACTCGAAGTACTAATGATTCTAAATCTAATTAATCTTATTTCCTTTACTTATTTTAAAATTGTACTTTTAGTAATGAATGACAATAGTGGTAATTTGCTTTTATTAACAGTATTAGACTTTTTATTAATTCTAAACTATGATTGATTTCAACATTTATTCCTTTTTAATTATTTGCTACCTAATGTTGATAATTGTCATAAATAAATTTTAAAAAGTCCTCAATTAGATGGCAGCTATTTCTGTTTTTTGACATTTTTCGACGATTTACTTTAGTAAAATATACTTTCAATTATCATTATTAATTTCACTTGACTTTGAACATTATAATCTCATAAACCTTTGTCCTGTACGGACTATTATTTTGGAACTACCAAAAATATTTACAATGTGTAGGCCCGAGTAAAATAAGCTTACAGCTTCATTTTTTTCCGTAATAAAACCGACACAATATTGTAAAACTATTCAACATAAATAAACCAATGAAAGTAAGAAGTATCTAATCTTTAATAAGCCTGAATCACATACAATATTATTTATTTAACCAACTTAGGATACAAACGCATTCAAATATAATAATGAGGAACACGATCTACTTTTAAACCAATGAAACTCTCTTATCCACTATACTAAACAAATTAAAAACAATGTAAAATACAAATTTCATCTCACTAGAATAAAATGTCTATTGTTAAGTCTCTTTATTAACAACATACATATATATCTAATTTAATTTTCATCTAAAGTGTATTTTTACTTTACGAGTATCAAATTTAACACAATATTAGAATTGTTATAGACTAACTTTCACATTTAAAGGTGAGGTGCGCGCAGTGCTCCACTAGTTACTAGAAAGCTTTTGTGGCTATCTTTGTTGTTACCCTCAGCATTTGTTGTTATATTGGTTATTATCAAAAATTTTTTGTGGCTATCTTGGTTATTATCGAAATGTCTTTTGTGCTTGTTGTATCCAATCTAGGTTATTATCCGAAAGTCTTAATATTTCCCTCAAGATGAACTCTAGGAGATATTAGAAATCATGGAAACTCGTTGTTTATTCAAATTTGGAATAATTTTGAAAAATAAAATATTACATTTAAGAAAATTCACTGATTGTCTAGATTGTTTGCAAAAAGAATACAAAATGATTTTAAGAAGAAATATTGCATGTGAAATTGTTCTGCAAAACATAAGATTACCATCAACAAAGGGCAAACAAGGAATTGACTTTTCGGCTTTTACTAATTTAACTTTGGTATAGCTTTTCATTTAGAACTTTTCTTTTCTACATAAAAAAAACACTCCGAATTTGAATTAGATAATGAGGCAATTAGCCAAGATTACTTGTTTTCACAGTACGTTTTCTGGTCAAGAAATGAATGAAATAACAAAGGGAAAAAATTGACTCGAGTATCCGCGCGCTAGGTGTGCTGTCTCCCTCTGTCCATTTCGCTTCTGGTCTCTCTCTCTCCCCGACTCCCAGAAACAAGAGAAAAGTCGCATCACACCACGGGGATTGAAAAGAGAGTAGGCATTGTTCCTTCCTTGATCCTCCCCACCAAATTTATTCCCTTTTTTATTCTATTTCGGCGCACGAATAACTCTTGTCAATAGCTTCCTCTTCTGCATCAATCTCTCTCTCTCTCTCTCTCTGCAGTCAGATCTGACTTGTCTTCGCCGATCCCGGTGTTCTTCTATATTCAGTTCGATTCAATCAGGTCCGTACTTTCTTCTTTCTTTTTCAATCTTTCTTCTTTCTTTTTACGCTTTTGGATTGTCTGTTTGGATCTGAAGTTATTCTATTGCTGAATTTCTGCTTCCTTTGATTAGGTTTGGATCCAATTTTTGTGATTCCCGCAGAGAATTTATTGTTAAAATTGGCTTAATTATTTTACGGTGCTTGGATTCAATTCGTTCTTGATCTGCTGCGTCGGTAAATTCTGGTTTTTGATGCTTGGCATTTATTATAAGTCAATTTTCATTGCTACAATTTGGCTCTGGGATGTGATCATTCCTTGTTTGTGTGTTTATATGTCACTTGGGTATAGTTGATTTTGAGCTATTATATATGAGACTTTCGAAAATTTTCGCTCCATGATTATTAAATTCCGACGTCATTGGATGTTGGTAGGGTGGGGCTAATACCTAGCATCTAACACATTTTTATTTTCCCACTTTGAAGTTGTAATAATTTTCCTTTGTGTGACAGCAGTATTAACAAACACTAGTAGTAACATGGTAACAGATCTGATTTGACGCTGTTCGATCGTATTTTTCATTCTATCCTGGTGGATGTTGATTTGATTAATTGAGACTTCTAGACAATACTAACAGTTTGCAGGAATGTTGAGTTAGTGCTCCAATGAAGTGTTAAATAGGTATACACTTCAGTGTCTTTTAAGCATGTAGGTCCCAAAAAGTTTCACGTTGATCTTAGGGTAAAATTTTGGGATACTTCATGTGTTGTGAGGGGATTCTTGATGGATGAAAAGAAGGAATAAAGACGGTCCGGGTAAGTTAGGAGGGCAGTTAGTCAATCAATATGGATATTAGGATAGTATTGAAATGGCATGACTTGCAAGTACCTCGTTGCTATAGACATTCTTTGTGGGAATGGTGCATTACCGTCGGGATGTCCGTTTATCATTTTTATTCATCTCCGGCTGTTTTGAGATGCCATCCTATGTATATCCTTCTTACTAATGATGTCCTCATCTCTATCAGACTCTAGTTGGCCAGTTTTGAAGATGAGGGCCTATTCCCACTTCATTTTGTCTTTCTCTCAGGCTTTCACATGTTGATCTTTCCATTGAATTCTTCTTTTGCTTTCTCCCCACCTCATAAGCAGTAACTGCTTGCTTTGCACTTGTGTTTGAATTTGGGTGCAGGACTGGCTTCCTCTCCTTGATATTGTTTTCAATTCTGAAATTTTGTGTTTCTAATTTTTATAGTAGTAAGTTCTATTAAGAATGACAAGGGTTGGGCTTATTGTGGATTAAGATGGCATCATGGGAAATGGAGGAGTCACTTCTATGGGCTCTAAGGGAGCTGGGCAGGGACACTGTTTTGACATGTGATATGTACCTTCATGAATATATAGTAAGCACAGTTTTATGAGAAATCTGATAAAGGGCAGTTAATTCATATTATTAAGTTCCTCTGGTGATGAAAGAATTCATTGCAATTCACATTATAACACGTCCATTCTTAATTTTGACAAGGCTGCCATATTAGTCATGAGTCATGCCTAGAGGCTAAATAATTTGAATCCTTTATCCAAATACAATAGAGAGATTTAGGACTATGCCAACCAGGCAGTATGAAGTTAATTAGATTTGGATGAGAGACTGATCTAGAGGAGGTTTAGAAGAATCATGGTTTCTGTGAGAATCAATTTAGTTTCATGCCTGAAAGTTGACAGTTGTAGGTATTCACCTTGCCTGTAGGCAGGAATACTGACTCCTCGGATGGTGGTTGCTGCTGTTGTGTAATATGTTTAACATCTATCAATTCTGTCTGTTTTGATGCTGTCCTTTCTGTTAGCAAGCTCCACTGAATATGGAAGCATATTCTTATTAATTCCAGCTGGTGGTTTTAGTGGGATCATTTTTCTTCTATGCCAACCGTATCTGAAGGCAGTTTCTCTGCAGTGTCAGTTGAAGAGTACTATCAGAGTATATCCATGAAGAAGGCATTTGATCAAACTATTAGAGATTTGTAAGTTTTTTTGCAGCTCATTTGATCAAATAAATCATTAGTTCCTTGGTCGTCTTTGTATCTATATATGTACATAATTTTCTTTGCACATTTGAGACATTGTCTTTGAGAATCTTAGCTCTGTTTCTCTTGCAAATATCTTGTCTGTTTGGCTAATAATTTGAAATAAATTGGGCAGTAGTAGTTCAATGATCAAATGTGTGTTTGTGCTTTCAGAAAGAGGGAAGTTAACAAGAAAGTTCTTAAAGTTCCTTCAATAGAGCAGAAGGTAAAACTCTTTTCTCGAGACTTAACCAATGTTAAGTCGGCACCAATTGAAGATGATCAACTTTTGATTTAAATGCATTTACATCTCTTGCAGGCTATATGAGGTGCAGGTCTTGGATTATTTTTCTTATTATTATCCCACTACTTGTTATAAATCCTAGTCCTCCAAATGTTTAATTGATAACCTCAAACCAATCCTGAGATAACTTTTCCTGGACTTTTTGCATTCAATAACAAAATAATTTAAAAAATGTTTGGCTGACTTCTGCAGGTTCTTGATGCTACTAACAATGAACCTTGGGGTCCTCATGGGTCACTCCTTGCGGATATTGCACAAGCTACTAGAAACTAGTAATTTCAAATTTCAATTCATTGCATGTTTCAGCTGTATTTATTCTTTTAATGCATTTCTGTTCCTAACTTGATATTTTCATTGTTCATATAGTCATGAATACCAAATGATCATGGCAGTGATCTGGAAGAGGATAAATGATACTGGAAAGAATTGGCGTCATGTCTATAAGGTGCCATTGATTGTTTCTCTGTAGACCACTTGAATCTCTGTTGCTGAAATGTTAGTCCATGCTGTCTGTTAAAGAGTTACAGTTATCTCCTCCAGTCCTCCCTCGTCCCTTGTCCCTCTTTGATTTTAATAAAATGAAACCAAAATTGGTTTCTGCTTAAACAAATTAATTGTGTGTGTGTTGGGATTAGCTTCTTGTAGATCTAAGTTCTAACTGTGTAAGGCAGCCTACATGTGGATTTCATCTGACTTGCTTAGGTGGAAATATGAGGTCCACATTGGTGGCGCTGTCATATGGTATGTTGAAGAGGTTGCTTTTGACCATTTAAAGTGGGAGGTTAACATGACTAAGGCAAACATATGGGGCTCTGTGACATTGATTACTTGTTTTTGATACCAAATAAGTGATAACGACGAAAAAGCACATCAAATGGAAGTGAGGGCTTGATTTCCAGCCCATGCCTCTTTATATTTGATAGCTTTATGCTTGACTGGGCATGCCTTATTTATTGGACTTGTTGGAAGTTGTTTTTTAATATTCTGTACCTAATTCCAATGTTTGTCATACATTTCTTTCTTCATATTGTAATGATAAAATTGGTAATCTGTTATTTGGTGCTTTCAGGCTTTGACTGTTTTGGAATACTTGGTCGCAAATGGATCAGAGCGTGTCATAGACGAGATAAGAGAGCATGCATACCAAATATCAGTTAAGATCCACCCTCACTGTCCCTCCCCCTCCCCCCAAAAAAAAGAAAAAAAAAAAGTTATGATGTTTCATTTTTCTCTCATTATTGCTCTCTAGCTTTGTTACCACTGAAAAATATGCATATTATTTTTAAATAAAGGTCTACTGCATTCAATGCTTGTGACTTGTTTCTGCAGACATTGTCAGATTTTCAATACATTGACTCCAGTGGGAGGGATCAGGGTAATAATGTGCGAAGAAAATCTCAAAGCCTTGTGCTTTTAGTGAATGATAAAGAAATGATACAGGAAGTTCGCCAAAAAGCTGCTAGTAACAGGGATAAGTGAGTTTGTTCTCTTCAGCACTTTTCAATTCTGTGCCTAGCTGTTTTCAATTAATATTAATTCGTGGCCCTGCCAATAATGCTCCTGTTAGTAGGTCATTGGTTACTAACCTGCTCTGTTACAATGTTCATTCAAATCAGTTTTGGTACTATTTTATTGTGATTGTTTCATTTTGCTCGGCTGTTGCTATCCAATTTCAAAAATGTTCTGTATGGGTCTTTCAAAACAGTCCCACTGCTTGTTTTTACTATTTAATACTGAGGCTGTGCAGATATTGAACGTCCTGGACCTTGCAGAGATAGGATTAACAAGCCTCGTTATTTTACTTGTGCTTTCTGCCCTAAACTCTTCTCATTTTAATTCTGTGCCAGGCTCCTAAGTTTTAATTTTGTACCAAGCTCTTCTGTTCTGTTAGTTTACTGTTTTCTCCTTCTCTCTTCTTCAGTTCTTTGGTGATGAGGGAGGATTAGTTGATTGTAATCCTTATTTTTTGACTTTGCCTCGTCTCTCAATCCCAGCAGGCTTCTTGAATTTCCAACTAAACAGTTTTCTTTTCATTATATGTCTATACTCCATACTGTATTTGCCAATGAGCTTTAGCTGAATTGAGTTGAGTGCCTTCACTTGAAATGGCGACCAAGGTTCGAATCTTGGTTAAAGCAATGTTCTTTGCGAAAGGAAATGCTTGAAGCGTAACATACCCAGGTCTCTATCGGGCTTGGGCCTGGGAGTTGTGCTGCACACTGTTCTTACCAGCCCAATTAGGTAATGCTTCGATAGGGCCTAGTGAGATACCTATCTTACCGATACCCCCTCCCCGAATCAAAAAGGTCTTTTGGATGTATAGTGAGTAAAGATTGCAGATTAGTGACATTTATTATAAAAAGTAGGCTTCTAGTGCTTGAAAATAAGGCCTATCAAAATCTGGGAAAAATAACCTGAAGACATTGGGAAATCCCTTGAAAGTCGTCGACAAGTTCAGTTGAATTCTTGAAAATGTACATGAATTTAAACTGGTCTAATCCCTCTAATAGATATTTCTGTCAACCAACTCCATGAGCATAAGGACTCTTCTTGCTCCACCAAACAAAATTTATCAGCTCCATATTTGGCCAAGCCATGTTTTGTCAAACAGCATCCTCTTCAGCGAACCTCTGAAATCATTTCATTCATCACGTGAGGAACTCTTATGCCTAGTCCTCCTTGTTTGGAACAACATACATCATCCCATTTGATCCAGTGTAAAGCGTAAACCATTAACACGTTCATTTTTGGTTCTCTGGAAGTCATTGAAAAAAAACTCCTTCAAGTTAAAGACAACCTTCCCTCTTTGGTTGCATTCCTTGATTTCCAGTCTATGAGTCTCCTTTATTATCTTTCCATTGCTACCTCATGAATGGTTTTGTACTTGTATGGGTGCGCCTACAAGGACCCAAGTAAGAAGATGGAGATATTCAGCCCCACAACCAAAGAACTGTACAAATGATGAATCTCTGAAACCTCAGCAATATATGATGAATCTCCGAAAATCACAAGTAGAAGTTACTGTGTCAATGAGACATGTTTCAAGAAGATTCTCTTGCTTTCTCATTCTCACATCAACTTTTGTGTCTCTGATTAGAATTGCAGTCAGGTGTTAAGCAATTAGTGAATTGTGCTAGATTGATTAAAATGTACTTTGTAATGCTTATGGGATTATTAAATTAATTAAAATACAATTCACTAATTGTTTATGTTGTTACTTGTGACAGTTACTTTGGTTATGTCCCTTTTTCTAATGTTTTCTCCTGACTTGCTCATTGGAACAAACACCCACATATAACCACTTATAAAAGAGTTAGAAGGTTCCCTATGATAGGATGGTTAAATTAAAGTGATGTACATTTGGAACAACAATTAACTCATCCTCGCTTTGTGATGACCTCTTTATCCTGATCTCAGCACTTACTTTCCTTGACTCATTGTCTACAGACGATTTCTTGATAAACAAGGTCTTTTGTGTGCTTTGATTACTTTTTGTTGATACTACAAGATGGATTTCACATGATACGGCTTCTTCTGGAGGCTGTATGAATGCAGTGAGTAGAGTCCAATCAATTGATACGCTTCGGTGTTCTCTTCCAAGTACAAGAACTTGAAGTCATGTGTCACTGCAGTTTTCTTTAGCATATATGTGACAGGTTGTATTTGCCCTTTTGTGGTAACTGGTGCACATCACCATTGCTGTGAACTTTCAATACAAATATTCTTCATCACATCTGGTTGGAAATTGCTTGTCCTAATATATGGGTTTAATGCATGTTATGGTGCATTGTGTTTCTGACATTTCCTTTTCTCAACTTGCATGTGTATGACTAAATTGAATGTGTCGACAGGTTCCGCAGCACCTATGCAGCAGGTGGAATGTATAGGCCTGGTTCGGGAGGATATGATGATCGTTATGAAGGTCGTTATGGTGCGAGAGAAGATGAACAGAATGGTAATGGAAGGGAAAAAGAATGGGGTTACAGAGATGACGAGAGGTACGGTCGTTATGGAGACTCATACAACCGTGAGGGTGATCGTTATGGAAGAGAGTCTGATGAACATTATGGCAGAGATAGTTATAGAGATGATGACTCCAGAGGTCGAAGCCAAAATGTTGATGACTATCAGTATGGAACGAGGAGTCGGAGCTCTGACAGAGATGGAGATCGTGCTTATGATGATGATGACCATCATTCATCTCGGTAGGTTCTTTCTGAGCTAAGAACCACTGACATGCAATTTTTCATCACATACCCATGTCTGACACGTATCCGGCACAGATACATTCCGACACTTGTTGGACACTTGTCAGATACGAGAAAATACAAATCCAAAAATTAAAACTTAAAAAGGAGTCTGACTCACTCTTGACTCGCGCGGGACATGTGAATTTCATCCCTTGGACACAATGGGACTACTGCACTCCAAAGCTTCCTCCACCATGTTCACCTTGACGTCATGGCTCCAGCACAGTAAGGTGGACTCTGAGGTGCAGTTGGCGTTGCAGCCCTGATTCCGCCATTTTAGGATTGGATTTCATGTAGGAGAGTCTGACTAAGTGGGGGTTTGGGGGATGAGTGAATGGTTTTTGAATTTCTGTTTAGTTTTACTGCTTTTCATGAGGGGAGGACAGAATGAAGTGATGGGTGAAAGAGAAGGTACTGTTGTTGCCAGCTGTCAACTAATTAGCCACACAACCTGGGATTATCTTTTGATTTTGCATTACTTTTTGCTAGCTATCTGCTACTTCAGACAAAATTTTGATCCTTTTAAATTTACCTTTCTATTTTTTTTCCCGGAAAGTATTTTACTACTTTTTAACACCCTCCCAGGCTCCTCCTACAAATTAACCTTTCATTTCCTTTTTTAAAAAGAAAAACACTTCCCTTTGCTTGTAAGTGTAAAAACTTATTATCAAATTTTCAATCTATAGGAAAAAATTTAATCGTAACCGTGCCAGATTTTGTGTCGTATCCTTATATTTTCAAAAATCACATGTCACCGTGTCAGCATCTCGTCATATCCGTATCACGGGTCCGAGTCCGTGCTTCTTAGTTTCCGAGTATTATGTCCATGAAGGATTCTGTTGAAATTGCTAATTCCCTGTGTACTTTGCTGCAGCGGAAGTAGTGTTAGAGGACAAGATCATCTCCAGGATGGAAGGTAGTTCTTATTAAGTATTGTGAAAGGGTTTCAATAGATGAAATTATACTTGTTCTTCTCAGGCTTTTTGATAACCTTTTTCTTTGTTCTCCGAGGATCAGTAACTTCTTATGATTTATATTGATCTTACTCTCTTTTTTTTTTTTTTTTTAATTGTTTGTATGTTTCTCTGCAGACCTCTTGAACGCAAGTTTTCTGAACAAAATCTTGGTGCTCCTCCAAGCTATGAGGAAGCTGTCAGTAATTCTAAATCACCTGCTTGCAACGAAAGGTATTGAGATTTTGCCACCGATTTTGAGTGCAATATGATCAGCATCGTGTGCAAGATTCCTAACCCCGTATCTCATGAAGGAATGGAGAAGCAACGGCTGCTTCAGCTCCTCGATTGTTGTTTCCAGCTGCTAGTTCTGCTGTCGAATCTTCATCTCCTGCTGCTGATACTGCTATTCAGTCATCATCTTCTGCTGACAGTGTTAATCCAAGTCGAGCAACTGTTGAGCATGATGTTTTTTCTCATCCGAATGTGGCAACTGAGGCTTTTGATGAATTTGATCCTCGTGGTTCTGTTGCAGGTGCTAATAACTTTTCAAACAATGTTTACAGTTTTTGAGTCCTGTTGATCCATGAGTTGTGCAATGAGGATCCCTTGTTTATCACTTAAATTGAGTTGTACTTTCAATTGTAGTTGGGAGTTGACTAGGTGGTTGATTTCCTGCTCTTATTCTTTGTGGCGCACACACTGATCATTGTAGTGAACTGATCTTGATCATTTTTGTTGAACAGCTTCCCCAAGTACATCCAAGAATGCCGTGATGGACGTGTTTGGTTCTCTTTCAGATGTGTTCTCATCTAACCCATTGGCTATTATGCCGATTTCATCTGCGGCTGCAGATTCTGAAGGTACTGCTTCAAAGACCGTTCCAAATCCCACATTTAGTGGAGCAATATCTGCAACTGATGTCTCGAACCAGGTGAGGATAATGAATATTTATAACACTAATAGATTTCATTGTGCAGCAGTAGATCACATTTGAAAATGTACCTCAGAATTTGATATATCCTTCAAGCGCCGCATATATAGAAAGGAAGTCAAGAAACATTTTCTTGTGTTTCAGATTATTAATAGTATTGGAGCTTACAACTCTTGGTTCACAAATATGTTTATAAGTCATATATGCAATATCAAGTACTTTTTGAGATTTTAGTAAATAAATCCTGAGAACGGCAGACAGAGATTGGACAACTTAGCTCATAAATTGATATTCGTCGATTCGACAAGACTTCTACTACTATACATGAGAGAGGAACCAAGGGAACCCATTCCTTAAATTGAAAAATAAATAAGTTTCAGCATTATTATTGTGCAAGAGGAGTGTTGTCTCTTCAAGGAACGTACCATTGAGGTATTCACAGGCTACTTGGATAACAAGTCCGGCTTCTTTTTCTTTCCTTGTTCTCGGTTTCTTTTTGGAGTTAACTTAATCCTAATTGATTTGTTCTAGATTCCAGTAGGAGAGCTAGCTCTTTGCTTTTCGGAAAAGGAATTTCAAAGACAACATGAAATCAACCTTTTATTGACCTCTGAGTTTTTTCTGAGAGCATATATGAAGGTTTTCCACAGAGAGAACTAATGAACATGAGGGCCTAGTTCCCTTAGAGAGCAAACTTTTGGACAGAATGAAAGCTTAGATAGAAAGCTGGACAACTGCTTTCTGTTGGTTAACTTGCCTGTATCTGAGGATTGCAGTTTCTATTGGGTCTTTACATAAAATTAACAGTTAATGATGAATTTGTGATTTCTGTTGAGATTCTTTTATGGGTTATAACATTGACTATACTTCTTTTCGTTGCTTCTAATATGTGTCTTATCTTGCTTCCACTTGATTAGAAAAATGCATCATTATTGTGGTGCTCTTTGGTTGCAGTCTTTCGGAGATCCTTTTGGTGATTCACCTTTCAAGGCTGTCCCTTCAGATGAACCCTCTGCTCAAACCCAGAATTTTTACCCCATGTCTTCCTTTCAGCCTGCTGTAACTACTATGCAGCATACAGAGCCTGCTGTTCAAAAGGTGGAGACTGCTTCTAATGCTGACTTCGGCAATGCTTTCCCAAGCTCAAACTTCAATGTAACTCATGTCCCCCATTCACAACTCCAAAATGCCCAATATCTTCCCCATGAAGCACAATTAATGTCGGAAAACGACATCCTTGCAGGCATTCTGCCACCTTCAGGATCTCTTCCTGTGACAACTTCAGAACCAGCTTTCCCTGCTTCACCTAATATAGCTCCTGCAACTCCAGACCAAGCAGCCCTTTTGGCTTCCACTGCTCCACCTTCTGCTATAAGCTCGCAAATCACATTTCCTTCATCCAGTCAACCTCGAATAGCTGGTTTCATGACTCTTTCAGGAACCACTGTGGCGTCTTTTCCTCACATGCCTGCTACCATGGTTGCTCCATCAGTGCAGCATAATCACAACTCTCTTCCCTATTCTTCTCCACCCACTGCGTTAACTCCAAATATTTCACAACTGGCACAACCTGGATCAATGGGCCTACAAAATAATAATTTCTTAGGTGATTTGCATACACAAGCTGGACCAGCTGTTCTTTCATCTTCAAAATCTGCTCCCCCAAGTTTAGTAGTTTCGCTGGTCCCTCAACGACCGGCTAAAGAGAAATTTGAGCCCAAGTCAACAGTATGGGCTGATACATTGAGCCGAGGTTTAGTTGATTTGAACATATCTGGACGTGAGTATATTATTCTATCACCTTTTGACTTTTCAAGCTGACTCTAGCCGTAGTTGATGTACTTGTTTTTGAAATACTGAACTTTATTTGCGCTTCTTGCAGCAAAAACTAATCCATTGGCAGACATTGGAGTTGATTTCGAATCTCTCAACCGTAAGGAAAAGAGAATGGAGAAGCAAACTGCAGCTCCCACTACTTCTAATGTCTCCATGGGCAAGGCAATGGGATCTGGTTCTGGGGTTGGTCGTGCTGGTGCTGGTGTAATGAGGCCTCTGCCAAATCCTATGATGAGTTCTGGCATGGGTATGGGAATTGGTATGGTTGTGGGTGGTGGATCTGGTGTTGGCATGGGAATTGGAAATTTTGGTGTAATGAATCAACCAATGAACATGGATATGGGCATGGGTATGAGCATGGGCATGAATATGGGTGGTATGAATATGGGTGTTGGGCAAGGAATGCCAATGCAACCGTCCAATGGGTTAGCTCCTGGATCAAACATGGGGAACTTCAATCCCATGATGGGGAGAGGCGGCTACCCTCAACAACCATATAATGGCGGATATCGATGAAAACCTCTTATACAGCCTGCAATATTAAGTGATCGCATATTCCGCTGGTCAATCCAGCATATTCCATGATGTTATTTGCGCTTGAAGAGCCTGCAAATTTGCATTGATATAAACTGTATCCTCACTCAGGAACTCATTGCATTAGTTATTTCTTTTTTTTATCATTGTATCTCAGTGGTGGTGGTACTTCCTCATTTGAGTCATAGCATGAAGGATTTCACTTTCTTATACTTTGTGCTAGAACACATGAAGTCCCTGATTCTGCTTGACGTGAGTTTTCTTTTTGTACACCGATAGTTAGCCTCACTCAGGCTTTATAATATTTATATTCGTGGGTAATATAAAATTGAGATGTTGCTTGTGCTTTTAGCCCAATGAGAGCATTAATGAACAGTGATTATATTTTTCTTGCCATGATGGGAACAGGGAAGGAGCCCCAACCCGAGATCTATGTTAAGAGAGCCGACTCGGTGATTGATCTAATTAGCAAAGTGGGTCAATGGTTTAACCGGTCAGACCATTTAGCTTGAATTGGACCGTTGATCCGATGGATGGTTGAATTGGATTAGATCGATCATATATATATATATATATATGAGATGTATATAATGAGAGGAGAGGAAAGTATGAGAGTAAGAGTATTAAAAATGGGCTATAGGATTAAAATCGTTTAAATTAATCTACCAAATAAAAAATCCTAATTACTTTCTTCTTCACTATGTCACCCTAAAACCACCACATGTTGTTGTTTTGCTGTTGGAATTTATAAAAACCTTACCTCAAATGCATCTAATTTAGGACATATTGAATTTTAAATCGAAAATTTATATCTTGCACCCACGAATGATAGAAAATAACTTTGTTTTAATCTTAACCCTCATATTTAAAATGAAAGGTTGAGATTTAATCCTCTCACTATCATTCTATCATTTACTCTCATTTGATACAATCCCTATATATATATATATATAAAGTTAAAAACAAAATCAATTAAACCAATATTTATAAAAAAAATTGAGTCTGATTTACAAAGCCCAATTAAATTTAAGCCCTTTGACAAACCCTAATTTTTTTAACTTTTTATCTCTCAAAAAGAAAAGCCTAGCCACTTAACCCCCCCAAAATCCCCTTTTTCATTTACTCATCCTCACGACACAAAAATGGCAACACCTCCCTTGTTCTTCTTCCCTTCTTCAATCTCCTTCAATTACTCCCTCCTTGTTTTTCTTCCCTTCTTCTCCTCCTTCACCTCCTGCTTCAATATTTTAGTGCTTTAATATTGAAACCCTTTTATCTCTCTCACCGACACAAAAATTTCAACATCCTCCATTCTTCTTCCTCCTTCATGAGCCCCCCTTCTTCTTCCTCCCCTATAGCTCCCTTCTCCTTCATCTTCTACTCATCCTTTAGCAACAACTTTTATTTATCAACACAATTTGTTGATTTTATATGCGATGAAGCTCGAAAATACCTCAATTGGGGTGAAGCTTGAAAATACTTCAATTGGGGTGAAGCTTGAAAATACTTCAATTGGGGCAAATAATCCATGGGCGAAATCACAAAAAAGCCATTGATTCATGAAGATCCGGGTTTTTTACATTAAAATTGGTAATTTTCGGTTTACCCGTGATTTGGCTAGGTCAAACCGTTGCCGGGTTGAGCAGGTTTGACCGAGTTTACTTGGTTCGATTCTCCAACGAGTCCAGAGGCGTGTCCGGACCGAATCCATGTCCCGTTCCGATTGAACCGGCCGAGCTGCCCGGTCCTGTCCGGTTTCAGTAACATAGCTCGAGATGGGAAAAATGCCCGCCCAACCAGATTTTTGTCCCACTCCCCGTTTCTTCTAGAGAAATTTTTTACCCGTGATTTCTTATTTAAATTAGTGAGGATACATTAGTAATACCCTAAAAATAAAAGCTAATATTAACCACCCCCACCTTTACCCAATCGTTTCTCTCTCATCTCAACTCTCGCTCTCTCGTCATTCTCCCGAGTGCTTCTCACATTCCAATCTCCATTTCCACACAAACTTTCTCTACCATCTCTCAACATTATCTCTATGCTTGTTTCGCACTATGAGCGGTGAAGGTTTGCTCTTGGAAAGGACAAATCAGCCTAGACGGGAGGGGGAGGGGGTGAATAAGGTGATGGAAGATTTTTGTGGAAATAAAGATTTTCTACAAAGTATGAGCTCATAAAAGCAATTCGAGTCTAGAATGAACTCAAAAACATATTTAAAGCAACTCGGATAAAAGTGAAGTTCTGAAGTTCGAGAACCGAGCACTCGTAATATTAAGAGAATATTGTGTTTGAGCTCACTAAAGGCTAGAACCGAGTCCGATCGACTCGGATAGAGAAGAGAGAAAAATATGATAAGTCAAAATTATGTGAAAACCTTCATGGGATAGAAAATCACGGATAGTGTCAATCCGGACACCAAGTCAAATCCACTAATTGAATCCTCAATTACAATGAATATGACTACCCGTGAGTTGTTCCCAAGCAAATCTGTTACAATTTTCCTATGCTCAGAATTTACCTTATTTGAGTGACCTCTTATTTCTAAGTTGAAGTTACCTTATCAACTTGGGGTTATCCAAGTTGAAGTTCCTTTATCAACTCCGCACACAATTTTTCCCAATGCTAGAAGTTCCCTTATCTAACCCGGTACTTCCAAACCGAGGTGACCTTTATAGTTTGGGACAATTGAGTTGAGGTAACCTTTACAACTCAATTAGACAAGAGTAAAAGAGAGTAATAAGAATTACAATATAATTGACTCGGAAGAATACAACTTAGAATATTAGAATCACAGTTTGAGAGTTGTAAGCTAGAGAAGATGTTCAATATGGTCTCTCTTTTTCTTCCATTTGTTAGTTGAAATCTTGTGCAAAGGATTTTATAAATAGTCTGCCTTGAACAGATAGCCGTTGAGTCTTTAACGTCTTTCCGGTGAAGTCTGTCTCGAGTCGACTAGCCGTTGTAACGGATACTCTAAGTCATTCGATTTCGCACCTTCTTGAAATAGTCTGTTGTGCCTCGATCCTCAACTCTTCTTCTAGTTTTTGTAAACTAGAAAAGCAGAAAGAAAAGACTGTTAGACTCAAAAATAAAATATTACCCAAAATAGTAATAGACAAAGTCGTTAGTCGGTTCTAAGCTTTTCCGGAAATTTCACCTTTTGATCAGCGGTTCTTTAACGATCGAAGCCTTTTGGTTTTCCTTTTTCTTCAGATAATTGACATTGGAAAACTTACAAAAACATTAAGCACAATGGTTCTCAAAGTATAAAAATACTTTGGTCCATAATTAAATAAGGATTAGTCTAAATAAAGCGTTTAATGAGTAATTACCCTTAATCTATTAATCGAAATATTTTAAGTCTAATATTCAATATGATCGGATTCCGGATATGTCGAACTCATAAATAAATCATTCAATTTTAATGGGCACCTGAGTTATTTACACATTTGTAACACCCCAAACACCCCTAGGAGTATTACATCGAGTTCCTCAAAGGAACTCCCAAGGCTCATTCAGGTATCCGCTGACTTTCTAATTCCAACTTAAAGGTAATCAAGGTAATTTTTCCAGGAGAGTTTGGAGTTTTCTAAAAATTTCGGCAAAGTTCCATTTGTAATATGGACTATCCCCTAGGCTTAAAGCCTTAAAACCCCGCATAAAAATCATAATACAACTCAACGAGCCACACGCTCGGAGTATAAAACTCAACGGCCACACACCGAAGTCCAACCAATCATGCATTAAAACTTAAGACATTCTAAATGGTTCATGATACATCCGATACAAACTATATGAACTTAATTACAAGTTATAACACTTAGGACATATGGGATGCACGTCAGCAACTTGAATCATTCAAGCAATCAGCAATCCACAAACAAGCAAGCAATCAGCAAGAGTCTAGAATATGCTAAGTATAGATCACACCTTCCGAGAGTGTACCTGTAACACCTGGGAGGGGAAAAGGGGCAAATTTGTAGGGGTGAGCAAACCACGCGCTCACCTGGAGAGTCTTAAACTTTTAAAACGAAAATTTTTTACACATACTACTCATAATAATGAAATCGGTGAAAGTATAATAACGTAATACAAATCTAGATACTTTTCAATGAAATCCCTTGAAATCATTTGCCACATATAGATCATAACACTTCAATCATTTTGTAACAACCCGACCCTAAACCAAATTGTTTATTTTATTAACTCATTAATTACAAGATTCATATGATTGAGCGCGTGCACTTCGATTCAATAATTCACATTTAAATTACTTTTATATACATGTTAAGCAGCTAAGGCAACGAAGTGGCCTAATAAAAATCTCATAATAAAGTTATAATTTGTTAACGGCATTATTAAAATAAAATTAAAAAGTAATAATAATAATAATAATAATAATAATAATAATAATAATAATAATAATAATAATAATAATAAACAAATAAATAAATAAGTAACTAAATAAATACATAAAAATGAATGTAGAAGAGAAAAAAATTAAAAAATGATGAAAATGAAATAAATTAATCAGATTTTTTAAAGAAAAATCCAGATACTGATTTATCCGGAATTAAGTAGAAAAAAAAAAAGAAGAATAGTGAGGCGGTTAAAACCAAAATAAGCGGTGCAAGTTCAATTCAATTGCCTCACTCGCCTTCCCTCCTCCCGTCCTCCCCTGCTTCCCCTGCTCCTCCCGTCCTCCCCTGCTTCTTCTTCCCCGTGGACACCTTCTCCGGCCACCGGCGCCAGCGCGCCAGGCGGGAGACCGGCGCTAGCGACGCCGGCGGGAGACCAGCGCCGGCCGCCTCTCGTCTCCCCCTCTCTCGCGCTCTTGCTGCCTCTCCCTTCCTCCCGCTAGGCGCTGCGGGACTCCTGCCGCGGCTCGCTTGGCGGCCAACCCCAGCCGCAGCACCGCCAGAGCTTGTCGCCGCCTCGCCGGGTGGTTGTCGATGCAGCGCCGTCCACCGCCGCCCTCTGCTCGTCCTCCTCAACTTCTTCTCTCCAAATCTGAAGGTAAACACGCTAAACCCTAAATTATCAAGTTTCGATTTATTTAGGCAATTGTAACTATAAATTGAAGTGTATGATTTAGAATTGTGTTGTTGAGTGAAATTAAGGATTGATTTGAGAATATTCAAACTGGTATGAATGACTGAGTTATGGCAGTGGATGGATTGATTGTGTATAGAGGTAAAATTCTTTTAGGGAATTATAATGTAGAGAACGAAATTAGGGATGTTTGGTTATGTAATTGAGTAACTGGATGGATTTTGAGATTTTGGGGAATGAATATATTAAGCAAACGTAGGGCGAGTATATGCATAAGTTGAACTGGCTAATGCGTAATTGCAGAGGTTGAGAAAATGGTTCAAATATTGAGCATGCTTAACCGTGATTGCGAATGTGAATTTTGTGGTGAAAGTAATGCCCGGGACCTTAAGTGAGTATATGTATGAATTTCGAGCAATTTGGTTAATTGTGAAGCCTCCCTGTGGAAAGGCATTGGTAGATTGGGTAATCACCTAGTTCTAGGTTAGAACTCGATAAAGTGAGAAATAAAGAAATTACGTTAGGAATAAAGATCGAAAGATAAGTTGGGCTTGGCAAGTTAATCAAATAAGTTGCATCTAATAATAACAATAACAATGACAATGATAATAATAACAATATTAACTACGTAGTGTTTAGGTACTTGTACACATGCATAAGTACATATATACATGTATATGTGGGTTTTCATTCTCTTGATTTGAGTCCGTAACGCATTACACCGTGGGAATATCATTGCTGGATCTAGTCGACTACTTTATCGAGTTCGTGCTCAATAATGATCTAAACAGAATTAGTGCAAGGGAGTTGAGTAACAAAAATCTTAGCTTAATCGATTACATAACAAATAAAGAAAATAAATCAAATTACCAACGATTATACGAATTCAAGTATTAAAACTCAAGAAAAACCTTATTAACGAGGGAAATCTATTTGAAACAGAACCGAGGCCACTTCGGTCGCTGGAAAGCTAGTAACTTAAATTTTCATAAAAAGGGAGAAAGCAAACGTCCTCGGTTCGAGTACGTTCATTGCTCGTACCTTTCAAAAACTCACATATTTCATCAAATCTCAACATTTCTCATAAATATAATTAATAATGAATCATTTGCAAATCAAGTTTTGCCACCTAATCAAGTGGTCCCCACCCAATTATCAATTATCGGGGCTTATGCCCATCAATTATCAATAATCGGGGCTTATGCCCAACCCGCGCGGCTTCAACTCGGGTTCTCGGTCGGCCCGGAGGTGTGCACCTTACTAAGATCGTATCAATTATCAAGGGGTTCCACTTTCAGATGATAATAACCGGCAAGCAAGTTTTACTTATATTCTTTCCCCCGATTTCAAACTAAAATGAATTGAAATGCGCGCGCTCAATCAATGTGTTTCAAATTTATTTAAGCTGTGCAGGAATGTTCGTACCGAGTTTCGACTCATTCTTTGAATTATTTTGATGTTTTGCTTTTAGGAAAAGCATCGGTGAACAGACCCATTGCATAAGAAGCTCGACGGGAGCGGGACTTAGCTGGATATTCCATTATCATTGTCCTGTGCGGGATTAGGTGCTCACAGTGATTCTCGTCCACGCTAATTTTGGGTTTGACTTCGGGTTGTAATTAAGTGATGCACATTTCCTATTGCGGATCTGTTGTAATGGTCACTAACGTTGTAAATAGGTAGCGGAACCGTGCTTGGGATTGGTTACTTAAGTAGTCGGGATAACGCCACGAGACGCAGCTGAGGCATGATCTCTAGACACTCGTTTATTATGGTATTTTAATTCGGCCTTGTCCTTTTGTTAGGGCGGCGGTAACGCCTTCGGTCGGTGACTTCCGCTGCAACCTTACCTAATATTCTCGGGTTAAGGGATTATTACGTAATGGTAATCGGGGCGTTACACATTTAAAGATACAATTTCGCAATCAATAGCAACTCTTTTTGGAACCGAACTAACTTTAAACAAGGTGGTGCAACCACCTACACTTTCTTTCAAATGCTTTCAATCGAAACCGAATCATTTCTACTAAATCACTTCTCATGAATCACTTTCAATGAATTTCTTTTGGTGAATCACTTCCCGGGTTGTGGACTCGAACTAGCACTTCGCAATTTCTCATAGTTTCTCCGATTTCTCTGGTTTCTCCGGGCGGGACCCCAAATGAAAAGGCTCCCGGGATCTATCTAGGAAGATTCCAATCGAGTATCCTGCTACACCAGGACCCCCAGCTACCCACCCCTAGCTAGAATCCTTCCTTGTGCTAAACGATCCAGGCAAAGTCGATTCAAAACAATTTCTTCAATACATTCACTCATCAAGCTTGTTTCAAATAGTGTCCTCAAATCAATTTCACCTGTTAGAAATATGTTTTCATGCTTGAAAAGCATATATCACAAAAACCACATTCAAGTATCATTCTGCGTAAAACATAGAACTTCTTTCAAAACTAACTTTTGAACAACATTTGGAATCCGGTTGCTTTACAGGTCAAGCATTTCCATGGTAAGGTTTAACATCCAAAGCTAGCATAATTATTCAAGTAGTCACCCAAGTATCTCACATCTACTCGTATTCATCCATATTCTATTCAAGCAAGAATTTCCTATTCCCATATACGTAATTCTCGTCGACTCCATTTTCAAAGCCATACTAAATCAACATAAACACATACTCCCTTGATACTCCAAGTTCCTGCTCCTTTTCTATGCCTCAAGTTCGTTTTACCTTAACCCAATTCCCTTTCAAGCATAATCAGTTTGGATACTAAAACTCCTCCGAGCCACAATAACCACAAGTCGTAAAATCCTCCATAATCACAAACATTCATAACTTAGCCCAAACTGTCACAACTCGTCACCAACTATTATCTTTGCCTCAAACTCTTATATTATGTCTCCATATCCTTAGCTAACTCTCTAACGCCCATACTCAGCCATATAACATTTAATCTCACTTCTTTACTCAAATTCCTCTAGCTCCGCTTATCTTTAAGTCTAGTTTAACCTCAAGGATTTAAACATATTTTGAACTCAATTAACCTAGCAATCATCCATTTCTCACTCCCACACCTCCATTGTGCATTAATTAACATGAACCCCTATTCCCTTTTTATTCCAAATCTCCAAACCTCAATATAATTATTTACAATTCAACTCCGAAAATTTAGGAAGTCACAATTGATTCAACTATAGCCTCAACTGTCATTCTACCACCGAAATTACAAGAATTCCATTATCGCTAACTCGAACTCCCAATATCACCCATAAGACCTTAACAATCTACTTCAATCGGATTCTCCAATGTCCTAATTCAGCCCCCAATGACTTTCTAAATTCATTCTAAGTTCTTAATTCAATCTGAAATAACTACTAAATTTGTTCTGTAATACGGATACTCAATAATCACAATAGTTTCAATTGAATTTCGAAATTACTATTAGTTTAGAGTATAAGACTACCCACCTCGAATTTTAAGGTTTGCGTAGTTGATGTGAATGAATTCAAATTGTGTTACCTCGCCCTCCTATTCTTCCCGTTTTGTCTTTGACTCTCTTTTTGTCCTCGCGCTCTAGCCGCTTCGTTCCTCTCGGTGTTAGTTTCCCTTTGCCCGGGTTTCGCCCGACCTCTCGCTCCCCTTTGCTTCCTGCTCGCTCTGTTCTCGCTCACCGTCTCGCTATCCCCGTTTGCTCCTCCGTTCGGTCGGTCTCTCGCCCCCTCTCGTTTATGCTTCCTCGCTCATGCTTCCTTCCTCTTCCTCTTTGGTGTTTTTGCTCCCTTTTATTTCCTCTCGGCCTCGTCGGCTGTTGCTCTCTCTGTTCAGGTAGGCCGCCGGCCTCCTCTTCCTCTCACTCGCCCTCCTTCTTCCCTCTATCTCATCGAGTCTTTCTCTCCCTCACTGCGCTCATCGGCCGCAGCGTTCTCGCCATTCAGGCGGGCCACGAGCCACCGGCCTCCCGGCTCTCGTGCTCTCTCCCTCCCTCTCCCTCTCTACTTCTCTCGCTCTCTCTTCCCCTCTCTCGTCTTTGGTTCTTTTTCTTGTTTTAGTCCCAAACCCTCTCTCTCTCTCTCTGGTTCTCTCTTTGTCCCGTGGCCTTTCGAGAGCAAGCTACCACAACAACCACTTTACACTAATCTTCCCATAAATCTAACGCCTAATTCTCCTTCTTCTCATTTCCTTCTTTTTTTTTGTTAGGGATAGTTTAGATAAAATAAAATAAAATAGTAAATATAAGTTGTCTTGAGTTTTCGTCCATTCAGGTTTGGGAAAAAGAGCGAATATAACTCCTAATTAAACTATATAAGCACTTGATAGTTGCACAAAATACCTAATTTAATTTAACTATATAATTAACCTACTTAAAATCTCGGGTCTCACAACATTTTATAATTACACATGATTAAACAAATGATAGCATAAGTTTATGGGTTAAAGCATGATCAAGATAATTCAATTCCGGATCTATTCATAATGTTTTCCATGAAAGAATTAACATGAAATGTGTAAAAGAACTCGGACAAACACGATGTCCGTGTTAGACCGAGGAGGTCGATTTTGAGAACCGAGTCGCTCAATCTACTCGGTTTGTCATGACTAACTCAGATTCCACTTTCCGAGTCTCGGACATAGTCGGATAAACTTAACATACTTAAGTCCGAGCTCAATTATGAACAAGTCATATTGAAATGATAAATTATAAAGCATATGACGTAGTTAAATGAATTTTTTTAGGATGCTTCTTATTTTATCCTAAATTTAGATGAATGCATGAAATCAAAACACATTCAAGGAGTCGATCAGTCATACCTAATTTGAAAACTCTTCAAGCGGCCAAACCAACGACTTCTATCATGGAGCCACCAACTCGGACCACCATCGGTTGTCCCCGAAATTGCTGGAAGCAGTGACCTAGTGCTCAATATGTCCTACGCAATAACGTAATAGGGTAAAAACTATACTCATCAGAAACCTCCTTATGGTTCGTTGCCTTCGCTTACGCTGCCACAGTTCCTAGGATCGGAGTAGAAGACCACCACCTAATGCTTTCAAACTTGGTTCATGTTTTTTTATTTTTCCAAATCTTACGGATCAAATCTTATTGTATATTTTTCGCAATGAATTGATGTGAAAACTTTAAATTCTTTGAAGGTTTGTTGGTTTTGTTTATCTTTTTTTAATTGTAATTCGAGTTTGGTTTAGCTTGATTTTAGGGTCGAGAACCTGTCGTGGCCGAGGAGAGATTTTTGCCCCCAAAATGGCGCCGGGGCTAAGTTTGGGAAGTAGGAGCGGGGGTCGGGGAGTGTACTCCTCGGTCCCAACCCACCCTGTTGCCATCCCTATAAACATTTCCCATTCACTGTTAGGAATTGTGTCCGTAGATGCTAACGAGGTGGGGAAAAATTTTCGCCATGAAAAGGGATTGGGGTGAGGACAGGGATAGGGACAAGACCTCACCCCCAAGTGGGGACGGGGATTATTTTGTAATATTAAACTGTGGTTTCTAATTTCAGATTTAAACTAATAAGGATAGTTTAGTAATATTACATTATAAAAACCCTAAAAAGAAAAACTAACATTAACCCCTCCCAACATTTACCCGAGCGTTTGTCTCTCCTCTCTCTCTCTCTCTCTCTCTCTCTCTCTCTCTTTCTCTCTCTCTCCACACTTCATCTACATGGTCTTTTGCACTTTGAGCGGACAAACCAAGGCTTCTATCATTGACCCACCATCCGGATCACTCGTCAATCGTCCCCGAAATCATTAGAAGTCGCTAACCAAGTACTCAATATTTCTTGCGCACTGACGCAACAAGGATTGAACTATACCCATTAGAAACCTCCTTATGGTTTGTTGCCCTTCACTTGTGCTGCCGGGTTCTTTGGTACAGATTCGAAGACCACTACATATTGCTTTTAAACCCGATTCATCTTTTTCTATTTCTCCAAATTGTGTAGATTGAATCTTATTGTATATTTTTGCAATGAATTGATGTGAAAAGAATAAATTCTTTGAGTCTTATTGGTTTGGTTTTTCCTTTTATTATTTTAATTCAAGTTTGGTTTAGCTTGTTCTCAAGGATTAGTGACGGGAGGGTACTCCCCACCCCAACCCACCTCAATGCCATCCCTATAAACATTTTAGTTTCACTATTAAGAAGTGTGCTTATGGATGGCAACGGGGTGGTGAATTCTAACCAAGGCTCTTTCACACTTCATCGAAACCTCGTCGCCCATCGCCCTTCACTTACACCACCATAATTCTTATGATCGAGTTGAAGATCACCACCTATTGCTTTCAAACTTGGTTCATCTTTTTCTATTTTTCCAAATCGTACGGATCGAATCTTATTGTATATTTTTGCAATGAATTGATGCAAAAAGTCTAAATTCTTTAAGGCTTGTGGTTTTGTCTATCTTTTTTTTTTAAAAAAATTTAATTCGGATTTGATTTAGGTTGTTCTTCATGGATCAAGGACCTGTCAAGACAAGGGAGAGACTTCGTTCCTGAGGCGAGGACGAGGCTAAGTTATGGTGGTGTGTATGGGGATGACGGGAGAAAGGTACTCCCGACACCGACTCGCCTCATTGGGATCCTATCAACATTTCCAATTCACTTTAGGATTTGTGCCTATGAATGGCAATGAGTCGAGAAATCTCCATCCCCAACCTAAGATGGGGAAAAATCCTCGCCCTGAATAGGGAAGGGGTAAGCGACAGTACAACACCTCATCCCTAAGCAGGGATGACACATTTTTCGTAACATGATACGATAATTTTTTATTTTTGATTTAAACTAATGAGGATAGTTTCATACCATTACATTGTTAAATCCCTAAAAATAAAAGCTAACATTGACCTTTTCTCGCCTTTACCCGACCTTTTTTTCTCCTCTCCCTCTCTCTTTCCATCATTCTTAGATCTGAATGCTTCTTCCCACATTAAAATCTCTATCTCTATCTCCACATACACACACTATCTCTAAACCATCTCTTCACACTTTATCTTAAGGCTCTTTCACACTACGAGTGGACAAAGCAAGGCTTCCACCATGGACCCACCACTTGGACCACAATCAATTATCCCTGAAATTGCTAGAAGTAGTGACCCAAGTACTTAGTATGTCCTACGCATGGATGCAACAAAGGAATAACTATACTCATCGAAACCTCCTTGTGCTAGGTCATCCTTCGCTTGCATCGCCACACTTCTTAGGATCTGATGTGTGGCAAGGCATCCCTAATGACCAAGAAGGTGTCCAATGCCATTCTAATGACCATGGAATTATCCAACATCAATTGTAGCATAAATCAACATCAAATTATGCCTTGGTAGAATATTTTTAACCCCGAATTTCCATTATTTTGGGGAGTCTGATTGAAGGACTTCTAAAATAAGTTTGGGAATGTTTTCTATATTTTTGTACTCCTTAAGGAGTCTACTTTCATTCCCTATAATGTTTTTTTGGCAAATGTGTTATAGTTTTTGAATGATCATGCAGTTAGTGCCTCCTATCACAGATTAAGCTCTAATATGTGCGGTTAGAATAACTAAGTTGGTTAAAATATTAAACTCATGCTTTTTGGGGAATTATTAACTGGGTATGGTAGCTGGCTCCTTAAAGATCAATCCTAATATTTTTCCTTGCAAGCTGGAAGCTTCTAATTTAAAATCAAGCTTGAAGACTCGGGTATAACTCTTTATATCTCTATAGTTTTGATTCCAAGTCATTCTAAGCTTTTAAGAAACTCATACCTAAGTTTTCATTATTTTCTAACCCACTTAGAAACCATCTATCAAGCATATCACTCTTAACTAGGTTTCCGACTTACTCGTAAATAAGTCACAACAATGGCATGAGTAAATAATTTCAAAAACACATTATATTCCGAGTACTCGACTTGGTGTTTAAACCGAAAAATGAATTACGAGTGTTAATTCTATATTCTAAGTCAGCATATCTAATGAAACTATTTACTTGATCAAGTTTATGTATTCTGATTCTCTATTCTTATTAACTTGATCATTTAAAGGATCGACTCAAGATGGAATTTGAATCTAATGGATATTAGACTCGGAAAATTCCATTCTTGTAGGTCGAAGATAATTACTTTGAATTAATAATAACCTTTTCCTAATCTTGGACCAAAGTATTTTTATACTTTGAGTACCACTTTGATTTGCTTTTGCTGGTTGATTAAAGTAGTTTAATCTATTTTTGAAAAGCAAAAGCAACTAGTTTCTAGCCGTTAAACACCAAGCAGACGTAAATCGGTCATTTCCGGACATGACTCGAACACCGTGTTAGGGTTGTTTGTTTCCAAATCTGGTAAACTTCAACTTTGAGTCTAATGATTGTTTCCACCCCAAAATTCAGTCACAACTAAAGGGATGGACCACTTTTTCAGTCAAGGACCACTGCAATGTTCATATCACAACGGATCCTTTTATGAGTGACTCGGACTAGTCATTACAATGGCTATTGAAGCTCACTAGTTCGGAACAAGTCTCAACAACTAATCTGCCCTACTGTGTATAAATAGAAGCCTTTAGACAAGACTTGAAGATTGCTTGAACATATTGCTTAACACTTACTTAGTGGATACTTACTCAATCTTCGACTTACAACTCAAATTCCGTAATTCTTACATTTTGAGTTGTAAAGAGAAAGTCTTGCAATCACTTCTACTTTTCTACTTTCTACTAAGTCCCTTGATTGAGCTGTAAGGGTTAACTCAGCTCAGTTGTCCCTAACTGTAAAGGGTATCTCGGTTAGAAAGTACTAGATCGGATAAGGGAATTTATGAGTCTAAGAAAACTCGTAATTAAATTGTATAAGGGAGCAATTCAGTAAAGAGTCGAGTCCTTGTATTTTGTGGATTCAAAATATTAGATTTGACTTGGTGCTTGGATTAGCACTATCTGTGGTTTTCTACCCTAGGAGGGTTTCCACGTATTTATGTGTTTGACTTGTTTCGAGTTCATTCTAGACTCGAATTATTTTCTAAGTCTATTTTGGGCGTAACAGTTTATAATTTCTCAAAAATCTTCCATCATCCTATCCACCCCACTCTAGAGTGACTTAGCCTCTCCAAGAGCAAACCGTCAATTGGTATCGAGCCTAGCCTTTCAAGAGGATCTCATAATCTAAAGGTCTAATGATTAGATGGCTCGGAACAATGGAGAGTTCGAAGAAGGAAGATCTTTCACCGGACCACCCAAGTTCAAAGGTTCAAACATTGCACACTCGGACGAAGATAATGGAATGCTTCATCCGGAATCTGCGATGAGGATGTTTGGAACATCATCAAGCATGTTAACTACATTCCTACGAAGACGGAAGGAAAAAGAGCCGTACCCAAAGAGAAGTCGATTACACCACCGAAGAGAATGAAAAGTTCGGGAAGAACTTGAAAGCCATGAACACTATGATGTGCGCTATCAACTCGGAAGAATACAATAGAGTGTCGGCATGTGACACAGCCAAAGACGTATGGGATACATTAGTCAATACCTATCAAAAAGGCGGAGATTGAAGACTCATGTATAACTCTCTATCTCTTTATAGTTTTGATTCCAAGTCATTCTAAGCTTTTAAAAACTCATATCTAAGTTTTCATTATTTTCTAACCCACTCGAAACCATCTATCAAGCATATCACTCTTAACCAGATTTTTGAATCGGAACAATGGAATGAGTAAATAATTTCATAAACACTTTATATTCCGAGTACTCGACTTGGTGTATAAACCGAAAATGAATTACTATGTTAATTCTATTTTCTAAGTCAAGCATATTTAATGAAATTATTTACTTGATCAAGTTTATGTATTCTAATTCTCTATTCATATTAACTTGATCATTTAAAGGATTGACTCAAGATGGAATTTGAACCTAATGGACATTAGACTTAGAAAATTCCATTCTTTTAGGCTGAAAATAATTAAGTGCTTAATTACTTTGAATTAATTATTATCTTTGCCTAATCTTAGACCAAAGTATTTTTATACTTTGAGTACCACTTTAATTTTCTTTTGTAGGTTAATTAAAGTAGTTTAATCTATTTTTGAAAAGCAAATGCAACCGGTTTTTGGCCGTTAAACACCATCGGATAAAAATAAGCCATTTCTGGACATGGCTCGGACAATCGTGTCGAGTTGTTTGTTTCCAAATCTGGTAAACTTTGACTTTGAGTCTAACGGCTGTTTCCACCCCAGGATTCAGTCACAACCAGAGGGATAGACCACTTTTTGAGCCAAGGACCACCACACAACGTTCATATCACAACGGATCCTCCGAGTGACTCGGACTTGCCGTTACAATGGCTATTGAAGCTCACTAGTCCGGAACAAGTCTCAACGGCTAATCCGCCCTCCCGTGTATAAATAAAAGGCTTCATATAAGACTTCAAGATTACTTAGTGCATACTTAATTTTCAACTTACAACTCTAATTCTGTAATTCTTATTTTCTAAGTTGTAAAGAAAAAGTCCGGTAATCACTTCTACTCTTTCTAGTTTCTCGCTAAGTCCCTTGACCGAGTTGTAAGGGTTTACTCAGCTCAATTGTTGCTAACTATAGAGGATATCTTAGTTAGGAACTACTAGATCATATAAGGGAATTTATGAGTATCCGAAAACCTGTAATTGAATTATATAAGTGAGCGATTATGTAAAGAGTCGATCCTTGTATTTTGCGGTTTCAAAATAATGGATTTAACTTGGTTCTTCGATTAGCACTGTCCGTGGTTTTCTCGCCTCAGGAGGGTTTCCACGTATTTATGTGTTTGACTTGTTTCTAAGTTCATTCTAGACTTAGAATTATTTTCTAAGTCTATTTTGTGTAGAACAGCTTTCTAATTTCTCGAAAATCTTCCATCACCCTATTCACCTTCCTCTAGGGTGACTCAGCGTCTCCAAGAGAAAACCTTCAAGCTACATCAAAACCGGGTGAATTAATGGATATTTAAGCCTGGCTTGTTGGCCTGTCATTTCCCTGCTCCGGACACTACAAACTTCAGTACAACATGTCATTTTGCTACATTGGTAGTTGAGTTCCTTCATGTAACACCTCGACCAAGCCTAGCCACGCGCGTCACCGCCGTGGGCGCCTAATTGAATATCCACAAGGCTATCTTAATTTCTAAACCTTAATTAGCTTGTTGGATGATTAGCAGAGTGGAAGCTCTTATAAAATTTAACCAAAGTCGGGTAGGGTAATTCTAAACATACAACTTTATACATATTTAATTATATTCATAGGAGATGTACAAATTCCGGACAAAATACATCCATATTTTAATTATCAACATAGGGTAGAGCATAAACAAGAAAGAAAACGACAAGCCTCGTCTTCCTAGCTTGGGCTCCAAAAAGTTACTACCCGTTGACCTTCTTAGACACTTCCTGTATATCTTTAACTTTCAAAACCTGAAAAATGGTGAGGTTATCAGCCTGAGCCCAATGAATAACCCTTACCTTCCTCATCGTTGCACTTTGCATATTAATCGGTTAACAATAATCATGTAATGCACATAAACATATAACATTCAAACATAAACTATATGGAAGGTAATATAACTTCACAATATTTTCGTTCATATCACTTAGATAGTGAAGTACTCATAGATAAATAAAATAAATCGTATACACAATTATTATAAGACGAGGAATTCGTTTAACTCGATCATACTTGTCCCATTTTAGTTACGATTTAGAGACTCTTGTTTTTACTCACGTCTCTAAACAAACTCCATTGCTAGTTTGTTCACTAAACTAACCATAGTTGTCCCATACTAACCATGTCCTTTGAGCTCTTAGTCTTCACTTGAGTCCAAAAGAAAGACAAGTCTCGATAAATTAGACAAATAACCTAACTATAACTACAACTGGTAAATACATAAAAGCATATACATATATATAATAAATTTTCACAAACTCGTTAGAATCACTTCATATACTTCTTTTATATAAATCCAATAATCATACATATATTTAAAATCAAATATATCATAGTCTCACAAATATCATAATCCGTAATCCATATGATAAACCTTTTAAATCCGAATCGGAATCCACTCATATCATATCATAATATTCTTATATAAACGAAATTACTTAACATAGGGAAATCAACCCATGACCCACACAAGGAACCATAAGGGTGATAAACACATGGTACCAATCTGTAGGAACCATAAGGGTGATAAACACATGACCCACACAACATAAGAGTGATAAACACATCCTGGAAGCACTAGTAAGAACTTATTCATATGGTACCAACAAGTGGACCAGCTATGACTCAAACATATGGTACCAATCTGTACGAACTAGCGGCCCCCGCCTCCCCTTCTTGCGTAGAGTGGGGTAGCGGACAAAACCTCGCCGGAGTGGCGGCGGCCCTCTTTTGGTTTTAGGGTTTTGAAAATGATTTTTGAAAGTGGGATACGCCTCTTATAGAGATTTCCTATTTTTGTAATTTTAATTTAAAAAGCGAAGTAGTGATTGGCGATTTTGTTAATCTTTTATTTTAGAAATTAATTTTTAGAAAATCTTGGGGATAATATTTCATAATTAAACATAATAGAAAAATATATTTGACATTTTTCCGCAAGGCTTTGGCCAAAAAGGTGTAATAACACCAGTTTGGACCAAGAGCCAAGCTTCGGTGATCTGGCCGAAGCCGGTGAAAGCTAGTACCATCCAGTCACTAGCGCCGGCCATAGGCCGAGATTGAGGGGACAGCCTCGAGTCCATGGCCTTGGCTGTCGAAAGTGTATTAATTTAGTCCATTTTTATTAGAAATACCGAGACACAATTTGAGAGAAATAAAAATAGAAAATGGAGAGTCGCCAGTCGGTTTTAGGAATAAAAACTAGCAAAAAATAAAAGATTATTCTTCCAATCTTAGTATGGGAAAACTAAGCTTGAATTATGTTTAAAAATGACTCCATCGGTCTAGAACCGAGAATCCGGAGTTCGGGAGTAAAGGTAAAAATGTAGGGATAAGCCCTCTAGTCAACGAGATGACCTCTATTAGTTTGAATTGTGAGTTAAAATAGCATATTTTCAATCAATCATACAACATATGAATACAAAAGTTAAATCACCAAAATCATGTGAAGAAAGCAATAAAAGCAGCTTAAGAAAGCGATAAAAGAAAGCTAAAAGGAAAACGAGAAAAATAAAATTACAGCGAGCGAGGATAAATTAAAAATGATTACATCTTGATCCACAATACGTAAAGCGGAAAAAGACATCAATTAAATAAACTGTTAGGGATTGAAAGTGGATTGAGCACCCTCAAGTTATCCCACTCGCTGATCTTGGATCACGAACCGGATTTAGAAGTATGACGATGGATGAACAAGGTGAAGTAGGTTATTTTGTGGAATTTGTGGAGGTAGAGTGGTGTAGAAAAAATGATAAAGGTTCTTGGTAGAGTAATGGTTAGCTAAAAATGAGCTAAGAGATCGGAATAGCGATTTAGCATTCAGTAGCTCTTAGCTTAAAATTCAACAAGTGTATAGTTTAGTATAGATTTAGCGAGCCTTTCGGATTGAGATGTAGCAGACTTTCAGCGAGGCTCAAAGGTCAAAATGCAGCAGCTAGGTTAATAATCAACAACCATAAAATGGAAAAAAATGATCCTTTATTTATAGGAGCGAGGTGAGATCTCAAAAAATGACCTAAAAACATAAAATCAGCCATCACACAGTTGAACCGAACCGGCCAGGATCCAGAAAAATCGAATAAAATAAGCCTGGATCGAGAATCCAGTAGGAGGTGTCGAGAAGAACGACACCAGCCTCAAAATGACGTCGTTTGGAAAACCGATCTTTCGTGCCTTAGTTAAACACTAGAGAAAAATGCAGCGCTTTGGCGATATGAATCATGAAGCACAACGTCGACCTCAAACTACGTCATTTGGACATTGGAGCTCCGTGTTATCCTGGGACACTAAGGATGAAACACTACGTTTAGTGAGCAGAGAAAGCCTAAAGCATGGTGCCGGGTCCTCCGCTTGGGAGCCTTGACTAGGGCTTGGTTCGGCTGAAAGAAAATGGGTTAATGGGCTAGCCCAAAGGAAAGAAAGCTAATTTTTGTGGTGCTAATGGGTTCTTTGTGGTTTATCGGCTTTCGACATGCTAATCGGACTTTGACCAGTGATCTAAGTTCGCAAACAAGACTGTGATTTCATCACCGGGCTAACAAAATAAAATAATTGAAGTAAAGGAGATTAGGGTGACATGTTTTTGATGTCTACAGTTAGCCTCCACTTTGATTGAGTCCGAAAGACGAAGGGTTAAAGTAGACACTAAATGATACGTATCTCGTTTTTAAGCATTACTTTGGATGCCGACTAATTCGAAGTGTCTAGAATTGGTTGCTTGTTTCACCTGAACTTCGGAACAAGGGGCCTGGACTTTATTGTGATTCATGCATTGTGAAATCAGCTAAAACGATACTCGAAGCTTAACTTGATGAAATTCCCAAAGTTTGATAATTTACGCCAAAGTTTGATAGTCCTTTAATATGAAGCTTGGCCTCATAATTTTGTCTGTCATCGACATATTTGTTACCGGATAATCATATTTACAAAATTTTAGTATTTTTACTTGAATAATTTAGTAAAAAACAGACTGAACAATGAATATGATAAAGTTAAAGTAGTGGTAGCTTGATGAAAGTCCCGAAGTTAGATAATTTCTACTGAAGTTTGATCGTCCTTTAATCGAAGCTTGGCCTAATAATTCTACTTGTACTAACATATTTGTTACCGGATAATCATATTCATAAAATTTTAGTATTTTTACTTGAATAATTTAGTCAAAAAAGACTGAAGAATGAATATGATAAAGTTAAAGTAGAGGGCTCCAAAGATCCACTTGCATGCACAACACTCCAAAAGTAACCAGCCACGCCTGATGGGACTCCACACTAGCTAGCTCAAGCCTACACTTGCAAGGCTGTCGCCGGACTCGGCTCTGGTCAGGCCTCGTGGCCGGCGCCGGCAAGGCTTTGGGCAAGGCTTGTCTCGACGAATGCACTTGGTCTCTATGCTTGGTATCCTTTTGCCTTTTGATCTTTATCTCATGCACTTGTCAAGTTGGCCAAATTTTCCTACGAAAAGGGATCTTGGTGTGTTCATTTTGCACACGTCACTTACTCCTCTCTTTGGTTCTTCTTTCTTTCTTTAACCTTGTTCTAGCTTGCTCACATTTTGCCTTGAGAAAACTAACTTGGTTTATTGCCAAATTTCTTCAAAATGTCTCGGAGATGTGCTCTCATCCTATTAGGTGGATTAGAGCAGAGGGCATAACTTAAGATAACTTCCTAGAACGGAAATGGCGCCCTCATTATGAATGGAACCTTCATGACCTCTTGGTGGAGGCCTAGAGCCATGTTTCATCTCTTTCTATATCTACTACGGTAATCTTTTTGACTTGAGTTTCTTCTTTTCATGTGTTGAATGGCATTTTCAACTAAGACTTTGTTGAATTTCATTTTTGTAAAGGGGTACCGTTTGAAGTAGCATTACCATTGCGAAGTTTTTCAAGACCTTCAAGGAGCGGAACTACCCCTTGGAGAAAATCATTACTAGTGCTAGGCTTGGCCCTTTTTTCCTTGCTTTAAGTCGCATGTGTACCGGAAAGAACATGACCCTACCCGAGCCATTTGTGAACAGCTTCTGGATACACTACTATAGGAACCACTATTAACTATGGTTACAAACGACATTTAACTACGGTTAACGGGCCTCATGTATGTGGGCGTCGTTGTATGTACCATCTTTGACTACGGTTTAAACCGTAGTCATAGGTCACTATATGACGACGATTCAGCTGGAAAAACCGTAGTCATAGGTCAATCTATGACAACGGTTTCTTCAACTAAACCGTCGTCATAGGCCTTCCTCTATAGTTGATAAAACTTATTACTGAGCACTTATGAGGACAAGTTGCTTCATTTGAATCGTCATCATAGATGAGCCTATGATCGCGGTTCTAGCCTAAGAACTGTCGTCCTAAGTCCGATTTTTTCAAATAATTTTTCTCGTATTTGCTTGCCCTCTATACAGTACAACATCATATACAAACCACACTCCAATACATTCTTCAATAGAATATATACAAAACAACATACTCATCACATTTTGTATATGGTACAAGACAAAGTTGCTTGAGCACATTTTTTTTTTCTATGAATCATATCGATCAAGGCTTTCCTTTAGTTTGTTTGCTTGTTAGTGATTTCTGAATGTTCTTTGGAAGTGTAAAAATATATATACCTATGTACATATTATACCTTTAACTATGTATGACTACTAAAATCACAAATTTGACCTATCAAATAATGAAGAATAACTCGTAATATATATACCTATTCCTTTATACATTTATATAAAAACTATGCCCAACCTTGTTTTTACTCGTTGAGTATTTCATCTCGTATAAGGAGTGGGTGGCTTCTTTCCGGGAAATATTATAGCCAATGTTGTAAAAGACATATTAATTAGGTCGGTGCAAGTGTTAATCAAGCTGAAAAAATAATATAATCAATTACAAGTGCAACTATACCTCTTTGGGACTAGTATTAAAATCGAGTTCGGTTACAATCTCTTTCATGTACTTGGAGAATGTTGAAGCCGCACTCCATGTTCCCGGTTGTTTATGGCACTACAATAATAAAATAGATTCCCAACACATAGAGAATTAATTAGTACTTATGTATCTAGCGAGTAATATGAAATGAAAAACATCTAAAGTAGACTCTAATAACCAAGAGAACCTCACCTTGACGGGGACAATTAGTGGTTGTGCTTTCTTATTCACTCTTTTGTCCTTGATGCCTCCGCCATAATAATAACGAGACTAGAGCACCATTTTTCAATCGGAAAAATAAAATTTAAGTTAGACATACCATTGAACGATTACTTAACAAAATAACATAAACCGATTAAAAGTATGAACTCACGCCTCGACAACATCCTTGATATCTTCCCTCATGTCTTGAACCACGGGATCAAACCAAGTAGGCCATATTAGCCCTTGGATATAGGGTAGCAAGCATCCAATGGTGGCTACATAACCACAAATAACACATTTTTATCTAAGTATGTATAACACCATATAAAAACTTCATCGGTTAATTAGTTCATTATTTGTCCTCTTAGCTCTCATTGAACGCCGCCAAGTACAATGTTTTATCATCGAAACATGTTTCATGACGTCAAAGATATAGTCGACTACTTCGTCATGATTCAGCCTGACTCCTTGAATAATGGAAGTAGGGTTAAGAAACTGAACGAAGTCCTTCCCAATATCGTGAGCCACCTTACATATTAATTGTATGTAGTTAGAAATTAAAATTAATAATAAAAAAATTAACTATGAATATATTAACTCTCATCATACCAAGCATAATAGCTGATACACCGATTTCCTCCATGCACAAAAATTGTAGAATGTCATCTTGGAAAACAAAGACCGACATATCCGCTTCACGTTGCCTAAACACGTGACCTCTTTGACACTCACCCTCACCTCATCAACTGCAGGGGGTGTCCTGTGAATGACAATATCTCGCCCTCCATGGGAAAATAACATCTAATGCCACAACATGTTCTAGGGGAGGGTGATGAGAAGCTAGATTGCAATTCGGCGGCTGCATAAGAATAACTAAACATATGACATAGAAGTTAAACAATCTAAAAACCCCGAAAATAAATGGACAAAGTTTCCCTTAAAAGTAAACATTTTCCCGGGATAATGGCCCTCATCCGAAACAACAAAAACATACTAAATAAGTAATTACTCAACGACCACTCATCGGAGTTACTGAACAACAAAAACATACTATAAGTAATTATTCAACAAGATTATACATTAATTAGTCAAAATATAAACATGCATGTAACTACAATTAGGTTGCCAAATCTGAATTATCTCCACCGAACTTCGAATTGGTCGACGGGTAAGCTTGCGTTCATGCTGGCCGGTGTGTGGGGTGAGAAAGGACGTACATCATCAAAGTTTCCAGGTAATAGCATACCCATGTTGGTGAAGTACGACCTCATCCGGGACTGCCTCTCTGCCCACATCTACGCCATCATCTCTTCCATCTTTGCAGCCAATTAGGAAATTTGGGACTCCATTTGGGACTGCATTTGGGCCTCCATATGTGCTTGGTTGGAAGAGACGGGACACTTCTTCCTAGTCCCCAAGTGCTTAGCTATCCCCACCCGCCCAACGACGGTTGGAACACAATCGGGATGCTCATCTCTTTGTACGGCCAAGGCTAGGTTGTCCCTCCTCTTGGTCGTGTCGGCGACTTTGACGTCGATGTCTCTCACAAAGACTCTGTAAGAAGAAAAAATATTATCATTTAACAATTTCATAAAATAAATCAATAAGTTCTCAAAATAAATAAAGGAAAATAGTAAAACCACTCACGAGTCGGCGAGAAATGGCTTCTACATTGGCCGTGGTGAAGGTTTCATTTTTCTTCTTTCTCCTTCGACCCACAACTCATCCCTATCAACAACAAGCTACGAAGTATCTATGGTGGACCCTTCACTTGGATGTGGTTTTAAGTTGTTCAAGTTTTTCTTATACAAACTCTTATCCGACTTCGCGTATCCCCACGGGACAGACACATGAGGGTACGGATTGCTCTTAATCCTCTTCCGGTTGGCTTCATCGTCGCTCGTGCAAGTAATTAAGACAGTGAAAATGTCGAGTGCATAACACTTACATTTCTTCCTTTTTATATCAATTCGACAACGAAAATATTAGTGAATAAGACATCCCCTCTCATTGGCCTCTACATCTGGCCTTCTCAAGTATATCTCGAGCACTTATATTTATAGAAAACCAACATCACACTATTTGTATATGAGATTAAATATTGAATGAAATTAACATGTATTCGGAGACGTGACATGTGACTCAAACGATCTGCAGTCCTCCTTGGTGATACAATTGTAGACCTCCCGGGGTCTACCTTCTTGTTTTATCTCGCCTTGTTTTGTAGACCCATATAGTGGCAATGCGATATTTGAAGTCTTTAAACTTTTACGTCAGTCGACATGAGGGTCTTGTGTTTCATGGAGGGGATCCGAGATTCATTAGCGTTCAAGTTGAACATTCTCCGAAACACAAGAACGATATGCATTAGTACATATATATTAACCATTTACAATATAAGTTGCAATACTAAATTGAGATGTATTTATTTACTCGAATATCGTTCCATAGATTGTCCTTAATGGAATCGGGGATGTCACCCCATTTTCGAAGTTGATGTTCACGTGGGAGCGGGTTGCCACACCAATGTAGCTTATAAAGGTAGCTTTATTCTCACCTACAACATTTACGTGGCTATCAAAATCGACCCGTATAAGGAGAGTTCGATCGTCTCGACTCCGGACCAACTTCTCCTTGTTCATCATAGTTCGCCCCTAGATTTTTTTGGTACTTTTAGAAGAATCCATTTTATACTATAAGAAATATACAAATCTTGATAAAAAAAAACATGTACAACAATTTTCAAATGGAAACACATAAGTTGGGTCGGGCAGTAGCCAACACGGGCTGACTGTGTAGTTTGGCACGACCGTGCTTGGGTGCCCGAACCCCGGTTCTTGAATTTTGGCCCTTTTTTGTCTCTTCTCTTATTTTCATATTCTATCCATTCACATTCCTCAAATATAACATTAATCTACAAATTTTCTCTAAAACACTATGCAAAATAAGACTCCTAAAATACACTTTCGGGTTTATATCTAAAATTGGAAAGCACTATCTACACTTTCGAGTTTCATGAAAATGCCGAAAATGAGAAGGCAAACAATAACAGAATTAAAAACTTGTAATAGAATTTAGAGCAAAATGCTAAAGATTAAGAGAAAGAGACAAGCCTGGTGGTGCCGGGAAAGAGGAGTCGATAAGAGAGGTATAGCCACACGGAGAGATTGAGGTCGGCGAGAGAGGTGCAGCCACGCGGAGAAAGTGAGGTCGACGAGAGAGGTGCAACCGCGCAGAGAGAGTGAGGTCGGAAAGAGAAGTCGGCGAGAGAGTGGTGCGGTGATAACCGAAAAGTCGGAGAGTGAGTGGGGGGAGGAGTACAACCATGACTCGAAACCACGAGTAGCACCGGAAACCACCAGCAATCGCGGAGAAAAGAGATTCGAAGTGAGAGAGTTTGGGAATGAAAAATGGGAGACTCGTGAGAGACTCGGTGTTGGCCGAGGGTTTTGATGCGATACTTTAGACGACGTTTCACTACCAAGAACCGTCGTCTAAAGTACTCGAGATTATGGTTCGATAAACGAACCGTCGTCATACATAAGTTTATGACGATGGTTCGGTAAAAGAACCGTGGTCTAAGGTTCGAGTAAAAATTTAGATGATGGTTTTTATGTTGAACCGTCGTCATATATACATTAAAAATTGTATTTTTTACGAAATGCCACCGAGTCTATTTTCATGACGATTTGTCCTTTTATCCGTCATTAAAGACCCATCGTTAAAAGTGGTTTATGTAGTAATGATACTACCAATACATTTCATCTCCCATTTAGGGAAATGACTATTACTCCTCTCTATTTTTCTGTTCTTACGGGTTTGGGCTTTTTAAGGGAACCCTTAGCTTATAATCGAGACATATAAAAACCGTGAGTATTTGTATCACCTCTTTGGTCCCGTAGCTAACTGATTCCCTCAGGCCAATTACTTCAAATATTCCATTCTTTTTGAGGCCTTCGAAAACATTGAGTGTTGGGCTTAACATAATCCACATCAACAAGTCCAAATAGTACTTGTCCTCATGCTAAACACGTCCATTTTTTGGACCAAGGCTCCAAAGTACACGTCCACTAGTTGGTGAACTTGGTGGACTTAGATAAGATTAAAGACCTCAATTGGGGTGTGTTCGCATGCACCTAGCTCATGAGGGGGTTACGTTATGGGGCTAGGCACACGACGGCCAGTGAAGGACATGCAAAATTACATGCCCTTGTGTGGTTTGTGGAAGGCCATTGAGGTATGTTCATCCTGCTTAGTCTCCAAAATATTTTATCTTGTGTGGATAAGAATCTTACTTGTGTTGTAAACTTACAACCATGGTTGTTTGAATATTTTCCCAATTTTGACTCCGTTCTAGGAATCATCCTTCCTTTTCGGCTTTTGGTGGCATGGGCTAAAGTCCATCTATGGACCGCCCTCAATAAAGTGCTCGAATTGCCTCCTTGAGGTCCGCCCTTAATAAAGTGGCCACAGTATGTAACTTTTATACTTTAATTTTTGAGCTAAGATGGCTTAGAATTGTTTTGCTTTTCACCTCAAATTTCTACCCCGACCCATAGCCTAGGGGCATGGCCGTAGTGTGGCGGTGTTGGCCAAACGACCGTGATTTTCTCGCCCAATTCTGCTGGTTTTAGCTTATTATTTCATGGGTCCTATGTGTGCAGGCCAACTTCCATCCTTATACCTAAAGTCAGCTCTCTTGGGGTTACAAGAGAGTTGAGTGAGAGACGAATTTTGTTTGAGGGTCCATTCGGTTTTCGTTGGTACCTCGGAGAGCGGGTTATGCCACAAATCCGTTACAATATGTGGCCACCTTTTGTTCCCCAAAATCCACCTTAGACCATGTTTTACTTCCTCTTAATAACCCAAGAGGAGCAGGAAGAAATAACCAATGTATGCCCATATATACGAGTTCTTGAACGCGGGTTTGTCCTATGCGTAATATTTGGGACGAATCATGACTCGGTTGGTGAGTCTCGGTTTACTCTTTTATGTGATTATATTTCGATATGGAAGTTAACCTTATCACTATAGCTTCTCCGGGTGACGTCCATATCTTAAGTCTTGAGGTTATCGTGTCACAACTCGGAGAGTCCCCATGCATTATTAGAATTCATGAACTTCCCGATTTTGAGTTTGTGGGGCATCCACTCCCAAAGACTGGAAAGGGGTAAGAGTATTATGCTCTTTTACTTCTAGTTGCATGCTAAAAGTGTCTCGCTAATTGTGATGGAACTGTAGTATGATCGGAAGCAATCTCGGAAGATGTCTATCGGTTTTCAATATGCCTTTAGAGCATTCAAAGATTTATTTACTAGTCGAGATATTCCAATTGTTTTGGGTGAGCCTAGATAGTTAAATTGCTAATGCATGAGTTCTTAGTATATATGCTAATCACTTTTTCACTTTTGTAGGATCTGTCGTTCTAGGTGCCCTCTCTAGGGAGGTTTTCTTGGCAGCTCGGGGACTCAAACTCATGCCACTAGACAACAAATGGCATCTAGTAGTATTGCTTGGAGTTGGTTCTTCACGATGTTCATCCTAACGCTCTCACGATCGCAATGCTTCTAAAGTGGGCCAAGCCTTTCGCACCTCGGCATAGTTCTTTTGAGACTGGCATAGATGTGTAGACACCAAAAAAGTGTCGTCCTTTTCTTTGTTTTTTATTTGTCAACCCGATGATGAAATCCTCGAGTCCTGTTTGAGAAATTGGATCACGAACTCGTGTTTGATTGGTGTGACGAAACCAGTAAACCACATGGAACCCCAACACCACATAAATAGCCTTCCGCCTTAGGTCGATCCAAAAATCCCCTTTTCTTTCGGACGATCCAAAACCGGGGCAAAGCCTTCAGAGACAATAGAGTCCAAGTGCCGCGTGCACGGAAATTCGGGGATCGGAATTTTGCGTTCCACTTCGATCCAACCAGACAAGGAGTCGAAGACCTCAAGACGATGTTAAATGCTGCATTTCATGATCGAAGCATCTAAGTGTTGCGTTTTGGCTCAAAGACAGTCCACCCGAGACTAGGAGCATGCATCCCGCACCAAAAATGAAACCCGCCAAAACTAGAAACCCGCCAAAAATGGAAACTTACAAAGATGGAAACATTCCATTTTTGAAAAGGTGCTATGGCCGGCACCTGCCATCCCAAAACCTTAAATGGAACGCTGCGTTTTGCCTCGGATACTCCTTTGGAAACATGCTAAGGCATGAAACCCTAGGCATCCCTTGATGGCCACGGCCGGCCATCCCCACGTCTTATCTCTTCTATCCGGTTCAATCTTCACAATATCTTGTTCGGTTTTTTGCCGTTGCTTTTGGACGGCTGGTCGAGCTAACCCTAGGTCACTTCCTTGACCTAACTTATCCCTAGAGAGCCTTGGCTCTCATTCCCATATGACTTCCGACTTAGCATCACGTCGTTGAAACTCGCCTAAGAGCTACTGAATACTCTCTTTGGTATTTTGATCACTTGATCCTTTTTCAGCCTATTCCTTCTATACTTCCATCATACTCCCTACAGCTGATCCATAAACTCCATCAGTCGCACATTTGTCTACCTATCCCCACGAAAACTCACAAAAAGCTCCTTTCAATTCACCACCATTGCATCAAGAGATCTAGATCAGCAGGTGGGACAACCCGAGAGCACCGATTCAATCCTCACAACGGTTTATTTTATTTTATGCTTTCTTTATAGCTTTCAGTATTGTGGACAAACGACCCCGATGTAATCATTTAGTTTTCCGCTTTCTTTTCTTTTCGTTTTGCCTTTTCTTTCGTTTTGGTTTTTTTTTTCTGCTTTTCGCTTTCTTTGCTTTCGCTTTTATCGCTTTGCTTTATTATTATTTGGTTGCTTTAATTTCACTTAGCATGTTGTTGTATGCTTGTGTTTCTTCACAATATTTTAATTCACTCACTGGAACTAGTAATAGCCTTTAATTTCGTTTTCATTGTATGCTTTATTACTGTTTTTGGACCCAAGGAAAACTTTATTGTACACCCTGTTTACCATTTCGAAGAGAGGCTCCCCACGGGTTCCTTTGGGCGGGCCCAACTAGGCTTTATCGCCCGAGGAAACGGTACCTTCTCCCTCGTAGCACGCACTCTTAGGCTAAACCCTTTGGATCATTGAGAGACACCGAGAATTCTGGCTTATATCCTTATCCGTGCAACCTATGGGGACCAAATTCTCGGACTATGTGTCACCATGTATCCAAACTCTTGAACTCTTTTGACCATAGAACTTTTTGGACTTTTAGGTGCCACCCGGACTTCGAATAAGTGTGTTTGTTTTAAATTTAATCTTCTGTTTGTGAGCCTCTAGGAATAGGTGAGCAGCATTGAATAATCCTTGCATGGGTGCAAAAATAAAAATAAAAAATAAAATTTTGAGTCGGTCTAATTATGTGCATTTTAGCTAAAAAGCCCAAAATTAAATTCCCGTTTTACGTTGTTCCATTCATTCACTATTTGCATTAGCTAAATAAAAAATCATCTCTCTTAAGGTTGGTCCATTCATTTCATTCTTACATTAGCCAAAATAAATTTCATCTCAATTAAGGTGAGTTCATATTTCATTTTTACATTAGCCCAAATAATCTTCATCTTACTTAAGGTAAGTCCATATTTGCATTTCCTTTTTGCATTTAGCCAAAGCAAAATCATCTCAATTAAGGTGAGTCCATCCATTTTATTTTTTACATTAGCCAAATTAAAATCCATCTCAAAGTAGGTGAGTCCGTTCATTCCATTTTCGCATTAGCCAAAATTAAATTCATGTCTAATTAGGAGAGTCTTTCATTTACATTAGCCAAACAAAAATTCATCTCAGATTAGGTGAGTCTACTTTGCATTTTCATTTCTCATTTAGCCAAAACAAATTCATCTTCCATTAGGAATAATCATCTATGCGTTTTAATTACTCACTAGCCAAATCACACAATCATCCCAAATTAAGTCATGAGCATCGATGCATACTGTCCTTTCCATTTGTTTTGCATCCCTTTATGTGCATCCAAATAAAGATTATATCATTTTCTTTTCTCCTAGGATCAGTCTTCCTCGGGTCAAGCACTTAAGCCTCATCTCCCTTAAAATTTTTTCCACGAGCCAATCCCGAGAATACTCTTTTGGGATATAGGATAGGAAATCCTATGCAAGTCGGAATCCTAGCACGAAGCGTTTAGGAAGTAAGAGATCTGCTTCTACATGAGTACGGTCAACACCGATACATACCACATCAGTACGTCCCACACCTTTACTAGTAACACCGGTGCACCGCTCAAGGTCTAAACTCAATCCTCCTCCGAAAATGGCCAACCAGCCGGAGCAAACCCCTATTATAACCTTGTTCAAAGAGTATTTTGCAAAACTAGAGGATAAGCTTGATACTCAAGATAAGAAGATTGAGTCGATATTTGAATCCTTGAGTCTCATATGCAAATAACTAGAGAGGAAATCAAAGTTCAAAGGGAAAGAAAAATAAGGAGAATGATCCCGCCTTGAACCTCAACCCAGGCCTCAATTCGATCCAAGAATAGATCAAATAGAGAAGATGTTGCGAGAGTCATCAATGTTCAATCACTACTACCTGGCCCGGGGATACACTTAAATCCCTAAAGGCAAGCTAACCATAAGTTTACCATGCCTAACATTAAGTTTCATAGAAAAGAGAAACCTCACCATCATGTGAGAAACTTTGTGGGGGCAATGACTCTAAAGAATGTACTTGAAAGACACTTATCACATCATCTTCCCTGGACACCGATGTCATGAAATGGCACAATGTTGTTGACCCACGTAAGGTCACAAACTGGTAGGATCTTTGCCGGGAGTTCTTACATCAATACTCCTACAATACGGTTTTACCAGTCACTCTTTGGGATCTAGAATTGATCTAGAATGTACCGAAAGACACTTATCACATCATCTTCCCCGGACACCGATGTCATGAAATGGCACAATGTTGTTGACCCACGTAAGGTCACAAACTGGTAGGATCTTTGCCGGGAGTTCTTACATCAATACTCCTACAATACAGCTTTTACCAGTCACTCTTTGGGATCTAGAATTAATCAAGGAAGGAGACGATGAAGGCTTCACTAACTTCCTTACTCGCTGGAGGGCGACAACTGCCCACATGATCGATCGACCATCCGAGAAGGATCGAGTCGGAATCATCATCAAGAACCTCCAGCCTGTCTACCATCAACACCTGAAGTTCTTGCCTATCATAGACTTCAAAAACATTTAAACATGCTAGCGTGCTCATAGAAGAGGAACAAACGTCCGACTATAAGATCATCCAATGAGCCCACTACTCATCAAGGATACCAATAAAGAGGGCATTTCCCTTTCATATTTGTTCTTTGTCCATTTCCCTTTTCCATATCCATTCTATGTCTTTTCCTTTTCCTGTTTTCCCAAAAAAAAAAAACCAAACTCGAATAACTTTACCTTTTGAACTACGAAGGCCCGATTTACGCTATAGCGGATACATAGAAAGCCCACGAGGTCCGGCCCAAATCCTAATGTTGAACCCAATTCCCAATTCCCGTTTTCAATTTTCCAAATCCGAAAGCCACTTTTCCTATCCAATGGAGCATCAACCCATTGGGAAAAAGCATCGAATCCTAATGCCAGTCCGATTCAAGCACCAAACAATCGAGTTCATGGTCCACTAGCAACAAGTATATCGCTGTTCGAGCGACTTACCCTTCTTTAGGCTTGACTTTTAGGGAGTGGGTGCTAAAGTGCAGCTTTTGTCTTTGTCTTTTTGAACTTTTCGCATCATCTAAATAAAAGAATGCATTTGTTCTTAGAATAGAGTCTTGCATACATATCCTTTGCATGAGTCAAACTCTTAAAAATACAAAATTTAATAACAAAGCACCCTATAAGGAATTATTCAATCAAACAGACATCAAGCATCATATCAGCAGCAGAGAGGTCACCAAGCACCACTACCTTCAAAGGCAATCTCCATCTAAGCTCACGAACTCTCCAACATTCGAGAAGAGTTAGACACAAGCACCTAGGAAGAATGTCGGGTCTCAACATCGAAAGGGTCATACTATCACAACAACTCCAAGAATATTTAGGAGGAGACACAAATTGTAAATCTTACAAAGGAGCTATTAGCACACAAAGTAAAAGCTCAAATTTAGAATGAAGTCTAGACAAGGATTTTTACATAAAGATAAGACTTCGTCCCTATTCCGACGAAAGTGGATAGAAATCGAGCTTCGGACCCAAGAGCGGTCAAGGTTAAAACACAACTCCGTCGAGCTTTAGGCCCAACAGGTGGTCAAGGTTCGGACACACCTCGGTCGAGCTTCGAGCCCAACAATGGTCAAGGTTCGGACGCAACTTAGTCGTGCTTTAAGCCCAACAACGGTCAAGTTTTAGATATAATTCAATGGAACATTAGGCCCAACAGATGGTCTAGGTCCACACACACTCCAATCGATTCTTGGGCCCAACAACGGTCAAGGTTCGGACATCAATCCCTTATCGAGCTTCGAGGCTTAATAGTGGTCATGGTTCATAAACCACGTCGAGACTTCAGGACCTCCCTATGGCCAAGTCAAGAAACCACATTTGAAGCATGATCTAATTACAAATTATCTTTAGGTAACACTTGAAATCATTTCCATTCAATTATTAGCAACAAAGTCGTTAGTGTAGAAATTTCAGCTAAGCTTCGGACCAAGAAAGGTCAAGTTTAGGCACACCCAACCGAACTTCGGATCCAAGAAGTGGTCAAGTTCAAGCACCCAAGCTCCCTCACCAAGCTTCGAGAATCAAGCAACCTGGACTTCGGACTCGCTAGTCAAGTCCAGACACTATCATAATTCAAGTCAAAAGATACCGGATCGGATTTCGAAGCAATGGCAATATTAGGTAAGTATCCTTTAGTGTCTACTTTGACCTTCGTCTTTTAGACTCGGCCAAAGTGGGGCTCACTGTAGACACAAAAAAGTGTCGTCCTTTTCTCTCGTTTTTTATTTGTTAGCCCGATGATGAAATCTTGAGTCTTGTTTGAGGATTTGGATCACAGATCGTATTTGATTAGTACGACGAAAGCCGATAAACCATAATGAACTCCCAAGCACCACATAAATAGCCTTCGCCTTGGGTCGATCCAAAAATCCCATTTTCTTTCTGGACGATCCAAAATGGGCGAAGCCTTAAGAGACAACGGAGTCCAATGTTCTGCACCGGAAATTTCGAGATCGAATTATGTGTTCCACTTCGCCTAACCGGATAAGGAGCTCAAGACCTCAAGACGATGTTAGACACTACATTTCATGATCACAAGCATCAAAGTGCTGCGTTTTGGCTCCAAGACAGTCCACCCGAGACTAGGAGCATGCATCCCGCACCAAAATGAAACCTACCAAAAATAGAAACCCGCCAAAAACGAAAATTTGTTAAAAATAGAAACTTTCCCTTTTTATAAGGTGCTATGGCCGATGCCTGCCATCCCAAAACCTTAAGTGGAACGTTGCCTTTTGCCCGAAGACTCCTATGGAAACATGCTAGGGCACGAAACCTTAGGCATCCCTTGATGGCCGCGCAGCCATCCCGGTTCTATCCGATCTTATCTCTTCTATCCAGCTTTAATTTCACAATATCCTGCCCGGTTTTTGTTGTTGCTTTTGGACGGCTGGCTGAGCTAACCCTAGGTCACTTCCTTGACCTAACTTCTCCTTATAAATAGAGTGCCTTGGCTCTCATTCCCGCACGACTTCCTGCCTTAGCATCACGCTGCTGAAACTCGCGTAATAGCTACCGAATCCCTTTTAGCCTATTCCTTCTCTACTTCCATCATACTCCCTACATCCGATCCATAAACTCCATCGTAGCACATCTCGCCTACCTATCTCTACAAAAACTCACAAAAGCCCCTTTCAATTCACCACCGTCGCTTCAAGAGATGCGGATCCGAGATCCGGATCAACAGTGGGACAACCCGAGGGCACGGATTCAATGCTTACAATGGTTTATTTTATTTTATGCTTTCTTTATTAGTTTCCGTATTGTGGACAAACGATGTATCACTTTTAATTCCTCCCCGCCCGATGCAATCTTTTAGTTTTCCGCTTTCTTTTCTTTTTGCTTTGCCTTTTCTTTCATGTTCATTTTTTTTTCACTTTTCTCGCTTTCTTGACTTTTGCTTTTATCACTTTCCTTTATTATTGTTTGGTTGCTTTAATTTCTCTTAGCATGTTGTTGTATGCTTGTGTTTCTTCACATTATTTTAAATCAATACTCGAACTAGTAATGCCATCCTCGGATGCGTGGAATGGAAGGGTTTATCCCAACATTTCGTTTTCTCGCCCCTAAATTTTATTTTCTCGTTCAAAGACCGATGGAGTCAATTTTAGCCTCTTTTAGTCTTAGTTTTCCTATACTAAGATTGGAAGAGCAAGCTTTTGTTTTTGTTAGTTTTTCTTTCCTAAAAACTTACTGTCGACCCCCTTAGCTTTATTTCCATTCAAATCTGCTTCCCGACTATTTCGATTGAACAATAAAAAAATAGGTTCTGGGTCCGCCAGCCGGGGCAAAGGCCGAGGCTGATTTCCTTAGTCGTGGCCTCCGACCGGCGCCGGCCATCACTAACCGCAGCTGCCGCCTACACTGTGTGGTAAGTAGGCGAGCTCAGGTCCAAATCGGTGTTTTCACACTAGTTTGGCCCTAGAGCCTCACGGCATAAATAGAAACCCTAATTTTTATTTTTCGGTTAAGAGATAAAATCCCGGGACTTCGAAAATAATTACTAAAATAAAATGGTTAATAAAACCGCCATTCAACTTTACTTAATTTGCTTTAAGTCGATTTAATAAAACTCGAAAATCTTAATAAAAGGTTCATCCTCATATTCCAAAATTGACTTTTTAAAACCATCTTCAAAATCAATCTTTAAAAAAAAGACTTGATACAAGTGAGGAAGCTCGATGGGCACCGGTCGACCCTCGGTTCCTACAGGATGTTATACCCTTGCAAGGGTTCGATCCTTATGGTAACCTCGTATGATTTTCATCGGATGTTATAGTGGTCCTTATTATGAGGCATCCCAACCTACTTAGGACTATCGGGCCAGCTCTTCACAAATAGCGGGAGATAGGCGAGTTTCAACTTCGATCTTGGAGGACATCGACAATTATGTCTTTGGAGATGCTAGAGATGATGACGTTGATGAAGATTGAATAACCACTTGTAGGGTGCTTAATAGTGTTAATATTAATGTTTCTTTGTACTATTTGACTCTATGCAAGGAGATGAATGCGAGGATTCAATCTAAAAATGTTTTCTTTATTTATATGATGCAAAAGAAAAAAATTCAAAGACAAATTTGAAAAAATTACACTAGCCCCCATTCCCCCAAAAGAAAATAATAAAAAGAAATTTGGAAATGTTAAGTTGTATGGTCTGTAAATAACTGGGCTTAGCAGAAATGGGCTATGATAAAAAAAATAGCCTATTTGCAACAAATGCTCGAACCAAAAGAAAAAGCGAGGAACCGACCGAGGCACATATGGGCCTGGCAGTCGTAGTGACGTGAATGAGGAGGATTGTGGTCCCGAGAAATCCGCTATGAAATGAACCGTGGAAGGTCATCTAGAACTACACCTTCAACATTCAACTACAACTTGTTGAAAGCCGTTTCTAGTTTTCCCATTTCTTCAATTCCCAAAAAAGAATTTCATCATCGAAATAACCCGATGGATGCATGACATGAACGACGTCGACAAGCTAGGGTTAGCGAATTATGGGCTGAACAATCTCTTCGAGCATTAGGCAAGTAAGGATCCACTAGACTTTGTAAAGGGTTGTAGTGGCCTTCTCGGATCCTGAACACCACGTATTCGGGTTCGAGGTTAAAGAGTTGTGTCCTCTTCCTGAAGAGTTTGATGCCATTCGGGCATCCACCAATGTCGAACCAAACCCTGTAATTCCTACGCCATCAACCACTATGGTGAGAAGCTATAAACATCTTCCGAGTCCGAATAAAGGAATCCGAGGTGGATTCTACTCAAGGATGAAGTGAATCTAACTAATCTAATGTCGTACTTCCATCCTACGTATGATTCGGGACCGACACTCTTCCGGAGGCGTCGAGGCCATTATTACGTTCCTAATAGGTGGCTTCCTATTAGTGGAAGGCCATATGGATATGGTGCCTATTGCGTTGCTGAACATTATTGAACAATTAGGGGATTATCGCTTCCTAACCCTTCGATTATTATAGAAACCATCTTGGGGCTAGACCGAGTGGAAGCAAATCCAAACGAGGACTTTTTAGGATGAATTTGATCTTGCATTTCCATCCTATGTTTTTATTTTTAGTTTTATTTTAATTTTTCTTCTATTGGGCTATAAATAGGGTGAATTTGGCCATGCAGGACACTATTGATTTTTTTTTTTTTGTATCCGTGTTATGCATATCTAACTTATAGAGCACTTTGAGATGGTGTAGTAACCTAAAAACTTGATCAATATCTAGCTATCCAGTTTTGTCGGTGACAACGACTTGCTTTGTCGATCGAGAGGGCAACATCTTGGTGGAAGTCCTGGTTTAGGGCGGGACGTCCTATCAAGTTGTACATCGAGCATTGGAGGGTGTCCCAATTTAGAACACACACTAAAAGGTATCCCTTTGTACATTTGTTGGGACTTGGAACCAATACGTATTATTTTGCGAGACAGTGTAATGCAAGCAAATGGGATGAGTCCAGGATATCCCGTACGTGGATTGTATCACGCCTGCCTCCTTCAATGTTTTCGGCAGTGCGAGGCGGGTCCCTACGTGGACTGAATATTGGATGAACCTACCTTGTCTATCGAAACTTGTACACAAACGATCTACTGTTGTCTCCGAATTTTATTTGGAATGGATAAAGGCGACCGATCTTGAAAGACGCATTGTGGGCTCAAGAACGCGATCCAAGTGGATGTGTTCCTACAGTTGCACCTCTTCAGATTTGTGAAGTGGTCCCATAGATAGACGAACGGGCTCGCCGGAGAGAGGCGAAGCTAAGGAGGAAGAAGAAAGAAGGGCTCGCAGGATTAAAAACCGAAAAAGTGCACCAAGGGAGATGCAGCTGAGTCTAGTGGCTCAAAAGGGAAAAAAAGTGAAGATTGACTAGAGCTTAGAGTTAGGAAAGAATAAAATTTAGGAAACTTTTTGTTTTGCCTCTTTAGAACATTTTATTTTTTAATTATTATGCTTGTAATTTCCCTTTTTTTACCCATGTATTTGGGTAAGTAGTAGGCTTACCCTTTATTATTAAGAAAGTAAAAAGTAAGTTTATGCTCACTTTTATGCTTTATCAATTAATAATTTGGCCATCTAAAATGGACCGCCCTAAATAATTAAACGCCGAATAACGGATAACGGCCCGAGGGACTTCGACTCAGCCGTTCCGTCGTTATTTGAGCGGTGCCAAGGCCGTAGCCTAATTGGGCTGGGCCCGACAAATAGCTGAAATCGTCTAGTGTTATGTTAAACGTAATATTTTTCAACTGATCCAAATTAGTGTACTTGAAACATTTCTTCTCCATCTAAATATGTCAATTTGACTACCCTTCCTCGCAGTGATTTGACGACTATGTATGGGCTTTGCCAATTGGGCCCGAATTTTCCTCTAGCTCCTAATTAGTGCTCGATTTCCTTGAGGACCAAATCTCTAATTTGTAAGTGACGAGACTTGACTTTTTTATTAAATGCCCTTGATATACGTGCCTAGTATATTTGGACATTATGTAAAGCTTTCAAACGCCTTTCATCTAGTAAGACTAGCTCCTCATAACGCTCATTAGCCAAGTTTACTTCGAGAATCTAACTTTCTACTATTATTTGCAAAAGGGAATGGCAAGTTCTATTGGAAAGACTACTTCCATGCCATATACCGGGGACTAAGGGGTTGCACTTGTCAATGTTCTAATCGAGGTTCGATAGCCCCATAAAGTGAAGATAAAAAACCTATTAATCTCTTTTCCACACACCGTTTTTGAATTGAGTTGGTAAGGCTTGCCGAACTCCACATTAAGATCCTTCACTTGTTTATATATTTGGTGTCTTGTTAGTGGAGTTGGAGCAGAATCCATCTCGGGTTTACCATTGAAATCCTTGTTTTTCTTGCGATATTGATGGGAATAAGGAAAAAACTTTCGGTGTATGAGATAGGTCGTCTTCTTGCCATGCTTGAGCTGATAGAAGTAAGTACCCTCTATGCAAATGGGGCATGCCTTATAGGCTTTGACGGTGTAGCCGGACAAGTTTCCATATGCGGGAAGTAATTGGTTATAGTGAAGATCATAACTCATAGTGTAAATTGCTCTTGACGGTAGGCATCAAAAACTGAAACACCTTTATCCCACAAGAGTTTTAGATCTTCAACAAAAGGTGCCAAGTACACATTTATATCATTTCCTGGTTGTTTACGCCCATAAATTAGCATTGACAATATAATGTACTTTCGCTTCATACACAACGAGGATGATAAGTGCTATGGTTACTACCGAGGTCACCATGGGGGTTAATTTTGTCCCTACAAAGATTGAGACATATATTCCATGCTTCCCTACCAAATTCGGGAACAATGAATATATCTTCTTCCACTAAGGAGAATCCGCAAGGTGATAGAACTTGTCATAAGAGATTCTTTTGTCGGCATGCCATGTTAAGTTCTTGGCATCATTTGCTCTTGAAACCAAGTGCTTAAACCTTAGCATCATTGGTAGGTACAATAACATCTCGTACGGGAGGTCCTTAATACTCTCTCCATATAACGCCCCCAACCCCGTAATCACCGGTTTTAGACTAAACAAGCCGCTAGCCGATGATTAGCGCAGCGGAAAGGAAGGTCGGGGAGTCGTTACGCTGCCCTTGTCCATGGACAGGGCAAGACTTAGTTCGATAATGGTAAGGATGTAAATATAACTTAGCGATGGGCAACTAATAAAGGTACAACTGGAACTTATGAATATTTACAACTGTAGTAATAATAGGACCCCGATCGACGGACAACATTCATAACCACTAACCCAATCGACGGGGCCCACTGCGAGCCACTGCGTCCGAATATGCACATCTTGGTACTTCGAAAATTACCTAAAACAAAACAAGAAAATATTTTTGCAAAGTGAGTCGAAACTCAATATACTCATTATATGCAGTAAAATATAAGTTAGAAATCTTTGGGTCGAGCACGTGCATTTCAATTCATTTTATAAATGAGGGAGAGAGAATAACTTAAAATGATTGCTAATTGATTATTTGTGTGGTTACCCTTGCGATCATCGGGTTTCCCTAAATGTGTACATACCCAGTCCGATCGGGAAGTCCAGCTTGGTGTGGCGCAGCTTATGGTGTGCCGACTTTCAACAATGGTGAAGTATCAATGGGCGGGTCCACTTTTATATGGCAAATATTGATTGCAAATGATTCTTTGTTGGTTGTTAATGGCGGCTATATTCAGCCTTGATTTTTGAAAGAAAACTTGAAAGGCATAAGCTGATGAATGTACTTGATGGTGTTGATGTTACCCTTGCTTTTGTACAGGACCCGAACGAACGTTGGTGATGGCCTTTAAATAGAGTTTTAAAAGTAAATATCAACAATAAGAATTACATTACTTGTCTAGATAATGATAGTTGACATGAGTTGTTTATGCCTTATATTATTGTGATTAAGTCATTTTATCCATAAATGTAAATAGTTCTTAATATGAATTATTTTATAGAGTCTAAACATGTATTCTAACATTTTTAGTTTATCTATTAACTAATTTCACAAGTTATTATTATCAGTCTAAACATGCATTATTTACCATGTGATTCCTAGTTTATGTACTAATTTTATTAAGCATGCATTAGGATTTAGTCATTTAAACATGCACTATTTTTCATGTTATTATTAGTTTATTTACTAATTTTATTAAGCATGCTTTAGGAATTAATTAGTCATTTTAAGTTTATAGCTAGGTCAATATTTTGTTTATCATTAAACATGCACATAATAACTAATTAATCTTAGTATGTCATTCTTCTTATGAACTAATATTGTTTACTCATGCATTAACATGGTACTTATTTTTACTTAATATTGATTATTATAACTAAATCAAACATGAATTCCCTTTTTATAAATGAACTAATTAATATTTCAAGTCATCTTTATTTACTTAATATAATTTATCCCAATTGATTCATGCAGAATTTAAGTTTGTTTCTTTTACTATATATGATTATAATTTTTGGAAATTTTATCTAAATCATTTATTTTAAATGTTAAATTAAGTTATTATAAGTTAGGGTTAGGGATTTTACTTAAGGGAGTGAATAGAAGCAAGGGTGGTGGTTATTGGTGGAATCCGGTGGCGGCGGGGTGGTGCTCGACGTTTGGTCTGTGGTGCTTGGTGCTCGACGGTGGCTCTTGGCGGCAGTGGCAGTGGCAATGGATGGTGGTGGTTGGTTTTTTTTTTTGAGAAGGATGGATTTTAGGGCATAAAGGAGAGAGAGAGAGAGAGAGAGAGAGAGAGAGAGAGAGAGAGAGAGAGAGAGAGAGAGAGAGAGAGAGAGAGAGAGTTTATGCTTTGGGTGGTTGCGGTGGTGGCGCGGGAGGCTGCGATCGGTGTTTGCGGGTGGTGGTGGTTTGGTCATCGGCCGGTGCTCAGGTGGTGGTTGGTCGTGGGTGGTGGGAAAAGGAGAAGTTGTTTGGTGGTTTGGTGTATTTGGAAGGTTTGGAGGGTGGTTATTTTTGGTGTTCCGGCGGACGGTGCTAGGTCGGTGAGGGGTGGTCGGCGGTGCTAGAGGTGTCTGTGACATCGAGGGTGGTGCTGGGCGGAGCTTTTATGGGGTGGCCAGAGGTGAGGGGAAGAGAATATAAAGGTGAGAGGTGGTGGTGGAAAGTTGGTGAACGGGGTGGTTTTGGAGGCGGTTTTCCGGCGATAGGGTGGCCGGAGGGATGGTCGGAAGGGTGCTTTTGGTTCGAGTGCAATATGGTGTAGGTGTATGGTCGGTGATGGCCAGCTGAGGGAGTCAATGGTTGGCTGTGTAGGGGGTCGAAATGGGCTGATGGCCAAGTGTAGGAGGGGAGAGAAAGTTGCGTAAACTAGTTTTTGGGCCAATTTTCCGACTAATCTACCTTATTTATACTTGATTTCAATGGATATTTGCATGGTTTGCTGTCTAATGGTTATGTTTTTTGTTGACAAATGTTAATGGTGCATGCCAAATTAGTGATTTGGTAATTGTTAAGGCTTGCTTAGTGTAATTGGGGTGTCAAGCCCTTATTTGACCCCAAAACACATCCTAATCCACTAATATTTTTATTATTTATTTTATTATGATTAACATTATCAGCTTCATTATCATTTATTATTTTTGTCATTTTTATCATAATTATTTTTTATTATATTATTGTTAATTATTAAGATTATTACTTGTTTTTATCCTATCATTTAGTATTTGTGCTTAAATTAGGTTATTCTTATTAGTAAGGCTAGTTCTTATATGGGATGTTCATTTAGTTTGTACTTAAAGTATGCTACGTAGATATGTATGCATATATTTATATGTAGGTGTATGTATATCTATGTATATGTATATCTATAAACATTGGATTTTATATTAAATATTCATTCATGATTGAAGGAATTGGGTATGGATTATGTGAACATAAGCATAAATAATATTTTGGGAGTTTATACTTTTATGAATTATATTGTAAATATTAGCCATCCATCATCGCCGTTTTACGTCCGAGTCCTGCAAGAATAATTTCAATACACACATATATATAATATGATATGAAAATACTTTGAAATTGAAATGTACGTGCTCATTATAAGTTGATGGATTATGTTAATATGTTATATTTAGGGACGAGTTGTTACACTCCATCAATGTTTTTAATTTTGTATCGAGGTACACCACATTTAGTACATTCGTGTCTATGTGCATGTTCTTTTTGGTACAATATACAATCGTTAGGGCATGCATCTTCTTATACCCCATGCCTATGGGACACAACATCCTCTTCACCTCATATGTATGACTTGGAAGGACATTGCCTTCTAGGAGTATATCTTGAAGAACACTTAGCAAGTCCATGAAACTTTTGTGACTCCAACCATTAGCTGTTTTCAATTTGAACAACCTTAACATAACTAATAACCGGGTATATTTATCTCACCCGGGTATATAGTATTCTTCGAACCAGCTAATAATCACTCGTATACATGCAGTTGATTGACTAATTCACCTTCTACTTCACGAATCATATCTTTAGCTCGATCTTTTGATTCCATACTATCTTCATTTTAATCACACCCTTCCTCTTCTCCTACATTTTTATTCAAAGACTCCTTTCCCCCATGCCATATCCACAGACTTATAAGATGTGTCAAATCTATGCTTGAAATAGGTCACCTTTTACAATCTTAGGGCTCAATAATGAGTTAAAACACCGTCCACACAAACACAATATTAACTCTTAATTTTAGCTATATGATCGATGGCTTTTCTCCGGAGAGCTGTTAACACCATCACGGTATTCTATACTCCTCCTATTGCTATAAAACCACGCTCGATCCATACCACCTCTAAACACTAGAAGCAATTCCCCTCATATAATTCCAAAAGTATGTACTTTCATCATTAATATTACGCCAAGTAATATGACATGAGCCTAAGATCCTTCTATAGGGATAGATGGTCTTAAACCCATTCAAGAATAATATAACCCTAGACTGTGTAGTAAAATTTTATCATACATTGTACAAAATTGTGACAGCATTTTCCCTTAGTTCTTTAGGTACAATTTACGAAGATGAAATGGCTAATGTGTATATCCTTACTTAATTGTATGGTAACATATGTAAGGACACATACATCAAACCCATTGTCATCATAATTGCACCTGAAGAATGAGAGGGGATATGAGTATAGTGATATCTTGTCAAATGTATGATAAGATTGTAATAGCCACACAACCTATTATCATATTATTATCAAACTATCCAACACGAACAATTCAAAAACCTGAACATCCGAAGCTAACATCTCGAGCATTATACGCACATTTATGTACGTATCACTACCTAGGATAACTTGTTATGTACAAATTTTTGAACAAGTCTCTATGCTTATGAAATGCATACGATAATTATGAAAGCATATATTGGTAAGAAAAGTAAGCACCATTATACATAAGTAAGCATGCCATTATCAAATGACATAAAAACAATAAGAAGTTATTTATTAAATTCCTCTTTTTTCGTAATTGGTTATAAATTTTTTTTATAGTTGTTAAATTTATCTTTTTTCTTAAATGGTTATAAATTATATTTTTTTAGTGGTTAATATATGTAAGGGTTTCCTTTTGGTAGAAATTTTGTTGTATTATACATTATCATAAACTAGACATGAATTTTCCGATGTTTACATAATGCGGGGACAATGAATATAAAAAAATGTCGAGGCCACCCTTGAATTTGCTTTAAAGACCTAAGACATAATAGAAACAAGAGTTCCCAAGACAACAAGGTTCATGGGAACTCCAGTTCCTGTTATGTTTTGGGATGTTAAAGAAAATTCAAGGGTGGCCTCAACATTTTCTTCATATTCATTGTCCTCTCGCATTACGTAAACTTCAAAAAAATAATGTGCTATAGTTTACGATCATGTATAATACAACAACTTTGCAAAAAAAAAAAATAAAATTTGGAGACAAATTTGGATAATTTGAGAAATGAGTACACCCCAACATCACCTCATCAAAATAAAAAAATTTGGAGACAAATTTTTCTTCATGACAAGTTTTTAGGTTTTCTAGTTTTTAGGTGGGCAGCAGTGTTCTAGTTTTTAGGTTTTCTTCGATATAATTTTTACTACGATTTAATGAAAGAATCGTAGCAATAGAGCACCTATTACTATGGCTCTTTCATTTAACCGTAGTAGAAGGAACACCTGTTGACCTATTATTACGGTTCAATGAAAGTACTTGTATTAATAGGTGTATGAAAGATTGCTTATTTACAAAAATGTCATTGCCTCATTTTTTAGGATGGTTTTTTAACCGTCGTAAAACACCTTTAATAAAAAGCCATATCTATAAGAGTGTATGCGTATTAATTGAATTTGTAGCATTACTATCAATCTCATACATGCTCAATTCAATCAAAGTCTACATAATCTAACAATCACAAAAACACATTAAATAAGTGGATTTCTAGTCAATCAAACTTAGGTTTTCCACTCTATTAAACCCTAAAATTTCAATTACATACATTAAACCATCCATAAATTCTCATATTCAAGCATTAATTTTTAAACTTAATCTTCGCCTAACTAATTTTAGATTAGAGGGAAAGGTAAGAATTACTCACTAATTTTGCTTGATTTGAATCTCTTCAACTTCTTTCTTCTTCTTTTCTTCTTCTTTGTTTCTTCTTCTTCTTTCTCTCTCTACCCCTCTCTTTCCATCTCTTTCGCCTCTCGAAGTTGCTACGTGTGGTCGGGGAAACAACAAGGGAGCCCCCATCTTATCTTAATCCGTTAAAAATATCGGGTTTCCTGATTTCATTTTTTATTTGCTTCTTAATTAATTTTTTTCTTATATTTTTTATACTCTAAATAATTTTGTATGCTAATTCTATTGTAGGTATGTAACACCCCAAAACACCCCCGGGAGTATTACATCGCCGAGTTCCTTAAAGGAACTCCCAAGGCTCTTCTCGGTGTTGGTTTGGCTGTCTAAACTCAACTTAAGGGTAATACCGGTGGTTTTCCCAAAAGAATCCGAGATTCTCTAAAAATTTCGGCAGAGTTCTGTTTGTAACATGGACTAACGCATAGGCTTAAAGCCTTAAAATCCTGCATAAAAAGCATAATAAAACTCGACGAGCCACACGCTCGGAGTATACAACTCAACGGCCACACGCCGGAGTTCAACCAATCATGCGGTAAAACTTAAAACAATCTAACTGGTTACTATACATTTGGTACAACTATATGCACTAAATTACAAGTACAATCATTTAGAAATAAACAATGCATGACAGCCACTTGGGTCGCTTCAACCGTCAACAATCAGCGGGAGTATGAAGCGTGTTAAGTGTAGATTATACTTCGAAAGTGTACCGCAACACCTGGGTGGGGACGGGGCAATTTGTGGGGGTGAGCAATAATCCACGGGCTCACCGGAGTCTTAAACCCTTAAAATGAAAATTCTTTATACATAATACTCATAATAATGAAATCTGCGAAAGCATAATAGTGTAATAGAAATCTATATACTTTTCACTGAAATCTCTTGTAATGAAAACGATCAAGACTCTTTAATCACTTAAAAGCACACATTCGCATTCAAGAATACTTCTTTTGGGGTTGAATCAACTTTTCCGGGCCTTCCGAGGATTCGAACTAGCACTTCTTTTCTCATAATTTCACGTAGTTTCTCGATTTCTCGATTTCTCTTATTTCGCTGAGGCGCGACCCCGAATAAAAGGCTCCGGGACCTATCTTCTAGGAAGTCTTAGATCGGGCATCCCGCCACTGCAGGACCCCTGTTAGAATCCTTCCCTCGAAGTCTCTAGCTGGGCATCCCCGGTTCGAACCCTTCGGTATGCTAAACAATCCGTAGCCTGTTGATTCAAAACTCTTTGCACATTCTCATTCATCACATTCACTTTACAGACTTTCTCAATCAATTTAGTATCAAGGAAGGCATGACACCACGTGTCACCCTTATAAATTCACTTTCTCAAATCTGATTCATTTTCTCAAGCAAGTCTCGCTTCTTTAAAACATAATCACGTTCGAAAGGCGGTTCTTAAGAAATTGCATTTAGGAATCATTCACGTAAAATACAAAACACCTTTCGAAACTATTTTGAATATCACGTAAAGCAATCACATAGCACGAATAATCACCATTCAATACAAGCAATCATTCTCCACTCTTTCCAACGATACCTTTCTCAATCTACCGCTCTAGTACGATTAATTTCCATTTTACAGGCCACAATAACCATAAGTAGATATTACCTAATTCAACGTTCTCACTTTTCACATTTCATTGTCTTCACCTCAATTCCTCTTTTACGCCTTTACTTAATAACTTAACTCTTCCCAATTACCATCTTTGTTTCAATACTTTTCGATTACGCTTCCACATTACTCATCAATCTCTTCTTAATCATGCTTAGTCGGGTAATTCCCGTTCTTACTTTACTACTAAACTCTTCTAATTCCTTTCTTCTCCAAGTGTAATTTGCTCTCATCTTAGGTTTCTATCTCATTAATCATTCTTTCTTGACCAACTCAATCATACACCTCTTAATCCCTTTTTCATCGCTCCACTTTCGCTAGCTCCGCTCATCTTCGCATTTAGTTCAACCTTAAGGATTTAATTATCTTTGGAACTCAATTATCCCAATACTCATCCACTTCTCACTCCTATGTCTCGATTGTGTACCACTCAATACAATTTCACATTCTTCTTCACACCTCCCTCGTTATTTCCCGATTTTAGTACTCGTTTCTTAACGCCGCAAATTCGAGTAAATCTCTAGGACTCAATCTGAATATTAATTCATAACTTATGCCCAACCATACGTACTTATCCCCAACTCGACCCGTCTCCCGACACTACTCATTTTACCCAAGCAACTCAACTCGTCTCGAATTTCCCGATTTCATCTTTAGGCCTTAACAACTCCCATTCCCTTCACAACTCCTAATTCAACTTCCAGCAACTACTAACTCATTCAATAGCATACATATTCAATATTTCACAATCACATTCAACAATCACGATAAACTCATTTAGATTTCGAATATACTAATAGTTTAGAGTATAAGATTACCCACCTCGATTTAGGGATGGAAGGTTTGTGATTTGCTTGAGGTTCGAGCTCCCCGGTTCACTTCCTTCTTTCGGTTCCTCGCTTCCCCGCCTCTAGCCCCCTTTCGCCGCCTCTCGGTCCGGTCCCCATGCGTGCTTACCGTCGGTCTGCCTCCCTTGTCGCCGTCGCCGTCGCTGTCGCGTGTCCCGGTCCCCGGCCCCTTAGACTCTCGCTCGAGTCTGTCTCTGTTTCGAGTCCTTTTTTTTTCTCCCTCGCTCGGTCTCGAGTCTCTCGCTCCCCTTCCCTTCGCTTTCGTCCACCGCCCGCTGCGTTCGTGACTCCGCTCGCCGGCCTTCGGCCTCTTCTTCGGTTCCCGCACACCCCTCTCTCTCTTTCCCCTTTCGGTGCTCTCCCTTCGCCCGCGTCTGCTCGCGATGCCGACCGTGGCCTTCGGTCCCGCGGTGGTCGCCCGCCCTCGCGGTCTCCTTCGCCGCACGCACTCGCCCCCTCCCTCTCTCTCTCTCTCTTCCGTCTGGTGGTTCTCTCTCTCTCCCTTGCTCTGTTTGCTCGCTTCCGCTCTTGCTTTCCCCCGACCCCCTCCTTCTTTTCCTCGCTTCTCTCTCTCTCCACCACTTAATTGGCGGTTAAGGCTCGTAATTGGACCCCCAAATGGCTTAATTATCTCTTCATAATTCAGTGAAAATAACCACTGGCCCATATACGACAAGTCCACATCTCCTCCCTTCCGTCCTCTTACGCTACTACGTCCTAACTTATTTTAATATGCCGGCCACGACAATTCTTAATCACCCAACGATTCAGCTCGGATGTAAAAGGGAAGGCAATTTCCTTGATTTTATTTATTCGCCCCAACCTCCAAAGGAATTCTAATGTAATATGTCCGGCCGTAAATAAAATCAGCCACTCAATCCCCCTAGTTGCGGGGAAAATACTCAATAATTCTATGCTTTTCAACTGCTTTCTTTAAAATTCCGGGTATTACAAGGTAATTACTATTTATTTCATAAAATTGATGCCACAAAAAAAATTTTTAAATGTAAAACAAATCACATATTTACACGTAATATGCAAATTAGTAGGAAACATTTCGGGGTATTACATCCTTCCCCCTTAAAATAAGTTTCATCCTCAAAACTTGACATACCTTTAGTTTGGTGTGGATCGCATTAGTTATTCTTTGGTGTAAATTCTTCCCACCAAACTCTTGCCCTTATCATAGTCCTGTCTTCTTATTCGGTGACTAAGAGTTGCTTCCCTCATCTTGATATGGTCTCTTTTAGGTAATTACTATTTATTTCATACTCTAAATATTTTTTTATACTAATTTTGTTTTAGGTAATTACTATTTATTTCATAAAATTGAGGCCATAAAATAAAATTTTTAAATTCAAAATAAATCACATATTTAGATGCAAATTAGTAGGTGAAATTTCGAGGTGTTATACTTCACCAATGGATTTCCTTTGTGAGAAGCCAATAACCGAGCCAATAGGAGGGTGACCACTTGGTTCCCGAGTGACCAACCAAAAATTGCCTTGATGAGCTGGAAAGTTACTACTTGTTTTGTCGATTTTACTGGCTATTTCCTTTCAGCAGCTTATATTTATGTTTGCCTTATGTATTAACCTCTTTTTATCTTATAACTTCTTTTAGTTTAACTTTACATGTACTTTACTAAAGTGTATTTTAAGCATGTAATTAGGAGCTTGGCTGCAAAATAGCCTCTTCTCACCTGCTTGTAATCAATTGTCTGATGAATGAAATGGCAAAGCTTTGAGCTTTCCCCTTGAAATCACTTAAGCAACTTGGTTGTTTTAGAGCAGGAACTTTAATTTGGTGTAGGTGGCTTTATCCTTTAAACACTAGAACGTGTTCCTTAGGTTGGGTGGTGGTTTATCCTTTATCTTAGCCTTCGATTGAGTGGTGGTGTATCCTTTGTCTTAGTCTTAGCTCAACTGTGTAAGAACCACGACATGTCCCCCTATGAGGGACCTACATTAGGACCGAGCTTCCCCTTGAATGACGGGGTTTTATTTTGAAAATGAAAATAATTTTTGAAAGATTGATAATTTTAGAAATGGGGATGAATCTCTTATTAGAATTTTCGATTTTAATAACCTAATTTAAAATAAATCAAACAAAGGCGATTGACGATTTTTATTAATCATTTTATTTTAGAAACTATTGCTAGAAGCCTTGGAATATTATTTCACAACTATAAAAAACAGGATCAATTTATTCTTGCCGCAAGGCTTTTAGGCCAAACCAAGGTAAAGCTTGGACCAAAGCTTTGCCAGGTGAACGTTTGGCGCCAGCAAGAGCCGATGCACGTACGAGTCGTTGGTGCCGGCCATGGGCCGTGAATGAGGTGGTCAATCTCGAGTCCATGGCTTGGCTGTCAGAAAATAATTTTTTGTTCTTTTCGATCGATAATGCTTGAGGAGCGAATTAAAAGGAAATAGAAAAACAAAATAGAGTTGTCGAGACAGTTTTAGGAATAAAACTTACAAAAATAAAGAAATACTCTTCCAATCTTAGTATGGGAAAATTAAGCTTCAAAGAGGTTTGAAAAGATGACTTCATCGGTATAGAACCGAGAATCTAGATTTGGGGGCAAAGGTACGAAACGTAGGGATAAGCCCTTTCGTTTCGGCATCAAGAGACGACCTTTACTAATTCGAGAAGTTAGTCTAAAAATGTGATAAAAGCGAGATATGAAAGCAATAAAAAAGATTAATAAAGGAAAACGAAAGGAAAAACAAAAGAAAGCAAAAAGAAAACAAAAGATTACATCGGGTGGGAAGGAATTAAAAGCGATTACATTTTTCTCCACAATATCGAAAGCAATAAATAATGCAAATTAAATAAACCATAATAGTTGAAGGTAGATTTGGCTCCCTTAGGTTGTCCTACCTGTCGATCCGGGTCTTAAATCGGATTTGTAAGCATGATGGTGGTAAACTAGAAGTGGCTTTTTGTGAATTTTTGTGAAGGTGAGAGGATGTATGTAACTGGTGAAAATTAAGGATCGAGCGTTGCAAAATGTAGTGGGGAGTAGCTGAAAGGAAACTAAGAGATCAAAGTAAGTAAAACATTCAGTAGCTCTTAGTCAAGTTTCAGCGAGAATTTGGCGACTTAACGCCGGCCATTCCTCCAAAATGAGAGACTAAGCGCTCTATTTATAGGAAAAAATTAGGTCACAAAATTACTTACGATTTAGCTTAAGCTGTCGTTTACATAAAGCGGAAAATCGGCCAGCAAAATCATAAAAACCGAACCAAATCCATCTTAAACCGGGATCCCAATAATAGTGTTGAGATACACGATACTGGTCAATCAATAACATTGTACGGTCTTAGCCTCCTTCCATGTTGCAGGCTAAACTCCGGAGCAAAACGCAGGTGTTTCAAGGAAAAGTCTCCTAAAACATGACGCCGGTCAAGAACGACGTCATTTTGTGAAAGTGAGCTATGTGTCTCGGTTGGACGCTTGGAGAAAAACGTAGCATTTTCGTGATGTTTTCCACGAAAGCGGCGCCGATGAATATGACGTCGTACGAACGAAATCAGCTCCGTGTAGCTATTGGACGCCGAAGATGAAACGCAATGTTTTGAGTGTAGCAGAGCCTTATGTGTCGCGGCGGCCATTGTTGACTTTGGAGCGTTGACCGGGCTTGGACCGGTCGAAAGAAATGGGTTTTTGGATTGGCTAAAAGAAAATAAGGTATATTTTTGGTGCTAAAGGGTTTTTTGTTGTTCGCTGGTGTAGGGACCACGGCCTCGGGCCCACTGGGACCTGGGACCGTACTTCCCCACAATTGCCCTTTGGCTTAAAGGTTTTTATAAGGTGAAGAATGATTTTACGGTTTTGAAGATGCATTTTTAATAATGGGGATGAATCTTTTATTAAGATTTCCGAATTTATTAAATCCGATTTAGGCAAAGTTTGAATGGCGATTTTATTAATCTTTTTAATTCTATAATTTATTTTCAAAATTCTTGGGATATTATTTACTAATTAAAGGACAAATAAAAGCTACGGTTTTGGTCCTGTCGTGAGGCTTTAGGGCCGGATTGGTGTGAAAACACCAATGCGGATAAAAGCCTCACCGCCGACTCACTCGGTGCGGCGAGCAACGTGCATCCAGCGAGGGCGGGTGTCGGCCTAAGGTCGGGGCTGAAGAGACCAGCCTCGGCTTCCGCCCGGTTATCGGATCCGAACCAATTTCTTTTATCCCTACAATCGGAATATACTTGGGATACAAATTCAATAAGAATAAAGCATAAAATAAGGGAGTCGCCAGTCAATTTTAGGATGAAAACTAACAAAAACAGAAAACTTGCTCTTCTAATCTTAGCATGGGAAAACTAAGATTAAAAGAGGCTAAATTGACTCCATCGGTCTTTGAACCGAGAATCGGATTCAGGGCGAGGGTATGAAACGTAGGGAAAACTCTTACATTCCACCCTTCGAAGATGGCCATTACTAGTTTGAGTAATGAATTAGAATATTGTAAAACAAACAAGCAAGCGACATGCTACAACGATAAATAAAAGCAACCAAGCGGAATTAAAGAAAAAGCAAAAAGAAAGTTGTAAAGACCGCGATAAAGAAAAGAACAGTGGAAAATTAAAGATTACATTAGGTGGGGAGGAATTAAAAGAAACGATTACATTTCTTTAAACACAATACGAAAGCGATAAATAAAACGTAAATTAAATAATAGTTTGAAGGTGGACTAATTGCCCTTAGGTTGTCCCACCTTGCCGATCCGGATCTCCACACCAGATCTCTTTATGCAAGCTGCGACAAACAAAAGAAAAGGGGCTTGTTTTGATGAATTGTGCGAAAGGTGAATATGTCGAGAATTGAAAAGATCAATTGCATACGTGCCCGGAGGTCGGAATAATTGAATATTCTTTAGCTCTTTGCATGGATTCAATGGCGGTAAGAGGGAAAGATGCATGTTTGAGATTGATTTTGGCGTTTAAATATGAATGCTCTGGTTAGCTTTCTGCAAGCATAATACTTAGGAGAAAGCCGTCCTCGGAATGAGAGCCAAGGCTCTCTATTTATAAGAGAGGACCTAGGTTATAAATGACCTAGAGTTTGCCCTCGGTTAGCCGTCCAAATAACTCGATAATAAATTGGGCCAATATCTCAAGAGATTGAACTGGATAAGGAAGCGATAAAATCGGATAGAACCCGGTTCACAAGACCAGCTAACCGGGCGCTCCTAGGGTTTCATGCCCTAGCGTGTCTCCAAGGGATTCTCCAAGTCAAATGCAGCGTTTCGCTTAAATCATCGGGGTGGTAGGCATTGGCCACGACGTTATTTTGAGGGGAAAAGCTCCTAGTCTAGTGTGGACTGTCTTGTGGAGCTTAAACGCGAGCACTTTGATACTCGTGATCATGAAATGCAATGCTTTAATACCGTCTTCGTGTCTTCGACTCCTTATCTAATTGGACGAAGTAAAATACAGTATTTTGAACTTGGAATTTCTCGGTACGTAACACTTGGACTCTGTTGTCTCTGAAGGCTTAGCCCGGTTCTTGTATCGCCCAAAAGAAAAGGGGATTTGTGGACAAACCCAAGGCAAAAGGTCGTTTATTTGATGCTCGAGGGTTCTTTTTGGTTTACTTGGCTGATGTTGCACCAATCAATCATATTTCGAGATCCAAATTCTCAAAGAGGAGTCGGGATTTCATCATCGGGCCAATAGAACAAAGTACAAAAACAAAGAGATAAGAGAAGACACTTTTTAGGTGTCTACAATTAGCCCCTACTTTGACCAAGTTTAAAAAGACGAAGGTCAAAGTAGAAACTAAAGGATACTTACCTCGATTTTTTATGAGGTATTGTGTGATGCTTGGAAGGTTATATTCAAACCTGAACTCTAAAATGGGACCTGGATCATGATGCATGCATTCGAAGTCCGGTAAGAAGATCTTAAGCTTGGGTTGATAAGAGCCCGAAGCTTGGTATATTTTGATGCTTGAAACTTTGATCATTTGTTGATCCGAAGCTTGGCTAATACTTGTTAGCGCATAATCGAATTTATAAAAATTTAGTGTTTTACCTAAATAATTCATTTAAAAACAGACTAATAAAACTGTTCGAAAAAGTCGACTAGTGGGCCGGAAACTCCCACTTGCATGCGAAGGGGACAAAGGTCACATGCCACGGTTTGACAAAGCTCCATAAGCTAGGTGGGTAGGCTAGGCTGCAAAGGCTGTCATCAATGGGAGCTCTCGGCTCCTCATGGCCGACACCGCCAGCCTTTAGCAGACGTGGTCCCCGATGTGCCTGCCGCGATTCTCTTGGTTCCCCACTACTTGCTTGAATCTTGTCTTATGTGGTTGGCTGCCTTGATCGAATTTGCCTATAAAAGGAGATGCTCGGTGTGTTTCACTATTCTTCATCCATTTTCTTGTTACCTTCGTTTTTGCTAGCTGATTTCTTGATAATCCTTATATGTAGGCCAACTTCCATCCTTGGGCCTAACTCTAACTTCCTCAAAGTGTCCTTATGGCACGAGAATTGAGTGAAATAAGGATCTTGTTTGAAGGTCCTTTTGGGTTTTGTTGGTATCTTGGGAAGAGGGTCACTCCTCAAATCCGGGTTCACGTGTGGCTTCCATTTGTTCCGATCGATCCACCTCGACCATGTTCTATTTTCGTTCCCTTTATCCAAATGAGCAAGGGGCTGCTATGGTGGGGTATCCGTTTACCTCATTTTTGAACTTGAACACGTCTCATGCCCATCATGCGACACGAATCATGACCCCATTGGTGAGTTCTCAACTCTCTCTCTTTATCATAACTTGAATTTCTTAAGTGGAAATTAATCTTCATCTCCCGACACCTCACTCCTGCGGACATCCATATCTTTGAGTCTTGATGTGGATGTTACTCTTCCTTGGGGACCTCTCGTTTTGTAAGAATTCTTGAAATCCCGTAAGAGGAATGTGTTGGGCATCCCTTTCCTAGGAATTGGCGAGGGGTAAGAGTTTTATGCTCTTCTCTTTTAGTTGTATGCTAAAAGTACTTTTGGCTAACACCATGAGATAAACTTTGCAGCATAACCGGGAGCAATCTAGAGCCATGTCCATCGGATTTAAGTCCGCTCTCCGGGAATCCAAAACTTCCTAACCGGGCGATCTTTCTTTAATTTCGGGTAAATTTTTTATTAATGGAGTGCTAATTTTATTGAGCTTTTAGTGATTTGCTAAATGCTCATTTGATCTTGTAGAGGCGTCGATCTAAAGCACCTCCCTTGGTAGTCTTCCTGGTGTACCCGAGACATAATCTTATGCCTATGATCAACAAACACCTTCTAGTAGTAATGCCGGACAAGGTTCTTCACGGCGCTCTTCATAGCGTGCGCATCATAGGAGTGCTTCCGAGGCAGGACCTAGCACTTCCGGGCGTAGTGCTTCGATGCAAGACCTAGCTATTCCGGGAAGCGTTTAAACATCCTACCCTTGTAGGCCTTCGACGATTCACGAAATCCTCTTCACTTCCCTCGTCTTCTAATAGCAGGCCGACCCATGAAGCTTCTCAATCTTGGGACCACGGAGGTAGCTCATATGAGGGTAATGAAGGTGGTCGGTTCTCTACATCGGTCTTGGAGGACTATGGGAATTACATCTCCGATGATGACTCCGGTGACGATGCTTAGAAGACTCCTTGCCGCTTACGTACGCTATCGATTAATGAGTCCCTTGTAGGGTGTTTGTTTATTAATGGATTATTTTCTTTGTAATGAGGACTCTTATGCAATGGGATGAGATGCAAGACTCGATTCTAAACAATGCGTTCTTTTATTTAATACGATGCACAAATCCTAAAAACTTTTAAAGACAAAGCAAAGAATGCACTAGCCCCCATTCCCCAAAAAGAATATAATTAAAAGAAAAAGGAAAATCTCAAGTGCATGGTCCAAAATAACTACACGGTTTGCGAGTATGGGCTGAGGCGAGAAAATAACAAATGGCCTAAGGAGTGCTTGGGCCAAGAAAAATCGTGAGAACTAGTCCGCCCAAGGCCATGGCCGGCATCTACCACTCGGTTAAACCCGAGTGCATTCGTGATTGCTCGGTGATCGAGTTGCGAGTAGGACTCTAAGAACTCCAAAAACCCCTATGAATAGGATCCACTTACGTTGCTAAAGCGAGATACCACATCCAAGAAAACCTTCGCCACCCCAAACTAAAAGCATACCATGTCTACATTCTTCCGCTTAAAATAAACATGAATTTCATGACCGAGTTAACAGGAAGGATGTATGAGATGAGTAACGTGGATAGATCCAGGTTAACCAATTATGGGCTGAATGTCCTTTTCAAGCATTCACCAGGTGAAGGTTTAGTGGACTTTCTTAAGAGTCGTTGTGGCCTATTGGGATCCTCGCCACCACGTCTTTAGGTTTGGGGATAAGGAACCGTGTCCCTACCTAAAGAATTCGATGCCATACTAGGCGGTTTTAGGCGAAGAAAACCAACTACACCTAAATCTTCGGAAATCTTCACGAGACTTACAAATACTTGCTGAAGCCGAGCAATAAGAGTCTAGGGTGGATTCTTATTGGGAAGCGAGTAAATATGACCAATCTTATAAAACATTATCAAAGCATGCTTGCCTATGCCGAAGCCACCATCATCCTAAGACAGCGAGCTATTATCACCTGTCCGGTAGGAGGCCAAGGAGATTTGGCACCAACGCCCGCTGTTCACGTCAAACACATCTAAATTTTTATTTGATTTTGCTCTGTTGGGCCTAAAAGATTAGACCTTGATCGTGTATGGCGCTAATACTTTTGATTCATCCGTGAAGTGCAAATTTGGTTAATGGAGCACCTAAAGTTGATTCAAGCTCCTCCAAAATTGATACATAGCGACTCACTTCGGCAAGAAAAGCAAAACGTGGTTGTAGTTGATCACCCGACTTCTTGGTGGGAAGAATACCTTAAGAATCACAACAATGACCTTCTTTGGTATGTGAAGCACTTGAAGGTGTCCCAGGTCAAAACACATACCTCGCAACACCCTTTCATATGTCTACTGGGCCTAGAAAACAAGATCGTACTACTTCCCTAGCCGTGTGTTGCGGCAGATGGGAAGGGAGAAAATAATACCTTTATTGAACCGTATTCGGCCAGCCACCTTTGAATTGTTTCAAAGGGTATGGTAGCTCTACTCGGACCAAGTCATGGCCCGAATACTGGAGGAGTTTGCCGAAGTCGGTTAATTTTGCCGCTCCACCAGGTAAGATCCGACTAAGTACAAACGGACCTTGCCAATTAGGCTTAAATTTCCCTCGTGGATCTTGAATTGGTTCTCTTATCTCTTTAAGGACCAAATCCTCAATTTGCAGATTTTGAGGCTTAACTTTCTTATTAAATGCTCTAGATATAAAGGCCTCGTTATATTTGGACATTATGCATAGCATTGAGTTGCCTCTCATCCAATAATACTAACTCCTCATAGCGTGCTTCCACCTATTCTGTTTTTAGAATCTAGCTCTCAACAATTATCCTTAATGAGGGAATGACAATCTCGATTGGAAGGACTGCTTCCATGTCATAAACTAGAGAGTAAGGTGTTGCTCCTGTAAAGGCTCTAGTAGAAGTTCTATAGCCCCATAAGGTGAAAGACAATTTGTCGGGCCAATCCTTATAAATAATCGCCATCTTTTCCACTATCTTTCGAATATTCTTATTAGCAACCTCGACTGCTCTCGTTAGTCCGAGGGCGATATGAGGAAGACTAATGACGTTGGATTTTGTACCTTTCTAACAAATTTGCCACTTCCTTCTTAAAATGGCTACTATGATTCTTATCAACTCGTGGGGCACCCCATAACGACGGATATATTTTGGGTAATGAATTTGGCTACTTGTTTCGACGTCAAAGTTGCATAGGAAGCCGCCTCTACCCATTTTGTGAAGTAGTCGTTTGTTACTAACACAAATTCATGACTCGCTGTTCCTTTAGGGGTCACCTTGCCAATAACGTCCTGTTCCCCATATTGAAAATGGCCAGGTGAAGCTAACATTGTGAAGAATGATGGTGATTGGTGTTGTAAATTTTCATACACCGACATTTATGTCACCTTATACCAAAATCATGATAGTCCGACGCCATGGTCGAGCTGTAATAACCGAGTCTCCGAACCTTCTAGACCAGCATCCACCATTAATATGAGGTCCACATTCTCCACCATGAATCTCCTCTATGAAGCATTTTGCTTCATGTTGATTCACACAAAGTAAGCTAATCCTAGAATTAGTCTTCTTGAACAGTTGCCCCCGATTGAAGAAGAATTGGGCAGCCAACATCCCGATGGCTCATTGGGCTCTAGGTGTGAAGTCCAGGGGATACTCTTGTTTATCCGGATATCGATGAATGTCATTATACCAAGTAGTATGGTCAGTATTAGAGACTTCTAATGTACAAATGTGTGTAGCGGGATTCCGTTGCTCAATGTGAATGGGCATTGAATGAATATCGGTAGGGATTTTGATCATGGATGCTAACTTAGCTAGTTCATCCGCAAATTGGTTATCATCCCTAGGAAGGTAAGTGAAAAAATGCTCTTAAAGTGCTTAGATAATTCCGTCGGATACGCTTGGTAGGGTGCCAAGGCTTCACTATGTACAATCCACCTTTGCGAAATTTAATTGATGATCAAACCGGAGTCACCAAAAACCCCGATATTCTTGACCCCGATCTTTATAGCAGCCTTCAAGTCTTGTGATGAAGCTTCGTACTCTGCAATGTTGTTGGTGACTTTGAAGTCTAGTTTGATCGAAATGGGAGTATGTGCTCCCTCCGGTGAAACTAAAACAATTCCTACTGCAAAGCCCATCTAATTGGATGCGCCATCGAAGTACATTGTCCAAACGTACACCTCTACTTGTAAAATGTCTTCGTCCGAAAAGTCAAGGTGTTTCGGTCGCGATTTAAGCACAGGGAGATCAATTAAGAATTTTGACACTATCCTTCTTTTTATCACTTTTTGAGAGGCAAACTTGAGTTCAAATTGTGATAGCATGACGATCCATCACGCTATCTTACTACCGATAGTTGGTTTCTCAAGTATGTACTTAATAGGATCCACAGATGCCATCACATGTACCATATGGGCTAACATGTAGTGCCTGAGCTTCTTAGTAGCCTAGACAAGTGCCAATGATGTCTTCTCTAATGGCGTATATCTAGTCATGGCTCCTATAGCCATTTCCATTATGGTGAGATACAGGAGTAAAGATTTCCTAATTGGGGTGGAACTAACATTAGAGGACTAGACATGTATTATTTAACCTTCTCGAATGCTTGTTGGCACTTGACATCCGAAATGGGCTCGCATCGTTTCTTTAACTTCTTGAAAATAGGTTCACATACCATAGTCGGTTTTATATAAAATTACCGAAATACTATAAACGTCCTAGGAAACCCCTTATCTCTTTTTCTGTGCTTAGCGGAGGGATTTCTTAAATGGATTTGATCTTGGATAGATCAACTTCAATTCCTCTAGGACCGACAACATAGCCTAGCAGTTTATCCGAGGTTACTCCAAAGGCACACTTTTGAGGATTAATGTGCATGTTGGATTTCTTGAGTCTATAGAGGAATTTCCTTTGGCTGGGTCGGTGCGCTACCCTATCTTTGGATTTTATCATCATATCGTCTACATAAGTTCAACTTCTTTATGGATCATATGGTACGTAGCACCGGCATTCTTGAGCCCAAATGGTATCACCACATAACAGTAAGTTCCCCATTGAGTGATGAAGGTCATCTTTTCTATATCTTCTTCAACCATCTTTATTTGATTATCCCAAGCATAACTCGTCCATGAACGAGAGAAAGGCATGATTGCTGTATTATCTACAAGGACGTCGATATGAGGTAATAGAAAATTATCATTAGGACTGGCCTTGTTCAAATCCATGAAGTCGACGCACATGAACCCCGCCATTTTTCTTCGGGATCGGAACTATATTTTCTACCCACCGAGGATAGTGAACCACCTTGATGAACCCAACCTCTAACTGCTTTTGAACTCGAAGACTCGGACTTTTACTTACTCGTTTCGAGTTCCATCATAGAATCAGGTATAAGACTTCATCTCTTATAGGGTTTTGACTTCAAGTCATTCCATGCCTCTTAGAAACTTTTCCGAGTGATATAACATTTCTTCCGAGTGTTATAGAAACTATTATGCCGTTTTCACCTGACTCGATTGACTCGGAAAGCATACTTCTATATGCTACTTCTCACTCGGTTCCGAGTAACTCAACACTCGGATATATCGCATAATTCAAACACTATCTTTTCCGCGCTCTAAGTCGAGTCCGACTTCATGTTTCGAACAATACATTGTTCCAAGTTAGCATATTTTAGTTTGAATTTCGTTTAGTCTAGATCAAGTCTGTTTACTCGATATTCTTTATCCGACTTGATTGCCTACTAGATTGACTAAGATGGAATTTTGAGTTTCATGGATATTAGACTTAGAAAATTCCATTTCTTTTCCGACCCGGATAATTATCTCTTAATTATCTTAATTATAATATTATCTCGTGTCTAATCTTGGACCAAAGTATTTTATACTTTGAGAACTAAATTGATTTACTTTTGTAGGTTATTCAAACGAGGCAATCCTAATTTTAAATACAAAAGTAATCGGCTTCAAAACGTCAAATCACCAGCAGACAAGGCTTTTTCCACATCCGACCTAGCACCGGACAATCGTGTCGGGGTTGTTTGTTTCCAAAACTGCAAATCTGCAATACTAAGCTCAACGGTGGCTTCCACCTTATTTTTTCAAGACAACACCAGTGGCTTTGGGACTTCCAAAGGAGTTAAGAACCATTACCCAACGTTCATATCTCAACGGATATTTTCGAGTGACTCGGAAAATCATCTACAACAGATCTCAAAGGATTTCCAGTTAGAAGATGGACACAACGGCTATGCTTCGCTTGGTCATCTATAAATAGAAGCCAACTTTCAAGACTTGAAGATTGCCGACCCTATTGTTAACATACATACTTGATCAAAAGTCATTGTATTCATTCTCAATCTTCTACTTACAACTCCAACTCGTATTTCATAACTTTATGAGTTGTAAGGTCTTGTACTTAGTAGCAAACACTTTCTTTCCTACTTTCTAAGTAAGGTCCCTTGACTGAGCTGTAAGGGTTAACTCAGCTCAGTTGTCCCTAACTCGTAAGGGTTATCTCGGTTAGGAAGTACTAGATCGGATAAGGGAATTTCGAGTCTAGGAAAAACCTGTAAGAAGTTGTTTAAGGGAGCAACTTGGGTCAAGTCAGTCTACTGTATTTTGTGGACTCAAAATAGTGGATTTGACTTTGTGCTTGGATTAGCACGGTTCGTGGTTTTCTCGCCCGGGAGGGTTTCCACGTACTTTCGTGTTATTATTTTTCCGAGTGCATTCTAGACTCGGACGGGTTCAAAGTTTCTGTTTAATCTGTTTCTTCATTCTTCACTGAATTCGGAGTTAGTACATTTCGAGCTCATCCACGACTCTTACTCACCTCGGATTCACATCTATATTAAATTTCAAGCAAATTTCATCATCACCCTATTCAACCCCACCTATAGGGTGACTTAGCCTCTCCCCGAGCAAACCTTCAATTGGTATTAGAGCCTAGCCTTTCAGAAAAGGATCTAAGCATGCAAAGGTCTAAAGATCAAATGGTGCGGAACAACGGAGAGTTCGATGAAGGAAGATCTTCCAGCAGACCACCAAAGTTCAAAGGATCCAACTTCGTGCACTTGGAAGAAACTTATGGAATGTGGGACACCCTGTTCAACACTTATGAAGTTACAAGCCGAGTCGGACAAGCGAAGATAAGCCAATATCTTCATAAATATGAGCTATTCAAGATGGAGCCGAAGAAAACATCACTCGGATGTTCATTCGATTTACAGAGATTACCAATAATCTCAAATCTCTAGGTAAAAAGATTTCCTACGAGGAAATGTGCGGAAAGATACTCGAAGTCGACCCAAGAAAAATGGGGTCCCAAGGTGACAGCTATCGAAGAGGCTCGGAACTTGTCTCTACTGAAGCCGGACGAACTTATTGGGAAGCTTCTCACCCATGAGATCCACCTAGATGAGGAGGATGCAGAGGTCGAGCACCAAAAAAACATTGCACTCGAAAGCCTCGTAAACCAGAGAAATAGATCCGTGTTCATCCGACTCGAAGAGGATCCCATGGCACTTATTGCTAGAGGCTTCAAAAGAAGGATGAAGCACAAGAGATGGGATAAGAAGCCAAAAGAAGAGTTCTATAAGAAAGACAAGAAGGATAGAAAAGGTAAATACTCTTCTCCTTCAAAGTTATCCTTGATTAAGAACTCGGATGCTTTGAATGTGGTAGCAAGGAACACATAGTCAAAGACTCGTCCAAAGAGAAGAAGGGACAGAAAGAAGAAAAAGGCTATGATGGCCATATGGAGTGATGAGGACTCATCGGAAGATGACAAGTACTCGGATGACTCAAAGTGTCCGATGGCACTTTCGACTCGAAGCGAAGCAAAGTCGGACTCGGATCAATCGAGACAGTGAGGAAGCTAATCCTCAAGAGGTAATTGAGTACTTTCTCAAATTCTCCAAAGCCGACTTAGCGAAGTATATTTTCACTTTGGAAGAAAAGTCCAATTCCGATTCTTCTCACTTTAAAAACAACTTGAGTCAATTTCCTCCGAGAGCATTTCTTTAAAAAATGAGTTGGAAAAGCTGAGACTCACACTCGGAGAACACAAGACTAGTGCTCAAATCAATGAGACCGAGTTTGAGTTACTCGTAAAAGAAAATGAGCAGCTAAAGCTAAAGCTCAATGAATCTCAAGATCTTGTTTTAAAATTTACCCAAGGTCAGAAAAACTTTGACATGCTCTTGGGATCTCAACGTGTCTCCTTTAGAAAGGAAGGTCTTGGTTTTAAGAAAGAGGAAGAATCCAATTCTTACTCGGAGCTTTTCAAAAGGATTCCAGAACTGTAAAGTTCAGGAAAGTTGAGCACAGTCCCACTCATAAAAATGAAAGAAGGACCGAGCCTAGACCAATTTATAGGAGAAAATCATCTTCATCATTTTCCAAAAGAAAAACCTTTCAAAAGAAAGAGACACAGACTCGGTTCTCTAAACGAAGACTCGGAATCGGACTAGACCCAAAGTCATTCAAATCTGGGTTCCGAAAAACCTTCTTCCTTAGAAAAGAACCACAGTAAAGGGTGTTACTGGGTTCGTTGGAGGAAGTGAGAAGGGTTAGTTTGTTTCTGTTTTGTAGGCTACTCAAAAAGACCAAAAGGGCATTGGTACCTTGACAAGTGGATGTTCACGCCATATGTCGGGAGACTCGGGACTCTTTTCCGAGTTAGAAGAGTTCAAAGGAGGAAAAGTCACTTTTGGAGATGACAGCAAAGGTAAGATAATTGGGATAGGCAAGATTGGAAAGGGAAGCAATCTGGTCAGCCCAGTTTACCTTGTCAAAGGATTAAAGTACAACTCGCTTAGTATCTCTCAATTGTGTGATAAAGGTCAAGGGGTAAGATTCACTCAAACCAACTGCTACATTTCGATGACACTACCAAGGAGATCAAACTCTCGGGTAAGAGATCAGGTAACACTTATATTATCCCTCTTCTCGACCCGAGTCGAATTTATCTTATTTAAAAGCATCACTTCATGATGACTCATGGATTTGGCATCGTAGATTAGGCCATGTTAGCATGCATACTATTAAGAAATTGGCATCTCATAGTTTAGTCGAGGTTTGCCCAATTGTGCTTTCAAGAAAGATAAAGTTTGTGAAGCTTGCACAAAAGGGAAACAAGTCGATCATCATTCAAATCCCTTATGACAGTTTCCACATCCAAGGTGCTTGAACTGCTACATATGGACATATGTGGTGAAATCCCCGTTAAGAACCTCGGAGGTAAATCATATGTACTTATTATTATTGATGATTACTCACGATTTACCTGGGTGTGTTTTCTCAAGCACAAAAATGAAGCATTCAAGGAGTTCAGCAAGCTCTGCAGAAAAATCCAAGTTAAGTCTCGGACTCGGATCCAGAGAATTCGAACCGACCATGGAAGGGAGTTCGACTACTCGGAATTCTTAGAGTTCTGCGACAAGAATGGTATCTCTCATAACTTCTTAGCACCAAGAACTCCCCAACAGAATGGAGTAGTAAAGAGAAAGAATAGAACTCTTGAAGAAATAGCTAGGACAGTGATGATTGAGCACAATCTACCTTATTATTTCGGGCCGAGGCAATCAACACTCGCAAACTACACATTGAATAGATGTCTCATCAGGCCCATCTTAAAGAAAATGCCATACGAGCTCTACAAAGGGAAGAAACCCAATATCTTATACTTCAAACCCTTTGGATGTAAGTGTTTTGTTCACAACCATGGTAAGGATCACCTGGCCAAGTTTGATGCTTAGTCGGATGAAGGTATTTTTCTCGGGTTATTCATCTCATAGTAAAGCTTATCGAATTTTCAATAAAAGAAATAACAAAGTGGAAGAAAGTATCCACGTTGTGTTTGATGAGCTTGAACAGGAAAAACCAAGTGAATCAACATTCTCAGACCTAAAGCTCAGCAGAGATGATGACCCCGACAAAAATAAGCCTATCAGGAATCAAACCCAACCAGCTCAGAATGAAGTCACTTAGAACGAAGTGACTCGGAATGAGACAACTCAAGAGCCTCGCTCGGAATGATGAAGGACAATCTGGTGAACAAAAGCACTCGGAACAAGCTTCTAAAGATCAAGCAGTTCAGCCTATAGATCTGGTGAATCGGAGAATAGGTAGAGCATTCAAGTATGCTTCTAGTCACCCACTAGAAAACATATTATCTCGATATCAACAAGTGGGGTAAGAACTCATTCCTCTCTTCACAATCTATGTGCATTCACCGCATTCATATCATTAACTCGAACCCAAAAATGCATTAGAGGCCCTAAATGAACCTGAATGGGTAGAGGCCATGCAAAAGGAACTCAATCAATTCGAAAGAAACCAAGTCCGGACTCTGACCAAACGACCTTCCGACCACCCAGTCATAGGTACCAAATGGGTTTTCAAGAACAAACTGGATGAAGGTGGGTTGGTAGTCAGAAACAAGGATAGACTTGTAGCTCAAGGTTACAATTAGGAAGAAAGGATTGATTGTGGAGAAACCTTTGCACTCGTTGCCGAATTGAAGCCATTAGAATCCTGTTAGCATTTGCATCTAGCATGAGTATCAAATTATATCAAATGGATGTTAAGTGTGCTATTCTCAATGGTTTTATCGAAGAAGGAGTCTATGTCGAGTAGCCCCTGGATTTGAAAACTCAGAATTTCCAAATCATGTTTTCAAACTTCAAAAAGCTCTTTATGGTCTTAAACAAGCTCCCGGAGCTTGCTATGAAAGATCGAGCAATTTCTTGGTTCAAAATGATTTTAGAATAGGTCAGATTGACAAGACTCTCTTTATAAAAACCAAGGGGAAAGATTTCCTTACCGCTCAAATATATGTTGATGATATAATTTTTGGAGCCACTAATGAAATTCCGTGTCGAGATTTTTCCGAGTGAATGAGACAGAATTTCAAATGAGCATGATGGGAGAACTCAATTTCTTCCTTGGTCTACAAATCAAGCAAGACAAAAATGGAATCTATGTCCATCAATTAAAGTACACCAAGGAGCTGCTGAAAAAGTATAAACTTCAAGATGCGAAGCATGCAAGAACCCCTATGAGCAAGTAGCTTGAAACCGGACTCGGACGATAAAGGTAAATCAATAGATCGAAACTCTATCAAGGTATGATTGGATCTTTGCTATATCTTACTTTCAGTAGACCAGATATAATGTTTAGTGTCCGCTTATGTGCAAGATTTCAAGCTAATCGAAAAGAATCACATCTCACTACGGTGAAGAGAATATTCGGATATCTTGTAAGGACTCGTAATTTAGGTCTATGGTACTCCGCAGACTTAGAACCGACTCTCACCGGATACTCGGATGCTGATTACACTGGATACAAAGTTGATAGAAAGAGCACCTCAGAGCCCGCCAATTTCGGGTCAATCCTTAATATCTTGCCACTCAAAGAAGCAAAATTCAGTAGCTCTATCAACTCGCCGAAGCCGAGTATATTGCGACTGGAGCACGTTGTGCTCGGATCTTCTGGATAAAACAACACTTGAAAGATCCGGGACTCTCTTTCTAATAAGTTCCAATCAAGTGTGATAATCGGAGTGCAATGAGCATCACCAAAAATCCAGTTTAGCACTCAAAGACGAAACATATTGAGGTCGGTATCATTTCTTAAGAGACCATTCTGAGAAAGGTGATATTGAACTTCAATTCATTCCTACTAATCTTCAATTAGCTGATATCTTTACTAAGCCTCTTGGTGAAGATCAGTTTTGATTTATTAGGAATGAGCTTGGTATTTTAAATGCATGATTGTATGTTCTATGTGATAAATTTCATTGTTTGATTTTGTGTGTGCGCTTACAATTTTTTTAAATAACCATTAGTTCAGCTTGATTTAGTGATACTGAGCCAATAGTTATTATTTGTTTCCAGTTTCGAGTCATTCGAAACCAAGCTGAGTCAAACTCGGACTTTGAGAAAATGGACTTAAAATATCCGAAATCATCTCTAGACAAGTGGAGAATTTCGGAGTTTATTTTTCAAAATCCTTAGTTTTCTTTTCTCTCTCGTGCGATGTGATCGACAACTAGCCGTTGAGAGATAAACTGCTGGAATTCTAACCGTTGAAGAGAGAACCATCACACCGGTCGAGGTGACTCGCTGAAAGAGCCGAGTCGAACGGATCATCGAAGGTCGTTTATTTTCTTTTAAATAGCGCCTATTCTCCTTCATTTCTTTACTTTACTCGTCGCATACTCTCTCTCTCTCTCTCTCGTAATCAAATCCTCGTGATCAAGTGCTCGTGATTAAAGCGACACCTCGTGTTCTCAAGCTTCGTGAAGATCATGTCAAGTAAGCTTCGTCGCTCTCAAACTCTTTTCTCTTCTACTTTTTCATCTTATCTTTCACTCTCTTCGAGTCTTCTACTCTCTCTAAAGTTTATCCTCTCTCTTTTCTTATCAAAAATGCCGAAAAGAGGTTCTCATCCCGATTTTCTTGGCTCGCCACAAAGAAACCCCGAACCAAAAGCCAAGAAGGCCCCTCAAATTCTAAACCTATTGTCACCCAAAGATCTTGCGTTGGATGATAAGTTCTTCCCAACCACCAAATTTTCGTGGTTGCCTCACATCTAATCAACTGGGTTGATAATTTTCTTTGTTTCAGCGAGTTCATCTACCCCGAACTCGTATCTAAGTTTTATATTCATCTCACCGGCTCCGATGGTGTTCTAACCTCCGTGGTTCGAACATAACAGCTCGCATAAATACTTCTCTTCTTCATCGTTTGTTCAAGGTCTCTTCTCTCTTCCGGAACAAAGCAATCCAATCCCCTTCATTAAGGTCACTGACAACTTCTTTGAAAAGCATGCCAAAGAGTTCCCTAGGTCACGCAAAAACTTTTCCGTGACCCAACTAAAGTCGAAGCTCGTCTTCTGTGCTTCTGCCGACGAGAACCTTCTTCTTACAAGCACTCTAGTAAGGAGAACCCCAACTCCAAGCACCTTAAAGCACTCTTTGATATTCTAGAGGGCTACGAAGTAGACCTCTTTCCTGCCATAATTGAGCAAATAGCCACTGTGCCAGCTCGGACTCAAAACAAGAAGAACACCCCTCTTCCTTTCGGTGCTCTTCTCACCCTTGTCTTCAAACATTTCAAAGTTCCTCTTCCCTCGGATCCGACCGAAGTTTCTAAGGCTGCCATTGTAGTGGACAAAAAGGAACTTCGGGGTACGGTACCAGGAAACCAAACCTGGTGTCCGGGTTCACAGCTCGTAGCCGAGGCCATCTTCTCCACCTTAGACATAGAAAGACACTCCTCTTTCTCTTCCTGCTCCACCTGGTGGTGCTTCCACCTCAGGTCCTTCTAAGACTCTCTTTTCCATTTTGTCCACTACTTTCATGGACAAAATCTCCTCTGTGGCCTTGGAACTCAAGGACCTCCTCCGGTCATTCAAGACTGTCTTCCAGTCTATGACGATTAACTAGAAAACCACCCGATCTCATCTCCGAGAGCAACAGGATGTGCTCCTGAAGATGAAGGCTCAGTGAAGGAGCAGAGGGAGCCGATCGAGCTTCTTCAGGAGAGACGATCCAAAGCAGCTTAGGATCAAGAAGACTCGGACACTTGTGAGGAATCCTCGAGCCCTACCAAGTCCTCCTCGGACGAGAGGAGAGGATGAAGAATAAGATCAAGAAGAAGCGAAGAGCCTATGACCGATGCAGCTCTTTTCGAGCCTCGGTGAGCCGAAGGCCGTGGCGACCAAGAAGGACAAGAAGCAACAACCGAGGGTACAAGTGCTCCTAAAGCTCAACCAGAAGTGATAAGCTTAAACAGCGAGTCTGATTGGGTCGAAGACCTTGCTGCACAAGGACAATCCGCAGCAGGTCAACTTGAGCACACCTCTCCAAGTAGTTCAGGATGAACCTCCGGATTCCCTCGTTCCGAGTCGGCCACTCAGAACCGAGCCTTTGCCAAAGATCCCTATCCTCCCTCCGCCGCGCTCAAGTACATCGTCAAGATCTTATCGCGCCGACGCTCCATTCGTCCTTCGTCCTCAACTCGGACAAACACATCCCCTCCTTAATTTCTTTGTTTTTTTTTTACGAGTGTTTTAATTTTTTTTTTGTTTTTGCTGAAAGGCAAGGGGGAGAATAGATAGAAAAATAAATAGATGTCTTGTTTAGGGGAGTTTCTCTCACCCCTTTGTAATATATTTTATGTGAAGTCAATGAGAATGCATTTCGTTCCGATGTTTCGAGTTCATTGCTTAATGCACGTATTTCGAGTTTCCATCCAATATGTTTTCTTGCTTAGCACTGTCATTATAATCAATGCATTTCATTAATAATTTCGTGTATCTGGACTCATGTCTTCTCTTGCTCTGTGAACTATGAAATCTTAAGTTTCTTTCCTGAGCAAGTTTACAAATTCAATCTCTTATCACTAAAAAGTTTCTGTCTAAGTATGGAATGACTTTCATAAAAAGGGGAGATTGAAGACTCAGACTTTTACTTACTCGTTTTTAAGTTCCATCACGGAATCAGGTTTAAGACTTCATCTCTTATCGGGTTTTGACTTCAAGTCATTCCATGCCTCTTAGAAACTTTTCTGAGTTATATAACATTTCTTCCGAGTGTTATAGAAACTGTTATGTTGTTTTCATCCGACTCGATTAACTCAGAAAGCATACTTCTATATGCTACTTCTCACTCGGCTCCGAGTCACTCAAAACTCGGATATATCGCATGATTCAAACACTATCTTTTCCGCACTCTAACTCGAGTCCGACTTCAAGTTTCGTACAATAAATTGTTCCAAGTCAGCATATTTTAGTTTGAATTTTTGTTTAGTCTAGATCAAGTCTGTTTGCTCTAATATTCTTTGTCCGACTTGATAGCCTACTAGACTCGACTAAGATGGAATTTTGAGTTTCATGGATATTAGACATAGAAAATTCCTTTTCTTTTCGACCCGTATAATTATCTCTTAATTATCTTAATTATAATATTATCTCGTGTCTAATCTTGGACCAAAGTATTTTATACTTTGAGAACCAAATTGATTTACTTTTGTAGGTTATTCAAACGAGGCTATCCTAATTTGAAATACAAAAGTAACCGGCTTCAAAATGTCAAATCACCAAGCAGACAAGGCTTTTTCCACATCCGACCTAGCACCGCACATCGTGTCGGGGTTGTCTGTTTCCAAAACTGGAAATCTGCAACACTAAGCTCAACGGTGGCTTCCACCTTATTTTTCAAGACACTACCAGTGGCTTTGGGACATCCAAAGGCGTCAAGAACCATTGCCCAACGTTCATATCTCAACGGATATTTTCCGAGTGACTCAGAAAATCATCTACAACAGATCTCAAACGATTTCCAGTTAGAAGATGGACACAACGGCTATGCTGCTTGGTCATCTATAAATAGAAGCCAACTTTCAAGACTTGAAGATTGCCGACCCTATTGTTAATATACATACTTGATCAAAAAGTCATTGTATTCATTCTCAATCTTCTACTTACAACTCCAACTCTGTATTTCATAACTTTATGAGTTGTAAGGTCTTGTACTTAGTAGCAAATACTCTCTTTCTTACTTACTAAGTAAGGTCCCTTTACTCGAGCTATAAGGGTTAACTCAGCTCAGTTGTCCCTAACTGTAAGGGTTATCTCGGTTAGGAAGTACTAGATCGAGATAAGGGAATTTCGAGTCTAGGAAAACCTATAAGAAGTTGTTTAAGGGAGCAACTCGGGTCAAGTCAGTGTACTATATTTTGTGGACTCAAAATAGTGGATTTGACTTTGTGCTTGGATTAGCACGGTTCGTGGTTTTCTCGCCCAGGAGGGTTTCCACGTACTTTCTATGTTATTATTTTTCCGAGTGCATTCTAGACTCGAACGAGTTCAAAGTTTCGTATTACTGTTTCTTTATTCTTCACTCGAATTCCGAGTTAGTACATTTCGAGCTCATCCCCGACTCTTACTCACCTCATATTCACATTTATATTAAATTTCAAGCAAATTTCATCATCACCCTATTCACCCCCCTCTAGGGTGACTTAGCCTCTCCCTTAGCAAACCTTCAGAACCCCTTCCTTAATCTTCAAAGCCCACTTCGGTGTCATCCTCCTCAATTTCCGCTTAATTGGCTTAGCATCTTCGTAAAGCATGTGTTATGCTATACTTGGATCTATACCCACCATGTGTTTGTAGGACCATGCAAAGACATCTATAAATTCTATAAGGAGCAAAGTAAATTGCTTCGCTCTTCCGGATCCAATGTTTTCCCGATCTTAACTTCATGGGGTTGATCAGCTGACCCTAGATTAATTCTTATTATTCCTCTATTATTGGTGACCGATTTTCATGATCTTCTATAGCTTTTATTAGTTCTTTAGGGATTTCTTGTTCATCATTAGAGGCAAAACAATTAAGAGAAAAAAGAGGCAAGGAGTAAGCGGAAATGATCACTATATTGAATAAAGCAACGAGTACATCGGACTCGAAACGTAATTAGAAATGACATAATTAGGAAAAGAATTGGAAACAATCGAAGGAGAAGTACAAGCCCTAATTCTAGACTTAGAAAGAAAATGCCCTCCTAGGCTGACATCAAATTCCTAGCCCTCCTTAGCGTCAATCCAAGTAACATGCTTGGATCCTTCAATATAAACATCGGTGATGAACTCGGACTGATTGAACTCGGGGTGCGACATAGCTTGTGACAGTGTTGAAATCCCTTCTAGATTACCCTCTTGTCCGAACAAAAGACTGAAAAGATCATGTTTCAATGAGATTGGTCCGATCCGATGTGGACTGTCCCTCTTCAAGGAGGTAAGGTGCTTACTTTTTCGAATATAAAAATCATTAAAAATCTCCGGACCAGGTACTACGATGCCTTTTCCTCGATATAGTTGGGCTTAGGAAAACCATAATAAGGGAAGTTTTCTCCGTCTCTTAGAAACTACCCATTCGAGTATAGGGAAAGGGCTTAATAGAGCGGATCGGGTGTGGTGCAGTCCTCTTTATTTGAATTCCCCACTTGGCTTGAGCTATTTCCTTAGTAGTAAGTTGATAGCCTAGTCCGAATTTTTAGTTACTAGTGGGTTCAAGGGGTGGTAGAGTAGGGTGGTATGCCCTTCACCCTATAACAAGACCCGGAAAATACCCATTCTTCTTAAGCATTAAATGGACACTAGGGTCTTAAATCCATATAGTTCCTTGTCATTAGCATCGTGCTCGTTCTCAACTATGGATTCTTTGGAGGTGATAGTAGCACAAAGGTTATCCTCGTTGACATTTACGATTTAACCTTGATTATCATCTTAACCTTTTAATGTAGTGTAGAAGGCACCGCCCGATGTTCATGAAGCCAAGGGTGTCGTAGGAGTAAATTGAAGGTAGCTGGGATATCTAGGACTTAGAATTCGATGTTCCTTTCCACTGGCCCTATATTGATTGGTAAGGTCATTGTTTCCAAGACTGTTCTTTTAGAATTATCATAAGCTCGAAGATGGACAGTCCATTTAGAGAGTTGTTGCTCCTAATTCCTAACCTTCTAGCAGCTTCTCTAGGGACGTACATTTACTATTGATCCATTTTCTACCAAGGTTAGGGGAACAAACTTGTTGATGCAAGTTATGGTTAAGTAAAGGGCATTGTTGTGTGCAATACCTTCTTCCGGGAGATCCTTCTAATCAAAGTTAAATATTCCATCCCCACTCGTTAACCGAGTCCTACCACTTCCTCTAGCGCGGTTTCGGGGAGACTTCGATCTTACCGAGTGCATCGATTAAAGCTCTGTCTATGTTTTTGAAAAGCACATATTAATTGTCAAATCTAGATATTGGCTTCTAATTTCTAACATTGCTTAAGGATTAGGTCTTCTTCCTTTGTAGCTTTAGGCTCTTTTGGGGTTTCCTGAGCTCGTTGTGGACCTAAGGGTGCATTGTGTCATCCAAATCTAGTAATTGTAGGACTTTTAGTATCTCCCCAAAAGTCTTCTTCTTCTAAGGGTGGTGTGCCCCATAGGTCGTCACTATTTTGTCGCTATTGCTTCTTGTTTCGTAGACATCTTCTTTATCACTAACCCATAGCCCCTGGACTTCCCGATCTAATGAAGGTAAGCTAAGAAGTACTTTCAACTTGTTAACATCTTGGATAAGAATATATGAATCCCACTCGACCTGAAATGGGTTCGAGTGAACATGGCTAAGGTGTTGCTAAAAGGGTTTTTATTATGGCTTGGTTTCCGAGCAGCCTTAGGCAAAGGTAGTTGACCATTTCGAAACATGCTTTCTAGTTTATTCTTGAATGTCCAACACTGTTCGGTATCATGTCCTTGTGCACGATGGTATTTGTAAAATTTTCCCGCGTCCCAATTTTTGGATTGTTTCACGGTTTCTAAGTTTGCTCTAATGGGTGGCAATTCTATCCTTCCATTTTCTAAGAGACGATCAAGGGCTTTGGTATAGGTAGTATCAATAAGAGTGTAGTCAGTATACCTGTTGAGGGCATTGACATTTACACCCTCGCTAGCATTGCTCGTATTGGAGGTTTTCTTACCTTTAGAATGATAACTACCTCTATCCCAGTCGCGGCTTTTGTGGTTGCAGTAGATAGCTCTTCTTCTATTAACAAATCAACGTGTTTAAGAGTTGAAAAATTCATCATGGGTAGAAATTTGAGGTGCTGATTGTAATTAGGTTGACGATTTCTTGTAATGATCCGGACTTGGTATTTCTCGGAGGGTCGATCAACCATGTGGGTTACCTTTGCTCTCCATCTAGTAAGGAAACCCGTAAAGCTCTCCTTCTCACCTTACTTGATGAATTTCAAGTCTCTAAGGGTAACAGGCAAATCGGTGTTATAGGAGTATTGATGGAGGAACTCCTTCCACAAATCAGCCTAATTGGCAACCTTATGTGGGTAAACCGCATTGTACAACTTCATTACATCGGTGTCAAACATTCAAGGGAAGATGATGTGGTAAGTGTGTTTAGGAATGTTCTTAATAGTCATTGCTCCTAAGAAGTTGCGTACGTGATGATGGGGATTCACGGAACCTTTAAATTTAATATTAGGCATGGTAAACTTAGGAGGTAGTTTACCCTTAAGAATTGAAGTGAATCCCTTATGATCAAAGTAGTGATTACTCGGACATGGATGACTCCCTTAACATTCGTTCTATCTAATCTACACGGGGATCAAGCTGAGAATTAGATTCATTTTTAGGGGATTCGCGTTTGGGACTGCTCGGAGGAGACAAGATAGGTGGAGTTGGTATAACTAAGGTTGTTTCCCTTCTCAAACATTTGGCTTGCAAGGCCACTTCCCGCTTCGAATGTTTAACGTCCTCGTCTCTTTTATCGGCTCGAATAGCTCTTATGATAGCCTTAAGATCCCTTGATATAGATGACATATGTTCCTCTCGTGATCATTCCATCCGGCTTTCTCCCTGGCTAAATTCTCATTAAGTAAACTGAAATTAAGATATTGCTATAGGTTAGGATCCATTGGAAGGGAACTCTTTCTAGGTACTATCTTATGACAAGGTGTAGATTGTGACGGTGTAGTGTGCACCCAAGCTTGTCGCACCAGTGTAGACCATGGAGTAGGAAGGAAAGAAGACGTGTCGAACTCCTTGGTGAGGCATTCTAATCTTTTAAAACTCGGATTCCGATGATACTCGATTGCTATAGACTTCCCTATTCTTCAGCCCAAAGGATGAGGTTTAGGACCATGTGAGAGACGATCACTTTTGGGAGGAAGGGACTTAAGCACGAGACTCGAAGAAACTAAGGATGTTTTTTTGTTTGGATGCACATAAAGAATGCACTCGGTGATATGATACTTGACTTAATTGAGATGATAATCTAATAAATGATTGATCCTTAAAGAAAATATGCCTTCTACACTAATGATAGGGTATTTCCTTATTTGAGATGAATTTGTTTTCGACTAAATCCAAATGCAAAGAATGAATGCACATGGACTCACCTAATATGAGATGATTTTATTTGGCTAGTGCAAATGGACTCACCTAACATGAGATGACTTTATTTTGGATAATGCAAATGGACTCATCTAATATGAGATGATTTTATTTAGCTAATGCAAATGGACTCATCTAATATGAGATGATTTTATTTAGCTAACGCAAATGGACTCATCTTATATGAGATGATTTTATTTGGCTAATGCAAATGGACTCACCTAATATGAGATGATTTTATTTAGCTAATGCAAATGGACTTATCTAATATGAGATGATTTTATTTAGCTAATGTAAATAGACGCACCTAATATGAGATGATTTTATTTGGCCAATGCAAATGGACTTACCTAATATGAGATGATTTTATTTGGCTAATGCAAATGAAAAATGGGAACGTAAAGAGGAAGAAAATACTAAACAATGGGGACTCATTCAATAATGCAAATCAAGTCAAGTAACCACCTAAAAGTCAAAAGACTGCTATGGCCAAAGAGTTCAAAAGGTTGGATATGGGGACACGTAGTCCGAGAATTTGGTCCTCCATGGGGTGCATGGCATGATACCAACCAGAATTCTCGATGCGTCTTAGTGAACCAAAAGGTTTAGCCTAACAATGTGCTATGAGGGAGGAGGTACCGTTTTCTCTTGCAAGCAAGCCTAGTTGGGCCTGCCTAAAGGAACCAGATAGTAGCCTCTCTTTAGAAAGGGTAAATAGGGGGTACAATAAAGTTTTCCTAGGGGTCCAAAATAGTATTTAAACTAGTTCAAAGGTTACTAAATGCGGGATACCTAATGTAAGCACATCATTAAAATACACAACTCAAATTTTCATGTTTCGCCCCTTAATAAATGATTAATCCCTAGTGGTTTCGCCACTATAGGAACCATAGCCTCGGGCCCACTGGGACCCATGACTGAGCTTCCCCATGATTGCCCTTTGGCGTAAGGGTTTTTATAAGGTGAAGAATGATTTTAGGGTTTCAAAGATGCATTTTTAAAAGTGGGGATGAATCTTTTATTAAGATTTTCAAATTTATTAAATCCAATTTAGGCAAAGTTTGAATGGCGATTTTATTAATATTTTTAATTTTATAATTTATTTTCATAATTCCTGGGACATTATTTACTAATTAAAGGACAAATAAAAACTAAGGTTTTGGTCCTGTCGTGAGGCTTTAGGGTTAAATTGGTATGAAAGCACCAATCTGGACCGAAGCCTTACCCGCCGTCTACTTGGTGTAGGTAGCAGCTTGCATCTAGCTTAGGCGGGTGTTGGCCAAAGGCCGTGGCCGAGGAGACCAGCCTCGACCTCCGCCCTAGTTAACGGATCTAGAACCAATTTCTTTTTATCCCTGCAATCAAAATATAACAGGATGCAAATTCAATAAGAATAAAGCATAAACTAAGGGAGTCGCCAGTCGGTTTCGGGATGAAAACTAACAAAAATAGAAAACTTGCTCTTGTAATCTTAGTATGGAAAAACTAAGATTAAAAGATGCTAAATTGACTCCATCGATATTTGAACCGAGAATCGGATTCGGGGCGAGGGTACGAAACGTAGGGAAAACCCTTACATTCCGCTCGTCTGAACTAAAATAATGTAAAACAAATGAGCAACCGCAACGATAAATAAAAGCAACCAAGCGGAATTAAAGGAAAAGCAATAAAGAAAGTGGTAAAGAAAGTAATAAAGTAAAGAAAAGAGGAAAATTAAAGATTACATCGTGAAGGTTTGCTCTTGTAGAGTCTAAGTCACCCTTTAGGGTGGGTGAATAGGGTGATGAAGAAAGTTAAACAATTTTTACAACAATATAACTCAACACCATATTCCGAGTCTAGATTGGACTTAGAAAAGTAATAACACGGATATACGTGGAAACCCTCCTGGGGTAGAAAACCACAGACAATGCTAATCCAAGCACCAAGTAAAATCCACTATTTTGAATTCACAAAATACGGAGGACTCACTCAACCAGAATTGTTCCCTTAAACAATTCCTTACTAAGTTTTCCTAGACTCGAAGTTCCCTTATCCGATCTAGTACTTCCCGACCAAGGTAACCTTTAGAATAAGGGAAGACTGAGCTGAGTTAACCTTTACAGACTCAGTCAAGGGATCGTACTCGGGAAAGTAAGAAAAGAATGTAACCGATTACAAGACTTTCTTTACAACTCGGAAGATAATAAATACAGACTTGGAGTTGTAAATCGAAGATTGAGTAAGAATGAGAACAACAATTAGTTCAACAATAAATATAGTTTCGATGAATCTGTTCAAGCAATCTTATAGTCATGTGGAGTGGCTTCTATTTATATCCAACTTGGCAGAGTGACCATTGAGTCTTGGTTCCGGACAGAAATCTTCACTAGTCGTTGTAATGGCTATTCTGAATCGCTTAGAAAAGATCCGTTGGGATGTGAACATTGTGCAACGGCTCTTGGCTCCAAAAGATGGTCTAATCACTTGGTTGACTAAAACCTAAGGTGGAAACAACCGTTAGGCCTAGAGTTGGAGTTTTCCAGCTTTGGAAACAAACAACCCGGATAGGGTGTCCGAGCCATGTCCGAAGTAGCTAAAACTTGTTTCGTTGGTGTTTAACGGCTAGAGGCCTCGTTGCTTTTTTATTTTGAAAATAAGTTAGCCTTGTTTGAATAACCTACAAAAGCAAACCACATTGGTTCTCAAAGTATAACAATACTTTGGTCCAAGATTTGGAACAAATAATAATTAAATTTGAGTAATTAAATGCTTAATTATCTTTGGCCTAAAGAAATGAAAATTTCTTAGTATAATATTCAATATACTCAAATTTCATCTTGAGTCAATCCTAAGTTGATCAAGTAGAGAGAGTAAAAAATATCAGAGTATAACAACTTGATATAGTCAAATAGATCTCAAGGAAATGAACCGACTTAGAATAAGAATTAACGTTGTAATTCTCTTTACGTTGAAATACACAGTTAGTACATAGAATAAGAGTGTTAGAGAAATTATTTGAGTATGCGATAGTTGTGAGTAATGTCTAAGTGAGTCAAAAACACTAGTGTAGGAGATATACAATAAGGCACTTTCCGAGTCGAGTCGAAATGAATGAAAACATAGATAAGAGTTTCTATGGTGCTCGGAATGACTTGAAATCAAAACTTAAGAGAGATAGGATTTATACTTGCATCTTCATGTGATACTCGGAATGTGTTAGAGTCAAAACTTGAGTCTTCACATCGGGCGGGGAGGAATTAAAAGAAAGAATTACATCTATTAAACCACAATACGGAAAGCGATAAATAAAACGTAAATTAAATAACCGTTTGAAGGCTGACCAATTGCCTTCGAGGTTGTCCCACCTTGCTGATCCGGATCTCCGCACTTGATCTCTTGATGCAACAACGACAAACAAAAGAAAAGGGGCTTGTTTTGATGAATTTTATGAAAGGTGAATATGTAGAGAATGGGAAAGATCAGTTGAATAGGTGCCCGAGAGATCGGAATAACTGAATATTCTTTTCCTCTTTGCATGGATTCAATGACGGTAAGAGGGAAAGATGAATGTTTGAGATTGATTTTCACAGAGTAACATTCAGGTATGAATGCTCAGGTTAGCTTTCTGCAACGATAACGTATAGGAGAAAGTTGTCTTCAGTAATGACAGCCAGGGGTCTTTATTTATAGGAGAGGACCTAGATCACAAATGACCTAAGGTTTGCCCTCGGTTAGCCGTCCAAACAACTGAAAACAAACCGGGCAAATATCTCAAGAGATTGAACTGGATAAGGAAGAGTTAGAATCGGATAGAAATGACACTAGCGAACCGGACGCTCTTAGGGTTTCGTGCCCTAGCGTGCCTCCAAGTTAAAACATATCGTTTTGCTTAAATCATCGGGGTGGTAGGCACCGGTCACGATGTCGTTTTGAGGAGAAAAGCTCTTAATCTCGTGTGGACTGTCTTGTGGAGCTTGAACGCAACACTTTGATGCTCATGATCATGAAATGCAACGCTTTAATGCCGTCTTCGTGTCTTTAGCTCGTTGTCTAATTGGAAAGAAGTAAAAAATGCGATGATTCGAACTTAGAATTTCCCAAGTACTCAAGCACTGGAGTGTGTTGTCTCTAAAGCCTTGGCCGGGTTCTTGGATCGTCTGGGAAGAAAAGGGGATTTGTGGACCCACCCAAGGCAAAAAGTCGTTTATTTGGTGTCGTGGGTTCTTTGTGGTTTATCGGCTTATGTTGCACCATCGATCACAGTGCGAGATCGAAATCCTTAGACATGACTTGGGATTTCATCATCCGACCAACAGAACAAAATACGAAATAAATAGATAATAGACGAAAAATTTATGTGTTTACAGTTGGCTTCCTTCACACCAAACGACATCGGAATCCGCAAATAGGACGAGGATTTCATCATCAGCTGGAAAAATAAAATACAAAAATAAAAGAGATAAGGATGACATGTTTTAGGTGTCTACAATTAGCCCCCACTTTGACCGAGTTTGAAAGACGAAGGGTTAAAGGATACTTATCTCGCTTTTGGGCATTGCTTCGAAATGCCGATTGATGTTTAGTGCCTGGAATTGGTCGTCGCTGAACCCGAACTCCAAGACAGGGGCCTAGACTTGATCGTGATGTGTACGTTCTAAAGACATGTAAGAATGTCTAATGCTTGACTTGATTAGAGTCCCGTAGCTCGGTGAATTTCTACTCAAGCCTTGATCACTTCTTGATCTAAAGCTTGACCTAATAATCTACTGCACTAACATACTTGTTAGAGGATAATTGTATGTGGAATGTTCGATATTTTACCCGAATAATTCGATTGAAAACAGATTAAAAATCTGATCCGATAAAGTTGACATAGTGGGTCCAATGTCCCACTTGCATGGACATGGTTCGAAGAACCCACTTGTCACGCTTGAATGGATCTCACAAACCTAGCCACCGGCTAGACTCAGTAAAGCTGCCGCCGAAGGAACCTTGATTTGGCCTTGTGGCCCGCGCCGACCAGCCTTTGGACATGTCTTGTCCCGACGTGCTCTTGGATTCCCTACTTGGTCTCCTCTTGTTTTTTGCATTTTGTCTTGTGTGTTTGTCATGCTTGGTTGAATTTGCCTATAAAAGGAGGGGTTGGCGTGTTTATTTTGCACACGTCACTTACTCCTCTCATTCCTTCCTCTAGCTTGCTCTAACTTTGTTGTAGTTTTGTCCTTGAGAAAACTAGTTGGTTTTTATACGCAAACACCTCAAAATGTCCAGAAGAAGAGCTCATCCTGTTAGGCGGACAAGAGCCAAGAGCTTAGTTCACAATAATTTCTTAGAAAGTGAATGATGCCCTCATGATGAGTGGACCCCTAGTGACCTCTTAGTGGAAGCCGAGAGCCATGACTCTTCGCTTGCTATATAAAGACTCGAGACTTTACTCCGCACATTTCGAGTACTATAAAGGGAATCGGGTTTACGACTTTGTCACTTATAGAGTTTTGATTCCACGTCATTCTCTCGTACCTTAGAAACTTTTCCGAGTAATATAGTATTTCCTCTAAGTGGTATATCAATTATTTCATGTATTTATGCATGACTCTGTCCGGCTTAGAAAGCATATCTATACTCACTTTTGTACACTCGGCTCCGAGTCTCTCATCACTTAGAATTATCGCGTGTTCAAATGACTAGTATTTGTATAACCGCACTCGAGTCCGACTTCATGTTACAGGTCTTATTCTGTTAGGCTCGAGCACTTCTAGTCCGAACTATGCTTAGTCTAGATCAAGTTTGTTTCACTCGATATTCTTTATTTAACTTGATTCTCGCTTAGACTAACTCGGATGAAATTTCGAGTTTCATGGATATTAGACTCAGAAAATTCCATTCCTTTTCCGAGTCAGATAATTAGTCACTTAATTATCTTAATTATGTTATCTATGTCTAATCTTGGACCAAAGTATTTTATACTTTGAGAACCAATTTGATTTACTTTTGTAGGTTATTCAAACAAGGTTTTTTCTACCGGCTTCGAACGTCAAATCACCAGCGAGACAAGGCTTTTTCTACCTCCGACCTAGCCCCGTAAGATCGTGTCGGGGCTGTCTATTTCCAAAACTGGAAATCTGCAAGACCAAACTAAACCGTCGTTTCCACCTTATCTCTCAAGACACCACCAAGTGGTTTTGGGACTTCCAAAGGAGACAAGAACCATTGTCTAACGTTCATATCTCAACGGATATTTTCCGAGTGACTCAAAAACCCTTAACAACGGTCACAAAGGACTCTCGGTCGAAGATGGACTCAACGGTTAAGCTGCTTGGTCATCTATAAATAGCAGCCAACTCTTAAGACTTGAAGATTGCAGAATCTATTGTTAATATACATACTTGATCAAAAGTTATTATATTCATTCTCAATCTTCTACTTACAACTCCCACTTTGTAATTCATTATATTCTGAGTTGTAAGGTCTTGTACTTAGTTACAAACTCTCTTCTTACTCTCTAAGTAAGGTCCCTTGACTGAGCTGTAAGGGTTAACTCAGCTCGCTTGTCCCTAGTTGTAAGGGTCATCTCGACTAGGAAGTACTAGATCGGATAAGGGAATTTCGAGTCTAGGAAAACTTATAAAGAGTTGTCTAAGGGAATAACTCGGGGTCGGTCAGTCTATTGTATTTTGTGGACTCAAAATAGTGGATTTGACTTCGTGCTTGGATTAGCACGGTCCGTGGTTTTCCGCCTCAGGAGGGTTTCCACGTACTTTCGTGTCTTCACTTTCTGAGCACTTTCTAGACTCGGACAGCACTCAAAGTTTTAGTTTTATCTCGCATCTTTACTCCTCACTGCAATTCCGAGTTCATAGTTTTCGACCCTATTATAGACTCGGAATCGCTTCGTCTCGTCCCTTGCTCAAAAGAGTTTGATTTTCACAAAAATCTTCCACCACCCTATTCATCCCCCTCTAGGGTGACTTAGTCTCTCCCCGAGCAAACCTTCAATTGGTATCGAGCCTAGCCTTTCAGAAAGGATCTAACTATTCAAAGGTCTAAAGATCAAATGGCTTAGAACAACGGAGAGTTTGATGAAGGAAGATCTTCCAGCAGACCACCAAAGTTCAAAGGATCCAACTTCGTGCACTCGGAAGAAACTCATGGAATGTTTCCTCCTGGATCATGATGAAGATGTTCGGAACATCATACAACAAGGAAACTACACTCCCATGAAGAATGTAGAAACAAGACTCGTGCCTAAGATCAAGGCAGAGTTCACACTGATGAAGCTGAAAAGTTCAGAAAGAACTTAAAGGCTATGAACATTCTTATGGGCGCCATCAGCTCGTAAGAATACAACCGAGTGTCCGCCCGTGACACAACCAAAGAGGTGTGGGACACACTGGTCAACACTTATGAATGTACAAGCCAGGTCAGACAAGTGAAGATAAGCCAATATCTTCACAAATATGAGCTATTTAAGATGGAGCTGTAAGAAAACATCACTCGGATGTTTATTCGATTTACAGAGATTGCCAATAATCTCAAATCTCTGGGTAAAAAGATCTCCCACGAAGAAATGTGCAAAAAGATACTTAGAAGCCTACCCAAGAAAAGATGGGGTCCCAAGGTGACTGCCATAGAGGAGGCTCGTAACTTATCTCTACTAAAGCCGACGAACTCATTGGGAAACTTCTCACCCATGAGATTCACCTGGATGAGGAGGATGCAGAGTTCAAGCACCAAAAAGAACATTGAACCGAAAGCCTCGTAAACCAGATAAGAAGATCTCGAGTTCCTCTAACTCGAAGAGGATCCCATGGCACTAATTGCTAGAGGCTTCAAGAGAATGATGAAGCACAAAAGATGGGACAAGAAGCCAAAGGAAGAGTTCTATAAGAAAGACAAGAAGGATAGGAAAGGTAAATACTCTTCTCCTTCAAAGTTATCTCTGACTAAGAACTCTGGATGCTTTGAATGTGGCAGCAAGGAACACATAGTCAAAGACTGTCCAAAGAGAAAACGGGACAGAAAGAAGAAAAAGGCTATGATGGCCACATGGAGTGACAAGGACTCATCGTAAGATGACGAGGACTCGGATGACTCAAAGTGTCCGATGGCCCTCTCGACTCGAAGCGAAGCAGTGTCGACTCGGATCAATCAGATAATGAGGAATCTAATCCTCAAGAGGTAATTGAGTACTTTCTCAAATTCTCCAAAGTTTATTTGGCTAAGTATATTTTTAATTTGGAAGAAAAGTCCAATTCCGATTCTTCTCATTTCAAAGAACAACTTGAGTCAATTTCTTTCGAGAGCATTTCTTTAAAAAATGAATTGGAAAACCGAGACTTACACTCAGAAAACTTAAGACTAGTGCTCAATCAAATGAGACCGAGTCCGAGTTACTCGTAAGAGAAAATGAGAAGCTAAAGCAAAAGCTCAATGAGTCCCAAGATCTTGTTTTAAAATTTACTCAAGGTTAGAAAAACCTTGACATGCTCTTAGGATCTCAATGTGTCTCTCTCAAAAAAGAAGATCTTGGTTTCAACAAGGAGGAGGAATCCAATTCCTACTCGTAGCTTTTCAAAAAGGATTCCAAAACTCGTAAAGGTCAGGAAAGCCGAGAATGGTCCCATTCATAAAAATGAAAGGAGGACTAAGCCCAGATCGGTTTACAAGAAGAAACCATCTCCTCCAGACTTTTAAAAGAAAAGTTTTTCAAAAGAAAGAGATACAGACTCACTCCTCTACACGGAAGACTCGGAATCGGACTAAGCCCAAAGTCATTCAAATCTGGGTTCCGAAAGACCTTCTTCCTCGAAAAGGACCACAGTAATGAGTGTTACTAGGTTCATTAGAGGAAGTGAGAAGGGTTAGATTGTCTCTGTTTTGCAGGTTTCTCGTAAGAGATCAAAAGGACACTGGTATCTTGACAGTGGATGCTCACGCCACATGTCAGGAGACTCGTGACTCTTTTATGAGTTAGAAGAGCATAAAGGAGGAAAAGTCACTTTTGGAGATGACAGCAAAGGTAAGATAGTTAGGATAGGCAAGATTGGAAAGGGAAGCAATCTGGTCAGCCCTAGTTTACCTTGTCGAAGGATCGAAGTACAATCCGCTTAGCATTTCTCAATTATGTGATAAAGGTCAAGAGGTAAGATTCACTCAAACCAAATGTTACATTTCTGATGACACCACCAAGGAGATCAAACTCTTAGGTAAGAGATCGGGTAACACTTACATTATTCCTCTCTTTGACTCTAGTCGAACTTATCTTGTTTAAAAGCATCCCTTCATGATGATTCATGGACATAGCATCGTAGATTAGGCCATGTTAGCATGCATACTATTGAGAAATTAGCATCTCATGGTTTAGTTAGAGGTTTGCCTAACTATGCTTTCAAGAAAGATAGAGTTTGTGAAGCTTGCATAAGAGAGAAACAAGTCAGATCATCATTCAAATCATCGAAGACAGTTTCCACATCCAAAGTGCTTGAGAGGATTTATGTGGTGAAATCCCGATTAAGAGCCTCGGAGGTAAATCATATGTACTTGTTATTATTGATGATTATTCACGATTTACCTGGGTGTGTTTTCTTAAGCACAAAAATGAAGCATTTAAGGAGTTTAGCAAGCTCTGCAGAAAAATCTAAGTTAAGTCTCAAACTCGGATCCAGAGAATTCGAACCGACCATGGAAGGGAGTTCGACTACTCGGAATTCTCGTAGTTTTGTGACAAGAATGGAATCTCTCACAACTTCTCAAGCACCAAGAACTCCTCAACAAAATGGAGTAGTGGAGAGAAAGAACAGAACTCTTAAAGAAATAGCAAGGACAATGATGATTAAGCACAATCTACCTCACTATTTCTGGGCCGAGGCGATCAACACAACCAACTACACTTTGAACAGATGCCTCATCGGACCCATACTCGAAGAAAACACCTTATGAGCTCTACAAAGGGAAGAAACCCAATATTTCCTATTTCAAGCCTTTTGGATGCAAATGTTTTGTTCATAACAATGGTAAGGATCACCTGACCAAGTTTGATGCTCGGTCGGATGAAGGTATTTTTCTTGGTTATTCATCTCATAGTAAAGCTTATCGCATCTTCAGTAAGAGAACTAACAAAGTGAAAGAAAGCATCCACGTTGTGTTTGATGAGCTTGAACAGGACAAACCATGTGAGTCTTCATTCTCGGATCCGAAGCTCACCAGAGATGATGACCTTGACAAAAGCGAGCCAGTCAGGAATCGGACCCAACCAACTCGGAATGAAGTCACTCGTAACGAAGTGAATTAGAGTGAGATAACTCAAGAGGCAGCTCGGAATCTTGAAGAACAATATGATGAACAAGATCACTCAAGATGCTGATTACACTGGACACAAAGTTGATAGAAAGAGCACTTTAGGAGCATGCCAATTTCTGACTCGGAAGATGATCCCATGGCACTCATTGCAAGAGGCTTCAAGAGAATGATGAAGCATAAAAGATGGGACAAAAGACCAAAAGAAGAATTCTACAAAAAGGACAAGAGAGATAGAAAAGGTAAGTTTTCTTCACCTTCAAAGTTATCTTTGTCTAAGAATTCTGGATGTTTTGAATGTGGCAGCAAAGACCACATAGTCAAGGATTGTCCAAAACGAAGAAGGGACAGAAAGAAGAAAAAGGCCATGATGGCAACATGGAGCGATGAGGATTCATCTCGAAGACGACGAGGACTCGGATGACTCGAAGTGTCCGATGGCAATTTCTGACTCAAAATGTAAAAGAGAGTCAAACTCGGACTCGCACAACGAGGAAACCGATCCTCAAGAGGTAATAAACTACTTCCTTAAATTCTCCAAAGTTGATTTAGCTAAATAAATCTTTACTTTGGAAGAAAAGTCCAATTCCGATTCTTCTCATTTCAAGGAACAACTTGAGTCAACTACTTCGAGAGCACTTCTTTAAAAACGAATTAGAAAAACCGAGACTCACACTCGGAGAACTCAAGACAGGTGCTCAAACTAATGAGACCGAGTCCGAGATACTCAAGAAAGAAAATGAGCAACTAAAACGAAGCTCACCGAGTCTCAAGATCCGGTTTTAAAGTTTACTCAAGGTTAGAAGAACCTTGACATGCTCTTGGGATCACAATGTGTCTCGTTTCGAAAAGAGGGTCTTGGTTTCAACAAAGAGGAAGAATCTAATTCTTACTCGGAATTGTTCAAAAAGGATTCCAGAATTGTAAAGTTCAAAAGGGTCGAGCATGGTCCCATTCACGTGAAATGAAAGGAGGACTAAACCCGGACCTATTTACAAAAAGAAACCATTTTCTCTTGTTTCAAAAGGAAAGGTTTTTAAAAGGAAAGAGACACAGACTCGGTTTTCGAGAGGAAGACTCAGAATCGGACAAAACCCAAAGTCATTCAAATCTGGGTTCCGAAGCACCTTCTTCCTCGTAAAAGAACCACGAGTAAAGAATGTTACCTGGGTTCGTTAGAGGAAGTGAGAAGGGTTAGATTCTCTCTGTTTTGCAGGTCACTCGTAAAAGATCAAAAGGACACTGGTACCTAGACAACGGATGCTCTCGACACATGTCGGGTGACCAAGGACTCTTTTCTCGAGCTGGAGTCATATAAAGGAGGAAAGGTAACTTTTGGTGATGACAAAGAAAGGTAAAATAGTAGGCATTGGAAAGATTGGAAAGGGAAGCAATCTGGTGAGCCCAGCCTACCTTGTCAAAGGGCTAAAGTACAATCTACCTAGCATATCCCAGCTATGTGACAAAGGTCAAGAGGTAAGATTCACTCAATCCAAGTGCTACATCACGGATGAGACCACCAAAGAGGTAAAGCTCTCGGGTAAGAGATTAGGTAATACCTACATCATCCCTCTCTCGACCCAAGTCGAACTTATCCTCGTTTAAAAGCATCTCTTCAAGATGATTCTTGGACTTGGCATCGTAGATTAGGTCATATTAGCTTACATACTATCAAAAAGCTTGCATCTTATAGTCCGGTTAGAGGATTACCTAACTGTGCGTTTGAGAAGGACAAAGTATGTGAAGCATGCACCGAGGGAAACAAGTTAGATCTTCATTCAAATCTCTAAAGACAGTTTCCACATCCAACGTGCTTGAATTATCGCATATGGACTTATGTGGTGAAATCCCAGTGAAGAGTCTCGGAGGTAAATCTTACATACTTGTTATTATTGATGATTTTTCAAGATTTACCTGGGTGTGTTTTCTTAAGCATAAAAATGAAGCCTTCAAGGAGTTCAGCAAGCTCTACGAAAGATTCAAGTCGAGTCTCGGACTCGGATTCAAAAGATTCGAACCGACCATGGAAGAGAGTTCGATTACTCGGAATTCTCGAGTTTTGTGACAAGAATGGTATCTCTCACAACTTCTCAGCACCTGAACTCCTCAACGGAATGGAGTAGTGGAGAGAAAGAACAAAACCCTTGAAGAAATAGCAAGGACAATGATGATTGAACACAACTTGCCTTACTATTTCTCGGGCGGAGGCGATAAACACAAGCAAACTACATTCTCAATCGATGCCTCATCGGACCCATTCTGAAGAAAACACCTTATGAGCTCTACAAAGGGAAGAAGCCAAATATTTCCTATTTCGGACCTTTCTGATATAAGTGCTTTGTCCATAACAATGGTAAGGATCATCTTACCAAGTTTGATGCTCGGTCGGACGAAGGTATTCTTCTAGGTTACTCCTCTCATAGCAAAGCTTATCGTATCTTCAACAAGTGAACTAACAAAGTGGAAGAGAGTATCCACGTTGTGTTTGATGAGCTTGAAACGGAGAAACCAAGTGAGTCTTCATACTCGAACCGAAGCTCGAAAGGATGATGACGAAGATGAGCCTACTAAAACTCGGATTGAGACCACTCGTAACGAGGAAGCTCATAATGAGACAGCTCAAGAGGTCGCTCGTAACGAACAAGTCAATGAAGAGGATCACTCGTAACAAGTCTCTAAAGATCAAGCAATTCAGCCCATAAACCGGGTGAATGAAAGAACTGGTAAAGCATTCAAATTTACTCCCAGTCATCCCCAAGAAAACATCATTTCGATATCAACAAGTGGGGTAAGAACTCATTCTTCTTTACACAATTTATGTGCATTCACCGCATTTATTTCATTAAATGAACCCAAAAATGCACTAGAGGCCCTTAATGAACCTGAATGGGTAGAGGCCATGCAAGAAGAACTAAATCAATTTGAAAGAAACCAAGTCCGGACTCGACCAACCGACCTTCCGACCACCCAGTCATAGGAACCAAATGGGTTTTGAAGAACAAACTTGATGAGGGTGGAGTGGTAGTCGAAACAAGGCTAGACTTGTAGCGCAAGGTTACAATCAAGAAGAAGGAATTGATTGTGGGGAAACCTTTGCACCAAGTAGCTAGAATTGAAGCCATTAGAATATCGTTGGCATTTGCATCCTGCGTGCATATTAAATTATATCAAATGGATGTTAAGTGTGCCTTTCTCAATGGTTTTATTGAAGAAGAAGTTTATGTCGAGCAGCCTCCCGGTTTTGAAAACTCGAATTTCCAAATCATGTTTTCAAACTTCAAAAGGCTCTCTATGGTCTTAAGCAAGCCCCTCGTGCTTGGTATGAAAGACTCGAGCAGACTTCTTGGTTCAAAATGATTTCAAAAGAGGTCGATCGACAAGACTCTATTCATAAAGACCAAAGGGAAAGATTTCCTTATTGTTCAAATATATGTTGATGATATTATTTTCGGTGCTACTAATGAATTTCTATGCCGAGAATTTTTTGAGTTGATGAGTCAAGAGTTCCAAATGAGTATGATGGGAGAAGCCAATTTCTTCCTTGGATTGCAAATCAAACAAGACAAAGATGGAATCTTTGTTCATCAATCAAAATACACCAAGGAACCGCTGAAGAAATATAAGCTTCAAGATGCAAAGCACGCATCTACCCCCATGAGCAAGCAACATAAAGCTTGACTCGGATGAGAAAGGTAAACCAGTTGATCGGAAAATCTATCGAGGTATGATTGGATCATTGTTATATCTTACTTCAAGCAGGCCGGATATAATGTTTAGTGTTTGCTTATACGCACGATTTCAAGCTAATCCAAAAGAATCACATCTCACCTGCGGTGAATAGAATATTCGGATATCTTGCAGGCACTCGGAATCTAGGACTCGTGGTATTCCGTAAACTCGAACCGACTCGACCGGATACTCGAGACGCAGACTACGCAGGATACAAGGTTGATCGAAAGAGCACATCCGGAGCTTGCCAATATCCGGGTCAATCCTTAATATCCCGGCACTCGAAGAAACAAAACTCAGTAGCTCTATCAACTGCGGAAGCCGAATACATTGCCGCTGGAGCTTGTTGCGCTCGATTCTCTAGATAAAACAACACTTGAAGGATCTTGGACTATTTCTCAACTCGGCTCCAATCAAGTGTGACAATCAAAGCACAATCAGTATCACTAAGAATCCTGTCCAAGCACACAAAAATAAAGCATATTGAGGTCGGTATCACGTCTTACGCGATCACTCGTAAAAGGGTGATATTGCACTTGAGTTCATTCCTACTAATCTTCAATTAGCTCATATCTTTACTAAGCCTCTTGGTGAAGATCAATTTTGCTTTATTCGGAATGAGCTTGGTATGTTAAATGCTTAGTTCAGTGCATATTTATGTGCTATGTGTTTTCCGTGTTAATAATCATCGGTTCGATTGATTCCGTGATACTCGGGCTGATAGTTATTTCGTGTTTCGAGTCACTCGAAACTTTTCCGAGTCAAACTCGAAGTAGAGAAATATGGACATCAAATTTTCTGAAGCTATCTCTAGAACAATGGAGAGTTTCGATTATTTTAAAATCTTCTTCTCTCTCTTTCTTGAGCGCTGCGATCGGATCATAACCGTAGATTTCAAACTGCCGATATCTCAACCGTTGAAGAAGAACCGTCACACCGGGCATTAATGACCGATGGACAAGCCGAGTCGAACGGAGTTACTTAACGGATAGTGAACGGGCGCGCTTATTCTCTATAAATAACAACTATCCATCTTCATCTCGATATCCTAAAACTCCTTCCCTCTCAAACGAAAATCTTCTTGCGAAAGTTTTCTACGTGAACAGTGTTCCCCGATCGTCCGCAAGCGTTGAAGAAGCACTCTCTCTCTCTCGTAAGTCTCGATCGCTCTATTCTCTTTTCTTCTACCATTTTCGTTTTCTTCTCTTCTACACCTTATTTTCCCTCTCTCACTCGAAAAGCCTCCTCTTTTCTCTCCAATTCTCACAATGCCTAAAAGAGGAAACCATCCCGACTTTCGGGTTTCTTCATCTTCCAAAAACCCCGCACCAACAAGCCGTAAAGCTCAACCCCTTCTAAACCCGTTGTCACCCGAAGCACCTTGCGCTGGACGACAAATTCTTCCCAACAACCAAATTCTCCTGGTTGTCCAACATCCAAACCACCGGAGTATACCCTTTCTTGTGTTTCAACGAGTTCATCTATCCCGAACTCGTCTCCGAGTTTTATACTCATCTCTCCCACTCGAAAATGTTCTAACCTCTCGGGTTCGTAACATTACTGTTCAGTATCAACTCCTCCCTCCTTCACCGTCTCGTTCAAAGTTTCTTCCCTCTTCTTAAACAAAGCAACCCTATTCCCTTCACTCGAAGTCGCCGACGACTTCTTTGAAAAATACGCTAAAGAATTCCCCGGGTCCGAAAGAACTTTTCGTGACTCAGTTGAGTTAGAAGCCAGGCTTCAGTGTTTTCTGCCGATGAGAACCTTCTTCTCACAAAGCATTCCAGCAAGGAGAACCCCAACTCCAAGCATCTTAAAGCCCTCTTCGATATCCTCGAAGGGATACGAAGTCGACCTCTTCCCTCCATCATTGAGCGGATGGCCGCTTTGCCAGCTCAACTCCAAACCAAGAAGAACACCTCCCTTCCTTTCGGTGCTCTTCTCACCCTTGTCTTCAAACAATTTCAAGTTCCTCTTCCTCTCGACCCTAACGCGGTGTCCGAGGCGGCCATTGTGGTCGGCAAGAAGGAACTCCAGGGTACTGGATACCAGGAAACTAACCCCGGTGTGCGGGTACACAACTCGGAGCCGAGGCCTCTTTCTCCACCTCGGACTCGAAATCAAACCCTCTCCCTCTTCCCTCTTCACCTGGTGGTGCCTCCACCTCGGGTGCTTCCAAAACTCTCTCTGCCCTCTTGTCCCCTATTTTCATGGACAAGATCGGCTCTGTGTCTTCCGAACTCGGAGACATACTCGGGGCTTTCAAGTCCGTTCTTCGTGGTCTCGACCATCAACCAAAAGACCGGTCAGTCCAAATCCGAGAGCAGCAGTCTCTTGTTCTTGAGATGAGAGAGCTGGTTAAGGAGCGAAGGAGCTGGCCGAGCTCCTCGGAGAGAGACGGTCCAAGGCGGCTCGAGACCCGGATGACTCGGACGCGCTCGAAGAGTCTTCGAGCCCGGCCCGACCTCCTCGGACAGCGAGGAAGCCGAGGAAGAAGAGGAAGAAGCTGCAGATGCAGCAGAGGATGCCGAGGAACTCGCGGCTGAGGCAGGCCCTTCCGAGCAAAGGGAAGAAGAGGCCGTGGCAACCGCTGAGGGTCGACTCGCTCCCCAAGCTCAAATTGTCTGTACTCGGCTCGCATGCCAGCATCGAGTGGGTTAGAAGATCTCGCTCCTCCAGCCGAGTCGCCCAGAGCAGCCCCTCCAGCCCCGAGGTCCCAAGGGAAGAACCCTCGATCCACTCTCTCCAGGTCGGCCACTCGGAGCCGAGCCCCCGTGAACAATTCCGGTTCTCCCTTCGCCGCGATCAAGCACATCGTCAAGATCGTATCGGCGTCGGTGCACCTCCGCCTCCACTCGAAATCCCCTCCTTCCTAGTTGGAGCCATGCACTCGAGTCATAATTCCTCGGTGTCTCTCGGATTTTCTTCTTTCAAATTTTCTTTTTGTCCGGACAACTTATGTGTATTACTTGTACTTTTCTCCCTTCTTTTTGTTTCTTTGCTTTTGCTGAAAGGCAAGGGGGAGAAATGTAGTCGAAACCGGTTGTCTTGTTTAGGGGAGTTTTTCCGCCCTTGTAACTACTTTTTAATGAAGTGATGCATTTCATTATTAATTTCGAGTTCTCTATATTTTTTCTAAGTTATTGTTAAAGCATACTTTATTTTATTTTGCTTTGTTATATTATATACTCGCTCCGATTTACTCACTATGCCTTTCTCATGAGCAAACAACTCGGAATCAATCTATTTTCCTCTAACAAAGTTTCGCTTAAGTATGGAATGCCTTTCATCAAAAAGGGGAGATTGAAGACTCGAGACATCGCTCAATATCTTTCTGAGTCATGCAAAAGGAATCGGGTATAACGATGTTATTCATATAGAGTTTTGATTCCAAGGCATTCTCTATGTCTTAGAAACTTACTTGCGTAAAATAATATTTTCTCTAAGTGATTCGGCCCTCACTTATGTCTTTTATCGCTTTCGCTTAGCGACTCAAAACTCGGTTCTTTATTCCGAGTTCACTCTCACTCGGATTAATCGCATTTCGAATATACCAGTATTCCGCTGTTTCTCACTCGGAATCCGACTTATGGGTATCTATTCTATTGTTCGCATAGTCGCATTCGTAGTTTCTCTCGCTTAGCCTATATCAAGTCTTTACCACTCGATATTCGTTATAGAACTTGATTCTTTGCTTAAGACTAAGTCTTATGGAATTCTAAGTATCATGGATTTTAGACTCGAAAATTCCATTTCTTTTCCGACTCGGATAATCAATTGCTTAATTATCATAATTATTCTATTATCTCGTGTCTAACCTTGGACCAAAGTATTTTATACTTTGAGAACCAAAGGTGTTTTACTTTTATAGGTTATTCAATCGAGGATATCTTTTCAAACTACAAAAGTAGCTCGGCTTCAAAACGTCAAATCACCAGCAGATATGGCTTTTCACCTTCCTCGCTTTAGTCCAGTAAGATTGTGTCGAAGCCGTCCGCTTCCATCTCCGAAAACCGGAACGCTAAGCCTAACGGTGGTTTCCACCTCATTTTTTCAAGACACAACCGATGGTTTTGGGACTTCCAAGAGAGTTAAACCGTTGTCCAACGTCCATATTTCAACGGATACTTTCGAGTGACTCCGAAAGCTTCTATCAACGGTCACGAGAGGACTCTCGGTCAGCGAGATGAAGATAACGGCTACTCGCCTGGTCATCTATAAATAGAAGCCACTTCACAAGACTTGAAGGTTGTCGAACATATCGCTTATACATACACTTGCTCAAAGTCATTATATTTTCTTTCAATCTTCAACTTACAACTCCAACTCTGTAATTCATTACTCTCCGAGTTGTAAGGTCTTGTACTTAGTTACAAACTCTTCTTACATTCTTTGTAAGGTCCCTTGACTAAGCCGTAAGGGTTAACTCAGCTTAGTTGTCCCTAGTTGTAAGGGTTATCTCAGCTAGGAAGTACTAGATCGGATAAGGTAACTTCGGAGTCTAGGAAAATTTGTATAGAGTTGTCCAAGGGAGCAACTCGGGTTTAGTCAGCTCACGGTATTTTGTGGACTCAAAATAGTGAATTTGACTTCGTGTCCGGATTGACACGGGCCGTGGTTTTCTGCCCCGGGAGGGTTTCCACGTAAAATCTCTCGTGTTCTCTTTCCGAGTTCATTCTAGACTCGACATGACCTTACTCGTGCTTGTTTATTCCGATTCATTGCTTTCGAGTCCAATCTTTTCGACCTCGTGTCTAGACTCAAAATCTGTCTTTGCCTCTTTTCGTCAAAAGAGTGTGTTTTCGCGAAGAATTTTCTATCACCCTATTCACCCCCTCTAGGGTGAGTCGGACTCTCCCCGAGCAAACCTTCATTGAGGTCGGTATCATTTTTGAGAGACCATTCCGAGAAAGGTGATATTCAACTTGAATTCATTTCTACTAATCATCAATTAGCTGATATTTTTACTAAGCCTCTTAGTGAAGATCAGTTTTGTTTTATTAGGAATGAGCTTGGAATGTTAAATGCATAATTATGTGCTTTCTTTGTGAAAATCTCGAGTATCCAAGTGAGAGTCGGTTCTCCGAAATCATCTCTAGATAAATGGAGAATTTCAGAATTTATTTTCAAAATCTTTTTCTCTCTCTCGCGTGTTGTGATAAGAGAACTAGCCGTTGCAAGACAAACCGCTAGAATTTTAACCGTTGAGAAGAGAACCGTCACACCGGTCTCGAGGTGACCGATGAAAGAGCCGAGTCAAAACGGATATTGAAGGACTATTATTTTCCTATAAACAGCGCCTATTCTCTTTGATCTCGCTACTTTACATTTCACTTACTCTCTCTCTCTCTCAATCAAAATTTTGCGCACAAGCTCTCTACGTCTACAATGACTTCGGACATTTTCAAGCTTCGTGAAGCTCATCTCAAGTAAGCTCGATTGCTCTCAACTCTTTCTTCTACTCTTTTCTCTTTCACTCTCTTCGATCTATTCTCTTCTACGTTTCACTTCTATCTCTTTTCTCATCCAAAATGCCGAAAAGAGGTTCTCACCTCGACTTTCTTGGCTCTTCCTCAAAGAAGCCACGCACAAAAAGCCAAGAAGGCTCCTCTAACTCAAAACCTCTCGTCACCCAAGCATCTTATGCTGGATGATAAGTTCTTTCCAACCACAAAATTTTCGTGGTTGCCACACATCCAAACAACCGGTGTTTATCATTTTCTTTGTTTCAGCGAGTTCATATATCTTGAACTCGTATCTCGAGTTTTACACTTATCTTACAAGCTCGAAGGTGTTCTAACCTCCAGGGTTCAAAATATAACCTGTTCGTATAAACAGCTTCCCTTCTCCATCGCTTGTTCAAGGTCTCCTCTCTCTTCTTAAACAGCAACCCAATTTCTTTCACCGAGGTCGCTGACGACTTCTTTGAAAAGTACACAAAAGAGTTTCCTTAGTCACGCAAAAATTTTTCTATGACTCACTCGAGGTCGAAGCACGTCTTCCGTGTTTCTTACCGATGAGAACTTTCTTCTCTCAGCATTCTAGCAAGGAGAACCCCAACTCCAAGCATCTAAAAGCTCTTTTTGACATTCTTGAGGGCTACGAAGTAGACCTCTTTCCTTCCATAATCGAGCAAATGGCAGCCGTGCTAGCTCAACTCCAAAATAAGAACACCCCTCTTCCTTTCGGTGCTCTTCTCACCCTTGTCTTGAAACAATTCAAAGTTCCTCTTCCCTCGGACCCAAATGTCTGTATCCGAGGCCGCCGTTGTTGTCGGCAAAAAGAAACTTCAGGGTACGGGTATCGGGAGACTCAACCTGGTATCTAGGTACATAACTCGGAGTTGAGGCCACCTTCTCCGCCTCAAACTCGTAAAGAAGCCCCCTTTCTCTCCTTGCCCCGCCTGGTGGTACTTCCACCTCAGGTGCTTCTAAGTCTCTCTCCTCCATTTTGTCCTCCGCTTTCATGGACAAAATCAACTCTGTGTCCTTGGAATTCAAGGACATGCTCCGGTCATTCAAGACTGTCTATCGGTCTATGGCCATCAACCAAAAACAGCCCAATCTCAAATCCGAGAGCAGCAAGACTCGCTTCTTGAGATGAAGGCCCCGGTGAAGGAGCTGATCTAGCTCCTACAGGAGAGACGGTCCAAGGCGGCTCAGGACCATAGCGACTCGGACACATCTAAAGAGTCCTCGAGCCCGGCCAAGACCTCCTCGGATAGCGGGGAGGACGGAGAAGAAGACCAAGAAGAAGCAGACGCCGAGGAGCTCGCGGCTGAGGCAGCTCCTTCCGGGTAAGGGGCGGAACAAAAAGAAGATGAAGGAGTGACAACTGAGGGTTTAAATGCTCCCGAAGCTCAACCTGAAGTGATCAGCTCGGACAACGATCCGAGTGGGTCGAACACCTAGCCGCACAAGGACAAACCGCAGCGGGTCGACCGAGCAGACCCCTCCAGCTACCGAGCTCCAAATGGAGGAACCTCTTGATCCTCTCGTTCTAGGTCAGCAACTCGAGTTGAGCCCTTGACGGCGATCCCTGTCCTCCCTCCGCCGCACTCAAGCACATCGTCAAGATCCTACCAGCGCCGGCGTACCACTCATCTTTCCTCTTCTACTCGGACAACCCCTTCTCCCTCTTAGGCAGCATGCACTCGTGTCACAATTCAAAAGTCTACCAGATTCTTCTTCTTCCTAGAATCTTTTTCATTTCTTCATCTTTTACTTATCTCTTTTGTCCGGACATCAAATATGTACTACTTGTTGTATTCTTCCCATTTTTTGTTTTTGCTTTGCTGAAAGGCAAGGGGAGAATATAGATAGAGAAATTTGTTGTCTTATTTAGAGGCAGTTTCTCACTCTCTCTCTCTCTCTCTCTCTCTCGTATAAATTTTTTCAATGAATTAATACATTTCTTTCAATTCTTTGACTTTAATGTTTAATGCAAGCATTTCGAGTTTCAATGAAATATGCTCTCTTGCTTAGCATCTTCGTCAACATAAATGCATTTCATTGACTATTCTTAATACTCCGATACTTTAAGTATACAAAAACAGATCTATATCACTAACAAAGTTTCTTTCTAAGTATAGAATGCCTTTCATCAAAAAGGGGAGATTGAAGACTCGGACTTTACTCCGCACATTTTTGAGTACTATCAAGGGAATCAGGTATACGACTTTGTCACTTATACGAGTTTTGATTCCAAGTCATTCTCTGTACCTTAGAAACTTTTCTCGAGTGATATAGTATTTCCTCTAAGTGATATAGCAATTATTTCATGTATTTATGCATTACTCTTTCCGACTCGGAAAGCATATCTATACTCACTTTTGTACGCTCGCTTCCGAGTCTCTCATCACTTAGAATTATCGCATGTTCAAATGACTAGTATTTGCATAACCGCACTCAGTGTCCGACTTCATGATACAGGTCTTATTCTGTTAGAGTCGGCGCTTCTAGTCCGAACCATGCTTAGTATAGATCAAGTTTGTTTCACTCTAATATTCTTTATTTAACTTTATTCTCGCTTAGACTAACTCGGATGGAATTTCGAGTTTCATAGATATTAGACTCGAAAATTCCATTCCTTTTCTAAGTTAGATAATTAGTCACTTAATTATCTTAATTATGTTATTATCTCGTGTCTAATCTTGGACCAAAGTATTTCATACTTTGAGAACCAATTTGATTTATTTTTGTAGGTTATTCAAATGAGGTTACACTTTTTGAAAACAAAAGTAATCGGCTTCAAAACGTCAAATCACCAGGAGACAAGGCTTTTTCCACCTCTCGACCTAGCCCCGTAAGACCGTGTCGTGGCTGTCTATTTCCAAAACTGGAAATCCGCAAGACCAAGCTAAACAGGTGGTTTCCACCTTATCTTTCAAGACACCACCAATGGTTTTGGGACTTCCAAAGGAGACAAGAACCGTTGTCCAACGTTCATATCTCAACGGTATTTTGTAAGTAACTCGGAAAACCCTTAACAATGGTCACAAAGGACTCTCATTCAGAAGATGGACTCAACGGCTAAGCTACTTGGTCATCTATAAATAGACGCCAACTCTCAAGACTTGAAGATTGTCGAATCTATTGTTAATATACATACTTGATCAAAAGTTATTGTATTCATTCTCAATCTTCTACTTACAACTCCCACTCTGTAATTCATTATATTCTGAGTTGTAAGGTCTTGTACTTAGTTACAAACTCTCTTCTTACTCTCTAAATAAGGTCCCTTGACCGAGCCGTAAGGGTTAACTCCGCTCACTTGTCCCTAGCTATAAGTGTTATCTCAAATAGGAAGTACTAGATCGGATAAGGGAATTTATGAGTCTAGGAAAAACTTGTAAAGAGTTGTCTAAGGGAACAACTGGGGTCGGTCAGTCTACTGTATTTTGTGGACTCAAAATAGTGGATTTAACTTCGTGCTTGGATTAGCATGGTCCGTGGTTTTCTGCCCCAAGAGGGTTTCCACATACTTTCGTGTCTTCACTTTCTGAGTACATTCTACACTCGGACAAACTCAAAGTTTCAGCTTTATCTCGCTTCTTTACTCCTCACTTGCAATTTTGAGTTCATATTTTTTTGACCCCATTATAGACTCGGAATCGCTTCGTCTGTCCCTTGCTCAAAAGAGTTTGATTTTCACAAAAATCTTCCACCACCCTCTTCACCGCCCCTCTAAGGTGACTTAGTCTCTCCCTGAGCAAACCTTCACTATCTCTTCTTCAGTAAGCTTATTAGCTTGAGTTTCTTTCTTTGCAAATTTGGAGTAGTACTTCTACTAAAATCATGTTGGATTTTCCTTTTACGTAAAAGCACTATTTAGAGCAAGTGGGGCCATCCAGAAATTTATAGAGATGTTCAAGGAGAAGAACTATCCTCCGGAGAATATTATGAGCAAGTGCTTAGGGTTTGGTTCCTTCTATATTGCTTTGAACCACTTATGCGATCGGAAAGAGTGTGAGCTTACTCGGGCCATTAGCAAATGTTTCGGGATACTACCAACACATTTCATCTTCCTTTTGGGGAGACCATCACTCTTAATTTTGTAGTTCTCTCGGGTTTGGGCTTCTCGGCAAAACCTTTTGTTTATGATCGGGACTTGTATAAAAACCGTGACTATTTACGTCACTTTTTGGTCCTACTCGGTAGCTGATTTCGTTGAGCAAATTTCATCAAGTACACTCTTCTTTTTGAGGCGGTTGAAAATGTTGAGTTTTAGGCTTAACATACTCCACAACAACAGTGCCGGGATAGTGCTAGCCCTCATGCTAAACATATCCATCTTTTCAAACTAAGCTACCAAGGTTTACGTTTACTATTTGGTGAACTTAGCGGACCTAGACAAGGTTAACGACCTTAATTGGGGTGTGCCCGTTTATACTTATCTCATAAGGGGTTTATGCTCCGGGTGAGGCATACAAAGGCCGAGAGAGATTTGATGAACTACCTGCCCTTATGTGGCTTGTGGAAGATTATCGAGCTATGCTTCGCTTCATCCCTGAATTCTTCAAAATACTTTATCTTACATGGATAAAGGTCTTATTTATCTTGCAAAATTGCAGCCATGGCTATACGAATATTTCCCTCATCTTTCACCCCGTTTCAAGGAATCATTTTTCATTACCGACCTCGGTATAATGGGCCAAAGTTCACCTTCGAGAACCCAAGGCACATGATGTTAACTTTTGAGGTCCACCTTTAACTGCGTGCCTTTGATACGTCACTTCGAGCTTTAAAATTTAAGGTAGAACAACCTAGAAATTTTCCTTCTTCTCTGTCTAGACTATCGGCCCAACCCACCACCTGTGGTGGGCCTATGCACACGATCGTTGTGGCCGGCGCCGACTAAAAAGCCGGTTGTTTCATTGCCTAATTTTTGTCATTTTTGCTAGTCTCCTCATGGGTCCTGTGTGTGTAGGCTAACTTCCATCCATGGACGTAAATTCATCTCCCTCTAAGCTTAGGTGTAGCATGGGAATCGAGCGGGAGGAGGATTTTTCTTAAGGGTCCTTTTGGATTTTGTTAGTATTTTCGTGAGCGGATCACACCACAAATTCGTTAACACGGGGCCACTTTTGGTTCCCTAAGATCCACCACAAATGGGGATGTTTTCTTACATTCCATTACCCAAGAGGAGTAGGAAGAAATGAGCAACGGGTATCCCTATACCAAGTTTTTGAACATGCATTTGTCCTATGCTCCACATTTGGGGTGAATTATGACCCAATTGGTGAGTCTTCATCTATCCACTTTTGCATAGTTGATTTTCTTATATGGAAACAACTTTCTCTTTTATAGTTTCTCCCGGATGGCATCTATATTCTAAACCTTGATGTCGATGTGTCACAACCCAAGGAGTCCCTATGCTATGTTAGAATCCTAGAGATTTTTGAAGATGAGTGTGTTGGGCATCCTCTCCCGAAGAATTGGAAAGGGGTAAGAGTATTATGCTCTTTTGCCTTTTGTTGTATGCTAAAAGTGTCTTGCTAATCATAATGAATTTTATAGTATGACCTGGAGCAATATCGAATTATATCTATAAGGATCCAGTCCGCCCTTAAAGCTTTGAAGGATTTGTTTATTGGAAAGACTTTTCGAACATTTCGGGTAAGTCGTGGTTTGTGAGAGTGCTAACTTATTCAGCTTTTAGTAAATGTGCTAATTTCTCCATTATTTTTGTTTGTAGGGTCGCCGATCTAGATCTTCTCCATCGAGAGGTTTCCTTGGTGGCCCTAGGACTCAAGCGCGCTCCCGTAGTCAACAAATTCCATCTAGTAGCACGATTGGAGTGGGTATTTCCCATCGTTCTTCACGACATTCACATTATCATAGTACTTCCGAAGTAGGGCCTAGTACATCCGTGCACTGGGCCTAGTTCTTCCGGTGCTAGGCCTAGCCTCTCCAAGGAGTATATGGATATCATGCCTCTTCGGGCACTTGACCCTCATGGTAACATGTTTTATTTCGATTGGATGTCGTTTAGTGAGCCTTTTCATGGAGCTTGGGACTATGGGGCTAGCTCTTCGTAGGCTGGTGGAGACAAATGAGTTTCTACTTCAATCTTGGAGGATTTCGAGTAACTATATCTTCGATGATGCCTCTAATGATGAAGATTGAGCACTTGCTTGTAGGGTGCTTTTGTTAATATTTAATGTTTTTAATATTTTGGCTCTATGCAATGAGATGAATGCAAAGACTCAATTTAGAAATGCTTTCTTTTATTTATATGATGCGAAAATTTCTAAGAAAAATTACAAAGACATATCGAAAAAAATTGCTTTAGCCTTCATTCCCCCAAAAGAAAATAATAAAATAAAAAATATGAACTGCTAAGTTCATGGTCTAAAAATATTATGGCTTGGCCAAAATGAGCCGAAGTAGAGAACCGAAATTAGGCCCAAGAAGTGCTCGGACCGAAAAGATACAACGAGACCGGCCAGTCTGGCTGCGGCCGACCAACCCACGGCCCGGTGGCTCTAGTGGACTTCGGTGGCATGATGTGGAAGGACTCTGGTCCTAGAATATGCCATATAATGGACATGGCGATCACTTATCGAAAATTACACCTATAACTCTTCTTTCTACAACTTTCTCGAAAAAATAGTGCCTAAGAAGATTCCTCAGTGCCTTTGCTTCCTTGTGCCTTTCAATGATGAATTTCATGACTAAACTATCTTATTGGATGCAAGAGATGACTGAATTTAACAAAGTAGGGTTGTCCCTCTATGGACTCGAATACCTATTTTAGTATCCCGCAGTGAAAGTCTAGTAGACTCTCTTAAAGGCTATAGTGGCCTTTTGGGATCCGAGAATACCATGTCTTTTGGGTTTGGGAATAGAGAATTATGTCCCCTTCCTGAATAATTTGATACCATCCTAGGCATTCACGATCGGACCAAACTTGTGATTCTGACACCCTTTACCAATATGTATGAAATGTACATGCATCTGCTGAAGCTAAATAATAGGAATCTAAGTTGCATTTTTATTAGGGACGACGTGCATCTAATGAATCTATTTTCGTACTACTATCCAATACATTCTTGGGCCAACGCACATATTCAAAGACGTCCGTAACACCCCGAAGCTTGATCCTATTTAATTACTCTAAGTTTGTATTTTATCATCTTAATATTGTTTGAAAGCAGTGAGTCGCGCCAAAAATTCGGAACCAAAATAAAGGGTGTGAACAATTTAATAATTGTAAATAATAATGGGTAATTAGTACAAATTTACGTTTGTACCACGAAATGTATATTTGTTCAAATAAATTTATTCCGAATCCGAATAATTTAAAAATAATAAGCAAAAATAAAATAGTGTATAAATTATTATCACAAAAAAAAAAAATGGGGAGAGTTACTAGAAGTATTGGGAGTCAAGCCAAACGCATTCTATCCTCTCTCTCTCACTTCTCCTTCCTCTCCTCTCCCTCGCCCCTCGCTACTGCTGCTGCGTCGTCCGCCAGCCATCGGCCGGACCTACGGCCACCGACAACCACCTCCATCACCCTGGCCGCCACCTCTGCTGCCGCAGCGAACTTTCCTCCATCACCGTTGCTCTATTTTGGCGTCGAACAGGGGTTGTCTTGCCCTGTTGCTGCTGCTTGTCACCACTGGACAGGGCTGGAGCCGCCCTCGGCCATCGTCCGCCGGCCCCGACGCCGCCGTCCATCGCCACCTCGACACCCCAAGCTCCACCACCGAATCCGCATCGTCCATTTTCATCTCTAACCTCTTTTGAGGTATATTTCTAACCCTCAATTTCGAAGTAAATTATATCCTAAATTCATGTTATAATTGAAAAATTAGATAAGTAAATTTTGTAATTTAAGTTGTGATTGAGTTTTGAATTGATTGTGGTGGAATTGGAAGAACTTTGCGGAGTAATTGAAGTGTGGTTATACATGAAATTAGGGTTGAGTATATGTTTATAAAGTATAGAAAATTTATTTGGGTTTATTGAATTTGTGAATATGCTTATCGAATTTTTATATGAAGATGGATTTGCTTGATTGTACAAATATCGGTTGAGTTGTAAAGGCATGTTGGCGAAGTGATTTAGTCAAAATTAGATAATGCTAAGAGAGAGGAATAGATGAAAGTGTATTTGAAAGCTTAATTGGATTTGAGGTGGTTTTTGTGGAATTTAACTAAGTAATTATGTGCTTTGTTAAAATTAATTTGAGTATGTGGTTGTGAGTTGGGCAAGTCATGGTTGGATTTAAAGGAAAGAGTACTATGTGGGTATTGCAAACTCTCAAAGTCATATTAATTTCAAAGCCCAAATGACTTTGTTGTTGCATTAATGATGTTGTAATTTAGTTGAGTTATGGAGATAAATTAGGATATCTCTTATCCGAATAGATTGGAAACAAATGAGTGTGGATTATGAAAAATTATGGGTTTCATTGCTTGTTTTTATGAGGCGGCTTCACGTTCCCCGAACTCACATGTTTGAGTTGGTTATGAATCGAATTGGATTGACGAATTGTGAGTTATGATGTGGGAATTTGAATTTGGCATAGTGATAAGCTAACTGGGATCCAAATTGGTTACTGGTGATGGCATTTGATGTTGGTAAACCGCAACGGGGAAGGGGATGCAGCAGGTTCAAGTTCTGTTGTGAATCAATATAGCAAATTAAATAATTAATCGGTAAATGTTCCTTGGTTTAAATCTTCTTACTATTGATTATAAGCAAATTGAAATAAATTGAACCTTAGACGAATCAAACCTGAAATTGTGTTGAATTGAATCGCAACTTTTAAACTTGAACTTGTACTGTGACGAGTAGTGATCATAAATGCAAGTTTACGCAAATTCATTCTAAATGCTCTTATATAAGTTTGAAACGATTTGAGAACCGAATCAAAGTTTTAGATTTTAAATATGTGATTGGATAAAGTGGTTAAAGTATGGTTTTAATATGGTGGTTGCCATGAGCAATGACTTCTAATGGCTTAAAACCGACAAAGGAGCTTATTAATAACTAAATGAATAACAATAAGTTATTAAAGATTCAAGATAATTAGAGATTAAATTAATTAATTAATTAATGTTCGTTGCTAAAAACTTATGAATTGAACCCTTATGAGCATAGAGACCAAACTAAAATAATACAGGAGGAATAAGTTACGTGTGGAACCCTTATGAGCATAGTTCACGATTACGAATTGAACCTTTATGAGCACAGTTCATAGTTACGATTTACGTGACATAGTTACAATTCACAATTTACACTTACAGTTCACGATTACAGCTTACGGACGTAGTTACAGTTCACGATTACAGTTTACGGACTCGATTACAATTCACAGTTTACACTTATAGTTCACGATTACAGCTTACGGACATAATTACAGTTCATAGTTACAATTTACGGACTCGTTACAATTCATAGTTTACGATTACGGTTTACGAACACGCTTAAAGTTCACAGATTCACGATTATAGTTTACGAACATAGTTACAGTTCACGATTACATTTTACAAACATAGTTCCAGTTCACAGTTTACGATTACTATTTACGATTCATGATTTACGTACACGATTATAATTCACTATTTACGGTTACAGTTCATAGTTACCGTTTACGGACATAGTTACAGTTCATAGTTACAGTTTACCGACATGGTTACAGTTCACAGGAGCCCTCCCGATCGGTGAGGATAAATGAATTGTGTATACAATCACGATTACGAGATATGATGATATCACGTAAATGGGCCCTAAGTTATTTCAATACCTTAATGCATAATGAAATTACTTCAGTTTTACATATAAATAGCTTTTCGAAACTAATTTTAATTATCTCGCGCGCATTCACTAACTTTTATAATATATATTTTTACAAGTACAAGGGTAGCGTACTAGGCCTATGGCTCGTTCTTGTTTTTATGATTTCTTAAATGTTTTAGGGAAAGAAAAGAAGGTGAATGTCGGGCACGAAGTAACAAGGGCAAAGGAATTAGGAAGTGTTGACTCATATCGATGATCGGACTTTGGTTTTATTCTCGAAATGTTTTATGGTTAGCTTTTGATGGTTGTGTTTTTGGTTAAGGAATCACTTGTGGATTCAATTTGCTTGCTGAATTTATTCCGGTTGATGATAAAATTGTTATATGCTATAATGTATTTTGGGGCGAACGAACTCATGTTTGGTAACTTAAATTATGTACATATTGGGTTTCATGTTACGAGACTTCAAATGTAAGTGTTTGGGTAAATTGAAAAGATTATCGTGTGTTTGTTGTGAGGTTAGCCTAGTCTCTCGAGGAGGGACGACAGTAACGCTCTAATATGACAGTGTATTTCGCTGCTTGGTTATATTATATTTATTCAATAAGTGTGTTTTATGTAGAGATTATATTGGGCGTTTTAGAAGTGATATCAAAGCTAAGGTTGTGATTTTGGGATATAAGCATAGAAAGATAATGGAGTCACTCGGGAGCAAAAATGTTCGTATGGGTAGTACGAGTTATAAAGATATTATTTGGGATCTCCAATGAGCAATTAATAAAGAGAGTTGGGCTTGTGCAGTACCTATTATACATAGGCGTATACAAGTGAGGAGTTTATGTTGATGATTATTTAGAATTAGTGCGGTTGCAAATATACAATGAAGTATATATAAGATTCCGATAATGAGGAAATATGAGGAATATAGAACACATGAGTAGAAAGTAACAATAAGAGTAAAGCTGTGTGGAACCCATAAAAGTTTAGGGAGGAGGACAAGGATGCAGTTGGAAAAAAAAAAAAGAATACAAATGTGGGTAATATTTGGGAATCGTTAAAAATTATTCAAATGAGTTCGGATGAAAGCATTGAAGAAAATAATCGAGTACGTAAAGAGTTTGGGGCATAAAAATAGTAATAAGAGCGATTTTGATTTTACGTTGGGAAAGTTTATTAGGAGTACAAAGTTTGAAGGTTTAAATACACCAGCTAACCTAAGCCTTTCAACTACCTATGGTGGTGTTGAAGGAAAATTAACAAAAATATATTTTGTAATGATTGATAAATACCCTCACTAGAACCATAAAGACTCCGGTAAACTAAAGAAAGTATATTATGTCTTGAGTGATTAGTAAGTTATACATTTCGGCATGTGTCGCATGCCTAGTCAGCATTAAGTACCAAACGATTCATATCTTGGTAATAGTTCTGGTCATTAAAAAGGAAAATTAGAACTAATTATCTTCTCTAATTTCATATTAAACAGAATGTCGAACCGGAATGAGAGCGTCCCAAGGAATGAACCACAAGAAAACAACATGAATTCTAGGCATTCTCAATTAGTTAACCATACCCCTCCAACCCCTCATCAAGAAACAGAGGGTGATATGCGTAAGAATGAGGACGAACAAAAAGGAGTACTTAAAGATATAGACCATGACTTATTCGGACAATTATAGCTATGGTGACAAAGAAGCTTAAGGAATCGGAATCCAATAATTCGGATAAGGAGGGAAAATTTTTCGATAGGGTTGCCAAACAAAATCCAAAAGCTTATGATGGGAGAATGGATCCAGTGATATTAGAAGAATGGATTAGGCATATGGAAAAGATATTCGATGTGGTCGAGGTACCAAACACTAAGCGTGTAAACATTGGAGCTTTTTACCTCACTGAACAAGTTGATATCTGGTGGGGAATTGTAAGGGCTAGGTTCCAACATCTCGAGGGCACATGGGAGAAGTTCGTGGAAGAACTAAGAGCAAAATTTTACCCAGCTTCCTTGCAAAGGCAAAAACAAAAGGAATTCTTGGAGTTAAGGCAAGGTAATTTGTCGGTGATGGAGTATGCTAGAAAGTTTGTGGAACTTTAAAGATTTGCCTCATAATATGTGGCCACCGACCATATGAGAATGATAAGATTTGAAGAAGGGTTAGCCCCATATATCAGTGGATCATTAGGTAGGACATCCAAGTACAAACAAGCCAAGAATTATATGAACGTGCGGCTGCAATAGAGAGGGTGAAAACCGAATTAAGGAAGACAAATTTGGGAATTTTTAATAAAAGATGGAACGAAAAGAGAGACTCAATGGACGAAACACCCAAGCAAGAAACCTATGGTCATTAAAGTTAAAGCTCAAGGCCTAACCACCGACGAAAACAAGTGTTCTAAGTGTGGTAGGATGAATCACAGACACTTCGAATGCACGAGTAGGAATAGGAGTCTATTATTGGTGTGGAAATTCAGGCCATATAATTGCAAATTGTCCTATCAAGCCTCCTCAAGCGGGCAAAGGCCCAATTCAAATGTCTAGAAGCAACAAGTCGCCTGTATTTACCAAGCAACAAACAAGTAGGAAGGGACTATGTGATGAAGAGGAAGGAAATTGTTGATTCGAGACCCCGAGAATTGCTACGTTCATATTTCATTTGTGCTCATCGTTGTTTTAAGTGATTAAGTGCAATTCATTCTTCTATGTTACTGAAAGTTATATCTCAACTAAATATAAAGCCCATACATTTCCCATAGAATTGCATATAAGATAACCCACGTAACAAGTAGTAAGGTGTGAAATTATGCACAAGTACAATTCAAGTCATTTGAATTTGGAATAATACACATGATATTTGAGATTATGATATGGACTTGAGAGAGTCATAAGTGTTGTATGAAGCTAGTTAAATATAAATATACTATTAACAGTAATATTGCTAAGCACGGTAAACTCTAAAGAATGAATCAAAACAAAACAAATCCAATACGAGTTTTGATACTGTACGAAGCACGACGCACAAAATAGAAACTTGATTTCAGTAATTATTCCAAATGTATGTTATAAACATCACAGTTTCGAGGACGAAACTTATTTTAAGGGGGAAGGATGTAACACCCCGAAGCTTGATCGTATTTAATTACTCTAAGTTTGTATTTTATCATCTTAATATTCTTTAAGAGCAAGTGAGTTGCGCAAAAAATTCGAAACCAAAATAAAGGGTGTGAACAATTTAATAATTGTAAATAATAATGGGTAATTAGTACAAATTTACGTTTGTACCACGAAATGTATATTTGTTTGAATAATTTCATTCGAATCCGAATAATTTAAAAATAATAAGCAAAAATAAAATAATGTATAAATTATTATCACAAAAAAAATGGGGAGAGTTGCTAGAAATATCGGGAGTCAAGCCTAATGCATTGTATCCTCTCTCTCTCACTTCTCCTTCATCTCCTCTCCCTCTCGCCCCTACTACTACTCGCTGTGTCGTCGGACCGACAACCACCTCTCGGCACCCCGGCCGCCACCTCTGTTGACACAAGCAACCTTCCTCCATCACCGTTGCTCTGTTTTGGCGTCGAACGGGGTTGTCCTCGCTCCTGTTGCTGCTGCTGTCGCCGCCCTGGACAGGGCTGGAGTCGCCACCTGGCCGTCGTCCACCAGCCCCGACGCCGCCGTCCATCGCCACCTCGACACCCCCAAGCTCTACCACCGAATCTCCATCATCCATTTTCATCTCTAACCTCTTTTGAGGTATATTTCTAACCCTCAATTTCTATGTAATTTATATCCCAAATTCATGTTATAATTGAATAATTAGATAAGTAAATGTTGTAATTTAAGTTGTGATTGAGTTTTGAATTGATTGTGGTGGAATTGGAAGAACTTTGCGGAGTAATTGAAGTGTGGTTATACATGAAATTAGGGTTGAGTATATGTATAAAGTATTAAAAATTTATTTGGGTTTATACAAATTGTGAATATGTTTATCGAATTTTTATATGAGGATGGATTTGCTTGATTGTACGAATATCGGTTGAGTTGTAAAGGCATGTTGGGGAAGTGATTTAGTCAAAATTAGATAATGCTAAGAGAGAGGAATAGATGAAAGTGTATTTGAAAGCTTAATTGGATTTGAGGTGGTTTTTGTGGAATTTAACTAAGTAATTATGTGCTTTGTTAAAATTAATTTGAGTATGTGGTTGTGAGTTGGGCAAGTCATGGTTGGATTTAAAGGAAAGAGTACTATGTGGGTATTGCAAACTCTCAAAGTAATATTAATTTAAAAGCCCAAATGACTTTGTTGTTGCATTAATGATGTTGTAATTTAGTTGAGTTATGGAGATAAATTAGGATATATCTTATGTGAATAGATTGGAAACAAATGAGTGTGGATTACGAAAAATTGTGGGTTTCATTGCTTGTTTTTATGAGGCGGCTTCACGTTCCCTGAACTCACATGTTTGAGTTGGTTATGAATCGAATTGGATTGACGAATTGTGAGTTATGATGTGGGAATTTGAATTTGGCATAGTGATAAGCTAACTGGGATCCAAATTGGTTACTGGTGATGGCATTTGATGTTGGTAAACCGCAACGGGGAAAGGGGATGTAGTAGGTTCAAGTTCTATTGTGAATCAATATAGCAAATTAAATAATTAGTCGGTAAATGTTCCTTGGTTTAAATCTTCTTACTATTGATTATAAGCAAGTTGAAATAAATTGAACCTTAGACGAATCAAACCTGAAATTGTGTTGAATTGAATCTGCAACTTTTAAACTTGAACTTGTACTCGTGACAGAGTAGTGATCATAAATGCAAGTTTACACCAAATTAATTCTAAATGCTCTTATATAAGTTTGAAATGATTTGAGAACTCAATCAAAGTTTTAGATTTTAAATATGTGATTGGATAAAGTGGTTAAAGTATGGTTTTAATATGGTGGTTGCCATGAACAATGACTTCTAATGGCTTAAAACCGACAAAGGAGCTTATTAATAACTAAATGAATAACAATAAGTTATTAAAGATTCAACATAATTAGAGATTAAATTAATGAATTTAATTAATGTTCGTTGCTAAAAACTTACGAATTGAACCCTTATGAGCACGAGATACCAAACTAAAATAATACATGAGGAATAAATTACGTATGGAAGTGTAAAAAGGAAAATAAACGATATCTAAGGTACGTTATTGGTTGTACCTTTTCAAAGTTTTCATCTTCATTATTGAGTTTACTGTTTTAATAATACAAATAATTTGGACCCACTTCACGATTACAGTTCACGGTTACACTTTACGAGACATAGTTACGGTTCATAGTTACAGTTTATAGACATAGTTACAATTCACGCTTTACACTTACGGTTCGGAGTTACAATTTACGGACGTAGTTACAGATTCACAATGACAGTTTATAGACTCGTTACAATTCACGGTTTACACTTACAGTTCACAATTACAGTTTACGAGACGTAGTTACAGTTCCACGATTACGGTTTATAGACTCGATTACAATTCACGATTACGATTACAGTTTACGAACACGATTACAATTCACGATTCACGATTACGATTCACGATTACAGTTTACAAACACAGCTCGAATTCACGGTTTACGATTACGATTCACGATTACAGTTTACGAACCTAGTTACGAGTTCACGGCTACGGTTTACGAACACGATTACAATTCACATTTTACGATTACAGTTCACAATTACAGTTTACGAACATAGTTACAGATTCATAGTTACAGTTTACGGACATGGTCACAGTTCACGGAGCCCTCCCTAATCGGTGAGGATAAATGAATTGTGTATACAGATCACGATTATAGATATGATGATATCATAGAAATGGGTCCTAAGTTATTTCAATACCTTAATGCATAATGAAATTACTTCGGTTTTACACATAAATACCGTCGAAACCGATTTTAATTATCTCGCGCGCATTCACTAACTTTTATAATATATATTTTTACAAGTACAAGGGTAGCGTATCTGGGCCTATGGCTCATTCTTGTTTTTATGATTTCTTAAATGTTTTAGGGAAAGAAAAGAAGGTGAATGTCGAGCACGAAGTGACAAGGGCAAAGGAATCGGAAGTGTTGACTCATATCGATGATCGGACTTTAGTTTTATTCTCGAAATGTTTTATGGTTGGCTTTTGATGGTTGTGTTTTTGGTTAAGGAATCACTATGGATTCAATTTTCTTACTGAGTTTATTCCGGTTGATGATAAAATTGTCAAATGCTATAATGTATTTTGGGGAGAACGAACTCATGTTTGGTGACTTAAATTATGTACATATTGGGTTTCATGTTACGAGACTTCAAATGTAAGTGTTTGGGTAAATTGAAAAGATTATCGTGTGTTTGTTGTAAGGTTAGCCTAGTCTCTCGAGGAGGGACTGCGTAGCACGCTCTAATATGACAAGTGTATTCCGCTGCTTGGTTATATTATATTTATTCAATAAGTGTGTTTTATATAGTGATTATATTGGGGCGTTACAACGTCGGACCATAATCACTTGCTTAATAGGTGGTTTTGTATTAGTTGGAGGGCACAAGGACATGGTACTTGCTGTATTGTTGTATTGCTCGAACTTCACCGAGAAGTTGGAGAAACATCACTCCCTAACTTCGCCGATTGTCGCTGAAACTATTATAGGGCTGGTTCGAGTTGAAGCAAATCCAAACGAGGAGCTCGCGGGCAGCCCCTTGTTATTGCAGGTACGCAGGAAGAATATCCGGGAACTAGCCGGTGAGGCTAGGTAGGAGGTCCTAGCCAAGAGCAAGTAGTCCAGGCGTCGGCAAGGTTAAAGTATCTCCGACTTCGCCCAAAGTCTCGCTTTTTTTATTTTAATTTTTCTCTTGTTAGGTCTGTAAATAATGACGAATTCAACCGCGCAGGACCCTAATAATTTTATTATCTGTTGTGTACAGATCTGGTTTGTGGAGCACTTTATGTTGGTGCGAGCACCGACAAAAGCGGATGAGTACCTAGCTACGAGGGTTTGTCCACGGCGATGACTAAGTGTTTTGGTTGACCATGCAACCTCTTGGCGGGAAGCCTAGTTGATAGTCGGGCATGCTTGTCGAGTGGTATATTGAACACTCGAGGGTGTCCCAATTTAGGACACATACTAAGCAGCAACCTTTTGTATGTTTCTTTGGGTTTGAAAACCAGTAAGTACTATTTCCTTGACCAGTGTAGCACGGTAAATGGGATGGGTGCAGGAGATCCCTTACTTACACTGCATCTTGCCTACCTCTTTTGAACTGTTTGCGGGTTTTGGCATCTCAAGGCGAGTTCCGACATGGCTTGATTACTGAATGAACCTTCGAAGTTGTTGAAACGTGCGGATAAGCGAACTACCATAGTTTATGAATTTTATCCGGAATGGATAAAAGAAGTTGACCTCAAACTTCATGAAGTGAACCCGGAATAGACGAACGAGCTCGCAAGAGAGAATATGGAGCTAAAGAAGCTAAGGAGAGGAGAACTCGCATGATCGAGGAATCGAAGAAACGCACCCGGGAGGATGCAGCTGAGTGTAGCGATCCAAAAGGGAAGAAAGTAAAGATTGACTACGGCTGAAATATCGGGAAGAATTTAGGAAGAAATAAAAATTAGTGAATTTTAGTTTTACATGTTTAGAACAATTTATGTTTCAAGTAGTATACTTGTTTTATTTCCCTTTTATTTAGCTATCGATTCAAGTAGGTAGTAGGGTTACCTTTTATTAACAATAAAATAAAAAGTAAGTTTTATGCTAACTTTTATTCTTTATTTATTTTATCACTCACTTAGATGGAGAAATAATTAGACCGTCTAATTGGACTGTCCTTAAAATAACAATTAAGGATAACACGATTCCCTTAAAGGAATTAATTAATCAAGTGGACTGTCTGATTGGACCATCAAAATAAAATAACACTTAAACACAAAATATAGCTAGAGAGATTACTTGGCTCGGCCAGCTTGCCGTTGTCCGGATCGTGGCCAGCATCGGCTAAGGTGCGGCCTAGTTGAGCCAATCTTAGCTAATTACAGGAACTATTTAGTGTCATGCTAAACATAGTATTTCTTTAACTCGATCCAACTTCGTATATTGAAAAACTTCTTCACTGTCCAAATCACTCAAATAACTACTCTTCCCGGCAGTATTTGGCTAAGTATGAATGGGCTTTGCGAGTTGGGCCTCAATTTTCCTCAAAGATCCTGAATTGGTATCCAATCTGCAAATTATGAGATTTTACCTTCTTGTGAAATGCCCTTGATATATGTGCTTAGTATATTTGGATATTATATAAAGCATTTAAGCGCCTTTCATCTAGCAACGCTAACTCCTCGTGGCGTGCCTTAGCCCGATATGCTTTACGAATTAAACTTTCATCAATGATCCATAATAAAGTAATGGAGATTTCTATTGGAAGGAATGCTTTTATACCATAGACTGGGGAGTAGGGTGTTGCTCCCATTGAGGTTCTAATGGAGGTCCGATAGCCCCATAAAGCGAAAAACAACTTGTCGAGCCATTCTTTATAGCTAACAACCATTTTCTCGCATTATTTTGCAAATATTTTCTTGATCGCTCCATTGGTCCGAGAGCGATAGGGAGAAGACCTATGTTGTTTGATTTTATATTTGTCTAATAAATTTGCTACTTCCGTCTTGAAGTGACTACCATGGTCACTAATCGGTTCATGTGGTACCCCATATTGATAGATAATGTTATGAGTTGTGAACTTTGCCACGTGCTTCGACGTTAAGGCTACATAAGAGGGTGCTTCAACCCACTTGGTAAAATAATTAATTGTTATTAACACAAACTTATGACCACCCGTTCCTTTAGGAGTCACTTTGTCATTGACATCAATGCCCCATACCGAGAATGGCTAGGGCAATGCAAGTGTCGTTAGAAAAGATGGCGGTTGGTACTGCAAGTTTGCATACACTTTACACTTATGACATCTCGTTAACAAATTGATGACAAGTCAACCGCCATGATCGACCACTAGTATCCTAACCTCTGGATTTTCTGAACCAACATTCTTCTATTCATATGGGGTCCGAATTCCCCACCATGAATATTCTGTCATAATGCGCTCTACTTCATGTTAATTGACACAAAGTAAGCTAATTCCTGTTATGGTTTTCTTGTACATCTGTCCTTGGTTGATGAAGAATTGCACCACTAACATACAAATGGCTCGTTGGGCTCTAGGTGTGGAGTTTGGTGGGTATTCTTTTGTTATTCAAGTATTGCATATGTCATGGTACCAACTAGTTTGGTCAATACTAGACACTTTGAGTGTGTATATGTCCGTAGGTTGACTTCATCATTCTATATGAATAGGCATTGAATGAATGCAATAGGGATTTAATCATGGATGCTAACATAGCTAAGGCATCCGCAAATTGTTTGTCATCCCTATGAAGGTATGTGTACATCACATTGTCAAAGTATTTCGCTAATTCCATAAGATGTGCCTGGTAGGGTGATAAGGCTTCACTACGTAGCTTCCACTTATATGAAATCTGATTAATGATCATACTAGAGTCACCAAAAACCCTATTGTTCTTGGCTTCAATTTCTACGGCAGCTTGAAGTCCTATGATGCATGCTTCGTGATTCTGCAGGTGTTGTTGGTAATCGCAAAAATCTAACTTGACCGAAATGGGAGTATGTGCTCCCTTTGTCGACACTAGAAGCATCCATACTCCAAAGCCCTTCTAATTGGAAGAGCCATCAAAGTACATTATCCATATCTCGACCTCTACTTGTAGGATGTTTTTATATGGAAAATCTTGGTGTTGGGGTTGTGATTAAGTTACTTGGTAGATCAACTAGGCATTCCAATACTACCGTTCCTTTGATTGCATTTTGAGGGACATACTTGATTTCTAATTCTAATAGCATAACTGTCCATCTAGCTATCTTACTAGTGATAGTTGGTTGCTTAAGAATGTATGTAATGGGATCCATTGGTGCTGGTACAAATACTATGTAGGCTAACATGTAGTGCCCGAGCTTCTTGGTAGCCAAGACTAAAGTCAACAATGTCTTCTCTAAGAGTGTATTCCAAGTCTCGTAATCTAAGAATTTCTTGCATAAATAATATACTGCATGTTCTTCTGTTCCATCCCGTGGAGCTAACATGGCTCCCATTGCAGTTCTCGTCGTAGCAAGATATAGGAGTAAAGGCTTCCTTCGTTGGGGCGGAACTAGCAATGACGGAATAGGTAAATATTCTTTGACTTTCTCGAATGCTTTTCAGCACTCTGCATCCCAAATGGGCTAAGATTCTTTCTTAAGTTTCTTAAAGATGGGCTCACATACCATAGTCGGTTTTGATATGAAATGACTAATGTACTCGTAAACATCCCTGGAAAACTCGTATCTCCTTCTCTTTCTTTGGTGATGGAATCTCCATATCTTTTTCAGCCATCTTCACCTGATTATACCAAGCATATCGATCCATGAACAAGAGGAAAGCATGTCCCGCTGTATTATCTACTAAAATGTCGATATGAGGCAATGGGAAATCATCTTTAGGGCTCGCCTTATTCAAGTCCCTAAAACCAAGGCATATTCGGACCCTACCATCTTTCTGCGGACTCGACACTATGTTTGCTACTCGTTGAGGATAGTGGACCACTTTGATGAACCGAACTTCTAACTGCTTTTGGACCTCTTCTTTAATTTTTAGTGTCAATTTAGGTTTCATTCTCCAAAGCTTCTACTTTATCGGCTTCGTAGAGTGGAATCCTAGGTTCTGCTATAGTTTGATCTTTCACCGACATGCCTTTGTAAGACCATGCGAAGACATCAATGACTTTGGTAAGGAGCGAAGTGAATTACTTCTACTCTTTTTGATTAAGTGTTTTCCCAATTTTGACCTCTTGGGGCTAATCAACTCATCCTAAGTTAATTGTTATTATTTACACTATTGTTGGTAAGCGATTTTCATGACCTTCTATAACTTTTATTAATTCTTTAAAGACTTATTGTTCATCATTATAGGAAAAACAATTAAAAACAAGAGGAGGCAAAGAGTAAGCGGAGAGGTTCATTGTAACACCCCAAAACCTACCCTAGGAGTATTACACTTCGTCGAGTTCCTCAAAGGAACTCCCAAGGCTCACTCAGGTGTTGACTTAGATGTCTTAATCCAACTTAAGAGTAAGGAATGAAAGTCACAATAAAACTCAACGAGCCATATGCTCGGAGTATACGACTCAACGGCCACAGGCCCGAGTATATTCACGGCCATAAAACCTAAATTTCGTACTCGAGTTACAATTCAAGGTACAAACTATGCTAAAGACTAAATTACAACCGCTCAAGAGCAAACTTGCTAGGTGAAAGGAAATCCCTGGCTTGTTAGAGTTACTAGTTCGGGTCTCCGTACACACATCCAACTTACTATACATTATTGTCTATTTACATAAGTAAACGAATATATACAGCATGTTAAAGAGGAAAAATACATGAACCACTTCAACTCACAATCACCATCAAGTCAAGCATTCCAGCCAACCATATCAAGGAGTACCAAGAATCGAGAGGGAAAAGGGGAAATTTGTAGGGGTGAGCAATAAACCACGGGCTCACCGGAAAGTCTTAGACCCTTAAAATGGAAATTCCGTACACATACTACTCATAATAATGATATCGGTGAAAACATAATAACATAATACAAATCTAGATACTTTCAATGAATTCTCTTGCAACGTAAGATCATAACTCTTCAATCATTTCAAAGCATGAATTCACATTCATGAACAATTCTTTTAGAACTGAATTAACTTTCTAGGCTTTCATGGATTCAAACTAGCACTTCTTAATTTCTAGGCCGCGACCACGAAAAAAGGCTCCCGGGACCTATCTTTCGGGAAGTCTCGGATCGGGCATCCCGCCACCGCAGACCCTGTTAGAACCTTCCCTCGAAGTTTTTAATCGGGCATCCTCACGAATGAGGACCCCAATTCGAACCCTCTCGTTATGCTAAACGATCCTTAGCTAGTCGATTCAAAACAATTTGCACATAATCATTCATCACATCTGCTTTAAACAATTTTCTCAAATTGATTTAACACGATGGAAGGCATAGCACCACTTGCCATCCTTCTAAATTCAATTTCACAATCCGATTCACTTCTTTCGAAACATGATCACATTTGAAAGGTAGTTATCAAGAAGTTGCATTCAAGGATTATTTTAGGTAAAATACAAAACTACTTTCAAAATTACTTTTGAACATCATTAAGACCATCGATTGCACAAATAGCTATGATTCAATCGAAATAGTCATTCTCAGCTCCATTCCCAACCATACCTTTCTCAATTCCCCAATTTAGTAAGATTGATTCCTTTTCCGAGCTACAATAACCACAAGTAGATACCATCTAATTCAACGTTTCAACTTTTCACAATTCATTGTCTTTACCTCAATTCCTCATTTTATGTCCGTACTTTATGACTCAACTTCTTTTGCCCATACTCAACCACACAACTCTTAATCTCACTTTATCACTTAAGTCTCTCTTGCTATGCTTATCTTCAAACTTGATTTAATCTCAAGGATTTAGATATATATTCAAAACTCAATTTAACCTTACAATTCCCGACTTACCATTTCTCTACCTCAATTGTGTGTTAATTAAGATGAAGTCACACCCTTCCTTTATACTCGAATTGTTATTCCCCAATAAGCCTCATTACCTTCCAACGGAACAACATAGGAAATCTCTATGGTTTAAGCTGAAGCATCAATTTACCATTTATACCCAATTCACCACTGCTTCATCCTTAAGTGTTATTTGAGATCTTAACAATACTCTTTATACCTACGCAACATAACTCCTTCTAAACTTTCAACATCTCAACTCATCCCTAACAAACTACTAAGCTCACTCGGGTTTCGATTCGGACTTAACAATTCAATTCGATTTCGGATAACCTAATTCAGTCCTAACCACTTCCTAACTTCATTCTATCACATAAACATTCAATATTTACGACAAAACTCATTTGGGTTTCGAAATTACTAATAGTTTAGAGTATAAGACTACCCACCTCGATTCAAGGATTCAAGGTTTGCTTGAGGTTCAGGTTCCCCAGGCCGGTTCCTCATTTCCTTCCTCTTCTCCTACTCGCCAGCCCGGTTTCACCGCCTTCCTCCGCGGCCGACGCCGTCACCGGTCGCGGTCCCTACGCTCACCGGTTGCCTCTCTCGGCTCTCGCGTTCGCTTCCCTCTTGAGGTCGCGATTTTGCCTCCGCTTTGCGGGCCTTGTTGCTTACCCTGTGTTCGCCGCCTCCTTCCCTCCGTCCGTCGTTCAGCTCACCGGCCTCCGGGAACTTTTCCTTGCCCTCACGCTTGCTCGCCCTCTCACTCTCGCTCTGTCTCCTTTGCTCGGTCTCTCTCTCCCGTTTCCTCGCTTCTCTTCAGTCCCCCTTCCTTTCTTTCCTTTTCCTCTGCTCCTTTCTTTCCCTTTTTCGGTGGCCTCGATGTAGCCAGCACGTGTTGCCTAATACTAATCCTCTCCTAATTTTTTTAGATTATCTTTAGCAAAATCGGACTAGTTAACTATAAGTTTATCCCGGGTTTCTATTTTCTTTAATAGCGACAAAACGAGCAATTACACTTATTAATTAAGCTATGCAAACATATAAGCACATAATAATCACATAAAATAAATTACGTATAAATACTTAGCTTAATTTAACTATATAATTAATCTACTCAAAATTCCGGTCTCACATTTGTCCCCTTCTTCAAAAAATTTCATCCTCGAAATTTAGAAACCTAATGTCGACAGGACATGTTCCGGCTCACATGTTGCTTCAGCTAGCTTATAGTGTTTCCGAGTACTTTGACATACGGAATGGTTTTAGTCCTAAGCTTCCGCTCTTGTCTTTGTAGGATGCGGATTGGTTCTTCCTCAAATGTAAGGTTCTCCTTAACCCTCAAGGGCTCATGTTTGAAGACGTGCTCTGGATCCGGTAGATATTTGTGGAGGTTGGATACATGGAAGACTTCATTTGTATAGCTGCTAAATAACCTTGGTCATTTGATAGTATTACCTCAACCTCCAATTTTTCTAACACCCTTATGAGTTGGCCTTTATCGGTGAGCAAACATGCTACCGACCTTGTTTACTCGCTAATGGCATCTCGCCACCACATTTGCTTTACCTGGATGATATTTGATTTCCATATCATAATCCTTTAGAAGTTCTAGCCATCTCCGGTACCTCATGTTTAATTCCTTTTGCGTAAAGATGTACTTGAGACTTTTGTGGTCTCGTATAAATCTTGCACCTTACACCATGTAGGTAGTGTCTCCAAATTTTTAGCGCGAATATTACTACGGCTAATTCCATGTCATGATTTGGGTAATTTTCTTCATATGTCTTTAGCTATCGTGATGCATAAGCAATCACTTTACCATTCCGCATCAAGACACATCCAAGTCCTTTTCCCGAAGCATCACTGTACAATACGAATCGTTCTGTTCCCTTGGGAATTTCTAAAACTAGGGCCGACACTAACCATTCAAGGTTTGCTCTTAGAGAGTCTTAGACACCCTAAAGAGGGGGGAATAGGGTGATGAGGAAATTTTGTCAATCTTGGAAGATTAAAGCTTGAAATAAGTAATCAAGACAAACCGAGCTAAGTTAACCCTTACAACTCAATCAAGGGACCATACTCGAAAGTAAGAAAGAGTATGTGACTGATTACAAGACTTTACAACTTAGAAAGTATGAATTACAAGTTGGGATTTGTAAATAGAAGATTGAATATGAATACAAAGACTTTGTCTTAAATAATGTGTACTGACAATAATTATAGCAAGTCTTAGCAATCTTCAAATCTTCGGAGTTGGCTTTTATTTATAGATGACCAAGCAGATTAGCCGTTGTGACTCTCTTCCGAATAGAAGTCCTTTTGTCATCGTTGTAACGGTTCTTCCGAGTCGCTCGTAAAAGATCCGTTGAGATGTAATTATTGTGCAACGGTTCTTGACTCTTAAAGGTGCTCTAATTAGTTGATGGTGTCCGAAAAGTAAGGTGGAAACCACCCCCGAGCTTGGTGTTGAAGATTTCCAGTTTTGAAATAGACAATCCTCACACAACGTCTAAGCCCTGTTCGAAGTAGAAAAGCCTTGTCTGTCTGGTGATTCATAGCTTTAAGCCGGTTACTTTTGTAATCCAAAAATAGGATAACCTCGTTTAGATAACCTACAAAAGTAAACAATTTTAGTTCTCAAAGTATAAAATACTTTGGTCAAAGATTAGGCACGAGATAATAATTTAATTAAGATAATTAAGTGCATAATTATCTTAGGCCTAGAGGTGTGGAATTTTCTGAGTCTAATATTCATTACACTCAGAATCCATCGAGTCGGTCTTAGAAAAGATCAAGTTATATAGAAAATATCAAAGTATAAGTACTTCATCTAGACAAATAATTCTCGAACACACAAGCTCACTTAGAAACGTGAATTAACGTTGTAATTTGCATTCCTTAGAATATGAAGTCAGAACTTAGAAAAAGTGTTAGAGAGATTGTTTGATCATGCGATAAATCTAAGTGGTGTCCGATCGACTCGAAACATCGGTGTCGGTTGATGAACAAGAGTGTGTATTATGAGTTAATTAGAATCGAATGAAAACATATACAATAATTTCTATATTACTCATAATGACTTTTAATCAAAACTTAGGAGGGATGAGGTTTGTACCGAGTCCTTGATAGTACCCAAAATGATATAAGTTCGAGTCCGAGTCTTCATTCTCCCCCTTTTGATGAAAGATAGTCCATACTCGGATAGAAACTTTGTTTGTGAAATAATTAAGAGTTTTCATTCTTCCTCAAATAACAGAGAATATATTAGAGGTTAGAATAGAATATCGCAGATAAAATAGAATAATAAATGAAGTGATTCGGACTTAGAATATTGCTGCAGATAGCTCATTTGAAGAAAAATTACGAGTATTTATATTAGAGCAAAATAGAGAAATGAGCCGATATATCGGAGCGAAATAGAATAAAAAATTTAAACTCGGAAAGAAGTTATACTCAGAAAGCAATATGCTTGAAATCAAAAATTTCAGTCATATATCCATAAATACAAAAAAAAAAAAAAACATATAGAAGAGAGGGTGAGAAAACTCCGCCTAAACAAGACAACAAATTTTCTAAATATTCTCCCCCTTGCCTTTCAAAGAAAAAAATCAAAATGGGGAAGAATGTATCAAGTTTATACAATTTGTTTCACTGGACAAAGGAAAAAAACATAAAAATAAGAACAAGAAAAAGAAATCAGGATGGTGGAGTGGGAGCGGTCTCGGTTGAGGCGTATGAGCATGCTTTGTGCCTACGCCGATACGCTTGTGAACAAGTTGAAGATCTTGGCAGTGGCAAGACTGGGATCTCCGGAATGGGCTTAACTCGGGTGGCTGACCCAAAACAAGATCATTGAGAGGCTCATCCTCTTGGAATGTCACAGCGAGAGGTGCTTCCACTAGCTTGACGGCTGCCGACTCGTCCAACATCAGCGAGGTCTTCGACTCACATAGGCTCGCTGTCCGAGCCGATCGGTTCGGTTAAGGAGCGGGAGCACCTTGTCCCTCGCCTTCGTCTTTCTTCTCTCCTTCTTCCTCTTTCTCTTCTTCCTTCCCTTCTTCCTCCTTCTCCTCAAAAGGAGCTGCTTCAACCGCAGCCTCCTCTTCTTTTATAGCTGCCTCTCCGGATGGAGACTTGGAATGGCTCGAGGACTCTTCGGATGTTTCGACCTATCCAGGTCCCGAGTCGCTTTGCAGCGTCGTTCTCTAACAAGCTCAACCAACTCCTACTACTCTTTAACCAAGGCCTTCATTTCAAGGAGCACATCTTGATGCTCTTGAATTTGAGATTGGGTTGTTTTTTGGTTGATGGTCATAAACCGAAGGACAGTCTTGAAGGAGTGGAGAGTATCCCGAATTTTCGTGGATACAGAGGAGAACTTGTTTTATCATCGCGGTAGACAAAGCGATACCGGCTTGGAGAGGGGGCTGAGGTGGATGCACCGCCAGGTGGAGGAGGGAGTGAGAGTTTGATGCGGAGGAGGGGTTGCCTCGGCTTCGAGTCGTGGACCCGGACACTCGGTTGGGTTTCCTAGTATCCACAGCCAAGAACGTCTTTTCCGCCAACTACTATGGCAGCCTTAGACACTTCGTTAGGGTCCGAGGGGAGCGGGACCTTGAATTGTTTGAAAATGAGAGAGAGGAGGGCTCCAAAAGGGAGAGGAGTGGATTTCTTAGTCTAAGCCGGCATAGAGGCCATCCGCTCGATAATGGCTAGGACAAGGTCTAAATCGTAGCCCTCGAGAATGTCAAACAAAGCCTTGAGCATCTTTGAATTTGGATTCTCTTTACTTGAATGATGAGAAAAGAAGGTTCTCATCAGCAGGAAGCGAGAGAAGACGAGCCTCGGTCTTCATCCGAGTCATAGAAAAGTTTTTGCGTGACTTAAGGACGTCCTTCGCATATTTTTCAAAAAATTCATCAAGCAACCTCATTGAAGGGGATGGCATTGCTATTGAGGAAAAGAAATGAAACTTTGAATAGACGATGGAGAAGAGAGAGGTTAATACGGACTCACCGTATTGCGACGTCCGGAGGTGATGATCCCTTTTAGAGTTGGAAAAGTTTGAGTAGAACTCAGCCTACGAGTTCTTGGTAAATAAATTCACTGAAACAGAGGAAATTGTATACCCTTGTGTTCTTGATGTGTTTGATTTTCGAGGGGTTAGAGGACCCTCGTGGCTTTTGGTTCTAGGTTTCTTGGTTGCGGAACCAAGAAAATCTAGAGTGAAACCTATTTTAGACATGTTTGAGAAGCTTTGAGAAGAGAGTGAGCAAACTTCGAAGAAAAAAGAGAGAGAGAGAGAGTATTGAGATTGTTTGAGAGCCGAGATTGTACGGGTAAGTATGCGAGAGTGAATGGTAGCAGAGAGTAAAGTAGCAAAATGATGGAAAATAGATGCTATTTATAGCGACAGGAATGTCCTTCGAGTATCCGTTCGACCCAACTCTCCAATGGTTGTCTCGAGACCGGTGTGTCTATTCTCGCTCTCTAACGATTAGAATTCCGGTTTCGTCTCCGAACGGCTAGTTCACCGATCGATGCGCGAGACAGAGAGAGAGAGACAGAGCGAGAGAAAGAGAGATTTTGAAAGAAATTTATGAAATTCTCCACTAATCTAGAGATGATTTCGAAGTTTGAAGTCCAATTTTCTCAAAACCGAGTCCGACTCAGTAAGGTTTCCGAGTGACTCGGAAAATGCAAACAGATAATAACTCCTAGCTCGGTGTCACTGGGTCAACCGAACTAATTGTTGTTAAGGCACAGAAATGAAACATGTAACACATAGTCATGTACGATAATTTCACTTAGAAAAACACACAATCATGCATTTAACATGCCAAGTTCATTCCTAATAAAGAAAAACTAATCCTCACTAAGTGACTTAGTAAAGATATCCGCTAATTAAAGTTTTGTAGGATGAATTCTAGTTCAATATCACCATTCTCATAATGGTCTCTCAAAAAATGATTCCCTCTAAACGCCAACCTTTCTCAAGGCTATTCCCTCTAAACTCCAACCTTTCTCCTTCAAAAGTTATCATAGATACTAACATCTTATTGCAATCTATGATCGCCTTATGTTTCCATCCCAAAGATAATATCAAAATCTCGTATGTCTAATTCAGATCAGTAACAAAGATTCTACCATCTATATCCAATGGGAAATCCCTATATATCGCATTAGTTTGAGCTACTCGCCATACTCGGGGTTGATATGCGAAGTCTAGCATTTACCATAGGTTTACACGACAACTTTTTAGATAATTCGGAATTGAGAAATGAATGGGTTGCTCCGGAATCAAATAAAACATAGGCATATAGGTTGTCGAGGAGTACTGTACCTGCCATTACGTCGCTGGGGTTCTCCATTTCTTCGTCGGTGATACCAACGTTGTTTGCGATACCAAGCATCGTTGTTGAGGTCCTCCATTCCTTCTTCTTCGATAAGGTTGTATACTCTCCCACCTACCCGAGGTTTCTTCCCCTCCTTCCTGTTCCTGGCTTAAGGCTAACCTTGTTGTGAGGAGGATTGAGGTTTATATTATTGCCTCTACCCGATACCCTAATTAGTTCCGGTTTCTTGGGGACAATGCGCTATGAAGTGTCCATATCTTCCGTACCCAAAGCATGGCCCCTTTTCTCCTATACATGCTCCCGAGTGATGGCGACCACACTTTTTATAGAGTTGGAGATCTTCCCCCTTGAAGGGCTGTCGACCTTGGGAGGAATTACCTTGTGTATCGAATCTTTTTGCAGCTTGGCCGAATTGACAGCCGGTATCACCGTACTCGGACCTCCTTTTAATTTGGAGTTAGGTCTGTCTTTAGCGGTGCACTTTCATTTAGCACCCTTTCGATTTTAAAAGCCCTCCGGTACATTTCCCGGAAATTTGTGAAGACATGGCCAACCACTTTATCCTTCAGCTTGGGCCTTAACCCATGTTCAAACCTATCCATCCGCATCTCATCGGTTGCCACACGGGATGGTGCAAATCGACTTAGCTCGTTGAACTTGGCAAGCATATTCCACCACGGTCATGTTCTCTCCCTACTTGAGATTGAGAAATTCTTGCTCCTTAGCCCATTAGAGATCTTTAGGATAATATTTCACCCCAGTAATTCCTTAAGTTCTGGCCAAGTTCGTGCAAATTCTCCCTCATGGGGCTAAACTATTTGCCACCAAAATCGGGCTTCGCGTTCAAACCGATGGGTCGTTAATTTTACCTTGAACCGCTCCGGGCACTCCATTACCTCAAAAAGACCCTCCATAGTTAATAACCATTCCTCGTATACTAAAGGGTATGTCCTTCCCGCAAATTTAGGGGTTTCAATTTCTAAAACTGCGGACCATTTCCATTGCTTGTAGGCCTTGGAGCTAGAGGGGGTGGAGGTGGAACTTGCTCTCTTCGCGGAGGCATCTAAAGTGATAAAAACAAAATGATGCCTCAACTAAGTGCGTGATTACTATGAAAACCTAATAGAGGGATGCCTATCTCAAATACGTGAATACGAATAATAATTAAAAGATATGTAAAGTAGCAAACAATGCGAATACAATCACATATAGCACACATATCCTACGCTTTAGGACACGAAACCTAATTGGAGCTAGATTGGTTGATCCTAAAGCTCGATACCATAAAATGTAACACCCCAAAACCCACCGTAGGAGTATTGCACCGCCCGCAGTTCCTCAAAGGAACTCCCAAGGCTTACTCAAGTATTGACTTAGCTGTCTTAATCCAACCTAAGGGTAAGGAATGAAATTTTCCACAAGGGTTAGAAGTATTCTAAAAATTTTGGCGAGTTCTATTTGAAATATGGCCCAATCCATAGGCTAAAAAGCCTTAAAACCCGCATGAAAGTCACAATAAAACTCAACGAGCCACACGCTCTTAGTATACAGACTTAACGGCCATATACTTGGAGTATATTCACAACCATAAAACCTAAATTCCATACTCGCGGTACAATTCAAGGTACAAACTAAGCTAAAGACTAAATTACAACCACTCAAGACCAAAATTGTCGGTGAAAGGAAATCCCTTGCTTGTCGAGCTACTAGTTCGGGTCTCCATACACATGTCAAACTTACTATACATTATTGTCTATTTACATATGTAACTGAATATATATGCCATGTTAAACAGGAAAAATACATGAACCCACTTCAACTCACGATCACCATCACATCAAGCATTCCAGCCAACCATATCAAGGAGTATTTGCAACTAGGAGGGAAAAGAGGCAAATTTGTGGGGGTGAGCAATAAACCATGGGCTCATCAAAAAGTCTTACACCCTTAAAATGGAAATTCTTTACACATGCTACTCATAATATTGAAATCGGTGAAAACAGAATAACATAATACTAATCTACAAACTTTCAATGACATCTCTTGCAACGTAAAGATCATAACTCTTCAATCATTTCAAAGCACGATTTCACATTCATGAACAATTCTTTTGAAACCGAATCAACTTTCCGGGCTTTCATGGATTCGAACTAGCTCTTCTTAATTTCTAGGGCGCGACCCTAAACAAAAGGCTCCCAGGACCTATCTTCTAGGAAGTCTTAGATCGGGCATCCCGCCACTATAGGAACCCTGTTAGAACCCTTCCCTCGAAGTTTCCAGCCGAGCATCCTCACGGATGAGGACCCCGGTTCGAACCCTCCAAGTATGCTAAGTGATCCTTAGCTAGTCGATTCAAAACAATTTGCACATAATCATTCATCACATTTGGTTTAAACAGTTTTCTCAAATTGATTTAACACGGTGGAAGGTATAGCACCACTTGCATCCTTCTAAATTCAGTTTCACAATCTGATTCACTTCGTTAAAGCATAATCACATTTGAAAGGCAGTTATCAAGAAGTTGCATTCAAGGATTATTTTGCGTAAAATACAAAACTCTTTTCAAAATTACTTTTAAAAATCATTTAACACCATCGCTTGCACAAATAGCCGTGATTCAATCATAGATAGTCATTCTCAACTCCATTCCCAACCATACCTTTCTCAATTCCCCAATTTAGTGAGATTGATTCCTTTTCGAGCTACAATAACCACAAGTAGATACCATCTAATTCAACGTTGCAACTTTTCGCAATTCATTGTCTTTACCTCAATTACTCATTTTATGTCTATACTTTATAACTCAACTTCTTTTGCCCATACTCAACCACACAACTCTTAATCTCACTTCAACACTTAAGTCCCTCTTGCTATGCTTATCTTTACACTTGATTTAATCTCGAGGACTTAGATATATTACAAACTCAATTTAACCCTACAATTCCTAGCTCGCCATTTCTCTACCTCAATTTTGTGTTCATCAAGATGAAGTCACGCCCCTCCTTTATACTCAAATCGTTGTTCCCCAATACGCTTCGTTACCTTCCAACGCAAGAATAAAGGAAATCTCTACAGCTTTAACTGAAGAATAAATTCACCATTTATACCAAATTCACCACTTCTTCATCCTTAAGTGTTATTTGAGATCTTCACAATACTCTTTATACCTATGCAACCTAACTCCTTCTAAACTTTCAATATCTCAACTCAGCCCTAACCAAAAACTAAGCACATTCGGGTTTCTTATTCGGACTTAACATTTCAATTCAATTTCGATAAACCTAATTCAGTCCTAACCACTTCCTAACTTCATTCTATCACATAAACATTCAATATTCACAACAAAACTCATTTGGGTTTCGAAATTACTAATAGTATGGAGTATAAGACTACCCACCTCGATTTAGGGATTGAAGGTTTGCTAAGGTTGAGGTTCCTCCGGGTCAGTTCCTCCTTTCCTTCCTCTTGTCCCGCTGCCAGCCCCGGTTCCTCCACCTTCCTCCGCGCTCGACGCCGTCACCGGCTGCCTCTCCCAGCTCTCGCGTTCGCTTCCCCTCTTAAGGTCCCGATTTCGTCTCCCCTTCGTGGCCCTCGTTGCTTGCCTCGTGTTAGCCACCGCCTTCCCTCCATCCACAGTTTAGCTCGCCGACCTCGGCCGCTTTTCTTGGCCCTAACGCTCGCTCGTTCTCTCACTCTCGCTCTTCTCCCTCGCTCGGTCTCTCTCGCCCATTTCCTCGCTTCTCTTTGGTCCCCCTTCCCTTCTTTCCTTTTCCTCTACTCCTTGTTTTCACTTTTTCGGCGGCGTCATCAGGTGCATCCAGCACTTGTTGCCCTATACTAATCCATTCCTAATTTTTTTTGAGATTATCTTCAAGAAAATTAGACTAGTTAATTATAAGTTCATCCCGGGTTTCTATTTTGTTTAATAGCGATAAAACGAGCAATTACCCTTATTAAGTAAGCTATACAAACATATAAGCACATAATAATCATATAAAATAAATTACGTATAAATACATAGCTTTATTTAATTATATAATTAATCTACTCAAAATTTCGGGTCTCACATTCATCTTATTGAATGAAGAAATGACTATGTCGGACTCGGAAATAGAAATAGTAGAATTAGAAATTGTAGAACTAGAAGATTAACTGGCGGAATTAAAAATAGAAACAACTACCCTAGTGCTAGACTCGGGAATGGGATACTCTCCTAGGATGACAACCAATTCTTGGCCTTTCTCAAGCATCGGTCCGAGTAATATGCTTGGACCCTTCGGCATCAATGTTAGTTATGAATCTGGATGGATCAAACTGCAGGGAGCGACATAGCTTGGGACAAGATGCGAAACCAAATTCCCTATAGACAACACCGAATAGCAACCCAAAAATATTATTCTCTCGCCAAATTGGTCTAGTCTTGTGTGGATTGTCCCTTCTCAAGGAGGTAGGGTGCCTCCTTTTCTAGTACATGCCAGCTTGTTAAAGACCTCTAAACCAGGTATCGGGATGCCCATCTCGTTGATGTAGTTAGACTCGGGGAAGCCGTAGTAGAGGAAGTCATCCCCTTCTTTCAGGAATTGCCCATTTAGGGTACGAGGAAAAGGTCTAATTGAACGGAGTGTGACTGGTGTAATCCTCCTAGCTTGTATCTCTCGCTTGGCTTAGATTATTTCCTTAGTAGTAGGTTGATAGCTTAGCCCGAACTTATAGTTGTTCGTGGGTTCAAATGATTGAAAGATTGGGTGGCATGCCCTCCTCTCTACAGACTAGGCAGGAAAATACCCCTTCTTCCTTAACATCGAATGGACACTAGGGTTAACATTAGGATTGAAGTTGAACGATGCTTTATCTTTTTCTATAACGAGTGACAATTTAAAACCCATAAAGATCCTCATCATTAGCGTCGTGTTCAATTTCTACGACAAACTCTTTAAAGGTGATGGTGGCGTAGATGTCTCCATTGACGGTTAAGACCTAACCTTCGATAATAAAGTTGACTTTCCGATGTAGTGTACATGGAACTGCCTAATGGTCATGTAACCAAGGGCGTTTTAGTAGGAGGTTAAAGGTAGCTGGAATATCTCGGACTTAAAAGTCATTATTTTTCACTACTAGTCCGATGTTAATCGGAAGAGTCATTGTTCCCAAAGCTGTTCTTTTAGAGCTATCGTAAGCTCGAAGACGAATAATTTTCTTAGAGAGTTGTTGCTCTCTAATGCCTAACCTTTTGGCGGTCCTCCAAGGACATATATTAACGACATATCTATTATCCACTAAGGTTAGAGGGATAAACTTATTAATGTAAGTTACAATCAAGTCAAGGGCTTTGTTGTGTACAATGCCTTATTCAGGTAGATCTTTCAGGTCAAACGTGATGATTCCATCCCCACACTACTATAGAAATTACTTTTTATTATAGTCTATTGACGATGATTAAAAGGAAAAATCATAATGAAAAATGAGGCGGTGGCATTTTTGTAAATAAGCGGCCTTGTATAACACCTATGACGGTGGTTCTTTCTATGAACCGTTGTCATAGGTTGAGTTGTCAACTTTTGACTACGATTCTTTGAAAGAATCATAGTCATAGGTTGTATTTTGTGACGGTCCTTCCATTGAACGTCATTAAATGTGTGTCCGAGATAGATCTAAAACCCGAGAACTAGTACCAGCTATTTTCCACCTTATTTTTCATGACACCACCAGTGGTTTTGGGACTTCCAAAGGAGTTAAGAACCATTGCTCAATGTTCATATCTCAATGGATATTTTCCGAGTTACTTAGAAAATCCTTTACAACGATCACAAAGGACTTCCATTCGGAAGATGGACACAACGGCTAAGTCGCTTGGTCATCTATAAATAGAAGCCAACTTTCAAGACTTGAAGATTATCGAATCTATTGTTAATATACATACTTGATTAAAAGTCATTGTATTCATTCTCAATCTTCTACTTACAACTCCATTTCGTATTTCATAATATTCTCGAGTTGTAAGGTTTTGTACTCGCTACAAACACTTTCTTTCTTACTCTCTAAGTAAGGTCCCTTGACCGAGCTGTAAGGGTTAACTCAGCTCGATTGTCCCTAACTGTAAGGGTGATCTCAGTTAGGAAGTACTAGATCAGATAAGCTAATTTCGAGTCTAGGAAAAACTTGTAAAGAGTTGTCTAAGGCAGCAACTCAGGTCAAGTCGATCTATCGTATTTTGTGGACTCAAAATAGTGGATTTGACTTCGTGCTTGGATTAGCACGGTCCGTGGTTTTCTGCCCCAGGAGGGTTTCCACGTACTTTCCGAGTTATTAATTTTCTGAGTACATTGTAGACTCGGACAGGTTTAAAGTTTCGTTTAATCTGTTTCTTCACTCTTCACCGATTTCGAGTTAGTGCTTTTATGAGCTCATCTCTCGACTCTCGCTCACATCATATTCATATCTATTTTAAATTTGAAGCAAATTTCATCATCACCTTATTCACCCCTCTCTAGGGTGACTTAGCCTCTCCCTGAGCAAACCTTCAATTGGTATGATAATTGGGATAGGCAAGATTGGAAAGGGAAGCAATCTGGTCGATCCAGTTTACCTTGTCAAAGGATTAAAGTACAACCCGCTTAACATCTCTCAATTATGTGATAAAGGTCAAGAGGTAAGATTCACTCAAACCAACTATTGCATTTCTTATGACACTACAAGGAGATCAAACTCTCGGGTAAGAGATCAGGTAACACTTACATTATTCCTCTTCTCGAGCCTAGTCGAATCTATCTTTGTTTAAAAGCATCACTTCATGATGACTCATGGAAATGGCACCATAGATTAGGCCATGTTAGCATGCATACTATTAAGAAATTGGCATCTCATGGTTTAGTTAGAGGATTGCCCAATTGTGCTTTCAAGAAAGACAAAGTTTGTGAAGCTTGCACAAGAGGGAAAACAAGTCGGATCATCATTCAAATCCCTTAAGACAGTTTCCACATCCAAGGTGCTTGAACTGCTACATATGGACTTATGTGGTGAAATCCTTGTTAAAAGCCTTGGAGGTAAATCATATGTACTTGTTATTATTGATGATTACTCACGATTTACCCGAGTGTGTTTTCTCAAGCACAAAAATGAAGCATTCAAGGAGTTTAGCAAGCTCTGCAGAAAAATCCAAGTTGAGTCTTACACTCAAATCCGGAGAATTCGAACCGACCACGGAAGGGAGTTCAACTACTCGGAATTCTCAAATTTTTCCGACAAGAATGGTATCTCTCACAACTTCTCAGCACCAAGAACTCCTCAACAGAATGGAGTAGTGGAGAGAAAGGACAGTGTTGTCCCTATGTGTACTAGGTAAGGATGGAGCAACTGTGGGTAATGTAGTGAAGGGAGGGTCAATCTCTTTCTCTAGTCTAGACTCTAAAGAAAAGGACTCATCATCGTCATCATCATAGAAAAATGCCTCAATTTTAGCGAGAACTAAGACTAAGATCGGTTTGATGTGATAGGTCGGACTCCTAATTTTAGTAAGACATGCAAGTTTCTCATTTTGTTCATCCATAGCCCTTATCATTTTATAACAATTATCGTAGCATTCATGAGATAAAGTATCATAATAAGGACAAGAACTAGTATCATGATTAGAAGAGTTACACTTTTCACACCGTAGGGGTAGGATCGAGAATATAGGGGATTGGATGTAAGATCTAGCATGATAAGCACAAGGGTCGGGAATGAGAGTCTAGAATCAGTACAAGCCTTTTCAAATTCACAAGTATCCCAAGAAATCCATTCAAGTAAATCCCAAGCTTCATCAACACTTTTTGCACAAAAATCCTAATATTCTAAAAGAGCACGGGTTTCACTATTCACACCCTCATAGACAACATTTAATACTTCCCATTTCTCCAAACAGTTATTAGAAAGAGTAAGAAGAGCATTAAGTCAATCAAAGTACAGGTAGAATAATTCATGCTCATGCTCGCGGATAATGGTAAGTACACATGTTTTCAATTTTTTTTTCTTTTCTTTTTTTGATTTTGTAATTTTTTTTTATTTTTCAATTAAATGCCCAATCTAGAATGCTGAAGTAAGCTCTAATATTGAAACGAACAACTCCTCGGCAACGGTGCCAAAAACTTGTTCGAAGAAATAATACCGCAAGTGCACGGTGTTTCGTAGCTAGAAACCGGCAAGTACGGGTCGTGTCCATGAGGAACTCGCTCTCAAATACTAAATCCACTTAAAAACTCTAATCTAGGTAAAACTCGGTTCGACAGGTGATTTGGTTTTCAGATTTAACTAATAACAAAATAACTAAGAGTGATCAATGAATAAAAAGCCTTAGATTGGGATTAATCACACTACTATGCTTGAAATCAACATTAAATACCGCTTGAGATTTGCTTACGCTAACAGTTTAGAAGGGGAGACACCAAATTAACCCTATCTTCGCCTACTTTCGAAGGTCAAAGATTAATCTTGCACAACCTAATCACCTATTTTCATGGGATTAATAAAGAGCAAAATCACAATGTATGCATCTCACAACCCCGATTAAAACCTAAATTATTTTCATAACAAAGTTCTAATAGTCGACAAAGTCACTCTAGGTAAGTTTTCATCTTTCGATGTTTAAAAAACCCTAATAAAAGCATATGAGTCCTCTCTCGAGGCAATCAAAGAGAAAGTGATGAACGAAGTAAATTCTAACCTAACAAGCATAAAATAATTCAATTGGTACTCAATTCATGATCATCAAGGCATAATAGGGATTAATCCCAACCTAAGTGGAGAAATTACCCTCTAAACATGATACTAAACAATTCATAGAATTTAGGGAACATAGCCATGGAAAAACGAAGAGAAATTGTGAAGAAAAGATAAAGGGAAGAAATTACGATTATCGAATGAAAAACTTGAAGCGATTTAATCATACATAAACTTGAAGTAGAAAATCAAATATGAGTTCTCTTGAGTCTCCTCTAGGAGGCTGCCTCTCGAAAACCCTAGCTAAATTTTAGAATTCTGGAAAAAGTTCCCTAAAAGTAATAATTAGGAAACTTAAATATCCGTGAAAACAGTGGTCGCACGGCCGTGCAATGTCACACGGGTACCGTGCAAGATTCTGCCGTAGTTTCGCACGGCCGTGCAGCATATGCACGAGGTACCGTGCACGACTTCAACTTCCATAGCTTCTCGCACGGCTGTGCGAGATGCGCACAGGGGCCGTGCGACCTTCTTTGACTTCGAACCCTTCGCCCGATGATCTGCATGGCTGTGCAGCTTGGCACAGGGGGCCGTGCAAGAACTCTTGATGTGCTTTAGACTTATTTCTTGCCTCCTCTTGGGCCCGAACTCTCTTCTTCATCATTTTTCATCAAATTTGTCTCGAATCTCTCAAATTTAAGCCCAAAAACCTGAAATAAACAGATTTATGAGTTTAGGTGATGATAAGGAGAAAATAAACAAAATCTAACCCAAAACTGAATAAATATCATTGAAATCATCACAGAATTGGGTTAAATAATGCCTTAAAAACCGATAAAAACGAGATTTAACACGGTCCAATCGGACGGTCCAATTTATTAATTTTTTTACCTCTGAGTGAGCCATAAAATATAAAAGTATAGCATAATACTTACATTCATTTAATAATAGGTAAGCCTACTACTCACCTGAATACATAGCTAATAAAGAGATATCATTGAAAGCATAGTACATTTTTTAGAGGGTGCCATAAATGTCGGTGTATGCCAATTTAAAACACTAACCATCATCACTTCTCATAGCCTTATCTTCCCCTTGGCCATTCTTGGTTTGAGGAATAGACATTATTGGCAAGGTGAGCCCTAAGGGAACAGGTGGTCACAAATTTATGCTAGTAGTAATCGACTACTTCACAAAATGGGTTGAGACGACCTCCTATACAACCTTGACGTCAAAACAGGTAGCCAAATTCGTTACCCAAAATATCATCGGTCGTTGTGTGGTGCCCCACGAGCTAATTAGTGATCATGGTAATCATTTTAAGGAGGTAGCAGATTTACTAGACAAGTACGAGATCCAACATCATCAATCTTCCCCTATCGCTTTTAAACTAATGGAGTAGTTCAAGCCAATAATAAAAATATTCATAAAATAGTGGACAAGATGGCGAGTTACTTATAAGGATTGGCCCGACAAGCTGCCTTTCGCTTTCTAGGGTTATTGAACTTCTATTAGAGCCTCTAAGGAACCAATACCTTACACCCTAGTTTATGGCATGGAAGCGGTTCGTCCAATCGAGATTGTCATTCCCTCGTTAAGGATAATTGTTGAAAGCCGAATTCCGAGAGGATAATGGGCTAAAGCACGCTATGAAGCGTTAGTGTTATTGGATGAGAGGCGCCTCAACGCCTTCGAAAATGTCGAAGTTTACCGAGCGCGTATATCTAGGGAATTTAATAAGAAAGTTAAGCCTCGAAATCTTGAAATTGGAGATTTAGTTCGAAGGAAATAAGAGCCCCAATTCAAGACCCACGAGGTAAATTTAAGCCCAAATGGCAAGGCCCATTTAGACTTAGTCAAATCTTACCTGTTAGAATGGTGAAATTAACTCGATTTAGATAGGGAAGAGATTTTGCATTACACAAACTTAGATTAGCTAAAGAAGTATTATGTCTAGCACTACCCTAGAGAGCAGGCCATGCTCCACCCAACCAGGCCCGAGTTATGGTGGGCGCCGGTCACCAACCGGGCAACGGTGGGCTGGCCGAGTCAAGTTCTTTCTTTTGACTATGTAATTTGCTCTTAACTCGTCCATTTAGATGGTTCCTTTATTTACTTCTCAAACGGTCCAATTAGGCGGTCCGTTTGTGTCTTTTATTTATTTTAAGGGCGGTCCAATCAGGCGGTGCAATTTATTTATGTTTTACCTTTAAGTGAGCGATAAAGTATAAACGTATAGCATAATACTTACTTTTATTTAATAATAGGTAAGTCTACTACTCACCTAAATACATAGCTAATAAAGGGAAATCATTGCAAGCACGGTACTTGTAAAATACTAATAACTTGGTTCTAAAAAGGCAAAACTAAACCTCCTTTTCTTTATTGTATCCTAAGTTCTATTCTAAAAGGATCTAAGTCCTAGTCTATCTTTATTCTCTTTCCTTTAGGGTCACTCGACTTAGCTTCTTTATCCCCGGTGCGTTCCTTCGCTTGTTTGATTTTGTGAGCCCTCATTTCTTCGACTTCTTTGGCTTCGGTTTCTCTTCAACGAACACGTTGAGCCACCCGAGGGTTTATTTGGCGAATTTGGAGAGGGGAAGTAGCAGGGACAGCTTCCTTAGGATCCAACTCTCTAGCTCTCGGTGTCTTATGCTATTCGGGATCTACTTCTATTATCCACTCTAGATAATAGGGAGAAACGAAGTATTGGGTGTGCTCGGAGGCGTCAACAACTTCGGCAGGATCATCCAAGATTCGGGGCACGACTTTGTCCTGTTAGAGCTACCGAACAAGATGCGCCTAATGAAGGAAGCATTTGCTCTATTCCCGTCCACTACAACACACGGTCGTGGAAGTAGTGGGTACTATTCTCTAGGCCCTACGGACATATAAAAGGGTGATGTGAGGTATGCGTTTTGAACTGGGACACCTTCTAATGCACAATGTATCAAACGACATTGTTACTATGATTCTTGAGGTATTCCTCCTACCAAGAGGCCAGGTGATCGGCTACCACCGCTTTTTGTTTTCGTTGGCAAAAGTAAATCACTAAGTCTCGCATCGGCTTTTGGAGGAGCCTCAATCGCCTTTAGATGCTCCATTAACTGATTTGCACATCATAGATGCAAAACTAAAATTACTGTCATACACGGTCAAGGTCCAATCTTTTTAGGCCTAACAGGAGCAAAATAAAATAAATTAAAAAAGGGGAAGCGAAACCGACAAAGAGCAAAATTTAGAGTCTTTAGGCGTGAATTGGAGGTGTTTTCAGCCTCGGCGACACCGGACGATTGTCCTATGGTCGGCGCCGCCGACCGCTCCTTACCATTTGGTCTCGTCCGTTGTCATGTGATTAACCGCAACAACATGGGGCTCTTGGAGAAGTCTTCCTCGGAATTTTCTTCAACCCGATCTAAGCCCATGATTGTGTCAAAAATTATTAGGGAGTTAGAGAATAATAATTCTCTAATTTTTCAAATAAACTCAATAGTGCGCTGGCGCCAAGGCTCCGTGACCTCCTACCAGTAGGAATCCACCTATTATACAAGTGACAATGGCTCGCCGCCTCGGGATAACGATTTCTTCAACGAAGGCATACATGTTTCGATAATATTTCATCAGGTAGGTAAAATTTACTTGATTCCCAATGAGAATCCACCCTAGATTCTTATTGTTAAGTTTCAACAAGTATTTGTAAGTCTCGTGGAGATTTTTCGATGATTTGGGTATAACTGGTTTGGTTCGCAGATGACTCGCCTAGTCTAGCATCGAATCCTTCAAGTAGGGGCGCAATTCCTTATCCTCAAACCCGAAGACGTGATGGTGAGGATCCCAAAAGGCCATAGCAGCCCTTAAGAAAGTCCAATAGACGTTCACCCGGCCAACGCCGCATAGGACATTCAGCCCGTAGTTTGATAACCCGGATCTATCAAGGTTACTCATCTCATGCATCCACCTTATTAGCTCAATCATGAAGTTCATAACTTTTGGATGGAAGTAGAGGATATAGTATGCTCTTAATTTAGTTGACGTAAGGTTTTTTAAGTTAGGTGTTTTTTAAGCATTAGCGTGGATCCTATTTATAGGGATTTTCCGTAGTTATTAGTGTCCTACCGCAACTCAATCACTAGCGTCGACAACACCCCGGCATTCACGGGTGGTGGGCGCCGACCATAGCCTTAGTTAGGCCCATTCTGCGATTTTCTTTGGCCCGAGCACTCCTTGGACCTTATTATTTTCCTACCGTAGTCCGTTGCCTGCAGCACCATCTTAATATTTTGGACCATACACTTGTGATTTTCTTTTTTTTATTTTTATTATTTACTTTTGGGGGAAGGGGGCTAGTGTGATTTTTTCGATTCGTCTTTGTAAATTTCCTTAAGTCCTTTTTGTATCATATTAAATAAAAGAACGCATTTTTTAGAATTGAGTCTTGCATTTCATCCCATTGCATAAGAATCCTCATTACAAAGCAAATACTAAATAAACAAACACCCTACAAGGGACTCCCTAATCATTAATGATGGAAGTAGCAAGGAATCTTCGATGCATCGCTATCGAATCATCATCAAAGATATAATTCCCAAAGACCTCCAAATTGGATGTGGAGAACCGAGCACCTTTACCACCTTGATAAGAGCTACCTCTATAGTCCCATGATTGCGAAGCTTCATCGCTTGACCTACCGTACGAAGATCGAGGGAAATAAAGATTTCCATGACAGTCGAAAGCCTACAGGGGCAAGATGTTTAAGCTCCCTAAAAAACCTAGGTCCCACATTAGAAACACTAGGCCCGAAAGTGCTAGGTCCTGCCTCGGAAGCACTCCTATGATGAGCACGTCATGAAAAAATTTGTCTAACAATACTACTCGGAAGGTGCTTGTTGGCTAGATGGGTGTGTTTGTGCCCTGGCACACCGAGAAGACTATCGAAGGCAGGTGCTCTAGATCGGCGCCTCTACAAGAATGATTGGGCAATTAGCACTCACTAAAAGCTCAATAAAATTAGGACTCCACTAATTAATGACTTACTAAGAAATTAGGGAAGGATCTCCTAGTAAAGAAGTTTTGGATTCCTCGGAGAGCGGATCGAAGATTCATGGACATAGTCCGGGTTTGTTCTCGGTCATACTATGAAAACCGATACTATGGTGTTAGCCAAATATACTTTTAGCATACATCTAGAAGCAAAGAGCATGAATTCTTACCCCTCGCCAATTCTTAGAAAAAGATGCCTAACACATTCTTCATTCGGGATTTCAAGAATTCTTACACAACGAGGAGATTCCCTGGAAGACTAACATCCACATCAAGGCTTGGGATATGGATGTCTACCGGTGTGAGCTACAGAAAGAAGAAGTTAATTTCCATGCAGGAAATTATGCTATGAAAAGGAAAGAGTTCGAAGTCAAATTTGGGTCATGATCCATGCCACATGGTGGGCATAGGATGTGTTTAAGTTTAGAAATGAGGTAAAAGGATACCCCACAATAGCAGCCTATTTGCTCATTTGGATGAAGGGTGCGAAAATAAAACATGGTCGGAGGTGGATCAACCGGAACAAACGGAGGCCATGTGTCAACCCGGATTTAAGGTATGCCCTCTCCCCAAGATACCAACAAAATCCAAAACGACCTCAAAGAAGATCCTTCTTTCACTCAATTCCTATGCAACAACAACACTTAAAGGGAGTGCAGTCGGGCCAAGGATAAAAGTTAACCTACATTCTAATTTTGTTAAGAAATAAGCTAGAAGGAATGAAAGGCATCAAGAAAACGAATAAAAAACACCATATAATCAAGGTTGGAGTCCACCACGGGCAGTCCTACAGTCGTGGCCAGCGGCAAAAAGCCGAACAATGTGATAAAAAGAGATCATGTCTTTAAAGCATATTTTGAGGCATGTTTTTTAGATTAAAGAGGATTACCGAGGTCACATGGTTGAGGGTTAATCTAAAGAAGTCTATCCCATGAATTTTACGTTATTCAAGATAGACCATAGCCTACGATACGGAGACCGAAAATACAGGACGATTTGTTGAATCGGAGAAAAATGTGGGAAATATTCATACAACCATGCCTACATTTCACAAATCAAGTAAGTTTTTTTATCCACATGAGATGAAACAAATATATAATTTGGAGAAAAGGAGAATTTGAGCATACATTAACAATTTTCCACAAGCCATTCAACGGTATATAATTGGTTGAATCCGACTCCGGTTTTATGTGTCGCACATCGGCACGTGAGGCACGTAATGAGGCAAGTATATACAAGAGCACCCTATTTGAGCTCCTTTATTTTGTCAAGGTCCACTAAGTTCATCAAATAGTGAACATGAACTTTAGCAGCTTGATCGAAGAAAAGAATCATACTCAAGAGAAGAGCAAGCACGACTCGGACTCGTTGTTAAGGACAATGTTGAGGCAGAAACCTAACATCCTCAAAGGCCTCAAAAAGGACAGAATACTCAAAGAAATTCTCATCGGAAACCTATCGGCCATGGGGCCAAAGAGGTGATGAAGATAGTCACAGCTTTTATAAAAGTTCCGGTCATAGGCTAGAGATTGTCTCGAGAAGCCCAAACTAGATAAAATGGCAAAATCAAAAGGCGTTATGGTTATTTCCCCAAAGGGAAGGTGAAAAGTGTTGGTAGTATCCCAAAACCATTACTAATAGCCCTAATGGGACCCCTCTCCCTTATGTTAATAAGGTGGTTCAAAGCAGGATAAAGAGGACAAAACCCGGCAAGTATACATGATATCTTCTAGAGGAAAGTTCATCCTCTTGCTTGTCTCCATTAATATAGGGATAGCTCCAAAGACTATGAATTGAGCCTTCTGCAAGACAAAACTCCAACAAAGATTTTTTTAGTTGAAGAGCTATTCTCAATGGGTAAAAGAGGAAATTTCAGCCAACTAGCTCATCGAAGGAGTGATGGCCAGCTAAGAAACGTGACTCTTGGCCTCGAACAAGAGGTCCCTCGGGTTCCACTCGCTTTGTGGACGACATTCCAACTCAAGGAAGTTGTCTTCAACAAGTTTCTCAGCTTTAGACCTCCCGGCAAGATAGGCCTTTCTCCTAGACATTTTAGAAGAAGAGATTTTGAGGACCAACTAGTTTTCAAGAAGCAAAGTAAGAGAGCGTAAGAGGAATGCAAGAGCAACAAGAGGAGTAAGTGTGCAAAATGAACACACCAAGTACCCCTTTTAGAGGAAAAATTGGTCAAGATAGCCAACCATACAAGACAAGGGTCAAGCAAGTAGTGGGAGACAAAGGGAATCCAAAAGAACACACCGGGGTCCACACCAGCCAAAGACTCGGTCGATGCCGGGCACGAGGTGTCGTGGTGTCCCACCGGCAACAACTTTGCAAGCACTAGCCTTTCCACCAAGCTCGTGGATTCCCATCAACCGTCGCATGTGCCTCTTTGGCGCCTTGTACATGCAAGTGGGAGTTATCATGCCCACCAACCAACTTTTTCGGATCCGATTTTCAGTCTCCTTTTAACTAAATTATTCGGGTAAAACACTAACCTTTGATCAATTTGATTGTACACTAACAAGTATGTTAGTATAGCAAATCATTCAGCCAAGCTTAAGATTAAATAACGATCGAAGTTTCAAGCATCAAAATATACCAAGCTTCAGGTTTTAATCAAGCCAAGATTAAGATCCTCTTACCGGACTTCGGAGCGCATACATCGTGATCAAGTCCAGGTCTCATTTCGGAGTTCGAGTTCTATTACAACCAATTCCCGGCATCACACAATACCTAATATCAAAAATCAAGGTAAGTACCCTTTAGATTCTACTTTGACCTTTCATCTTTTTAGACTCGGTCATAGTGGGGCCAAACTGTGGACACCTAAAAAGTGTCGTTTCTTATGTCTTTAATCCTATATTTTATTCTATTGGCCCGAAGATGAAATCCCGATTCCTGTTTGAGGATTTGGATCTCGGACCGTGATTTGATTGGTGAGACATAAGCCGATAAACTACAAAAACCCCCACCACCAAATAAACAGACCTTTTGCCTTGGGTCGATCAAGAAATCCCCCTATTTTTGAGCGCTCCAATGCCAGGCTAAGCCTTCAGAGACAACAGAGTCCAAGTGTCTGTGTACCGAAAAATTCTAAGTTAAGAATACAACATTTTACTTTTGTCCAATTAGACGAGGAGTTGAAGACCTAAAGATGGCGTTAAAGCATTGCATTTCATTATCATGAGCATCTAAGTGCTGCATTTAACCTCCACAAGACAGTCCACATGAGACTAGGACCTTTTCCCCTCAAAATGATGTCATGGCCGGTGCCCACAACCCCGAAAATTTAAGTAAAACGTTGCGTTTTGGCTTGGAGACTCCCTTGGAAACAGGGTAGGGCACGAAACCCTAGGAGTGCCCGGTTAGCCTCGCACCATGAACCAAGTTCTATCTAGTACTATTTTTTCTTTATATAGTTAAATCTTATGAGATTCCGGCCCGGTTTAGTCTGCAGCTTGTTTGGACGGCTGATCGAGGGCAAACCTTAGGTCATTTGTGACCTAGGTCCTCTCCTATAAATAGAGATCCTTTGCTCTCATTCCCATATGGCTTTCTCCTATGCGAAATACTACCGAAAGTTAACCGCAGTACTCATACCTAAACATTACTCGCCAAAATTACTATGAACCATTCACCTCTTTTCTACTTACCGTTGTTGAATTGTGCAATAAGCTAAAGAATATTTGGTTATTCTGATCTCTAGGCACTCATTCAAGTGATTTTTACTATTCTCTACATACATAATTCACAAAAACAACCTCTTTTTCTTTCATTTCTCGTCGTCGCATCAAGAGATCAAGTGTAGAGATCTAGATTAGCAAGGTAAGACCACCTAAGGGCAATCATGTAGCATTTATTACTTTCCGTATTGTGGATTAAAGATATGTAGTCTTTCAATTCCTCCTTGCCCGATGTAATTTTTCAATTCATCGTTTTTCCTTGCCTTTTACTTTCTTTATTACTTTCTTTATTGCTTTCTTCGTTATCGTTTTGGTTGCATTAAATTTCGTTTAGCATGTTGCTTGCTTGCTTGTCTTACATTATTTTAATTCACTACTCGAACTAGTAATGGCCATCTTCGGACGGCGGAACGTAAGGGTTTTCCTTATGTTTCGTACCCTCGCCCCTAAATCCGATTCAAGGTTTAAAGACCGATGGAGTCATTTTTAGTCTTTTTTAGTCTTAGTGTTCCCATACTATGATTAGAAGAGCAAGTTTTGTTTTTGTTAGTTTTCATCCTAAAAACTAACTTGCGACTCACTTTTTATGCTTATTTCTTAGTGAATTTCCATACCCGTTATTTTCTCGATTGCAGGATAAAAGAAAACGGTTCTAGATCTGTCAACCAAGGCGGAGGGCAAGGCTGATCTCTTCAACCTTAGCAACTGGTCGGTGCCTCGCCACCGCTTGGTGTAGGCTACCGCCCGGACAGAGTGGTCCGCAAGTGAGGCTTCTGTCCAAATTGGTGTTTTCACGACGATGTGGCCCTGAAGCCTTACGGCATAATCAAAACCCTAATTTTGTTTATCCTTCAACTAGTAAATAATATCCCTAGAATTTTGAAAATAATTTAGAAAATTGAAATGATTAATAAATCACCCACTACCAAAAATCATCAAATTTTCCACTCGTAAATTCAGTGGGAAAAATGAAATATTCAATGGAAAAATGATATTTCCCACTCGTTTTTCCACTGCGAATGACAAGTGTGTAAAAGTAAAGGGGTAATTGTAATTTCCCACTGTTTTTATTCTCAGTGGGAAATTTTTCCACTCGTTTATCCACTGTTTCCCTTCCCACGAAATTTTTCCACTGGATATAATATGGTGGACAATTTCCTATCGAACTTATTACAGTGAAAAAGTTCTCACTTGCTTTGAATACGATAGGAAAGTTCCCATCTGAAGATTTTCAGTGGAAAATTTTCCATCGAAGAGTTTTAGTGGAAAATTTTCCACTCGAATCTATTTTGCATACGAGTGGTAAAATATGCACCGTATATTCAGTGTTAAAACAAGTGAAAAACTTTGCATAATTTAACCACACAAGCTTGATAATAGCACCAACAATTTATACACAACCTCGTCCAACATCAAACAATTCGATGGATTGCTCCATAATTGTAGTACATATCTACATATACAACAAAAATAACCCATAAGTAACAAACTATATTGCTAAGCAACCATTAATGTTTAACATTCATGCATATACATCCATAAGTTTAACCACAAACACTTTTACCAAAATATACAACCATGCATATACATAACTAATTTTAGCACCAAAAGTTGTGAAATACAACCAAAAGTTGTGAAGTACAACCAAAAGTTGTGAAGTACAACCAAAAGTTAGATAGTGACAACCTAACTAACATCATCATCATTTAAATGATCACCTTCACCATCATTATCACTATCATTTGGTGACTCGAGCACCACCCTAGGTTCCGGAATGCTAGGATGGATGGTCTTTATAAGAGAGTACCATTCCAACATTTGGGCTTGCGTATTTTCAGTCCCTATATTACTAAAAGGAAAACAAGATGGAAAATTCAGAAAATTAAAAAGTTAACAATGAAAAAGTTGAGAACATAAGTAAACAAGATGCAAATTACCCGTGCTTGATTGATGACTCAACTTTATGGTATGTCAAACCCTACAATGATTTGCATAACAACATAGAATGCAAAAGAATCAACTACATGTTAACTTAAAAAACATGTACAAGATTGTTCATTGACCCTTTTAATATACGATGAAAATATAAAACCGTAAAAACATACATAGCCCAATATTGACCCTTTTATCCCAAGGCTCTTTCAAGTGCTGGTTTGGCTTTCAAATTCTAACTTAAGGTGATAAAGGTAGTTTCCTAAAGGAGTTTAAAAATTTTCTAAAAATTTCGGCAGAATCTCATTTGTAATATGTACTATTCCATAGGCTTAAAGCCTTCAAATCCTGCATAAAAATCATAATATAACTCGACGAGCCACACGCTCGGAGTTTACAACTCAACGGCCATACGCCGGAGTCCAATCAATCATACATTACAATTTAAAACAATCTAAATGGTTCTTGGCATAAAGAAGGTGGGGGAGGGGAAACCATGATCTCATTAGGTTGTCTATGAGAAGCCCTCGGTTTATCTTAGCCATTCATAATTTTAGTTTTGATTCCCCTTTTGACAAGATTTATGTAAGAGAAATAAGAAATTATAAACTATAGCAATAAAGAGTGTAACTGTAAATTGTATCATAATTTTTATATATTTATGAGGCATACATTTTGAGCTGCAATTACCTAAATAAGGAAACTTGCACAAGATTACCCGGCCACCACATTTCTGCTGGCTCCACAAGTATAACATCGGTATATAATAGCCAATCCAAATCCCAACACCTACATTTCCAAAATCACATTAGTTACACCAAGTTCGGACTACCAAATAAAAAAAAATCCACAAAAAGTAAATGCATGTATATGAGCTATTACATGAAACCCCCCAAAAAAAGCATATATAAATGAAATTATTGGTCCTAGTATGCTAACATGGATATGTCTAATCATTAACATGTAAATGCTTGTATATGAGCTATTACATGACAACTAAAAACCAGTGAAAGGCCATGGGAAAGAAACAAAAGTTAGCATTCCCGAATTTCATGGCATAATCGGATTGCTTGTAGTGAAAATTAAGCAAACAATGCATATAGTTGATTGTGGTGTTCCGTATCAGATTTTCTCATATTGCTTAGGTCTGTGAGGTCATTTTTTGTTTGCTATTGCTGAATATCTAAAAATTGGGTGGTGTAGGGACGATTCGATATATTATGCATGTCGAGCTCTTTCTTGCTCGTTGGTAATGACAGTTTCGCAACCGTAGTGGTGGTATGAGCATTTCACTTGCCAGTCCTAATGGTCGTGTCATTGGTGGGGAGTTGGCGGAATGCTAATCGCAGCCGATCCAGTTCAGGTGAGTTTATGATCCCGATCCTTCCTTTGGCAATCGTTCTATTTAATATGAATATTAAAATAGTTATCTTTTAAGCCCCGTTATGAGTTCCATAACCTCTCCACCAATAGCAATTGCGTCGATCAAATTCTCGATCAATATGAGCTAGCATGCTAAAAGAATTCCTTTTAGAATAACTTTAAATTTTATATTTTTTTACATTATAGTTTTAAAATCTAAATGACATGAATTCCGATATGTCACATTCCAGTGAAAAGAAATCCTCATTTGTAATCTATTATTAACTTAAGTTGTAACATCGTATTGATGCACGATAATAAGACTCCATAGTCTACTCGCTTAATAGAAGAGAATTTTTGAGTCTTTGCTAGTTCTAATCTATTGCTTATCTCTTTAGATGCGTAGGCGAACAATCTATTGCTTATCTCTTGAGATACATAAGCAAACAATCAGTTCTTCAATGTAGTAATCCTTTTCCCCCTTAATAGTAAGCTTGGCTGGTGTTTTAGGTCATAGTTGGGAGTTTTATGTGGGCAACTTCAAAGACAAAGCAGAGAATTGGAAAAGGGACGGAAGGTAGTGCGGATTCGAGCTTTTTTCAGCTGACAAGTACCATGGCGCCTACACCAAGTGGTAGACAGAGCCAAAATTTGTCTCCGAGCACCTCAATGGGCGGATGGGCTAGCCCACAAGGAGTGGACATGAGGAACTCCCACATCGACATTGATCCGATGCGTGGGTAAATGGATCTATCTTCACAACATACATCTCTTTACGTGTATAAATTTACTACTACTAATGTCTAATCTAACTAGCACTAGCTCACCCCGAAAGGAAGCGAGAGGGGCTCATTTAGGCTTGATACTCCCCATACAATTCACCGAGTGGAAAATACACTGGTTTGTGTCATTTTGACCAGGCATTCAAGTTCTCTGTTTATATTTATATCAAATTACGCTTTTACTTTAAAAATACCCATGTTTGCATGTAGATACTTGAACAGGGTCGCACACAATTTGGAAATGGCAGGGTCTCATACTTGGAGACGAATGTCTGTCGGAGACTCTCGGACCGAGCCTCAAAAACATCTTGTAAATTAAAGTAAATGAAAAAACAACTACAATGAAGAATCATTTGACAACAATAGAGGAACTCAAATGAAACAAAAAGAGGTGAAAGAATGTAGGAAATGTGATGAAATTGAACCTAGAATCGGAGGAAGAACGACCACCAAGCACTGTCCCCTGTCGGGGGTGGAGCGAGTGTCGATTCCGAGTCTTCCTCGGAGACACCCGGATAGTCTGTCGATCGTCGACCACCGAGTGGAGGCGGCGAAGACTTCCCGGAGACGGTGGTCGGGTTGCCGAGACTGTGGAACCCAAAACCCGGAATCGAAACACTTGTAAATTCCGCTAGCTTAAGTCTCGCGAGTCTTCGAGAGAGCCGTCGGTCGTCGGCCACTCGGAGTGATGGCGGCGATGCGGTTCCCGAGAGACGGCAGCGGGTTACGGAGAGGTCGGCGGCTTGGATCCAGCCATGAGTTAGGGTTCGAGCCTCAATTCCGCTAGCTTAAGTCTCCGAGTCTTTAGAGAGCCGTCGGTCGTCGGCCACCTGGAGTGACGGCGGCGATGCGGTTCCCAGAGAGGTCGGTGGCTTGGATCCAGCCGTGAGTTAGGGTTCGAGCTTAGGGGGTGCGAAGGCCGGAGCGTACGTGATAGAGGGTGTGAGAGGAGAGAGAGAGTCCTTTGGCTTAGTTATTTCCTACCTACCACTATAATTTGGTTTTAAATTTTTTTTAACACACTTTCACCAAAATTTTTATTTGCTGAGAATTGAAAAATTGAATTTACTAGTGAACCATTTTGGGGGTGAAAGAGCTGCTATTAAAATAAAAAAAGGGGGAAATTTAAATAAATAAATGTTAGTGGAAAATTAGTGAAAAATTAGTAGGAAATCAATTTTTTATAAAAATTAAAATTGTGAAAATATTTGGTGGTGGAAAATCGGTGGGAATTTAGTGGGAAATTTTTCATCGAAAATATGACGGTGGGAAATCGATGAAAAAAATCAAGTAGTGGAAAAACCCTAAAATCATTTGATAAGCTTTCTAAAACCCTAACACCAACCATTCGTGGGAAGCTCGGTCCAAGCCCCGGTGGGGGCCGAGGCTATGGTTCCTACAATATTATCCACAAAGAAGCTGAAGTTTACGTGGATGACATGATCATACTTGTCGAAAGATGGGGTACGGCACGTACGCAGCCTAAGGAACTTCTTTTAGAGACTCACGAAATACAACATGCACCTTAACCCTAAAAATGTACCTTTGGAGTGACCTCGGGCAAGCCGCTAGGTTATGTTGTCGGTCTTAGAGGAATTGAAGTTGATCTATCCAAGATCAAAGCCATGGAGGAAATCCCGCCTCCAAGAATTGAAAAAGCCATAAGTGGTTTCCTAGGACGTTTACAGTACATCAGTCGTTTCATATCAAGACTAATTATGGTCTATGAACCTATTTTCAAGAAGTTGAAGAAAGGATGTGAACCTATTTCGCATGCCGAGTGCTAACACGCATTCGAGAAGGTTAAGGAAAACTTGGCTAATCCTCCAATGCTAGTTCCACCCCAACCGGAGAAACCTTTCTTTTTGTATCTCTCCATGACGGAAACGGCTATAGAAGCCATGCTAACTTAAGAAGACAGGAAAGAAGAACACGCGATCTACTACCTAAGTAAGAAATTCCTAGATTATAAGAGTAGATACATGCCATTAAAGAAGATATCATTGACGATGAGTCCGGGCTACTAAGAAGCTCAAGCACTACATGTTAGCCCACACGGTACATGTGGTGGCACCTATGGACCCAATTAAGTACATACTTGAGCTACCAACTATTAGTAGCAAGATAGCAAGAAGGATTGTCATGTTGTCAAAATTTGAACTCAAGTTTTGCCCTCAAAAAACGATCAAAGGAAGGATAATGTCGGAATTCTTAGTTGATTTACCCGTACTCGAATCGCAACCCGAACACCTTGACTTTCCGGATAAAGATAGTTTACAAGTAAAGGTGGACATTTGGACAATGTACTTCAATGGCGCTTCCAATCGAAGGGCTTTGGAGTAGGAATTCTTCTAGTCTCACCGAAGGGAACACATACTCCCATTTCAATGAAACTATGCTTCGAAGTCACCAATAACGCCGCATAATACTGAAGCTTGCATTACAAGACTTGAAGCTGCTCAAGAGATCGGGGTTAAGAATATTAGGGTTTTCGGTGACTGTAATTTAATCATCAATTAGATTTCACAAAGGTGGAAGGTACGTAGTAAAGCCTTGGCACCCTACCAAGCTTATTTGATAGAATTATCTAAATGTTTTCAGAACATCTCTTTCACTTACCTTTCTAGGGATGATAACCAATTGGCGAATGAACTAGCTTCGGGCTAGTTGAAAGCTACGGTCAAAAGAACTTTGGGCCCCATGTACAAACGGTTGATCCGATTCTTCAAACATCGGTTCTTTTATTTATTTTTCGGTTTTCTTTCACATTTCCTACAAAAATAAAAGAAATCAAATTAAAATTTCTAACTTAATAATTATTACCGACAAAATAAGATATAAAAGGATATAAAAAATATCATAATTTTTTATTGAACAAATACCCGCACACCTAGATTTTACTCGTCCTCGAGTAAGGTAAAACCAAAAAAAGAAAATCCTAACTCACATTCGTAGGAATCACGATTGCATTTAGCGTATGCAACAAACCTTTTAAACCCCTTGGTAGCCCAAGTGGACTAGTAAGGTCTCGTGAGAGTTCATAGCGAGATATACCCACAAAATCTGGGAAGAAAAGAAAGGAAAACAGAAACTAAAAAATAAAAAAATTTACAAATATTTTTTACAAAAGAGAGAACATATGTACATATACCGATCAATCATATCAACTTCAGTACTCGGTTATCAACTTGTATCGGTATATTATACATATTAAACCTCACACTCTTTTGACAACAACCATACATCAATGTTTCCACTTGTTTATCTCATTAAAATAGTGAATCGACCTAATGCATGATGTGCATGTGTTCCATCTGCTCCCTTACTTTAGGCTTACACAGCTGATTCAACCCACTTGACTAGTACTTTTTCTTCATTCTTTTCTTTCCATTCGGGAAGTAAGTCCCGCCTAGTAGCAACTATTGCCTCAAAGGGTAGCACCCAATAGGGCACGCCTTAAAGGGTTCTTGTCATTCCCGATTTTTTTCTTCTTTTTGTTTTTCTTTATTTTTTTTACTTTTTCTTTTGATGCAAAATATATCAACATGAAGTTTATTTTTGTACTCAAGACAAGTGGGAGAATCAATCAATGACAACTTCGGATCTAAGAGCGGATAACTTTTATAAAGGTAGGTGCAAATTTCACAAAATTCTCATGATATGCCAAGCTTAGAAAACCGAGCTTAGAATTGTCATCTAAGAGCAGAGTGTTATCAAGTATATTTTACAACCTAATAATTAAGTCACGATGGTTCAAAAATCAATCGGAATATATATACTATCTCCCAAAATAAAATATTTACAAAATACCTAACAGGTGAGTGTAGATTTTTTCGAAAAGGAAGATTTACCGACCCCCACACCTAAAGTTGACAATGTCCTCATTGTGGTGGGAAGAACCTCAAAGAAAAATAAAACTAAAAATAAAATAAATATTTACAAAATAAAAAGAAGAATAAAAAAAAAGCAAAGAAAATGACATGACTCGAAAAGAAAAAGAGAATAAAGTATCAAACATGTACAAAAGAAAATAAAATAGAAAGAGAAAAGAGAGGGGAACGATTATACTAGGTTAGGTGTAGGATACATCTAAGTCGAAGTCTCTCGAAATCGGTGCAATTGAAGACTCATAGAGCATCAGCCACTCCATATCAACTCAAGCTGGTATCTCAATTTAAATCTTATTAAAACACGTAGTAATTTATCAAATTTGTTGGAAGAGCTTTCGCGAAACACAGTACCAAAAACTCGAGAGTTGGTGCCAAAAAGAATATATCCATAATATTAGTGCAACACCATTAAGAGTATGTTTCAACTTGTCAAATTGTGAACCAATAGCTTCGAAGTTTTATACTCATACAACATGGACTCAAAAAGTTCAAACTTTTTGTTAGTCATGATGGGGTCAACGAAAAGGACTCATGATGAACTAAGAAATTATCATAGTTAATATGCTCAAAACAAACATCCTTTTTGATTAAGATCTTTGATTCCATAAGAATATCATGCTTATTCTCATAACTAACATGTTCTTCAAGCTCATGAACCTGTTTAACCGTAGGAGACGAAAAATCTATAGGTGGTGAAGGTTCTACTGTACATGATAGTATCTTTCTCCTTAGTTTCCTCTATTTCAAGCAAAATCAATAAAAGGTTTCCGGATGAACCAGTTTCTTGCGAAGGATAGTGGGGAGAGGAATTTTGGACCAAAATATGAGCATATAATCCTTTGTCACTCATATTATCATTAACAAACGGCTCCTCGGAAGAAGAAGTGGCAATGTTAGGGTTCACCTCCGGTTGACTAAGAAACATTCCCTGAAGTTGGGTCAACTTCTCACTCATATTCTTTAGCATTTTCTCCATGTTATTATAACTTTTCTCAACATCGGTGTAACTAGGAGGAGATTGAGTCCGAGCAATGGGAGGTGGTGCTTGAGGTGCATTAGGAAAAACTAGATAAGTTGGCCTCCGGCATGAGCCAGGATGAAACAAAGTGGGTTGGGGCATGTTTTGACCTACAACATTAGGTCCACTACTCCAAGAAAGAGTAGGGTGAAGTTTCAACCTTTCATTAAAAGTATGAGAGTAAGGGACAAACTTAGGTCTTGGAAACGGAGCATTCACTTGTGCTTGTTCTTGGCCTGTGACCAAGTAAGGGCAAGTATTAAAAAGGTGATCTAAGCTTTAACAATGAGAACATGACACCAAAGGAGTCCGAAAAAATTGGGGTTGAACAGCTTAACCCCCTTATCATATTTTTAAGTGCAGTAACTTGGACTTAAGGTGACTCCCATCGAAACAACATGAATACCCCCTCTAAATTTTTTATCGTAGAACTTAGATTTTCATCCCTAGTGGTTTCCTATTGCATAATCTTTTTCATTAAATCCTCCGAAAATTCCCAAGCAACTGCAGGACTCTTAGCAAGAAAACCACCACGACACATGGACTCTAGCATAACCTTAGTCCGTTAGTAAAGTCCTTCTTAAACAATTTGGCACAAACACCACTATTTTAAACCATGATAGGGACATTGGGCAAACAAATTCTTAAATATTTCAATGTAATTAAAAAATGGTTCTCTATCCATCCGAATAAATTGATTGATTTCATTCCTTAACTTTATAGTTTTGCTATTAGGGAAATATTTTCTCAAAAACGTTTTAACAAAATCGCCCAAAGTAGAAATAGAATTAGCAATTAAGCTATACATCCATCTCTTAGCAGCATCTTTTAAAGCAAAAGGAATTAATCTCATTCTTATTTCATCATTATAGATATTAGAAAAATGCATCATAGAAATCACTTCATCAAATTCCATCAAAAATATATATGCATCTTTAGAACCATAGAATTTTAGGCGCATTTGAATATATTCCGGTTCAATCAAAAGCATAATGTCGGATCCCAACTTAGGTAAATTAAAACATAAAGAGTTAAAACTCCTTATAGGATAAAAGTGATCGCTCAAGGTTCTTTCATATAGTCCAAATTCAGTCATTTTGTCTTCTTTAGATTCGGGTTCCGTTTCATTTGAAAGTTCAATCCTATGAAATCTTTTAGGTTCCTAACCCAACAACTTATGCACTAAACAACCCCACAAATATATTCTTGGTCTTTTTGTTTTTTCAAATTTTTTGTTTTTATTTTTGTTTTATATCAAACATAAGATAACTAAAGCTAAAACAAAAATTTAAACAAAATATAAACTAAGACATAAAACAACTATACTAAAACTAAATTAGAACTAAACCTTAAATTAAATCAAAAATAATAAAATTTGACTCTAAATAAAACTAAACTTACTAACTAATTAAACCAAACAAAAACAAAAAATCAGAATCAGAAATAAATAAAAAACTCGGACACTAAGCTAAAATATGAATGTAAAACAAAAAACTCAAATTTAAACTAGGACGCAAACAAAAATTCACAAACTCAATTTATAACCTAATTTCAATCATCGCCATCCCCGGCAACAACACCATTTTGTTGGAGTGATTTTAGGGAGTACGGGGTGTTTGTCGAACCATAGGGATAGAACCAAAATAAGATTAGATTGTGAAACGAGACTAGAAAACTAAAAACTTACCTATTAACCTAAATTTAAAATATAACTATTAAACTAATTTAAACTAACTCGAATCGAAATTTAATAACCAGATTACTAACAATCGAAAATAACTAAACAACTTTCAATAACTCATTCGGATAGAAATTCGATACTAAACATCAATAACTAAATTCGACTAATGTAACAAATTGAATTCAATAACTTAAGGCGAATATCAAGAAATTATAACAGACAAAGTTAGGAAATTAAAGTGCAAATTTAGAAGATTATACCGGAAAAATCGAATGTCCATGTCCGGGCTCTCTTCTGTCTCGCCTTGGTCTTACTTTTATACTCGTGTTACCTTCTCTTCCTTGTGCTCTCGCGGTTTTTTCCTTGTTCGGTTCTTGTACCCGGTTGTGGACAAATGCCTAGTGGATGAATAAGGATAAAGGTCGATTTCCGGGTATAAGGGAGAGATGCGTCAGCAAGAAGAAGTTAAGGCAGCGTGGAAAAGAGAGGGAAAAGATGGGGCCTGAAGAGAGGTTGAGATTGGGAGTTTTATGTTGAGAGGAAGAAGGAGGAGAGGTTGGGTTTTGTAGCATGAGAGGAAGAAGAGGATGGAATGGAGAGAAATGTTGTGCGTGAAGAGGAGAGAGGGAGCAACATGGGAATTGAGAGGGGGAGCTACGCTTTCGGTGGATAGGGAGGGTTTTAAGGGGGAAATGAACGTGGGTTGAAATGGAAGGGAGCTCGAGAAGCTTCGGGCTGGTGGAAAGCTACGGTCAAAGAGACTTTAGGCCCCAAGTACAAACGAGCTGATCCGATTCTTCAAACTTCACTTCTTTTATTTATATTTCGGTTTTCTTTCACATTTCCTACAAAAATAAAATAAATAAAATTAAAACTTCTAATTTAATAATTATTATAGACAAAATAAGATATTAAAGGATATTAAAAAAATCATAATTTTTGATTAAATAGTGTTGATCTGTGGACCTCATATGAATGGTAAGATGTTGGTCCGGAAAGTTCGGAGACTTGGCTATTATCGGTCGACCGTGGTGGCGGACTACTATGTTTTTTTAAAGGTGTCATAAATGTCAAGCGTATGCAAATCTACAACATCGACCACCGTCATTTCTCACAGACCTTAGCTTCCTCTTGTCCATTCTCGGTGTGGGGAATAAACATTATTGCCAAAGTGACCCCGAAGGGAACAGGTGTACACAAATTTGTGCTAGTAGCAATCGACTACTTCACAAAATGGGTAGACGCAGCCTCTTATACAACCTTGACGTCAAAACAGGTAGCAAAATTCATTACCCGAAATATCATCTGTCGTTGTGGGGTGCCCCACGAACTAATTAGTGATCACGGTAGTCATTTTAAGGAGGTAACAGATTTGCTAGACAAGTGCAAGATCCAAAATCATAAATCTTCCCCTATCGCCCTCGGACCAATGAAGCGAGTTGAAGCCGCTAATAAAAATATTTGTAAAATAGTGGAGAAGAGGGCGAGTTACTTATAAGGATTGGCACGACAAGCCGCCTTTCGCTTTTAGGGTTATCAAACTTCTATTAGAGCCTCTACGTGAGCAACACCTTACACCATTGTTTATGGCATGGAAGTAGTTCTTCCAATCGAGATTGTTATTCCCTCGTTAAGGATAATTGCTGAAAGCCAAATTCCGAAGCGTGAATGGACTAAAGGGCGCTATGAAGAGTTAGTGTTATTGCCTTGCACAATGTCCAAGTTTACTAGGCGCGTATATTCAAGGCATTTAATAAGAATGTTAAGCCTCGAAATCTTCAAATTGGAGATTTAGTTCGTAAGGAAATAAGAGCACCAATTCAAGACCCACGAGGGAAATTTAAGCCCAATTAGCAAGGCCCATTTGTACTTAGTCGGATCTTACCTGGCGGAGTGGTGAAATTAACTAATTTAGATGCGGAAGACATTTTCCAAGTACACAAACTTAGATTAGCTAAAGAAGTATTATGTCTAGCACAACCCTAGACAGCGAGCCAAGCCTCGCCCAACCTCGGCCGAGGTTATGGCGGGCGCCAATCACCACCGGGCAACGGTGGGCTCGCTGGGCCGTTCTTTCTTTTGACTATGTAATTTGCTTTTCACTGTCCATTTAGATGGTTCCTTTATTTACTTCTAAGATGGTCTAATTAGATGGTCCACTCGCGTCTTTTATTGATTTTAAGGCGGTCCAATCAGGCAGTCTAATTGATGTATTTGTTACCTTTAAGTGAGCGATAAAATATAAAAGTATAGCATAATACTTACTTTTATTTAATAATAGGTAAGCCTACTACTCACATGAATACGTAGCTAATAAAGGGAAATCATTGCAAGCACAGTATTTGTAAAATACTAGTAACTTTGTTATAAAGATGCAAAACTAAACCTCCTCTTCTTTATTCTATCCTAACTTCTATTCTAAAAGAATCTAAGTCCTAGTGTATATTTATTTTCTTTCCTTTAGGGTCACTAGACTCAACTTCTTCATCCCTGGTGGATTCCTTCGTTGTTCGATTCTGCAGGCCCTCCTTTCTTCAGCTTATTTGGCTTCACTTTCTCTTCGACGAACACGTTTAGCCACCCGAGGGTTTATTTAGGGAATTTGGAGAGGGAAGCAGCAGGGACAACTTCCTCATGATCCATATCTTTGTTTCTCGGTGCCTTATGCCATTGGGGATCTAGTCTATTATCCACTCTAGATAATAGGGAGAAATAGAAGTATTGGGTGTGCCCGGAGGTGTCAACAACTTCGGCGAGCTCATCCAAGTATTCGGGCAACGACTTTGTTCGGTTAGAGCTACCAAACCCTTTGAATAAATGAATGGTAATAGGCCGGATGTAGTCCAACGAAGTAATCATTTTCTCTTTTCCCATTTGTCGCACCACACGGTTAGGGAAGTAGTAATAGAGTTTTTCGTCGTGAACCCGAGGTGTTTTCAGCCTCGCCGGCGACGGACGACCGTCGTGTGGCCAGCGCCGCCGACCTGTCCTCATTGTTTGGTCTCGTCTTTCATCATGTGCTTAGCTGCAACAGACAGGGGCTCTTGGAGAAGTTTTCCTTGTAATTTGCTTCAACCCAGTCTAAGCCTATGATTGTCTCAAAAATTATTAGGGGAGTTAGAGAATAATAATTCTCTAATTGCTCAAGTAAACTCAATAGTGCCGCTCGTGCCAAGTCCCCGTGACCTCCTACCAGCAGGAATCCACCTATCATACAAGTGATAATGGCTGGCCGCCTCGGGATAATGATTGCTTCAGCGAAGGCAATCATGTTTCGATAATATTTCATTAGGTTGGTTATATTTACTCAATTCCTAATGAGAATCCACTCTTGATTCTTCTTGCTTGGTTTCGAGCAAGTATTTGTAAGTCTCGTGGAGATTTTTCGATGATTTTGGTATAACTGGTTTTGTATGACTACCTAATATAGCATCGAATTCTTTAACCACTGGGCACAATTCCTTATCCTCAAACCTAAAGACATGATGGTGAGGATACCAAAAGGCCACAATAGCCCCAAACAAAGTTTAATAGACCTTCATCGACGAATGCTTGAATAGGACATTCAGCCCATAGTTTGATAACTCGGATTTATCCATGTTACTCATCTCATGCATCAACCTTATTAGCTAAATCATGTAGTTCATATCTTTTGGACAAAAGTAAAGGATATAGTATGCTCTTAATTTTGTTCGCAAAAGGGTTTTTTGAGTTAGGCATTTTTTAAGCATTGGTGTGCATCCTATTTATATGGGTTTTACGTAGTTATTAATGTCCTACTGCAACTCAATCACTGTAGAGTCCACAACACTTTGGCATTTACGGGTGGCGGGCGCCGGCCACAGCCCTAGTTACTGAAACTTAGAAGAATCTTAGAAGGCCCGAGCACTTCTTGGACCTTATTATTTTCCTACCCTAGTCCGTTGCCTACGAGACCATTTTAGTATTTTGGACCATAAATTTGCAATTTTTTTTTCTTTTAATTATTTTCTTCCTGGGGAGGGGGCTGGTGCAATTTTTTTCGATTTGTCTTTGTAAATTTCCTTAAGTGCTTTTTGCATCATATTAAATAAAAGAACACATTTCTTAGAATTGAGTCTTGTATTCAATCATATTGCATAAGAGTCCTCATTACAAAGCAAATACTAAATAAACAAACACCCTACAAGGGACTCCCTAATCATCAACGATTGAAGCGACAAGGAATCTTCTAAGCATCGCCATCGGAATCGTCACCAAAGGTGTAATTCCCCAAGTCCTCCAAAACAGATGTGGAGAACCGACCACCTTCATCACCTTGATTGCGAAGCTTCATGGGTTACCCCATTGTACAAAGATCGAGGGAAATAAAGAGGATTTCCATGACGGTCGAAAGCCTGCGAGGGCAAGATGTTTAAGCACTCGTTAGAAAAGCTAGGTCCCGTACCGGCGGAACTAGGCCCGGAAGTGCTAGGTCCCGCCTCGAAGCACTCCTATGATGCGCACGTCGTGAAAACCTTTGTCGAGCAAGTACTACTGAAAGGATACCCCACAAGAGCAGCTACTTGCTCTTTTAGATGAAGGAAGCGAAAATAAAACATGGTCGGAGGTGGATCAACCGGAACAAACGAAGGCCCTATGTTGACCTGGATTTGAGGAATGACCCTCTCCCCAAGATACCAACTAAATCAAAAAGGACCTTCAAATAAGATCCTTCTTTCACTCAATTCTGTGCAACAATAACACTTGGAGGGAGTTGGAGTTGGGCCCAAGGATGAAAGTTAGCCTACATTCAAATTTTGTTAAGAAATAAGTTAGCAAGAATGAAAGGCATCAAGAAAACGGATGAAGAACAATATATAAACAAGGCTGGAGTCTACCACGGGCGAGTCCTACAAGGCTATGGGCAGGGGCAAAAAGCTAAACAAAGTGATAAAAAGGTCTCTAAAGCATATTTTAAGGCAACTTTTTTTAAATTAAAGAGGAATACTGAGGTCACATGGTTGAGGGCTGATCTTAAGAAGTCTATCCCATGAATTTTAAGTCGTGCAGGATAGACCTTAGCTCACGATACGGAAGTCGGAAATAGAGGACGATTTGTTGAACGAGGAGAAATATGTGGGAAATATTCATACAACCATGGGTACATTTCACAAATCGTACTCAAGAGAAAAGCAAGCATGACTCGGACACGTTGTTAAGGACAATGTTGAGGCCAAAACCTAACATCCTCAAAGGGCTCAAAAAGGAATGAATACTTAAAGAAATTCTCATGGGGAAGCCTATCGGCCGGAGGGTCAAAGAGGTAACGAAGATAGTTGCAGTTTCTATATAAGTTCCGTTCATAGTCTCGAGATTGTCCCGAGAAGCCCAAATCGGATAAAATGGCAAAATCAAAAGGCATTATGGTTATTTCTCCCAAGGGAAGGTGAAAAGTGTTTGTAGTATCCCAAAACCCTTACTAATAGCCCTACTAGGCCCCTCTCACTTTTTTCGATAAGGTTGTTCAAAGCAAGATAATGAGGACAAAACCTGGTAGTATAGATGACATCTTCTGCAGGAAAGTTCATCCTCTTGCTTGTCTCCATGAATTTAGGGATAGCTCTAGTACTATAACCTCGAGCCTTTTCGCAAGACAAAAATCAAACAAGATTTTTTAGGTGAAAAGCTATTCTCAATGGGTAAAAGTGGAAATTTAAGTCAACTAGCTTACTTGAAGGAGTGATGGCCGGTGAAGAAACGTGACTCTATGCCTCGAACAAGAGGTCCCTCGGGTTCCACTTGTTCCGTGGACGCTATTCCCATTCAAAGAAGTTGTCTTGAACAAGTTTCTTAACTTTAGACCTCCCTGCAAGATGGGCCTTTCTCCTATACATTTTGGAAGAAGAGTTTTTGAGAACCAACTAGTTTTCAAGAAAAAGTAAAATAAGAGAGTAGAAGAGGAATGCAAGAGTAAGAAGAGGAGTAAGTGTGCAAAATGAACACACCAAATACCCCTTTTATGGGCAAACTTGGTCAAGGCAGCCAAACATACTAGACAACGGTGAAGCATGTAGTGGGAGACTAAGGGAATCCTGCAAAACATGCTTGGGGCCACACGTGCCAAAGGCTAGCCGGCGCCGGCCACGAGGTGTTGTGATGTCCCATCGGTAACAACTTTACAGCCCTAGCCTATCCAACTAGCTTGTAGATTCCCATCAACTGTCGCATGTGCCTCTTTGGGGCCTTATGTATGCAAGTCGGAGTTTTCGTGCCCACGAACAAGATTTTTGGGATCCAATTTTCTGTCTGTTTTCAACTGAATTATTTAGGTAAAACACTCGACCCTTGATGAATTTGATTATACACTAATAAGTATGTTAGTACAGCAGATCATTCAGCTAAGCTTCATATTAAAGAATGATTGAAGTTTTAGCATCAAAATATACCAAGCTTTAGAATCGATGAAGCTAGGCTTAAGATCCTCTTATGTCTTTAATTTTGTATTTTATTCTGTTGGCCCTATGACGAAATCCTGATTCCTGTTTGAGGATTTGGATCTCGGACCGTGATTTGATTGGTGTGACATAAGCTAGTAAACACAAACAACGCCTAGCACCAAATAAACGACCTTTTGCCTTAGGTCGGTCAATAAATCCCACTATCTTTCGGGCACTCCAATACTAGGCTAAGCCCTCGGAGACAACAAAGTCCAGTGCTTGTGTACCGGAAATTCCAAGTTAAGAATACAACATTTTACTTTGTCCAATTAGACAAGGAGTTGAAGACCCGAAGATGGCGTTAAAGCAATGCATTTCATTATCATGAGCATCCAAGTGTTGCGTTTAACCCCTACAAGATAGTCCACATGAGACTAGGTACTTTTCCCCTCAAAACGACATCGCGGCCGGTGCCTACAACCCTGAAAATTTAAGTAAAACACTGCGTTTTGGCATGGAGACTCCCTTGGAAACATGGTAGAGCACGAAACCATAGGAGCACCTGGTTACTCGGCACCGTGAACCGGGTTCTATCCGTACTATCACTTCTTTATCCAGTTCAATCTTGTGAAATTTTGGCCCGGTTTAGTTGCAGCTTGTTTGGACGGCTAACCGAGGTCAAACCCTAGGTCATTTGTGACCTAGGTCCTCTCCTATAAATAGAGAGTTTTGACTCTCATTTCTTTATGGCTTTCTCCTATGTGTAATCGTTGCAGAAAGCTAACTAGAGCACTCATACTATAACGTTAATCTGCTGAAATTACTATCAACCATTCACCTCTTTTCTACTTATCGCCGTTGAATCCGTGCAATGAGGTAAAGAATATTTTGTTATTCTGATCTCTGGGCACTCATTCAACTACTCTTTACTATTCCCTACATACATAATTCACAAAAACAAGCTCTTTTTCTTTCATTTGTCATCGTCGCATCAAGAGATCCGAGTGTAGAGATCCAGATTAGCAAGGTAGCACAACCTAAGGGCAATCATGTAGCCTTCAAAAGGTTTATTATTTTTATGCTTCATTTATTGCTTTCCGTATTATGGATTAAAGACATGTAATCGTTCTCTTAGTTCCTTCCCGCCCGATGTAATTTTTCGGTTCATTGCTTTTCCTTGCCATTCGCTTTCTTTATTGCTTTCTTTATTGCTTTCTTCTATTATCGTTTTGGTTGTATTAAATTTCTCTTAGCATGTTGTTGGCTTGCTTGTCTTACATTATTTTAATTCACTACTTGAACTAGAAATGGTCGTCTTCGGATCGGCGAAACGGAAGAGTTTTCCCTAGGTTTAGTACCCTCGCCCCTGAATCCAATTCTAGGTTTAAAGACCAATGGAGTCATTTTTAGCCTCGTTTAGCGTTATTTTTCCCATACTAAGATTAGAAGATCAAGTTTTGTTTTTGTTAGTTTTCATCCTAAAAAACTAACTTGCGACTCCTTTTTATACTTATTTCTTATCGAATCGCATATCGATTATTTTCCGATTGCAGGATAAAAGAAAATGGTTCTAGATCTACCAGCCAGGGCGGAGGCCGAGGTTGATCTCCTTAACCCTAGCCTCGACCGATGCTCGCCACCGTTGGGTGCGGCTGCCGCTTGCGGCGGATGGTCGGCGAGTGAGGCTTCGATCCAGATTGGTGTTTTCACATCAATCCGGCCCTAAAGCCTCACGAGTAGAATCAAAACCCTAATTTTGTTGTAATTCGGTTAGTAAATAATATCCCAGTAATTCTGAAAATAATTTAGAAAATTAAAATAGTTAATAAATCGCCATTCAAACTTAGTCTAATCGGATTTAATAAAACTCGGAAATCATAATAAACGGTTCATCCCCCTTTCTAAAATGCATTTTCAAAACCCTAAAATCATTCCTTAAGCTTTTAAAACCCTAATGCCAACCATTTATGGGGAAGCTCGGTGCCGGCCCAGTGGGCGCCAGAGAATGTGGTTCCTACATTATCCACAAAGAAGCTGAAATTTACGTGATGACATGATCATAAAGTTGAAAGATAGGGCGGGGCACCTACCCGACCCTAAGGAAATTCTTCCTAAGACTCACAAAATACAACATGCACCTTAACCTTCAAAAGTGTCCTTTTGGAGTGACCTCGAGCAAGCTGCTAGGTTATGTTGTTAGTCTTAGAGGAATTGAAGTTGATCCATCCAAGATCAAAACCATACAGGAGAGCCCGCCTCTAAGAATAGAAAAAGAGATCGGGGTTTCCTAGGATGTTTACGAGTACATTAGTCATTTAATATCATGACTGATTATGGTCTATGAACCTATTTTCATGAAGTTGAAGAAAGGATGTGAACCCATTTGGGATGCTAAGTGCCAACACTCATTCGAGAAGGTTAAGGAAGACTCGGCTAATCCTCCCGTGCTAGTTCAACCCCAACCAGGAAAACCTTTCCTTTTGTATTTCTCGACGACGAAAACGGCTATAGAAGCCATGCTAGCTTGAGACCCAATCGGGTGTGCGGGTCCATAGCTCGAACCGAGGCCTCCTTCTCCGCCTCAAACTCGGACTCAACCTCCTCTCTCTCTACCTCCTCCACCTCGGGTGTTTCTTAGATTCTCTCTTCGCTTTTCCACTGCCATCATGGACAAACTTTCCTCGGTGTCCACCGAATTCAAAGACACCCTCCTGTCATTCAAGACTATTCTTTAGTCTATGACCATCAATCGAAAACTGCTCAATCCCAAATTCGAGAGCGAGCAAGACGTGCTTCTCGAGATGAAAGCACTAGTCAAGGAGCAAAGGGAGATGATTGAGCTCCTTCAGAAAGACGCTCCAAGGCGGCTCGGGATCCGGTCGATCGACTCGGATACATCAAAAGAATCCTCGAGTGCGGCGAAATCCCCTCTACAAGGGAAGAAGAAGAAGAAGAAGAAGAAGAAGAAGAAGGAGAAGAAGCGGAGCTCGCGGCTAAGGCAGCTCCGTCCGAGGAGAAAGAAGAAGGGGAGAATGAAGCGAAACAGGAGCCAAAGCAGCCGAGGGCCAAGGTGCTCCGAACCCCAACCGAAAGTGATCGGCTCGAGCGATAGTCTAAGTGGGTCGGAAGACCACGCTAACCATGGTCGATCAGTAGCAAAGCCAGCACCTCCCTCGGTCAAGTTCTAGGAGGACGAACCTCCGGACGACTTAGTTCCGGGTCGACCACTCAAAGTTGAGCCCATTCCGGAGATACCAGTGCTACCCCCACCTCATTCGTCTACATCTTCAAGATCTTATCGGCGAGGCGCACTCGCAAGTCCACCATCCTCGACTCAGACTGCTCCCTCCCCTCCATCTTAGAAATTTTCCTCTTCTGTTTTAAATTTTTTTTTGTCCGGACGTATAAATTTGTATCCTTTTGATACATTCTTCCTCCTTTTGTTTTTGCTTGAAAGGCAAGGAGGAGAATATTTAGAAATTTATTGTCTTGTTTAGAGGGAGTTTCTCTCACCCTCTTTTATGTATATATTTGTTTTGAATATTAATGAAGTTTCATTTTCATGCTTATTACTTTACTAGTTTCAATTATTTTTGAGATTAAATTTCTTGCTTAGTAATTTTCTTTGCTCCGATTCAACAACTCAGTCTCTCACTGCTCCGATACTTCGGTTTTAGCACTAATGCAATCTAAGCTTACTTGTTCCGATATAATCTAAGGTCCAATCACTTATTTCACTAAGCTTATTTACACTGTTTCTCTAACATACTTCTTGAGAAAGAATAAAAATCAGATCTATATCACTAACAAAGCTTCTATCTAAGTATGGAATGCCTTTCATCAAAAAGGGGAGATTGAAGACTCGGACTTTGCAGATATATCATGTTTAGTACCATCAAGGAATCAGGTACAAACTTCATCTCTTGTAAGTTTTGATTACAAGTCATTCTAAGTGCTTTATAAACTTTTCCGAGTGATTTAGAATCTTTTCTAAGTGTTACGTAAACTAATGCATATGTTTTTATTTGATTCCGATCGACTCGAAAGCACACACTTGCTTCTCCTTTCACACATAGTTCTGAGTCACTTAGACAACACAGACTTTTTGCATGTTCAAATATTTGCTCTAACGTGCATAAACTCAAGTCCGACTTTGTAATCTAAGTTTGATTGAATTATAGCGTTAATTCGTCCTTCTAAGTCGAGCATGTTTCGTTTTGAATTGTGCTTGTCTAGATCAAGTTTCATTACTCTAATATTCTCTATCAAACTTGTTTTATTTCTAGACCGACTCGGATTGAATTTGAGTATAATGGATATTAGACTTAGAAAATTACACTATTTCGGGACTCGGATAATTAAGCACCTAATTATCTTAATTAAATTATTATCTATGTCTAATCTTGGACCAAAGTATTTTATACTTTGAGAACCAAATTCATTTACTTTTGTAGCTTATTCAAACGAGGTTATCCTACTTTTGAATTACAAAAGTAACCAGCTTCAAGATGTCAAATCACCGAGTAGACAAGGCTTTTTCTAATTCGACCAAGGCCAAGACACTATGTCGGGGTTGTCTATTTCCAAAGCTGGAAATGTGCAACGCCAAGCACGACGGTGGTTTCCACTCTACTTTTCATACACCACCGAGTGGATTGGAACATCCAAAGGAGTTAAGAGCCGTTGCCCAACATTCACACCTCAACGAATATTTTCTTAGTCACTCGGAAAAACCATTGCAACAGATCACAAAGGACTTCTAATCGGAAGATAGTCACAACGGCTAATCTGGCTAGTCATCTATAAATAGAAGCCACTTCACAAGACGAGGAGATTGCTGAAACTATCTCCTCGTATAATTCTCATTCAATCGTCTACTTACAACTCCAACTCCGTACTTAACATCTTTACGAGTTGTAAGGTCTTGTAATCGATCACAAACACTTATTCTTATTTTCTAAGTAAGGTCCCTTGACTGAGCTGTAAGGGTTAACTCAGCTCGGTTTTCCTTGACTGTAAAGGTTACCTCGGTTAGGAAGTACTAGATCGGATAAGGAACTTATGAGTCTAGGAAAATCTTGTAAGGAATTGTCTAAGGGAGCAATTCGGTTGAGTCTTTCTACTCGTATTTTGTGGATTCAAAATAATGGATTTGACTTGGTGCTTGGATTAGCACTGATCGTGGTTTTTGCCCCGGGAGGGTTTCCATGTATTTTCTAAGTTAACACTTTTACGAGTCCAATCTAGACTCGGACTTTTTCAAAGTCGGTTTTAGAATTTAATCTTCCGGTCTTTATTTAAATTTCCTCATCACCCTATTCACCTCCTATAGGGTGACTAAGTCTCTCCAAGAGCAAACCTTCACACCCTACAAGGGACTCCCTAATCATCAACGATTTAAGCAATAAGGAATCTTCTAAGCATCGCCATCGAATCGTCATCAAAGGTGCAATTCCGAAGTCCTCCAAAACAGATGTGGAGAACCGACCACCTTCATCACCTCGATTGCGAAAGTTCATGGGTTGGCCCACTGTACAAAGATCGAGGAAACTAAAGAGGATTTCCATGACGGCCGAAAGCTCGCAGCGGCAAGATGTTTAAGCTCTCGTTAGAAAAGCTAGGTCCCTGCATCGGTAGCACTAGGCCCGGAAGTGCTAGGTCCGGCCTCGAAAGTACTCCTATGATGCGCACGTCGTGAAAAAGTTTTTCTAGCAGTACACGAAAGGGTACCCCACAATAGCGACTACTTGCTCATTTGGATAAAGGGAGCAAAAACAAAACATAGTCGAAGGCGGATCAACCGGAACAAAGGGAGGCCATGTGTTGACCTGGATTTGAGGAATGACCCTCTCCCCAAGATACCAACAAAATCCGAAAAGGACCTTCAAATAAGATCCTTCTTTCACTCAATTCTCGTGCAACAATAACACTTGGAAGCGAGTTGGAGTTAGGCCCCAGGATGAAAGTTAGCCTACATTTAAATTTTGTTAAGAAATAAGCTAGCAATAATGAAAGGCATCAAGAAAACGGATGAAAGACAATATATAATCAAAGTCGGAGTCTAATACGGGCAGATCCTACGGGCTATGGGCAGGGGCAAGAAGCTAAACAAAGTGATAAAAACGTATCTAAAGCATACTTTAAGGCAACTTTTTTAAGGTTAAAGAGGAATACCGAGGTCACATGGTTGAGGGCTAATCTTAAGAAGTCTATCCCATGAATTTTAAGTCGTTCAAGATAGACCTTAGCCCATGATACGGAGGTCGGAAATATAGGACGATTTGTTGAACCAGGAGAAAGATGTGGGAAATATTCATATAACCATGGCTACATTTCACAAATCATACTCAAGAGAAGAGCAAGCATGACTCAAACTCGTTGTTAAGGACGAGTGTTGAGGCCAAAACCTAACATCCTAAAAGGCCTCAAAAGGAATGAATACTTAAAGAAATTCTCATAGGGAAGCCTATCGACCACGGGGTCAAGGAGGTGACGAATATAGTCGCAGTTTCTATATAAGTTCTGTTTATAGGCTAGAGATTGTCCCGAGAAGCCCAAACCGGATAAACGGCAAAATCAAAAGGCATTATGGTTATTTCCCCCAAAGGAAGGTGAAAAGTGTTGGTAGTATCCCAAAACCCTTACTAATAGCTCTAATGGGCCCCTCTCTCTTTTTCAGTAAGGTGGTTCAAAGCAAGATAATAACGATAAAACCCGGCAGTATAGATGACATCTTCTACAGGAAAGTTCATCCTCTTGCTTGTCTCCATGAATTTAGGGATAGCTCCAGAGTACTATGAACCGAGCCTTTCTACAAGACAAAAATCCAACAAGATTTTTTAGGTGAAAAGCTATTCTCAATGGGTAAAAGTGGAAATTTAAGTCAACTAGCTTACTCGAAGGAGTGATGGCCAGCGAAGAAACGTGACTCTATGCATCGAACAAGAGGTCCCTCGGGTTCCACTCGTTCGTGGACGCCATTCCCATTCAAGGAAGTTGTCTTGAACAAGTTTCTCAACTTTAGACCTCTCGGGATGATGGGCCTTTCTCCTAGACATTTTAGAAGAAGAGATTTTGATAACCAACTAGTTTTCAAGAAGAAGCAAAGTAAGAGAGTAGAAGAGGAATGCAAGAGCAAGAAGACGAGTAAGTGTGCAAAATGAACACACCAAGTACCCCCTTTTGTAGGCAAACTTGGTCAAGGCAGCCAAACATACAAAACAAGGGTCGAGCATGTAGTGCGAAACTAAGGGAATCCTGTAGAACACGCTGGGGCCACACGTGCCAAAGGCTGGCCGGCGCCGGCCACGAGGTGTCGTGATGTCCCATCAGTAACAACTTTACAGCCCTAGCCTATCCACCTAGCTTCTAGATTCCCATCAACCGTCGCATGTGCCTCTTTGGCACCTTGTGCATGCAAGTCGGAGTTTTCGTGCCCACGAACAAGATTTTTCGGATCCGATTTTCATGTCTGTTTTCAACTAATTTATTTAGGTAAAACATTGACCTTTGATCAATTTGATTCTACACTAACAAGTATGTTAGTACAGCAGATCATTCAGCTAAGTTTCAGATTAAGGAAAGATTGAAGTTTCGAGCATCAAAATATACCAAGCTTTAGGATCCGATCAAGCTAAGCTTAAGATCTTCTTATGTCTTTAATTCCGTATTTTATTCTATTACCCCGATGATGAAATCTTGATTCCTGTTTGAGGATTTGGATCTCGGATCGTGATTTGATTAGTGCGACATAAGCCGGTAAACACAAACAACCTCCAACACCAAATAAACATCCTTTTGCCTTGGGTCGGTCAATAAATCCCACTATCTTTCGGGCGCTCCAATACCGGGCCAAGCCCTCCGAGAAGGGATGGCAGTGGATCCTGTACCTGACCCGGACCCACCAGATCCGACCCATTTAATCAGGTCTAGGTCCAAAAAATTGGAACCGATGGGTCCGGGTCGAGTCCGGATCTAACTGTCTTGGGTCCGGGTCTAGGTCTCAAAAAATAAGACCCGGACCCGACCCGAGACCCGTTTAAGACACGTTTAAGACTCAAATACTAATTTTATTTTTTAAAGAAATTCTAACAGTAGTATTCATGCAAATTTGGACCCGGTGCAATTTGGAAACCCTTCCCACAATTTGTTATTAAGCTTTGATGGACTTTGAACTTTGTGGTGTCAAACTTTGATGAATTTTGTGTTTAATATATTGCTATATTTGGTTTGTATCAACTAAATATTTGGTTTGTACAATAGGTTGGTTGATAGATAGGTTAATATAATGCTAAAGAGGTTATATGTAACAAAATTACTTGTAAATTTACAATAATATTAAAACAGGGCACAAAATACTAATTTTAAAACTCATATGATAAAAATATACTAGACCCGTTTAAGACCCATTTAAGACCCATGGACTCCTGGACCCGCTGGGTCCGAATCCGAGTCCAAATTTTATAGACCCGCCGGGTCCGGGCCGAGTCCGGGTCCAAGTCTACAAAATTTAAATGGAGTCCGGGTCCAGTCGGACCCGACCTGCACCGACCCATTGCCATCCCTACCTCGGAGACAACGGAGTCCGAGTGTTGTGTACCAAGAAATTCCAAGTTAAGAATATAACATTTTACTTTTGTCCAATTAGATAAGGAGTTAAAGACCTAAAGATGGCATTAAAGCATTACATTTCATTATCATGAGCATCCAAGTGTTGCGTTTAACCTCCATAAGACAGTCCATATGAGACTAGGTACTTTTCCCCTCAAGCCGAGCATCGCGGCCAGCGCCTACAACCCCGAAAATTTAAGTAAAACGCTGCGTTTTAGCATGGAGACTCTCTTGGAAACATGGTAGAGCACGAAACCATAGGAGCGCCTGGTTAGTCGACACCGTGTCTATCCGTTACTATCACTTCTTTATCCAGTTCACTCTTGTGAAATTCAGCTCGGTTTAGGCTGCAGCTATTTAGACAGTGACCGAGGGCAAACCCTAGGTCATTTGTGACCTAGGTCCTGTCCTATAAATAAAGAGCCTTGGCTCTCATTCCCATATGACTTTCTCCTATACGTAATGTTGCGGAAAGCTAACCGGAGGACTCATACCATAATGTTAGTTTGCCGAAATTACTATCAACCATTCACCTCTTTTCTACTTACCGCCGTTGAATCCATGCAATGGGCTAAAGAATATTCTATTATTTTGATCTCTGGGCACTCATTCAACTGATCTTTACTATTCCCTATGTACATAATTCACAAAAACAAGCTTTTTTCTTTCATTTGTCATTGTCGCATCAAGAGATCCAGTGTAAAGATCCAAATTAGCAAGGTAGCACAACCTAAGGGCCATCGTGTAGCCTTCAAATGGTTTATTATTTTTATGCTTCATTTATTACTTTCCGTATTGTGGATTAAAGAGATGTAATCGTTCTTTTAATTCCTCCCCGCCCGATGTAATTTTTCAGTTCATCGCTTTTCCTTGCCTTTCGCTTTCTTTATTACTTTCTTTATTGCTTTCTTCTATTATCGTTTTGGTTGCATTAAATTTCTCTTAGCATGTTGTTGGCTTGCTTGTCTTACATTATTTTAATTCACTACTTGAAATAGTAATGTCCGTCTTCGGACGGGCGGAACACAAGGGTTTTCCCTACGTTTAGTACCCTCGCCTCTAAATCCAATTCTATGTTCAAAGACCAATGAAGTCATTTTTAGCTCTGTTTTAGTCTTATTTTTCCCATACTAAGATTAGAAGATCAAGTTTTGTTTTTGTTAGTTTTCATCCTAAAAACTAACTTGCGACTCCCTTTTTATGCTTATTTCTTACCGAATTTGCATACTTGGTTATTTTTTGATTGCAGGATAAAAGAAAATTGTTCTAGATCGCGCAGACAGGGCGGAGGCCGAGGTTGATCTCCTCAACCCCGGCCTCGACAAACGCCGACCACCATTGGGTGGAAGCCGCCGCCTGCACCGAGTGGTCGGCAGTGAGGCTTCAGTCCAAATTGTTGTTTTCACATCAATTTGGCCCTAAAGACTCACGACGAGAATCAAAACCCTAATTTTATTTGTAATTTAGTTAGTAAATAATATCCCAGGAATTCTAAAAATAATTTAAAAATTAAAATGATTAATAAATCGTCATTCAAACTTTGTCTAATCAGATTTAATAAACCTCGAAATATTAATAAACGGTTCATCCCCACTTTCTAAAATGCATTTTTCAAAACCCTAAAATCATTCCTTAAGGTTTTTTAAACCCTAACGCCAACCATTTATTAGGAAGCTCGGTGCGAGCCCGGTGGGGCCAGAGGCTGTGGTTCCTACATTATCCATAAAGAAGCTGAAGTTGACGTGGATGACATGATCATAAAGTCAAAATATAGGGTAGGGCACCTACCCAGCCTAAGGAAATTCTTCCAAAGACTCACAAAATACAACATGCACCTTAACCCTCAAAAGTGTCCCTTTGGAGTGACCTCGAGCAAGCTGCTAAGTTATGTTGTTAGTCTTAGAGGAATTGAAGTTGATCCATCGAAGATCAAAACCATATAGGAGATCCCGCCTGTAAGAATAGAAAAAGAGATCGGGGTTTCCTAGGACGTTTACGAGTACATTAGTCGTTTCATACTAAGGCTGATTATGGTCTATGAACCTATTTTCAACAAGTTGAAGAAAGGATGTGAACCCATTTGGAATGCTGAGTGCTAACACGCATTCGAGAAGGTTAAGGAAGACCTTGCTAATCCTCCGAGTGCTAGTTCCACCTCAACCAAGGAAACCTTTCTTTTTATATCTCTCGACGACGAAAATGGCTATAGAAGTCGTGCTAGCTTAAGGAGACAGGAAAGAAGAACGTGCGATCTACTACCTAAGTAAGAAATTCCTAGATTATGAGACTACATACGCACCATTAGAGAAGACATCATTGACACTAGTCTAGGTTACTAAGAAGCTCAACCACTATATGTTAGTCCACACAATACATGTGGTGGCACCTATGGATCCAATTAAATACATACTTGACCTACCAACTATCAGTAGCATAATAGTAAGATGGACTGTCATGCTTGTCGAATTTGAACTCAAGTTTGTTACTCAAAAACCGATCAAAGTTGGATAATGTCGAATTCTTAGCTGATTTACCCGTAACCGAATCGCAACCCGAACACCTTGTCTTTCCAAATAAAGATATTTTACAAGTAGAGGTGGAAGTTTGGACAATGTACTTCGATGGCGCTTCCAATCGGAAGGGCTTTGGAGTAGAAATTCTTCTATTCTCATCGGAGGGAGCACATACTCCCATATCAATTAAACTAGGCTTCAAAGTCACCAATAACGCAGCATAATACGAAGCTTGCATCACAGGACTTGAAGCTGCTAAAGAGATCGGGGTTAACAATATTAGGGTTTTCGGTGATTGTAGTTTAATCATCAATTAGATTTCGCAAAGGTGGAAGGTACGGGGTAAAGCCTTGGCACCCTACCAAGCATATCTAATAGAATTATCTAAATGTTTTGAGAACATCTCTTACACTTACCTTCCTAAGGATGATAACCAATTTGCGGATGCACTAACTAAGTTAGCATCCATGATCAATATCCCTACTGGCATTCATTCAATGCCCGTTCACATTGAGCGACGGAGTCACCCCGCACAAGTCCGGACATTAGAAGTGTCTAATATTGACCATACCAGTTGGTATCATGACATTTATCAATATCCGGATAAACAAGAGTATCCCTTCGACTCCACACCTAGAGCCCAACGAGCCATCGGGATGTTCGCTGCCCATTCTTCATTAATCAAGGGCAACTGTACAAGAAAAGCAAATCTTAGATTAGCTTACTTTGTGTCAACTAACATAAAGAAAAGCACATCATAGAAGTGATTCATGGTGTGTGTTGGAGTGATTTTAGGGAGTATGGGGTCTTTGTCGAACCACGAGGATGGAACCAAATTAAGAGGTGATTGCGAAACGAGACTCGAAAACTAAATTTAACCTATTAACCTAAATTTAAAACTTAATTATTAAACTAATTTAAACCGGCCTAAATCGAAATTTAATAACCAGATTGCTAACAATCGAGAAAATAATTGACCAGACATTCAATAACTCATTCTAACAAAAATTTGATACTAAACATCAATAACTAAATTCAACTAATTTAACAAAAAGAATTCAATAACTTAAGTTAGGAAATTAAAGTACAAATTTAGATGATTATACCGAGAAAATTCGAATGTACATGTGCAATCCCACAAATTCACGGTTCGGATTCGAATAAATATGTGGCCAAGCAACTTAGCAATCCAAAATGAAACCCAAATTCGGGAAATTCTAAAACTGAAATCAAAACTTGTAACTAAAATCTTAAAATTAAACCTAAAATTCGAAAACTAAAACTAGAAATTTGAAGAAATAAATCTAAAACTTGAACCTTGGCGTGGCTCCGGTCTATCGGACCTTTGCATCCATCGCCCGACCTCTCTTCTGTCTCATTGTGGTCTTGCTTTTATATTCTCGGTCTTCTTCTCTTCCTTGTGCTCTCGCCGTTCTGTTGTTGTTCGGTTATCGTACCCGATTATGGACAAATGCCTAGTGGATAGATGAGGGTAGAGGTCAATTGGAGGTGGGTTTCTTCGGGGTAAGGATTTCCGGGTATAAGGGAGAGACGCGTGAGGAAGAAGTTAAGCCGGCGTGGGAAAGAGAGGAAAAAGATAGAGCGTGAGGAGATGTTGAGAGAGATTGGGTGTTTGAAGCCGAGAGAAAGAAAGAGGAGAGGTTAGGTTTTCCGGCGTGAGAGGAAGAAGAGGATGGAGTGGAGACAAGTGTCGTGCATGAAGAGTAGAAAGGGAGCAGCATGGGAATTGGGAGGGGAGAGCTATACTTTCGGTGGACAGGGGAGGTTTTAAAGGCGGAAATGGACGTGGCCTGAAATGGAAGGGAGCTCGAGAAGCTTCTAGGCTGGTGGAAAGCTACGGTCAAGAGGACGTTGCGCCCCATGTACAAACGGTTGATCTCGATTCTTCAAACTTCAGTTCTTTTATTTATTTTTTGGTTTTCTTTCACATTTCCTACAAACATAAAAGAAATCAAATTAAGATTTCTAATTGAATAATTATTACGGACAAAATATGATGAAGACTCGGACTCTAACTCTAAGATATTCGAGTAATAAATGAAGACTCGGTATAAACCTCATCCCTCATAAGTTTTGACTCCAAGTCATTTTGAGTGTTATAAAAACTCCTGTATAAGTTTTTCATTCGCTTCGATTGACTCGGAAAACACATTCTTGTATATCTTCCGCATTGGTGTTTCTAACTCACTCGGACAACACTTAGATCTATCTCATGTTCAAATAATTTCTATAACACATCTATTTTGAGTTCCGATCTGCATATTTCAACGCAAAGTGAATTACAGTGTTAATTCCTCTTTGTAGGTCGGTTTTATTTGAGAATTATTTGTCCGGATCAAGTCTTTATACTCGATGATTTTTTACTCTTTTTAACTTGATCTCTCCTAGGATCGACTCGATGGAATTTAAGTATATTGAATATTAGAGTCGAAAATTCTACTCTTCTAGGCCTAAGATAATTATGCACTTAATTGTCTTAATTAAATTATTATTTGTGCCTAATCTTGGACCAAAGGATATTATACTTTAGGAACTAAAGTGGTTTACTTTGTAGGTCATCCAAACTAGGTTATCTCATTTTTGAATTACAAAATTAGCCGGCTTCAAGTCGTCAATCACCAGCAGACAAGTCTTATCTACTTTTGAACATAGCTTAGACACCGTGTTAGGGTTGTCTATTTCCAAAACTGGAAAACTTCAACGCTAAGCTCAACAGTGGTTTTGACCTTGCTTTTTAGACATCACCAGTTGACAGGAGCACCTTTAGGAGCTAAGAGCCGTTGCACAACGTTCACATCCCCACGGATCTTTTCGAGTGGCTTAGAAGAGCCGTTACAATGGCCGATAAAGACTTTTGTTTAGAACCAAGACACAACGGTCACTCTACTTGGTCATCTATAAATAGAAGCCACTTCACAAGACTTGAAGATTGCTAGATCCATTTTTGAAACTATCTTTCTTAGTACATTACTCATTCAATCTTCTTCTTATAACTCCAAGCTTGTACTTAATACTTTTCTAAGTTGCAAAGTCTTGTAATTAGTTACATACTTTTCTTACTTTCGAGTAAGGTCCCCTGGACTGAGCTGTAAGGGTTAATTCAGCTCAAATGTCCCTAGCTATAAAGTTTATCTCAGTTAGGAAGTACTAGATGAGATGAAGGAAAGTCATCCACCACACCACCAAATTTTGAAGGGTCAAACTTCATGCACTTGGAAGAAGCTAATGGAATGCTTTCTACTGGAGAACGACGAAGATGTTTGGAACATTATCCAAGAATGAAACTACATTCCAATGAAGATAGAAGGTACAAGATATGTACCTAATGAAAAGTTTGAGTACACCAACGAGGAGTCGGAGAAGTTCACAAAGAACTTCAAAGCAATGTTAAGTCGTATTTTATACGTATTTTTAGTAGTTATTGAGTTTATATTATATAGTTTATTTTATCTAATTTATTCTATTTTGTCTATTTATAGGTAATTATCGAATAAAGTGGGGAAGAGAAGAAAAGTCGTTAAAAGTGGATTTTTAGCTACCGACAAGCATCCAAGAAAATATATGAAGTCGGTCCATAAATATAATATGTAATAAAATATTTATTTTAGGATATTATATTTTAGGAAATCCTAAGTGGAATAGAAAAGGGAAACTTAGAAGAGAAGAAAGAGAAATAAACCTTAACTCTTTCACCCTATATATACTACTTATTATCATCATGGAGAGAGACCAAGGAAGCCGACCACACACAATCACCACTCGCTGCTTGCTGTCCACGTCCACTCGCTGCCCAGCCACCACCGATGCTGCCGCCTACACCTGGCTGCTGCGCCGCCGCACCACCAGCCAGCCGCTGCACTCGCCGCCTGAACCTCGCTGCTGCCGCTGCCTGCCCCTTGCCGCTGCTGCTGTCCGCTGCCCAGACCAGCCACCATCCATCATCATCTTCTTCATCTTCCCGGGTCAAAGAAACTAATATCGGTAGTATAATTTAGTTTTGTAATTTTTATTAGAAAAGATTGAGTTTTTATTGATAGATTAATACTAAAGATGCTAGTTTTATTTAGTTTACATGTTTTAAATTACATTATATGTGAGTAGTTTTTCTTATACTTAGTATAATCTCATTGAAGCCATGTTAAATTATTTATTTTGAAACAAAGTTTTGATTTTTATTGTCTTATTGATTTGATCCATGATTCTATGATAATTTGTGTTTAATGTTTATGAATTTATGTCTAATTAATTAGAGTGCACGCTATTTAGTTTTATATAAATTCATGTGATAGTTTAGAGGGTTTAAGTACGTAATTGCTTGATCTTTTAGACATAAGTATCACCCTAGTTAATCATGGATGGCTCATACCCATCTCTTTTAATTAGGAAATTATCATAGATCCTTCTTAAATCAATTTGCTAGTAGATTGGTTATTAGGTGTTCGATGATGTTTTTCTAATACTTAATGCTCTAATTTGATTAAATTCTAGTGCTAGTGCTAGGGTTATCAATATTAGTAGGGTTTATATTGGGGCTAGGCCTAAGTAAACTAATAACTAAGGAAAAACGGGGAAGATCCGCTAGTGGTTGTCTTCTACAATTTAGCTCATGGGTAGATCAATTTGTGTGTTAATGATAAATAATAATTTGCATGGTGGATATAGATTATACTAAGTGTTTTTATAAATTTGATATCTTTGATAATTACTTGCTTGCCTTTTAGTTATTTTCTTGAGTTTATTAATTTTTATTCATAAAGTTATAGTCTTTTATTATCAATTTCATTACCCCCTAAAGATCAGTATTTTAGGTTAGTTTTAGTAATTTTATTTTAATTTAATTTTGAGTCTTTACATATTTTAATTTTCAGAATTAATTTTCTGTCAGTTTTTATTATTTTTGGAGTTAGTTTGTTAGAAATTAGTTTAAAAATAGTTTCTTTTGTCATTTTTCGTGTTTTATTTTCTTTTAGGGTTTAGATAGAGTCCTAGTTTGCTGTGATTAAATTTTAGAATTTTTGGAATTAATTTGATATTTTTTCAGATTTAATTCTTGAATTTAATTACTGCAGGTTTTTAATAAAATAAATTCGTAAATTAGATTTTAAATTTTGTTTTTATATTTTTAGGGTCTGGTTAGGTTTAGAAAATTAGTATTATTATTCTGGGTAATTTTAGTATTTATTTTCGTAATTATTTTAGTGCAGAATATTATTTATTTAATTTTCTGTTTTAGAATTTATTTAATTTCTGCTTTAGTTTTCTTTTTCTGAAAATTTATAAAAAACATTCCTGGGTTATTCCAAGCTTTATATTCTTTCTGGAATATTTATTTATATTATTAGATAATTTTCTGTTATTTTTAGTTATTTAATTCTGAATTATTCTACGTTTTAATTTTCTGTTTAAGTTTTTATTTGATTTTCTGTTTTGATTTTTCCAGAATTAATTAGGATAGTTTTGTTAAATTTAGATTATTAGAATAATAGTGCATAATCTCAGAAGTTTTTCTTAGAATTAAAATTAGAAATTTAGTAGTTAAGTTGATTTGTTTGAATTTGATAAGGTAAATAACTAAGATAGTTAGTTTAATTAGATTGGAAGTTTGATTTTTCTTTACAGTATCTTTCCTCGTGGATTCGATCCCTACTTGCCCTTACTATATTGTTTATTATAAGCCTAAGTAGTGGTTTAATTTGTTGCTGTACGACAAGCTTAACAAATTTTGGCGCCGCTGCTGGGAAAGAAATTAAAAATCTTAGTTTTCTTTCAATCTAATTTAATTAACTATTTATATATTTTTGAACTTATGCATTTTAATTGATTACAGTTAGTTCATGCAATTACGAAGTGGTCGTATGATCGGAGAATTGGAAGAGCATTCGACGGAAAAAGTTGAGAACGACATCGAATCTCTACAATCCGAAACTTCGAAAGCGAAATTGAGGTTGATTCTATAAACTTTGAAATGGCTACTTTACGTGAGCTTGCTGCACCTAATTTAGAAACACAACCTTTGTCTATATCATATCCTACTTTGGACCGACCTCTTAAATTGAATTCTGGATTTCGAACTTACTAGCTAAGTTTCATGGACTACCCGGTGAGGACCCATATCGTCATATTAATGAATTTATGATTACTTGTTCTACCATGCAACCCGAGGGAATCACACAAGACCAAATTAAATTAAGAGCCTTTCCCTTTTCACTTCAAGATAAGGCTAAAGACTGGTTATATTACATACCCCCGCAACATTTACTACATGGACCCAAGTTCATAAAGCATTCTTAGAAAAATTCTTTCCAACACCTAGGATTGGATCCATTAGAAAAGAAATTTGTGGCATTAAACAAATGAATGGAGAAACTTTTTATGAATACTGGGAACGTTTTAATAAATTATGTGCTAGTTGTCCCCAACATCAAATTTCCGAACAATTACCGATTCAATATTTTTATGAAGGGCTACTCGTCAATTGATAGAAATATGGTAGATGCCGCTAGTGGGGGCTTTGGTTAATAAGACTCCAGCTCAAGCTAGAGAATTATTTAATAACATGGCCCAAAATACTCAACAGTTTGGGACTAGAGATGTCCAATTTAGGAAGGTTAATGAACTAAATTCAAGTACATCATTAGAAAACCAATCGACTCAAATCACTCGCTATGTTGAACAAACTCGTCACCGGAGGAGTTCAAAAGGCGATAGTGTGTGGAATTTGCTGTTTAGAAGGGCATCCTACTGATTCATGTCCTACATTACAAGGGGGAGAAGTAAATGCTGTTTTCCCTAACCAAGGTCAAAGAAAGTACGATCCATTTTCAAACACCTACAATGAAGGATGGAGGGATCATCCTAACCTTAGGTATGGACCTAGAAACAACCCCCTGGTTTTGACCAAACCCAGCGTCAACCATCCGCTTCAAGATAAAACGAACTTCCTTTTAGAGCAAATGATTAAGAAAATGGATGACCAAAAGAAGGAATCGACCTTAGGTTCCAAAGTTTAGAAATGAGTATTAAGCGAGTTCAAGAGAGACAAAGCGCAACGGATACCATGTTTAGTAACCCGCAAGCCCAATTGTAAAATAGATTACCATCTCAACCCTTCCAGTAATCCCAAAGAAAATGTGAGTACCATAAGACTAAGGAGTGGAAAGGAACTTAATGAACCTAAAAACAACAGAGAGGTAGAACTCGAACTAGAGGTTAAGGAATCGAACTCGACTTAAAGAAGGATAACTCCTCTAATGCTAAAGAGATAAGTGACACTAAGAAAAGTCGTTATGAACCTATTCCACCTTTCCCTAGTAGATCGAGAAGCATAACTCCTAAAATAGATGAGGCAAACCAAGAAATTTTAGAAACATTCAGGAAGGTAGAGATCAACATTCCTCTCCTAGATGCCATTAAACAAGTTCCTCGTTATGCTAAATTTCTTAAGGAGCTTTGTACTTCTAAAAGAAAATTAAAAGGAAATGAGAAGATAAGTGTGGGGAGAATGCATCTCGCTGTTTTTCAAAAGAAGCTCCCTCCTAAATGTAAGGACCCAGGTGTGTTCTCTGTCCCTTGTAAGATTGGAAACCTATACTTTGACAGAGCCATGCTTGATTTAGGTGCTTCCATTAATGTGATGCCTCGGTCTGTTTATGATAAATTGAATTTGGGAGAGTTGAAGAAAACTGGGCTAGTAATTCAGCTGGCCGATAGAAGCAGTACGTATCCGGATGGAGTCTTAGAGGATGTCTTAGTCCAAGTCAACGAGCTTATTTTTCCTGCTGATTTTTATGTATTGGACATGGGTAATGCATGCCATGACATTCCTATTTTGCTTGGTAGACCATTTCTTAAAACATCTAGGACAAAAATAGATGTACATGGGAAACATTGACTATGGAATTTGATGGTGATGTTATTAAGTTCAATATTTTTGATGCCTCGAGATTTCCTACAGATGTAAATTATGTTTGTGCACTTGATACAATTGATGAAATGTCCCAAAATGTTTATGATTTTTCTCAAGAAGATGAATTGTTAACTCGTGATTACCAAAGGGTTGGATCATTCCGTATTTCATGCTATACCCTATCATGTTAACTCAGGACTAGTAGATAGCATAGAGTCTTTGTTACAGATTGCAAGTAATGAAAAACCTAATATGATAAAGTTGCTCGTAAATCATGAAAAGTTGCTACCTTCTCTTGTTTCACCCCTAAATTAGATTTGAAACCCTTGCCCGAAAATTTAAAATATGCTTATTTAGGAGATAATGAGACCTTACCTGTTATAATTTCTAATGCACTAACACTTGAACAGGAAGATAAGCTTATTAAGGTGCTTAGAGAACATAGTGAAGCTTTAGGGTGGACTTTAGCAGACCTGAAAGGGCTGAACCCAACATTGTGTTCACATAAAATCACTTTAGAGTTAGAGGTTAAGCCTAAGAGAGACCCTCAACGTAGATTAAACCCACCTATGATGGAGGTGGTGCAAAAGAAATTCTTAAGTGGATCGATGCTGGAGTGATCTACCCCATAGCCGATTCTCGAATGGGTTAGTCCAATTCATGTAGTTCCTAAAAGGGGGTACAACAAGTAGTACAAAACAAGGAAGGTGAACTAGTCTCTACTAGAGTCCGTGAGCGGCTGGAGAGTGTGCATTGACTATAGAAAACTAAACAAAGCCACAAAGAAAGATCATTTTCCCTTGCCTTTTATGGACTAAATGTTAGAAAGGTTAGCTGGAAAGACACATTATTGTTTTCTAGATGGATATTCAGTGGTATATTCAAGTCCCTATAGCTCTCGAAGATCGAGAAAAGACCACTTTTACATGTCCCTTTGGCACTTATGCTTTTAGGAGAATGCCTTTTGGTTTATGTAATGCTCCTGCTACATTTCAAAGATGTATGATGAGTATCTTTTCCGAGTTTATCACCAAGATTATGGAAGTTTTCATGGATGATTTTACTGTGCATGGTGATTCATTCGATGAGTGTTTACATCACCTTACTTTAGTACTCGAGCGGTGCATTGAAACTAATTTGGTACTTAATTTTGAAAAGTGTCATTTCATGGTTGAACATGGGGTCGTATTAGGGCATGTTGTGTCATCTAAGGGTTTAGAAGTTGACAAGGCAAAAGTAGACATTATTCAATCTTTACCCTACCCCAAATGCGTTAAGGATGTAAGATCATTTTTAGGTCATGTTGGATTTTATAGGAGATTTATTAAAGACTTTTCAAAGATTGCCTCTCCTTTATGTGCTTTACTTGCAAAAGATGTTAAATTTGATTTTCATGAGGAATGTGAGAGGGCGTTTGATGAACTGAAGCTAAAATTGACCACTACTCCTATTGTACAACCTCCTAACTCGGGCCTTACCTTTTGAGTTGATGTGTGATGCTAGTAATAAGGCGGTAGGGGCTGTCTTAGGTCAAAAAGTAGGAAGGGTACCACATGTAATTCATTATGCTTCTAGAACTCTTGACCAAGCACAATGTAACTATACCACGACAGTAAAAGGATATGTATGCTATTGTTTTTGCTCTCGAAAAGTTTCGTCCTTATCTCGCTAGGTGTGAAAGTTACTGTTTATACCGATCATGCTGCTATTAAATATCTCTTGAAAAAGAACGACTCTAAACCAAGATTGATTAGATGGGTCTTATTACTACAAGAATTTGAAATAGAATTTAAAGACAAGCGAGGAGCTGAAAACTTAGTCGCAGACCATCCGAGTAGGCTAGAAAATGGGGAAAGTAGTGATCCTTTCAGTGATTGTTTTCCCGACGAGACTTTATATGTTGTCATTGATAAATCACCTTGGTATGCCGACATAGTAAATTACATAGTTGCCAAAACTTTTCCAAGAGACATGTCTAGAGCCCCAAAAGAAAAGATAAGATCTCAGAGTTAAATATTATGTTTGGGATGACCCGTACTTGTGGAAATTTTGTGGAGATCAAATTATAAGGCGTTGTGTAGATGACACCGAGTTTCATTCGATTTTAACTTTCTGTCACTCATCCGAAAGTGGAGGGCATTTTGGCCCAAAAAGAACAGCACACAAAGTTTTAGAATGTGGATTCTATTGGCCTACTATTTTTCGTAATGCTTATGATTTTTGCAAAAATGTGAAGCATGCCAAAAGACAGGAAATTTATCGTGGAGGAATCAAATGCCCCTATATAATATGTATGTTTGTCAAATATTTGATGTGTGGGGAGTGGATTTCATGGGACCATTTCCCTTTTCCTTTGGTTTTACTTACATACTCCTGTTTGTTGATTATGTGTCTAAATGGGTTGAAGCGATAGCTACTAAAGCCGATGATGCTAAGACTGTGGTGAAGCATGTTAAATCTCGTATTCTACATAGATATGGAGTACCTAGAGTAATCATTAGTGATAGAGGGACGCATTTTTGTAATAAAACATTAGGTACCCCGCTAGCTAAATACCATGTAATTCATAAGGTATCTACAAGTTATCATCCCCAAACAAATGGCCAAGCTGAAATCTCTAATAGAGAAATCAAAGGAATTCTAGAAAAAGTTGTTAGACCGGATAAGAAGGATTGGAGTCTTAGGTTAGATGAAGCTCTCTGGGCTTACGTAACCGCATACAAGACCCCTATAGGTATGTCACCTTACGGACTAGTCTTTGGAAAAGCATGTCATCTTCCTGTAGAGTTAGAGCATAAATCATATTGCGCTGTAAAGAAGTGTAATTTAGATTATGACTTAGCGGGAAAGGAACGTAAGCTGCAACCTGCAAGAATTAGAAGAGATTCGTATGGAAGCTTATGACAATTCAAGTAATTTATAAAGGTAAAGCTAAAGCATTTCATGATGCTAAGCTTGTCAGGAAGGAATTTCAAAAGGGGGAGAAAGTGTTATTGTTCAATTCACAACTAAAGCTTTTTCCTGGAAAGTTAAACTCTAGATGGCTAGGACCATTTGAGGTAGTAAAGACTTATCCACATGGGGTCGTTGAGATTAAAAGCTATTCTACTAACAAAATTTTTAAGGTGAATGGTCACAGGTTAAAGAATTTTTATGAAGGAAGCCAAAATTGCTTAGTAGAGGAGATACATTTAGAAGATCCATGAGTGACAATGATGTCGAGCCAAAGACTAGTAAACAAAGGCGCTGGTTGGGAGGCAACCCAACATTTTCAGGGAAGTTTCTATAATTTTTACTTTAATTTAATTTTTATTTTTATTTAGCATGCATTAGGGACAATGCATGAATTAAGTGTGGGGAGTGCATCCTGCATTTTAATTTTATGCATTTATCTTTATCTTTTTTTTGAAAAAAAAAATATTCTTGTAAAGAAATGCATGAACATGAATATATGCTAGGTTAACTTGCTTAAATTTTTCTGTTTCTAATTTTTCTTTCCCTTTGAAAGTGAGAAATTTGAACATGTTAATTGTCATTCAGAGTTGTTTGAGTTGATCTTCATATATTTCTTCAATTAGTGACAATCATAATTTTTCCGTCGATTTGATCATGTTATATGATCGTGATAGAGGCAATAAATTGACTTAAACCGTTCACCTAGACTACCGAACTTAGCAGATTGACTCATTAAAATTTTGATTTTTCTTGTTTTGCCTACAAAAAAAAATATATATATATATATATATATAAATAAATAAAATATAAAAAAATTGTTAGTTTACCAACATGGGTCGGAGTTGGTGGCTCGGCGCCATTTCCCTTCAGTTTAGGTCTCAAGTTGAGCCTTATGAATGGAGTAACCCATGCTGGGAGAGTCATGCCCCTTTTAGGCCGATCAATGGCTCAAACCATACTAACGAAACGAAAAAAAAAAAAAAAAAGGCATTAAACTCCAAGCACCTCTGTTTGGGTGAGTGGGAGACAGGGAGTGTTATATTTCTAAGACCCTATATGGGCCTCGAATATGTGCTTGAATGGAGTTTTATATATTTAAAAAAAAAAAAAAAAAAAGTTTGCAAAACAAGTTTATTATCGATTTTTAGTGAGTTATCTGCTGATTCAGTGTCTTCATAACCATACTATACCTTAATTTTTCCCATCCTAAAAAGTTTTAGACCTCTTGGCCGGAATGTACATGTTTGAAAAAGATGGATAAATTTTTGATTGTTGCTTAATTAAAAGAGATATTGTGAGGTCGATGAATAAACTCTCCGATGGCAATGAAATGTTTAGTTCTTCACTTGCTTAGGAAAGACAAAAATTTCATCAAAGTATTTTTGAAAGCAAGGCAAACTTAGTATATATTTTATGTTTTATGTATATCTTTATAAGAAAGCGTATTATTAGATCGAGTCTTAGATTTCTTTGCACGAGGACGTCCAAAGTCTAAGTGTGGGGGATTTGTTAAGTCGTATTTTATACGTATTTTTAGTAGTTATTGAGTTTATATTATATAGTTTATTTTATCTAATTTATTCTATTTTGTCTATTTATAGGTAATTATCGAATAAAGTGGGGAAGAGAAGAAAAGTCGTTAAAAGTGGATTTTTAGCTACCGACAAGCATCCAAGAAAATATATGAAGTCGGTCCATAAATATAATATGTAATAAAATATTTATTTTAGGATATTATATTTTAGGAAATCCTAAGTGGAATAGAAAAGGGAAACTTAGAAGAGAAGAAAGAGAAATAAACCTTAACTCTTTCACGCTATATATACTACTTATTATCATCATGGAGAGAGATCAAGGAAGCCAGCCACACACAATCACCACTCGCCGCTTGCTGTCCACGTCCACCTGCTGCCCAGCCACCACCAGTGCTGCCGCCTACACCTGGCTGCTGCCGCCGCTGCACCACCAGCCAGCCGCTGCACCTGCCGCCTGAACCTGGCTGCTGCCGCTGCTGCCCCTTGCTGCTGCTGCTGTCCGCTGCCTAGCCAGCCACCATCCATCATCATCTCCTTCATCTTCCCGGTCAAAGAAACTAATATCGGTAGTATAATTTAGTTTTGTAATTTTTATTAGAAAAGATTGAGTTTTTATTGATAGATTAATACTAAAGATGCTAGTTTTATTTAGTTTACATGTTTTAAATTACATTATGTGTGAGTAGTTTTTCTTATACTTAGTATAATCTCATTGAAGCCATGTTAAATTATTTATTTTGAAACAAAGTTTTGATTTTTATTGTCTTATTGATTTGATCCATGATTCTATGATAATTTGTGTTTAATGTTTATGAATTTATGTCTAATTAATTAGAGTGCACGCTATTTAGTTTTATATAAATTCATGTGATAGTTTAGAGGGTTTAAGTACGTAATTGCTTGATCTTTTAGACATAAGTATCACCCTAGTTAATCATGGATGGCTCATACCCATCTCTTTTAATTAGGAAATTATCATAGATCCTTCTTAAATCAATTTGCTAGTAGATTGGTTATTAGGTGCTCGATGATGTTTTTCTAATACTTAATGCTCTAATTTGATTAAATTCTAGTGCTAGTGCTAGGGTTATCAATATTAGTAGGGTTTATATTGGGGCTAGGACTAAGTAAACTAATAACTAAGGAAAAACGGGAAGATCCGCTAGTGGTTGTCTTCTACAATTTAGCTCATGGGTAGATCAATTTGTGTGTTAATGATAAATAATAATTTGCATGGTGGATATAGATTATACTAAGTGTTTTTATAAATTTGATATCTTTGATAATTACTTGCTTGCCTTTTAGTTATTTTCTTGAGTTTATTAATTTTTATTCATAAAGTTATAGTCTTTTATTATCAATTTCATTACCCCCTAAAGATCAGTATTTTAGGTTAGTTTTAGTAATTTTATTTTAATTTAATTTTGAGTTTTTACATATTTTAATTTTCAGAATTAATTTTCTGTCAGTTTTTATTATTTTTGGAGTTAGTTTGTTAGAAATTAGTTTAAAAATAGTTTCTTTTGTCATTTTTCATGTTTTATTTTCTTTTAGGGTTTAGATAGAGTCCTAGTTTGCTGTGATTAAATTTTAGAATTTTTGGAATTAATTTGATATTTTTTCAGATTTAATTCTTGAATTTAATTACTGCAGGTTTTTAATAAAATAAATTCGTAAATTAGATTTTTAATTTTGTTTTTATATTTTTAGGGTCTGGTTAGGTTTAGAAAATTAGTATTATTATTCTGGGTAATTTTAGTATTTATTTTCGTAATTATTTTAGTGCAGAATATTATTTATTTAATTTTCTGTTTTAGAATTTATTTAATTTCTGCTTTAGTTTTCTTTTCTGAAAATTTATAAAAAAACATTCCTGGGTTATTCCAAGCTTTATATTCTTTCTGGAATATTTATTTATATTATTAGATAATTTTCTGTTATTTTTAGTTATTTAATTCTGAATTATTCTACGTTTTAATTTTCTGTTTAAGTTTTTATTTGATTTTCTGTTTTGATTTTTCCAGAATTAATTAGGATAGTTTTGTTAAATTTAGATTATTAGAATAATAGTGCATAATCTCAGAAGTTTTTCTTAGAATTAAAATTAGAAATTTAGTAGTTAAGTTGATTTGTTTGAATTTGATAAGGTAAATAACTAAGATAGTTAGTTTAATTAGATTGGAAGTTTGATTTTTCTTTACGAGTATCTTTCCTCGTGGATTCGATCCCTACTTGCCCTTACTATATTGTTTATTATAAGCCTAAGTAGTGGTTTAATTTGTTGCTGTACGACAAGCTTAACAAGCGATGAACATTCTAATGTGTGTTATCGGCTTAAAAGAGTACAACAGAGTGAAACAGGTGAAGATAAGTCAATATCTTCACAAATAAGAGTTGTTCAACATGAAGCCGAGAAATAAACATCACTCGGATGTTTATATGCTTCATTGAGATTATAAACAATCTCAAATCTCTAGGTAGAAAGATTTCCCACGAAGAAATGTGTAAAAAAATTCTAAGAAGTTTACCAAAGAGAAGATGGGGTCCCAAGGAGACAGCCATTGAGGAAGCTCGGAACCTCTCTCAACTAAAGCTAGGCGAACTGATTGGGAAGCTACTTAGCCATGAAATTCACCTGGAAGAAGAGGATACCGAGGTTGGCACCAAAAATAACATTGCATTGAAAGCCCGAGAAAGCGGAGCGGAAAGTTTGAGTTCCTCGGACTCGGAAGAAGATCCTATGGCACTCATTACCCGAGGCTTCAAAAAATGATGAAACACAAGAAATGGGAGAAGAGGCCAAATGAAGAGTTCTACAAGATGGATAAGAAGGATAGAAAAGGTAAATACTCTTCCCCTTCAAACTTATCTTTAACTAAGAACTCTGCTTGTTTTGAATGTGGCAGCAAAGATCACATAGTCAAGGACCGTCTAAGGAGAAAAAAGGATAAAAAGAAGAAGAAGGCTATGATGGCCACATGGAGCGATGAAGACTCATCGGAAGAAGATGAAGATTCGATGACTCAAAGTGTCCGATGGCACTAATAGACTCGAAGTTGAATCGATTCGGACATCGAGGAGACAAGTCCTCGGGAGGTAATTGAATACTTTCTCAAGTTCTCCAAAGTTGATTTGGCTAAATATATTTATACTTTGGAAGAAAAGTCCAATTCTTATTCCTCTCGGTTCAAAGAAAAACTTGAGTCTCTTACTTCTAACAACAATCGCTTGAAAAATGAATTGGAAAAGCTGATACTAACATTGAAAGAACTCAAGACTAGTACTCAAACTAATGAGAATGAGTTTGAGTCACTCAAAAGATAAAATGAGCATCTAGAGAGAAAGCTCAATGAGTCTCAAGAGCTTGTTTTGAAATTTACTCAAGTTCGAAAAACCTTGATATGCTTTCGGGCTCTTAGTGTGTCTCTTTCGGAAAAGAACGACTTGGTTTTAACGAAGAGGAGGAATCTAATTCCTACTCAAATATTTTCAAAAGGATTCCAGAACTGTGAAGTTCGGGAAGGCTGAGCATGGTCCTATTCATAAGAATGAAAGGAGGACTGAGCCTAGACCAATTGATAGGAGAAAACCTTCTCCACTTGTTTATAAAAGAAAAGATTTTCAAAATAAAGAGAAACAGATTGAGTTTTCTAGAAAGAACACTCGAGAATCGGACCAAACCCAAAGTCATTCAAATCTGGGTTCCTAAGAGTCTTCTTCCGCGAAAAGGATCACAATAAAGGGAGTTACTTGGGTTCATTAGAGGAAGTGAGAAGGTTTAGTGTGTTTCGACTTGTAGGTAACTCAGAAAAGGACGAAAGGTCATTGGTACATAGACAATGGATACTCACGCCACATGTTAGGAGATTCAAGACTCTTTTCCGAGTTAAAGGATTACAAAGGAGGCAAAGTCAGTTTTGGAGATGATAGTAAGGGCAAGATAGTTGGAATTAGCAAGATTGGGAAAGGAGACAACCTGATTGGCCCAGTCTATCTTGTCAAGGGATTAAAGTACAATCTACTCAGCATCTCTCGGTTGTGTGATAAAGGTCAAGTTGTAAGATTCACTCGGACCAACTGCAATATTTCCGATGCAAGCACTAAAGAGACTAAGCTCTCGAGATAAGACATCGGGTAATACCTATACTATTCCACTTTTTGATCCAAGTCGGTATTTATCTTGTTTAAAAGCATCATTGCGTGATGATTCTTGGACATGGCATCGTAGACTAGGTCATGTCGGCATGCACACTATCAAAAAGCTTGCATCTCAAGGTTTAGTTAGGGGTTTACCTAACTGTGCATTTAAGAAAGATAAAATTTGTGAAGCATGCACAAAAGAGAAACAAGTCGGATCATCTTTCAAACCTCTCAAAATTGTTTCCACATCCAAAGTGCTTCAACTGCTACATTTGGACTTATGTGGTGAAATCTCTGTAAAGAGTCTCGGAGGTAAATCATATGTACTTGTGATTATTGATGACTACTCACGATTTACCTAGGTTTGTTTTCTCAAGAACAAAAATGAAGCTTTCAAAGAGTTCAGCAAGCTATGCAGGAAAATTTAAGTAGAGTCATAGACTCGGATCGGAAGAATTCAAACCGACCATGGAAGGGAGTTCGATTACTCGGAATTTGAAGAGTTACTGCGACAAGAATGGTATCTCTCACAACTTCTCAGCACCCGGAACCCCTCAACAGAACGGGGTAGTGGAGAAAAAGAACATAACTCTTGAAGAAATAGGAAGGACAATGATGATTGAACATGATCTACCTTACTATTTACGGGTTGAGAAGTTAACATAGCAAACTACACACTAAACGAGATGTCTTATCGGACCCATCCTGAAGAAAAATCCCTACGAGCTTTATAAGGGAAAGAAACCCAACATCTCATACTTCAAACCCTTTGGATGTAAGTGTTTTGTTCACAATAATGGTAAGGATCACCTGACCAAGTTTGATACTCGGTCGAGATGAAGGTATGTTTCTAGGTTACTCATGTCATAGTGAAGCATATCGTGTTTTTAACAAAAGAACTGACAAAGTGGAAGAAAGCATCCACGTTGTGTTTGATGAGATTGATTAGGGAAAAACAAGTGAGTCAACCTTCTCGGATCTAAAACGCGATCGAGATGAAGATGATCATGCTGAGCGGAGCTCAAATAGAGCCAAAAGAAAGAAACTCGAATGAGGCAACTTAGGACATTATGACTCAAGCCGAACCAGCTCTAGAGCCGGCTCGGAATCGTTGAAGGACAAGCAGATGAGCAAACTCAGCAAGTTCGGACTCACGAGGATCAGCCGGTTTAACCTATAAACCTGGTGAACCGGAGAAGAGGTAGAGCATTCAAATATGCTTCGAGTCACCCACTCAAGAACATTTTGTCTAACATTAACGAGCAGGGTAAGAAATCATTCTTCTTTGCAAAATTTATGTGCATTCACTACATTCATATCATTAATTAAACCCAGAAAGGCACTAGAGGCCCTAAATGAACCTAAGTCGGTAGAGGCCATGCAAGAGGAACTTAATCAATTTGAGTGAAACCAAGTCCGGATCGTGACCAAACGACCTTCGACCACCCAATTATAAGAACCAAAAGGGTTTTCAATAACCAACTGGCTGAGGATGGGTTGATAGTCGAAATAAGGCTAGACTTGTGGCTCAATGTTACAATCAAGAAGAAGGGATTCATTAAGGGAAACCTTCGCAAAAATTACTAGAAATGAGGCAATTAGAATCCTATTGGCATTTGGATCAAGCATGAATATTAAATTGTATCAAATGGATGTCAAATGTGCTTTTTGAATAGTTTCATTCAAGAGGAAGTCTATGTTGAGCAACCCCTTGGATTTTAAAACTCAAAATTTTCAAATCATGTTTTCAAACTACAAAAGGCTCTATATGGTCTTAAACAAGCTCCTAGAGCTTGGTATGAAAGATTGAGTAGTTTTCACGGTTGAAAATGACTTCAAAAGAGGTTAGATTGACAAAACTGTTTTCATAAAAACCAAGGGGAGAGATTTTCTTATTGCTCGGATTTATGTTGATGTTATTATTTTTGGAGCTACTAATGAAAATCTCTGTCGAGAATTTTGTGAGTTGATGAGACAGGAATTCCAAATGAGCATGATGGGAGAGCTCAATTTCTTTCATGGTCTACAAATCGGACAAGATAAAGATGACATCTATGCCCATCAATCTAAGTACACCTAGGTGAAGACTCGGACTCTACATTTATATTATTTTGAGTACTAACTAGGAATCAGGTACAAATCTCATCCCTTCTAGGTTTGATTTCAAGTCATTCCGAGTGTTATAGAAACTTTTACGAGTGTTACGAAACTATTGCATATGTTTTCGTCCGATTCTAATTGACTCGGAAAGCACTCGTTGTTCATTAATTCACTCGATAGTTCCGAGTCACTCGGACATCACTCATATTTATCGCATGTTCAAACATTCACTCTAACTCTTTTAAACTAAGTTCGACTTCATATTATAAGTTAAAGTGAATTACGACATTAATTCAACTTTCTAAGTCAGCATGTTTTGATTGAAATATGCTTGTCTAGATCAAGTACGCGTACCTTGTTATTCTCTTTCTAACTTGATTTTTCTCTAAACCGACTCGAGATCGAATTTGAGTATAATGAATATTAGACTTAGAAAATTCCACTCTTTTAGGACTCGAGATAATTATGCCTTAATTATCTTAATTAAATTATTACTCGTGCCTAATCTTGGAACAAAGTATTTTATACTTTGAGAACCAAAATTGGCTTACTTTTGTAGGTTATCTAAACAAGGTTATCCTACTTTTTGAATTTTAGCAAAATCAGTAAAAGGTTTACGGAGCAACACCATCGGTAATGTCCTTACAAGTACTTGGATGAACCAGTTTCTTGGGAAGGATAGTTGGGAGATGAATTTTAGACCAAAATATGAGGATATAATCCTTTGTCACTCATATTATCATTCACAAACGGCTCCTCCGAAGAAGAAGTGACGAGTGTTAGGGTTTACCTCCGGTTGACTAAGAAACATTCCTTTAAGTTAGGTTAACTGCTCACTCATATTCTTCGAGCATTTTTCTCCATATTATTATAACTTTTCTCAAAATTAGTATAACTAGGAGGAGGTTAAGTCTAAGCAATGGGAAGAGGTGGTTTAGGTGCATTAGGCACAACTAGATAAGTTGGTCTCTGGTATGAGCTAGGATGAAAAATGGGTTGGGGCATGTTTTGACCTACAACATTAGGTCCACTACTCCAAGAAAAGCTGGGGTGATGTTTCAACCTTTCATTAAAAGTATGAGAGTAAGGGTCAAACTTAGGTCTTGGAAACGGAGCATTCACTTGCGGTTGTTCTTGGCCTCGTGACCAAGTAAGGGCAAGTATTAAAAAGGTTATCTAAGTTTTGACAATGAGATCATGACACCAAAGGAGTCCGAAAAGATTGGGGTTGAACAGTTAACCCCCTTATCATATTTTCAAGTGTAGCAACTTTGGACTCAAGGTGACTCCCATCGAAACAAGCATGAATACCCCCTCCGCATTGTTTATCATAGAACTTAGAGTTTCATCCCTAGTGGTTTCCCATTGCATGGTCTTTTCCGTTAAATCCTCTAAAAATTCCTAAGCAACTGCATGACTATTAGAAAGAAAACCACCCCGACACATGGACTCTAGCATAAACCTAGTCTGTTGGTCAAGTCCTTCGTAAACAATTTGGCACAAACACCACTATTCTCAACCATGATAGGGACATTGCACCTACAAATTCTAAAATATTTCAATGTAATTCAAAAATGGTTCTCTATTCATCTGAATAAATTGATTAATTTAATTCCTTAACTTTATAGTTTTGCTATTAGGGAAATATTTTCTCAAAAACATTTTAACAAAATAATCCCAAGTAGAAATAGAATTAGCAGTTAAGTTATACATCCAACTCTTAGCAGCATCTTTTAAAGTAAAACGAATTAATCTCATTCTTATTTCATCATCATAGATATTAGAAAAATGCATCATAGAAATCACTTTATCAAATTCCATCAAAAACATATATGCATCTTCGTAACCATAGAATTTTGGGAGCATTTGAATATATTCTGGTTTAATCAAATGCATACTTGTTAGATCCCAACTTAGGTAAATTAAAAAATGAAGAGTTAAAACTCCTTATAGGATAAAAGTGACCATTCAAGGTTCTCTCATATGGTCCAAATCTTTTAGGTTCCCTAACTCAACAACTTATGCACTAAACAACCCTACAAATATATTTTTGGTCTTTTTGTTTTTTTCATTCTTTTTTTGTTTTTTATCAAAAATAAAATAACTAAAGCTAAAACAAATTTTTTTTAATTTAAACTAAGACATAAAACAACTATACTAGAACTAAATCAGAACGAAAACTAAAACTAAATCAAAAATAACAAAAACTAACTCTAAATAAAACTAAACCTACTAACTAATTAAACTAAAAAAAAAAAAAACTCGGAATCGAAATAAATAAAAAAACTAAGACACTAAGCCAAAATATGAATCTAGAACAAAAACTCAAATTTAAATTAAGACTCAATCAAAAATTCACAAACTGGATTTACAAGCTAATTTCAATTATCGCCATCCGCAAGCAACAACGCCATTTTGTTGGAGTGATTTTAGGAAGTACCAGGTGTTTGTCAAACCACGAGGATGGAACCAAATTAAGATCAGATTGCAAAACGAGACTTGAAAACTAAAAAAACTAACCTATCAACCTAAATTTAAAACATAACTATTAAACTAATTTAAACTAACCTGAATCGAAATTTAATAACCGGATTACTAACAATCGGAAAATAACTAAATAGCATTCAGTAACTCATTCTAATAGAAATTCGATACTAAACATCAATAACTAAATTCGACTAATTTAACAAACTGAATTCAATAACTTAAGGCAAATATCAAGAAACTAGAGCAACAAAGTTAGGAAATTAAAGTGCAAATTTAGAAGATTATACCGGAAAATTCGGATGTCCATGTCCGGCCTCTCTTCGTCTCGCCATGGTCTTGCTTTTATACTCTCTGTCTCCTTCTCTTTCTTGTGCTCTTGCCGTTTTGCCCTTGTTCGGTTCTTCTACCCGGTTGTGGATAAACGCCTAGTGGATGAGGATAAAGGTCGATTTCGGGTATGAGGGAGAGATGCATGAGGAAGAAGAAGTTAAGGCAGCGTGGGAAAGAAAGGAGAAAGATGGAGCGTGAGGAGAGGTTGAGAGAGATCGGGAGTTTGAAGCCGAGAGTAAGGAGGAGGAAAGGCTGGGTTTTCACGGCGTAAGAGGAAGAAGAGGATGAAGTGGAGAGAAGTGGCTTGTGCGAAGAGGAGAGAGGGAGCAACGTGGGAATTAGGGGGCTATGGTTTCGGTGGATAGGGAGGGTTTTAAGGGGGGAATGGACGTGGGTTGAAATGGAAGGGAGCCCGAGAAGCTTCTAGGCCGATGGAAAGCTACGGTCAAAAGGACTTGGGCCCCAAGTACAAGCGGCTAATCTGATTCTTCAAACTTCGGTTCTTTTATTTATTTTTCGGTTTTCTTTCACATTTCCTACAAAAATAAAATAAATCAAATTAAAATTTCTAATTTAGTAATTATTAAGGATAAAATAAGATATTAAAGGATATTAAAAATATCATAATTTTTGATTGAATAGTGTGGAGTGTGGATCTCATATGAATGGTAAGATGTTATTCCACAAGGTTGAGAGGCTTGGCTATTGCTGGTCGACCATGGTGGCGGATCGCTATGATTTTTGAAAAGGTGCCATTAATGTCGGGTGTACGCAAATTTACAACACCAACCACCGTCATTTCTCACAGCCTTAGCTTCCTCTTGTCCATTCTCGGTTTAGGGAATAGACATTATTGGCAAGGTCAACCCTAAGGGAACAGATGGTCACAAATTCGTGCTAGTATCAATTGACTACTTCACAAAATGTGTAGAGGCGGCCTCCTGTACAACCTTGACGTCAAAATAGGTAGCCAAATTCATTACCTGAAATATCATATGTCACTATGGGGTGCCCCACAAGCTAATTAGTGATCATGGTAGTCATTTTAAGGAGGTAGCAGATTTGCTAGACAAGTACAAGATCCAACATCATAAATCTTCCCCTATCACCCTCGGAACAATGGAGCAATTGAAGCCACTAATAAAAATATTCGTGAAATAGTGGAGAAGATGGCGAGTTACTTATAAGGATTGGCCCGACAAGCTGCCTTTCGCATTCTAGGGTTATCAAACTTCTATTAGAGCCTCTACGGGAGCAACACCTTACACCCTAGTTTATGGCATGGAAGTAGTTCTTCCAATCGAGATTGTCATTCCCTCGTTAAGGATAATAGCTTAAAGCCAAATTCCAAAAGCGAGAATGGCCTAAAGCGTGCTATGAAGAGTTAGTGTTATGTGAGCGGCGCCTCAAAACCTTGCACAATGTCCAAGTTTACCGGGCGCGTATATCCAGGGGCATTTAATAAGAAATTGAAGCCTTAAAATCTTCAAATTTGAGATTTAGTTCTTAAGGAAATAAGAGCACCAATTCAAGACCTACGAGGGAAATTTAAGCCCAATCAGCAAGGCCCATTTGTACTTAGTCGGATCTTACCCGGCGGAGTGGTGAAATTAACCGATTTAGATGGGGAAGAGATTTTCCTGTACAAAAACTTACATTAGCTAAAGAAGTATTATGTATAGCACAATCCTAGACGACAGAGTCAAGCCCCGCCTAACCAAGCCAGGTTATGGTGGGCGCAGTCACCACCCGGCAACGGTGGGCTGGCAGTGGAGTTCTTTCTTTTGACTATGTAAGTTGTTTTTAAGCTGTCCGTTTAGATGGTTCCTTTATTTACTTCTCGGATCGTCCAATTACGCGGTCTGTTCACTTCTTTTATTTATTTTAAGGCGGTCCAATTTATTTTTTTTTACCTTTAAGTGACCGATAAAATATAAAAGTATAGCATAATACTTACTTTTATTTAATAATAAGTAAGCCTACTAGTCACCTGAATACGTAACTAATAAAGCGAAATCATTGCAAGCATAGTACTTGTAAAATACTAATAACTTGATTCTAAAGAGGCAAAACTAAACCTCCTTTTCTTTACTCTATCCTAAGTTCTATTCTATAAGAATGTAAGTCCTAGTCTAAATGTATTTTCTTTCCTTTAGGTCACTAAACTCAGCTTCGTCATCCCCGGTGAGTTCCTTCGGTTCTTCAATTCTGCGGACCCTCCTTTGTTCAACTTCTTGGGCTTTAGTTTCTCTTCAACGAACAAGTTCGAGTCACCCGAGGGTTTATTTGGTGAATTTGGAGAGGGAAGCAACAGGGACAGCTTCCTAAGGATCCATCTCTCTGTTTCTCGGTGCCTTATGCCATTAGGGATTTACTTCTATTATCCACTCTAGATAATAGGGAGAAACAGAAGTATTGGGTGCGTCCGGAGGTGTCAACAACTTCGGCAGGATCATCTAGTATTCGGGCCACAACTTTCTCTCGGTTAGAGCTACCAAACCCTTTGAACAAATCAAAGGTAATAGGCCAGATGAAGTCCAACAAAGGAATCATTTGCTCTCTTCCCATCTATCGCAACACATGGTCAAGGAAGTAGTAGGAATTGTTCTCTAGGCACAACAAACGTATAAAAGGGTGCTTTGCGAGGTATGCGTTTTGAACTAGGACACCTTCTAATGCACAATGTACCAAACTACATCATTACTTGTGATTCTTGAGGTATTCCTCCAACCAAGAAGTCAGGTGATCAGCTATCACCGCTTTTCGTTTTCACTAACGTAGTAAATCGCTAAGTACACATCAACGTTTTTAGGAGCCTGAATCGGCTTTAGATGCTCAATTAACTAGATTTACACATCATAGATGCAAAATTAAAATTAGTGTCCTGCACAGTCAAGGTCCAATCTTGTTTGGCCCAATAGGAACAAAATAAAATAAATAAAAAAAGGGGAAGCGAAATATAGAGTCTTCCAGGCATGAAACAGAGGCGTTTTCAGCCTCGGCGGTGCCAAACGACCATCATGTGGCCAACGCCGGCTACGTATCCTCGCTGTTTGGTCTCGTTCGTCGTCGTGTGCTTAAGCTGGAACAATAGGGGGCTCCTGGAGAAGTCTTCCTTGGAATTTTCTTCAACCCGTTCTAAGCTTATTATTGTCTCAAAAATTATTAGAGTTAGAGAATAATAATTCTCTAATTGTTCAACTAAACTCAAGAGTGCCGCTAGCGTCAAGTTCCCGTGACCTTCTACCAGTAGGAATCCACCTATCATACAAGTGATAATGGCTCGTCGCCTCGGGATAATGATTTCTTCGAGTGAAGGCATACATGTTTCGATAATATTTCATTAAGTTGGTCGATTTACTCAATTCCCAATGAGAATCCACCCTTGATTCTTATTACTTAGTTTGAGCAAGTATTTGTAAGTCTCGTGGAGAATTTTTGATGATTTGGGTATAACTAATTTTGTTCGCTACGATCTGCCTAGTATAGCGTCGAATTCTTTAAGCGGGGGCACAGTTCCTTATCCTCAAACCCGAAGACGTGATGGTGAGGATCCCAAAAGGCCACAGCGACCCTTAAGAAAGTCTAATAGACCTTCACTTAGTGAATGCTAAATATGACATTCAGCCCGTAGTTTGATAACCCGAGATCTATCCATATTACTCATCTCATGCATCCACCTTATTAGCTCAATCATGAAGTTCGTATCTTTTGGACGGAAGTGGAGGATGTAGTATGCTCTTAATTTGGTTCACGAAGGTTTTTTGAGTTAGGCATTTTTTAAGCACTGCGTGGATCCTATTTATAGGGGTTTTACGTAGTTATAAGTGTCCTACTGTAACAATCACTGTAGAGTCGATAACACCCTGTCATTCACCGGTGGCGGGCACCGAGCCACGGCCACAGTTAGGTCCGTTCCGCAGTTTTCTTTGGCCCGAGCACTCCTTCAACCTTATTATTTTCCTACCCCGGTCCGTTGTCTGCAGAACATTTTAATATTTTGGACCATGCACTTGCGATTTTCTTTTTTTATTTTTATTATTTTCTTTTGGGGGAAAAGGGGCTAGTGCAATTTTTTTTATTCGTCTTTGTAAATTTCCTTAAGTCCTTTTTGCATCATATTAAATAAAAGAACACATTTCTTAGAATTGGGTCTTGCACTTTATCCCATTGCATAAGAGTCCTCATTACAAAGCAAATACTAAATAAACAAACACCCTACAAGGGACTCCCTAATCATCAACGATGAAAGCGACAAGGAATCTTCTAAGCATTGTTATTAGAATCGTCATCAAAGATGTAATTCCCCGAAGTCCTCAATAACGAGATGTGGAGAACCGACCACCTTCATCACCTTGATAAGAGCTACCTCCGTGGTCCCATGATTACAAAGCTTCATGCGTTGGCCCACTTGTACAGAGATCGAGGAAAATAAAGAGGATTTCCATGACGGACGAAAGCCTACGAGGGCAAGTTGTTTAAGCTCTCCTTAGAAAAGCTAGGTCCCGCACCAGAAGCACTAGGCCGGAAGTGCTAGGTCCTGCCTCGGAAGCACTCCTATGATGCCCACGTCGTGAACAACGTTGTGAAAAACATTGTCTAATAGTATTGCTAGAAGGTGCTTGTTGGTTGGATGGGTGTGTTTGTGTCCTGGGTACACCAGGAAGACTACCAGAATGATTGGGCAATTAGCACTCACTAAAAGCTCAATAAAATTAGCACTCCACTAATTAAGGACTTACCCGGAAAGTAAGGAAGGATCACCCGAGCAAAGAAGTTTTGGATTCCTTGGAGAGCGAGACTAAAGATTCATGGACATAGTCCGGGATTGTTCTCGATCATACTATGAAAACCGATACTATGGTGTTAGCCAAATATACTTTTAGCATACATCTAGAAGCGAAAAGCATGAATTCTTACCCCTCGCAAATTCCTAGGGAAAAGATGCCCAACACATTCTTCCTTCGGGATCTCGGGAATTCTTACGTAACAAGGAGATTCCCGGGAAGAGTAACATCCACATCAAGGCTTGGGATATGGATGTACGTCGGTGTGAGCTACCGAAAGGTGAAGTTAATTTCCATGCAAGAAATTTAGCTATGATAAGGAAATAGTTGAGAGCTCACCATTTAGGTCATGATCCGTGTCACATGGTGGGCATAGGATGTGTTTAATTTTAGAAATGAGGTAAAAGGATACCCCCACAATAGCGAGTTGCTTGCTTATTTGGATAAAGGGAGTCGAAGACTCGGAATTTGCATGTATAACATTCCGGGTGACTGTCAAGGAATCGGGTATAAACTCAATCTCTTATAAGTTTTGATTACAAGTCATTCTAAGTGATATAGAAACTTTTACGAGCGATACGAGAACCTTTTACGAGTGTTACGAAACTACTACCTAAGTTTTCATTTGTTTTTGAGTTACTCATAAAGCATACTCTTACTCATCTTTTCACATCCGTAGTTACGAGTCGGTCGGACAACACTCGGATATATCGCATGTTCAAACACTCGCTCTAACATGCTTAAACAAAGGTCCGACTTCATATTCCAAGTTCGGATGAATTACGGCTTTAGTTCATCTCTTCTAGTCGACTTATTTTGTTTGAACCATATCTGTCTAGATCAAGCATTCTTTCTCTAATATTCAATACCTAACTTGATCTTTCTCCGGACAGATTCGAGATGGAATTTGAGTATAATGAATATTAGACTCGGAAAATTCCATTCCTTTCCGACTCGAGATAATTATGCACTTAATTATCTTAATTAAATGACTATCTATGTCTAATCTTGGACCAAAGTATTTTGTACTTTGAGAACCAAAATTTGATTTACTTTTGTAGGTTATTTAAACGAGGTTATCCTACTTTTGAACTACAAAAGTAACCGGCTTCAAGATGTCAAATCACAAGCGAGACAAGGCTTTTTCTACTTTTGACCAAGGCCTAGAAACCGTGTCGGGGTTGTCCGTTTCCAAAACTAGAAATCTTCGACGCTAAGCTCAACGATGGTTTCCACCCTACTTTTTAGACACCACCAATGGATTACGACATCCTAAGGAGTCAAAAGCCGTTGCACAACGTTCACAACTCAACGGATCTTTTCGAGTGACTCGGAAAAACCGTTACAATGGTCATAGAGGATTTTTAATCGGAAGATAGTCACAACGGCTAATCTGCTTGGTCATCTATATATAGAAGCCAACTCTCAAGACTTGAAGATTTTGGAACAATTGTCATTACACATACATAAGCAAAAGTCCTCGTATTCATATTCAATTTTCCACTTACAACTCCAATTCCGCACTTAACATCTTTCCGGGTTGTAAGGTCTTGTAATCGAGTCACAACTTTCATTCTTACTTACTGAGTAAGATCGCTTGACGAGCTGTAAGCGTTAACTCAGCTCGGTTGTCCCTAGTCTGTAAAGGTTACCTCGGTTAGGAAGTACTATATTAGATAAGGGAATTTCGAGTCTAGGAAAACCTTGTAAGGAATTGTCTAAGGGAGCAATTCGGTTGAGTCTATCTACTGTATTTTTGGATTCAATATGGTGGATTTGACTTGGTGCTTGGATTAGCACTGACCGTGGTTTTACGCCCCGGGAGGGTTTCCACGTAATTTACGAGTTATCATTTTTCTAAGTCCAATCTAGACTCGGATTGCATCAAAGTCAGTTTTAGACTTTATTATTCCATTTATTGCTTAAATTTTCTCATCACCCTATTCACCCCCTCTAGGGTGACTAACTCTCTCCAAGAGCAAACCTTCGGGAGCAAAACTAAAACATGGTCAGAGGTGGATCAACCAGAACAAACGGAGGCCATGCGTTGACCGGGATTTGAGGTATGACTCTCTCCCTAAGATACCTGCAAAATCCAAAAGGACCTTCAAATAAGATTCTCCTTTCACTCAATTCTCGTGGAACAACAACGGTTGGAGGTTGTTGGAGTTGGGCCCAAGGATGAAAGTTAGCCTACATTCAAATTTTGTTAAGAAATAAGCTAGCAAGAATGAAAGGCATCAAGAAAACGCATGAAAAACAATATATAATCAAGGCTGGAGTCCACCACGGGCGAGTCCTACAAGTCGTAGGCGAGGGCAAAAAGCTACACAAAGTGATAAAAAGTCTCTAAAGCATATTTTGAGGCAACTTTTTAGATTAAAGAGGAATACCGAGGTCACATGATTGAGGGTTGATCTCAAGAAGTCTATCCCATGAATTTTACCTAATTGAAGATAGACCTTAGCCCACGATACGGAGGTCGGTAATACGGGACGACGAACCAGGAGAAAAATGTGGGAAATATTCATATAACCATGGCTACATTTTCACAAATCAAGGTTTTTTTTTATCCACACGAGATGAAACAAATATATATTTTGGAGAAAAGGAGAATTTGAGCATACCTCAAAAATTTTGCACAAGATATTTAACGGTAAATAATTGGTTGAATGTGGCTCTAGTTTTGTGTGTCGCACACCGGCACGGAGGCACCTAATGAGGCAAATATATGCATCAGCCCCTAGTTGAGCTCTTTTATTTTGTCAAGGTCCGCTAAGTTCACGAAATAGTGAACATGAACTTTAGCGACTTTATTGGAGAAAAGAATCGTACTCAAGAGAGGAGCAAGCACCACTTGGACTTGTTGTTAAGGACATTGTTGAGGCCAAAACCTAACATCTTCGAGAGGCCTCAAAAGGACAAAATACTCAAACAAAATTCTAATGGGGAAACCTATCAGCCACCGAGCCAAAGAGGCGACGAAGATAGTCACGGTTTTTATACAAGTTCCGGTCATAGGTTAGAGATTGTCTCGAGAAGCTCAAACCGAATAAAACAGACAAAATCAAAATGCGTTATGGTTATTTCCCCCAAGGGAAGGTGAAAAGTTTTGGTAGTATCCCAAAAACCATCACTAATAGCCCTAATAGGACCCCTCTCCCTTATGTCGGTAAGGTGGTTCAAAGCTAGATAAAGAGGACAAAATCCGGTAGTATACACGACATCTTCTAGAGGAAAGTTCATCCTCTTGCTTGTATCTATGAATTTAGGGATAGCTCCAAGTACTACGAATAGTGCCTTTCTACCGAGAGAAAAATACAATAAGATTTTAGTTGTTGAAGAGTTATTCTCAATGGGTAAAAAGGAAATTTAAGCCAACTAGCTTACTGAAGGAGTGATGGCCAAAGAAGAAACATGACTCTCGGCCTCGACCAAGAGGTCCCTCGGGGTTCCACTTGTACTTGTGGACGCCATTCCCATTCAAGGAAGTTGTCTTGAACAAGTTTCTCGGCTTTTGTAACACCCCGAAACTTAATCTTAATTAATTATTTTAAATTTGCACTTTATCGTCTTAATATTGTTTAAGAGCAGTGAGTCGCACACAATATGAAATCGAAATAAAAGATGCGAACAAATTTAATAATCGTAAATAATAATTGGTGATTCGTACAAATTTACGTTTGTACTACGAATGTATATATGTTCGAATAATTTCATTCCGAATATGAATAAATTAAATTAATAAGTAAAATAAAATAAAATAAAACAAGTATATATATAAATATATATATACAAATTATTATAACACAAATAAAATTTAAAAAAAAAAAAGAAGATGGTAGAAGGATCGGGAAAATAAGTGAAGAAGGGGAAGGAGCTTTGAAAACCACTAAATATCGTCCATCCCTCGGGTACCTCTGTCTCTCTCCTCCCCTTCACTCCCTGTCACTCCCTCTCACTGTCGACTTCCACCGCTGGCCAGCCGTCACCACCGGCCTCTTCTGCCGCCACCGCCGCCTCGGCCACCACCCTGTTACCACCGTCGCATCTCTCACTCCTCTTCGCTTTGTTCCGCATCGAGTAGGGGCCGTCCCGCCCCTGCTGCTGCCACCGCGAGCAGAGCCTCGCCAGCCGCTGCTGCCCCACCCGGCCGGACGCCGGCGCTGCTACCGTCCCCCTCTCTGCTGCCAGCACCTTCTTCTCTCCCCTTTCCTCTATTTCGTGTCAAGCGGGCAGGACAACCTCGCGGCTGCTGTGCTTTGTCGGGACAAGCGCCGGCCTCCGGCTGCGGCCCGACTCCTCCGCCGGCGCCGACGCCGCCAACCAACCTCTCACGCGGCCGAATATCCACCACTGAACCACCACCATCTGATTTCACATCGAACCCAATTGAGGTATATCTCCACATCTCCAATCCTTAATTTCTAAGCAAATTCTATCACAAATTTATGTTATTATTGAATAATGAGACAAGTATATGTGAATTGTGAATTGATTATGGTGGAAGTGAAGGAATTGTGGAAGTAAATGAAATTAGATTTAGAGATTATTATGTGTTGAGGTAGAATTGGAAATTGATTTGGGTTTATTTGTAATTATGAATGTGTTTGTTTAACTTTAATATGAGTATGAATGAATTATTTGGTTGTGGAGGAATTGAAAGAAAGATATTGAGGATGATTAGAAATATGAACATGTATATTGGGAGTTGGTTTAAAGAACGTGTAAATAAGACATTGCAGATTGATAGAGGATTGAATTTATTGGTTTGTATGGGTGCTAAACTTGAGTAAATTAACGTAATTGAGTCTTGGTCTAATTGTACAAGTGCGAATTAATTTGAAATGTAGAAAGTGGATGAGATTATAGATATATGATCATGGAGAAAGTGATTAAAATTAGGTTATGTTAAGCTTGATTGAAAAATGAAATTGGGTTGTACTTGGGAACTTTATTGAAATTAATAGAGACCTTGGTGGAGTTAGTAATTTGGTGATAATAAGTAATATGGTGGTGAAAAGACAAGAACAATTCAATGTGTGATGATCTTTGCGAGAATTCGAAAAATTACTTAGAGCGAGACTTGACTTTGAGAAGAAAATTGGAATGTTGAATTGAGTAGGAGGGGAGGGGAAAAGAAATTTACAGAATTAAAGGAAGTTAGAAATTCAAATGAATTTGAGTAATAAGTTGGGAATTAGAGGAAGTCAAATGTGAAAAGTTTATCACAAATAGAGAGTAACTATTAAGTTTACTAATGCATAAATCAAATTACTTCCTGAAAACATAAAAGCCACAGGAACAACATGCTCGAAGAAAATAACGAAAGCGATGTTTAAAGGATAACGAACAATTACCTTAGGTACGTTACTATTTGCACTTTCAAAAATATCTAAATGTTAACATGTTAATGAGTTTCACTATTTATCTATGACACACTAAATCATTAACTTATTATTGGTAGTACTCATAAAGGAATTAATCATACGGATCCATCTCCCGAAAATCGTGATTTCTATAATTAAATTGCTTAACCGGAGCCTTAGCTATAAATATATATGTCGCAATCAAAAATCGAAAAGTGCATAAACACAAGAAAATGAGAATATTAACGAGATTGTATCTTGGTTTGTATACTTGGTTTGAAACTTGGTTATTGTGATGGTAGATATTCTCCGGCGTGTGACCGTTGAGTTGTGTACTCCGAGCGTGTGGCTCGTTGAGTTTTATTGTGGATTTTATGCAGGTTTTTAAGGCTTTTAGCCTAATGGTTAGGCCATGTTTCAAACGAAACTCGCCAAAATTTTTAGAAAATTGAAAAACCAAACCGACACCTTAAGTAGGAAGTATATTTGGGTTACGAGATAAGAGAACATTTGGGCATACTAGATAAAACGAGTGGTACAAGTAAGGTTAGGCTACATTAAACACGAGACTAGAGATGATAGAAGCAAAAGATCAAACTTGAGCTTTATTACAAGAATGGTGAATTAAACTCATCAATCGTTATATACAAATTCAAACTATATCATCAATAACTTATTTCTGGCAAACGTATGAATATCGAGCTCAAAAGGAAACAATATGGTTAGGTACGCGAAAAGTAAAAGTTTGGTGATCGTAAATGCATATAAATATTGTTAAAGGACTAGTAATCTACAAAAGTAGATTCGTTTTGGAAACGAATTCGAATTGGAATTGTGTTGCGAAACAATCGATCATTGAAGCGTTTGGCACACTCGAGGTACGTTATTGCTTATACCTTTTCCAAAGCGTTCATCTTTATTATTGAGTTTCTTGTTTTACTAATATAAATAATTTGGACCCACTTCACGATCACGATTCACGGTAGATTTATCACAGTTCACGGTTTACATTTCACGAACACGATTACGATTCACGATTACAGTTTACGATTCACGATTACAGTTTACGAACACGATTACTGATTCACGGTACATTTTATAGTTTACGGTTTACGAACACGATTACGATTCATAGTACGGTTTATAGTTTACGAGACACGATTACGATTCACGATGCAGTTTACGAACACGATTACGAGTTTATAGTTTACGAGCACGATTACAGATTCACGATACAGTTTACGGTTTACGAACACGATTACGATTCACAGTACAGTTTACGGTTTACGAACACGATTACGGTTCACGGTTACAATTTACGAGACACGATTACAGTTCACGAGGGCCCTCCACGATCAATCGAGGTAAATGAATGAATTGTTTATACGAGCACGATTATATATATGACGACTTCACGGACTTCACAAAATCGTTAATCGTTCAATTGTTCACAATCGATCGCCTCGGGGTTCGATGAACCTAGGAGTCGGAGTCCATGATTGATTGTTTCACGAGTATGGGTCCTAAGTTTGGCTAAATCGGAAAAGCAAATCAGGAATTGACAAGTTTGCAAATTGAGTATTCAAGAAAAATGATTTAAGATATACCCGATTTAAGAGCATTTAAATTATAATTTTATTTTATGACGGTAACGTACTAAGCTTCTTGCTCACACGTCTATTGTTTTATGTTTTTAAATTTTTAGGGATTTGAGCGCATGACGGACTATTCGCAATCACATCCAAAGTTTAAAAAGGAAGAAAAGATAAAGTCTGGTCGGGAGAAGTGATGTTCGACTGTTCGTCTTGACCCCATACATGTTAGTCCATTCCTCGGTCTCTTGACTCATGACTCCTCTCCAACTGATCCTCGGCATTTTGAAAATTTCATTTTCCGTAAAGAAAAATTTGGGTTAAATTGTTTGAAAAATTAATTTGCTCAAATTAATTTGTTTTCATTCTGAAACGGCGGTAACGTCTCCCAATTTACAAGTCTTGCGACTGTTAATTACTTATTTATGTGGTTACGTATTGGGGGCGTTACAGCTTTAGACCTCCTTGCAAGATGGGCCTTTCTCCTAGACATTTTGGAAGAAGAGATTTTGAGAACCAACTACTTTTCAAGAAGAAGCAAAGTAGGAAAGCGAAAAGGAATGCAAGAGCAAGAAGACGAGTAAGTGTGCAAAATGAACACAACAAGTACCCCTTTTATAGGCAAACTTGGTTAAGGCAACCAACCATACAAGACCAGGGTCAAGCAAGTAGTGGGAGACTAAGGAAATCCAGCAAAACACGCCGGGGCTACACCTACCTAAGGCTGGCGAGGCACCCACCATGAGGTGTTGTTATGTCCCATCGGCGACAACTTTCCAGCCCTAGCCTATCTACCTAGCTTGTAGATTCCCATCAACCGTCACATGTGCCTCTTTGGCACCTTGTGTATGCAAGTGGGAGTTTTTGTGCCCACCAACCAACTTTTCGGAGCCGATTTTCAATCTTTTTCAATTGAATTATTCGGGTCAAACACTAACCTTTGATCAATTTGATTTTACATTAACAAGTATGTTAGTACAATGGATCATTTAGCCAAGCTTCATATTAATGAACGATCGAAGTTTCAGCATCAAATATACCAAGCTTCGGGCTCGATCAATCCAAGCTTAAGGCTCCGATCAAACCAAGCTTAATATCCTCTTACCCGACTTAAGAACGCATACATCGTGATCAAGTCCAGGTCCCATTTCGGAGTTCGGGTTTGATTCCAACCAATTCCCAAGCATCACACACTACCTAATATCAAAAATCAAGTTAAGTACCCTTTAGTGTCTACTTTGACCCTTCATCTTTTTAGACTCGGTCAAACTAGGGCCTAACTATGGACACCTAAAAAGTGTCGTCTCTTATCTCTTTAATTTTATATTTTATTTTATTGGCCCGATGATGAAATCCCGAGTCCTGTTTGAGGATTTGGATCTCGGATCTGTGATTTGATTGGTGCAATAAAAGCCGATAAACCACAAAAAACCCCTAGCACCAAATAAACGACCTTTTACCTTGGGTCGGTCCACAAATGCCCCTTTTTCGGGCAATCCAAGAACCGAGCCAAGCCTTCAGAGACAATGGAGTCTAGAGTTGTATACCAAGAAATTCCAAGTTCGAGACATCGCCTTTTACTTTTGTCGAATCGGACAAGGAGCCGAAGACGTGAAGACGATGTTAAAGTGTTGCATTCCATGATCACGAGCATCAAAGTGCTGCGTTTAACCTCTACAAAACAGTCAACGTGAGACCGAGATCTTTTCCCCTCAAAACGACGTCGTGGCCGGCGCCTGCAACCCTAGAGTTTTAAGTGAAACGCTGCGTTTTGGCTAGGAGAATCCTTTGGAAACACGACAAGGCACAAAACCCTAGGAGATCCCAGGTGGCCGGCACTGCGAGCCAGGTTCTATCCTGTTTTATCCTTTATAACCGGTTCAATCTCTTGATTTATTGGCCCGATTTTGTTTCGTTATTTCTGCTATGTAGCACGTGATTTTCTCGTTAAAAATTACATCTCGGTTATTTTCTGGTTGCAAGGTAAAGAAAGGAACCTGGATCTCGCCCGCCAGTCCTATGGCCGACGTTCGTGACCGCCGAGTACAGTGCTGCCACCTACAATGGTGGTCAACGGCGAGGCTTGGGTCCGGATTGGTGTTTTCACACCGGTTTGTCCCTAAAGCCTCACGGCAGAATACCTAGTCTAATTTTATTTGGCCTTTAACTAGGAAATAATATTCCTGGAATTCTAAAAATAATTTATAAAATTGCAATAATTTACAAAACGCCAATTAATTCAACCCAATTTAACTTGTTCGTTCGACTTAATAAAATTCGGGACTCTTAATAAAAGGTTCATCCCCACTTTCTAAAATCCACCTTCAAAACGCTAAATCATTCTTTCCATTTTTGAAAACCCTTACACCAAAAGAGGCACATGGGGAAGCCCACCCGGATCCCAGTGTGGGGCTCGTGGTCGTGGGTTCCTACAAGCAGCATTAAGCATAGGAGAAAGTCGTATGGGAATGACCTAGGGTTGCTCTCGGCCAGCCGTCCAAGCAGATGAGAAAAACCGGGCCAAATATCCCGAGATTGAACCTGGATAAAGAAGAAATAAAACTGGATAGAATTAGGTAAATTAGGGATGGCCGGTGTCGGCCAATGGGGCATGCCTAGGGTTTTGTGCCCTACCATGCTTCCAAAGGAGTCTCCTAGCCAAAACGCAGCGTTTCACTTAAAATTGTGGGATGGCCGGAGCCGGCCACGACGTTGTTTTGAGGGAAAAGCTCCTAGTCTCGTGTGGACTGTTTTAGAGCTTAAACGCAACACTTTAATGCTCGTGATCATGAAATGCAACGTTTTAATGCGGTCTTCAGGTCTTCAGCTCCTTGTCCGATTGGACAAAAGTAAATGCATTATTCGAACTTGGAATTTCTCGGTATGCATCACTGGACTCCATTATCTCTAGAAGCATGACCCGGTCTTCGAGCGTCCGAAAGAAAAGGGAATTTTTGGATCTATCCCAAGCAAAAGGCTATTTATGTCATGTTGGGGGTTCTTTATGGTTTACTAGTTTCCGTCGCAACAATCAAACACGATCCGGGATCCAAATCCTCAAATAGGACTTGGGATTTCATCATTGGCAATGTGAATAAAATGCGGAATTAATGTGTCTACATGGTTCGGTGCATATCTCGGAAGCATTAGGCCATTATTAAGTGCATAATAGATGGCTTCCTATTGGTGGGAGGCCACAAGGATATGGCACCTATTGTGCTTCTAAGTGTTATCGAACAATTAGGGAATATCACTCGTTGACCCCTCCGATTGTCGTTGAAACCATCCTGGAATATCCAAACGACAACTTCGCCAAGCAATCCCTGTAGTTTGCGGGTAAGCGGTTCTTAAAACAGTCGGGAACCTATTGTTAGGGCTCGATGGCAGCGCTGGTCAAGGCTCCGAGCATGGCGCCTGGAGAGTCGAGCACTTTTGCCTTTACTTTTATTTTTATTTTTACTTTTATTTTTCTCTTGTTGGGCCACAAATTAGGATGAATTTGACCTAAGGACACTACTAGTTTCGGTATCTATGTTATGAAAATATGGCTCGTTAAGAACTTTGATATGGTGTAGGGACTTACGAGATTAGATCAATACCTGGCTACCCAATTCGCCAACGACAACGTTTCTTGTATTGAATGACCGGGCGGTATCCTGGTCGGAGTCCTAGTTTAGGGCAAGGCGTCCTATCAAGTGGTATATCGAACACTCGGAGGAAGGCCCAATGTAGGACATATACTGCTAGGCAACTATTTGGACATTTTATGGGGTTCGAAACCAGTACATACTACTTTCCAAACCGTAATATGCTGCCAATAGGTCGCATCCATGATATCCCTTACCTGGATTGTATCGCACCTGCCTCTATTAATGTCTTTGGTACTGCGAGGTGGGTACCTTCCTAGGTTGAATACTAGATGAACCCGCCGTGTTTGTTTATCCTACATAAAAACGTGCTACAATTGTCTCCATATTTTATCTGGATTGGATAAAGGAGACTAATCTCGAAAGACGCAAGGTGCGAGGGCTCGAGAACGCAATCCAAGAGGGGTTCCTATTGTTACACCCCTTCATATTCGCAAAGTCGTCATGCAAACTAGTGAATGGGCCCATTGAAGAGAATAAAAGGAAGAAGAAGAGAGGGGCTTGTCGAAATGAAGAATTAAAAAGCGAACCCAAGAAGACGCAGCTTAGTTGAGGGGTTTAAAGGTGAAGAAAGTTAACACTAACTAGGGCTTAGAATTTGGAAGGAATAAAGTTAGGAACATTGTTTTCTGTTTTGCCCTGTTAGAACTTTTTTAATTTCCAAGTATTATGCTTGTTATTTCCATTTTTACCTATGTATTCGGGTAAGTAGTAGAATTACCCTTATTATTAATAAAGTAAAAGGTAAGTTTTATGCTCGCTTCTATGCTTTATCAATTTATACATTTTTTTTATTTTATCGGTCACCTTGAAGAAAGGAAGTAATAATTACAATGGACAGCCCTAAAAAATAATCTAACACCGAAAAGTAAATAAACTTAAACCAGCCATCTCGTCGTAGACTGCAAGGTGGTCAATTGATGGATCTAAACCGTGGCATCAACTCTCAACAATGCACACAAAAAATTGGAAAGGAAACCGTGAATAAGAGGCTATAGTTATTGACTAACTTAGAAGGGATAGTCTTTCTAGCTTCTAAATCAACCAGGGCAAGAAGGGTGCCCAGGAATGAATCTAATAGCAGCTAGGAAATTTGGAGAAAAAGTACAATTCACTCAAACTTTCTCGATCAAAGATACGTTCAATGCATCAACTACCAATAATAATAAATGGTATTTTAAAAGTTGTTCTTATAAAGGATAGGAAGGCCTTATATACGGGACCTTTCCCACACGAATATCTTTCCTAATCATTAAGGACAGATTAAGACTAATCATAATTAATTAACACTAACTATAGAGATTTGTCACACTAAAACAAAAAACAGAAACTGCAAAAGTGTCTAGGTCTGTCAATTGTTAGGACCAATAAAAACTCTTCCTTTTCTTTTGTCGTGTTGTTGCTTGTTTGAAAAGGTTGGTGATGATTGACACTACTACTAGAAGACATCCTATTGGATCGTTACAAAAAGGTAGCCTGCAGCTTAGGAACTAGCTTGCAAGTGGGCTAATTTTGAGGCTCGAAAATGTGATTGACATGGAACACATCTTCTCAATCTGTTCTTCTTCCTCTTAGTGAAGTTTGCAGCTTCCCTTGACTCAGAAAAATCTTTATCCATTTTACAAACCAATTATCATTAAGTACAAGATAGTGTGACTTCTATGTCTAACCAAGTCGAAGAATGCTCCAAAATCAGTAAATACTTTACAACGAGTAGTATCCTACTAGCAACTGAATAATAACATATAAATGGTCTCAAATTATTATAAGCTTGAATTCTTCATAAACAAAATAGATTGTTAAAGAAACTAAGACAGGATTACTCGAAATTGAGTATGATGGGTTCTAAGTGTTGATGTAGTTGGTGAAGCTGGGGTAATTGATTCTTCCTTTGCATTGATCCAGGTCCACTAGTCCTGGAACAAAACTCTCATTCACTTCCTTCATCAACATGGCCAAACTCTTGGGCTGCTTTCCTATTGGCTCGAAGCTGTTGTGCTTAGTGGGTTATGGGATAGTAGCTTGAGATGATGGAATATTTCCATTATTCCCCCTTCTTAAAAAGAGTTTGCCCTTAAACTTGACAAATCCTCCTCTTCATTGTAGTAAGGCTTTAGGTCAGCTACATTGAATGTGGCTAAGACTCCATATTTTCCAGGTAAGTCGATCTTCTAAGCATTAGGACCCGCTTGCTCTAGCACTTTGAAAAGACCATCCGACCTTAGCAAGCAACTTAGATTTCCTTTTGGAAGGAATCCACATAGGGTCTTATGGTTAAAAATGGGCTTCCCTTTGATGCCTATCAACATAGGATTTGGCTAGAGCATTGGATTTTTCAATCCTCTCTTGCACCTTGTTGTGAATGTCTTTAATTTCTTTCGCTCGCTGTTCTCCTTCGCAACCGTACCTAGTGGATGTAGAAAAAAGAACCAAAAGTGGGGTGAAAGGGTTGAGTCTATAGACTACCTGAAAAGGTGAGAAACCAGGGGTTTTGTTCGAGCTCCTGTTGTAGGAAAACTCAACATAAGGCAACAATTCATTCCACTCAATGATGTTCTTCTTTATGAGTATTCTAAGTAGGGTTCCTAACGTCCTGTTTGTTACCTCTGTGTGACCATTAATCAAAGGATGCCAAGTAGTAGTGAACTTGAGAACAGTCCCCATCTTTCTCCACAAGGTAATCCAGAAATGACTGAGGAACTTAAAATCTCTGTCCGAGACCATACTTATGGGGGTACCATGTAGCCTTACAACTTCTTTGAAATACAATTTAGCCACCTTAGAAGCGTCAAATCTAGTATGACAAGGTATAAAATGAGCCATTTTTAAAAACCTATCAAGTACCACCATTACACGTCTTTGGACCTTTGTGTCCAGGGCGAGTTGTAATAAAATTAAGACCGACATCCTCTCAAGGACCTTTTAGGACCGGCAGTGGGGTCTACAAACCTTGGAGAAGGGTATGATTCTTGGTTAATCGACAAGTAGTACACCTATTGATGAAATGCTCAACATCGCAGGCCATCTTAGGTAAGACATAATGCTCCTTCAATATGGTCTTTTGCACGCCAAAATGACCAGCCGGAGCTCCTCCATGTAGCTCATGAATTCGCAACTCTCTATATCCTCCTTTAGGAACACCCAATCCGATTCCGTTCACTACTAAAGGAACCACTTTTAACAATGGGTTTTTAACATTGGTTATAACGAAAAACCATTTTAAAAATTAATGCGGTGGCATTTTTAAAAAAAAAAAAAAAAAAGTGGTTTTGACTGGTTCTTTCATTGAACCATCGTTAAATGTCTTCTCAAGCAAGAAAAAACCCCGAGCGCCGCTCGCCACCTTCGGTGTCTCCATTCTCACTCTCACTTCACTCTTGCCTCTCTCGCTGTCCGTGGGCTCCGCTTGCTCTCATCTCTCTTCTTTCTGCTGTCTCCTCGCCGTCAACGAGTGGTTTCCGACATGCCGTTATCGCTAATGTTCTCTCCACTCTCTGTCCATGCTCTCATCTCTCATTGCTCACTCTCGTCATCGTTGTTGCTCCTTCCCTCTTTCACTCTCGTCGGTCGGTATGTAACTCATCCATCCCTCTTATTTTGTACTCTACTAAATGAAATGTGTAAACGTGGCATGCTTTATGGTCGTCAACGGTTCTTTGTTCTCACGTCGCCCAAGGTTTAGGGTTTTAATAGTAGCATGCTAAATAGGGTTTGAGTTTTGGGTTTCGACAGATGGCATGCTTGACGAAGAGTTTGGAAATGTATTTTGTATTCTAATTAGTTCTTATCTTTGTGGGTAACAATCTTTGAACTGAAATTGTTATATATATGTATAAAAATCTTATATTGTTCTATTTTTCATATTAAATATGTGTACCGTTGAGCTTGGATGGTATATGTGACTACATACCTGTGCAAGTGTGGGGTTCTAATTTAGAGACCTATCACTTTCTCAAAGTTGAAATTTACGGATGCCTAATTGTAACATTGTACCATATGCGATTGAACTTAAACGATGAACCAACTATTCCAAGTGCTCTAACCGGCTTAATTAATTGCTATTTTCGGAAGACATTATATATTTTTTTCTTATTTGGCAAAGTAATTAGAGTACGACTATTTAATTCATGGATATCAATTTCTAAAAATTTAGAAAGATTATGTATGCTAAAAATTGTAAATAAATGTGATCTGTAGAAAATGGAGTATTAAAATTGAAAATTATTTTACATGTTTATTTATCAAGAGTTGTATAATTGCTTGCAGTATAAAATGGATCATTCCCAAAGTACAAAACAATTGAGGAGACGAATAATGATGAACAAGAAGAAGTTGGTTCGGAATAGAGACGATCCAACTCTTCTTCCACGGGTCCAATTTGATAGGCATGGAAATGATGTAGGTGATCATGTACCTGGTTTTATGAGCTATGTTGGTGCGACAACCATCACATACGTAAACATCAACTACATAAGTTGGGGCACAGTCCCCGATTCTATTAACGACAACCTATGGAACGATATTCGAGTAAATGTACTACATCTCAACTTAGTATTTCAACTTATTATAAATGGTTAATATGTACTAATTCTTGTCATTCTTGTGTTTCGAAAACGTTCATCTAGGACGTTAAAGACTTTGAGATCCCCTTGGTGAGACACAAGACCCTTATGTCGGTGGCGTAAAAATTTAGAAACTTCAAATATCGCATTGCCGCTGTATGGGTCTGACGTAACAAGGCGGATAAAGGTAGAAGGTTAACCTTGGGAGGTCTATAACTTCATCATCGAGGAGGACTGGAGGACCCTTAAAGCATATGTCTCCTTTCCGAATACATGGTAATTTATCATTTGTTATCTTTTTCGATTTAAGTCTTATGTACTCGATATTTTCGTTGTCTTAATTACTTGCGCAGGAATGAGGTGAAGTCAATCGAAGGGGATTAAGAGCCATGCGTATCCCCATACGATGTCCCATAGGGGATACACAAAGTTAGAGGAGAAGTTGTATAAATAGAAGCTTGAACAACTTCAAAGCGCATCCAAGTAAAGGTTCCATCATAGATACTTCATAATTCGAGTATCGAGAGGCATGAGCAAGTGGGTCGAAGAAACAAAGAAGAAAGATGGAACCTTCACTATGACCGAAGTAGAATCTATTGTGTAGTGGCTTGTGAGTTTTTTGTCTATTTCCTTTATTTATTTTGAGAACATATCGATCTTAATATTATGAATTGTCAAATGATAATTTATTTCCTTCTTACAGGAGTCTTTGTTACGGACATCGACTTCGAAGTCACCGACACCACCGGGATTAGCGACAAGCTAGCCTTGGCCCTAGCAAGAGATGAGCATCCCAGTCATGTTTGGGTTGTCGGTGGGAGGGTGGCGATAGTTGAGCTCTTTGGAGCTAGGAAGAAGCGCCCGTTTCTTCCAGACCAAGTGCAAATGGAGGCGCAAATGGCCCAAATGTAGTCCAAATAGTCCCAAATGTCCCAAATGGCTGCACACGTGAAAGAGATGAGGGAACAAAAGAGGGCGGAGATGCACGCCCGGATGCGAGCTCGGATGAGGGAATGCATCGAGCCGTACTTCACCAACATGGGTATACCGAGCACCCGAGCGTTCCCATGTACGACTTACGTCCATTCCCACCCTAGACATCGACAAGTGCGAACGTGAGCTCACCCGTCGACCAATTCGAACTTATGGTCAAGGTAATTTAGATTTTGCTACCTAATTATATTTACATGCATGTTTATATTTTGACTAATTGGTGTATAATCTTGTTGAATGAATGATGTATATTGTGTGGTTGTTGTGAAACTCCATCGTGTGCCCATTGAGTAATTATTATAGTATGTTTTTGTTGTTTCAAATGAGGGTTGTTATCCTGTGGAAATGTCTACTTTTAAGGGGAACCTCTATCCGTTTATTTTCATGATTCTTAAATAGTTTAATTTCTATGTCAAGGGTTATCCCATGATTCTAATTGTTATACTTATTCTTAAGCGAGTTGGCAAAATACATGCTAGCTTCCACTACAAAAAAGTTACTTTTACCAACATGGTCATATCTATTGGTAAAAGCCACTTTTTTGTCGGTATTTACCAACAAAAATATATGTTACTAAACTATTGGTAAAAACTCGGTGGATAAAAGTTTTACCAACGAGATGAGTTTTGTTTGTAATATTTTCACCAATACTAAGAGAAGTATGTATGTTGGTGTTATGTGCTAATACCAACAAATATATACGTTGGTAATGGTCAGCTTGGCATCATAATTATATCCAATATAAATATTTGTTGGTATTAAAACCTTCCCACGATTTATATCTCGTTGGTAAAAACGCATCCTTCTAATAAGTTCTCGTTGGTAAAACATGTTTTATGAGCACATTATTTATTGGCAAAAAATATTCAATCAGCACATTATATATTGGTAAAATTTGATTTTTCCAATCAAAAATATCTGCATTACAAACTTTTGGAAGTGGTCACCTAAACACCTGTCACTATTTTTAGCTTAACATTATATTATACACATGAAACAAAAATCATATTCACACAATAATTTGGATATTTATCACAATTGGATTATAAAAAGTTTATAAAGGATGATCATTTAATCTTTACAAAAGCATACCATTTATTGTTAAATTCAAACCATACAATTAGTAAATTAAGAAAATACGAACTATCATATATAATCTTATTCTTCATATGGGTATCATCTTCATCTTCTCCCCCTTCATTTTAATCCCCTTCATCCACAACATCATCCTCTTCAAATTCTTGATTATTTGTGTTTTCATTGTTTTCATCATCAAGCTCAATTGAAGAGATTATTTTCGTTATCCCCTACAAAAAGAATAGAAAAGAAACTCTCAAGAAAAAGAAAAAAAAAAAACATAAATTTTATACCCAAATCATAGGTACAAAAAATATAAAGTTTATACCTAGAGCAATTTGAAGCAAATTTAAAGCAAATTTGAGATACCAACACCAAGTTAACAAATATCTCCTCATGTCACACTTTGCAAGAATTGGAAATTTTCAATTCGAGATATTACTCTTGACCCTTTTTAGATACCAAAAAGGAATTTAAAGCAAACATATTTCATATACCACCGACAAGCAAATTACTTGGCTAAACTAAATTTGAGATACCAACACTAAGTTAACAAATCTCTCCTTATTTCGGTTCCAAACTTTTTAGGAATGGAAGTTTAGATACTACACTTTTCATATACTAAAAGCAATTTGAAACAAACATATTTCATATACCACCAACAAGCAAATTACTTGACTGAAATTGAATTGACAAACCTACACCAAGTAAACAAATTACAAATCATTTCAATTCCAAACTTTTTAGGAATGAGGAATTTTCATTTCACATACTACACTTTCCATCCAGGTGAGCCAAAAGGGAAAGAAGGAAACTCAACTAACACATGTCACCTTTTCCGTTAATTTTCTTTGGGGGCGGGGATACACTATATCATATGGATCAAATGTGAGATATACATATGGATCAAGATTAATTGGATGCCTGGATAGAGGATAGTCGAACTTATTTTTTCCATTTTTGAGGTTATTAGGTTTACAAGGTAATTTCTTTTGGGTTATTTGCCAAATGAGAGGATCATATCGGTGTTACAAAAACCTAATAACCTCCACTTTCTGCCTTTTTTTAATGGTCACGTATGATGTACCCATGTCTCGTAAACTAATGCTAGTTTTTCAATAAATAACTTTTGTTGATGTCAAAAGACATGCAAGAGACGTCATGGAGGCAACTAAGAAGCTTCGGTTGCATTTCATTGGTATGCAACACGAAGACCGACCATTGCAAATGACAGAACTATTTATTCCGCTTGTCAATTTTATGATATCGAGTTGACTAGGAAGCAAGAACATATTAATTGAAAGACAAACTTAAGAGGCACAATAGCTCTTAATTTAAATATTATCCCTCACCTAAGTTATTATTTAGTACCTCACTCATCCAATCACCCTTAACCTTCGCATATAATGTGTGTACTAAATCATGATGGTTGGGGATTCCTAAGCCAATTAATGTTACCTGATATCATTGTAGTGAAATTTCAGTAGCGAAGCCCCTCTCAAATGCTTCTTGATCCTTCATCTTGACACTCAGCAAAATAGCATCCTCATATAAGGACTCTAACATCATTAAACCATAAATACTAGTTTAAAAAATCAGATTAAGTGCATAGCCACCCATGACGTACTTACTTACTAAGGTCAATTCTTGAATAGTAGTAGGTGTTGCTTCAAACAATGGAGGAAGAGGCTTCTAAATTCAGTCAGCATTACGTGGAACATGAAAAGAAAAATTAACATGAAGTTACAAACCAATTGAGAAAGATGAAACATAAAAATTTTATTACATGAAAAAGGATGACCATGATTCATTGCTTCAAGATAGAATACATACTTAATGAGAATTATAGATATTTACCTGATTGCTTGCATGATTTCCCTTATTCTCATGCATAGCTCTGTTAGCGACTGTTTCAGTCAAATAATCCCTAAAAAATGCCATCCTCTGAAAATGGAAACTAGCTTGCACCTAATAAGCACCTACCAATTTGCAGCTAACACATACAAACGAACTTGAATTTCCCTGCAAACGGTTCCGCAAAATGCAGAAGGAATACTGGAAGTAAAAATACTTAGCGTTCTCTGTATAGAAAGCATAGTGCAGTGCCTAGAATGAAAAATAGGACGAAAGAAGACGAACCCATAAACATGCATACCATGTGAATCTCAAAAAAGGCACAAACAAGAAGTTCAATGGATTCCAGTTAATTATAAATATAATGAGCTTCTATTTACAGTCATGCCAAGGTGATACTTCTACCTCAACAAAGATTCAGAAATCAACCCTAACAACTCCAGAGGCATAAGCGATCCATGCAAAGTCTAAATTAGTTTCCTTGGCATTTTTGAGACTCGGATCGAGCACAATAGTGGCATTACAGAGAGAACAACCTTACTATTGAGACACAAAATTGGACGTTCAAATTTCAAATTCTAAAAAATATAGAAATCCCTACTCAATTTGATGTAACGACTCCTACAAAAACCTTCACCTCAAGCCATGCTAAATAATTCAAAATTCAAATTCCAACTTCATTTCTTGGATTCATCAATCGACAGATCTTGAATCAAATGTCTTGACAAAATTACAAGAATACCAAACAGTACGACAAAATTGCTTTAACATCGATCTTTGGCGGCAACCAATAACATCAAGACGTATGAGATGAAAGAAAATGCAAGAATTTGAGTAATTCGATCAAAAGGAGAGTAATATTATCCGTCAAACTAAAATCAAAATTAAAGATAGAAATTAAATAGAAAAGTGAAAGAAGAAACACACCCAGAGCTTGAAGAGATGGATGAGAGAAGAGTACCTTGATGTCACAAAGAAGACAAGTACACATATCGAATGCATCATAATAACAACATGGGTGGTCCAAGCAAAATTAGAATACTCATGTCTTTCACTCAAATGCTTAAGAATAACAACCAGTAAATATAATCACATATTCTTCATATCACCAATATTCATATTTCAGAACTACAAACACATACAGAAAGAGATAGGGAGAGGGAGAGTGTGCCCAGATGGTTTTATTTGCAAAAATCACAACCCATAAAGTATTTAACAGAAAGATATAAGCAGGATCCAAATCAGAAATGGAGTGAAGGCTGGAAAAAGGGAAGAGTGAAATGAAATATGTCTTAGTGCGCCGTATATATGTTGATGAAAGTAGAAATAACAGACCAAATACGAAAGGAATTCGGGAGCGTACTCCTTTACTACTGAAACAAAAGCAACTCAAATCCGAAATCAGTAATTCAGAATATTGTCGCTCTCTAAATTAAAACCATAAAAATCAAATCCCTAATTTCGATTTCTACGAAATAGAGACAGAATTTTTAAATACCAATAAGCCAAAGCAGATGAGAATCAATACCTAAATTAGTCTAAACATTATAGAAGATAAGATTACACACCAAAGCAATCAACAACAATTGACAAGTTCCAATTTTAACACTTTGGCTACTGGCAAGAATTTAAAAAAATGACCAGAATGAAGATGAATGAAACGTAATACCTAAACAACGAATCTTCAGTGTGAAATGAACCCAAAAAAGAAGCACGACGCCACCACTTTGACTGCTGGTTTCAGAGCAATCAAAACCCACCGCCAGTGAGAAGTTCTAATGAGAAAGGGCAATCAGACAACCACTAAGGAGAGAGAAAGAGAGGGTAAGAGAATGGGGAGAGAACGAATCCACCCTACGCTTTGTCACCTTGACCACCAGCGACAATCAGCGGACCCCGTCCAGCAAAAACGACCAAACGGAAGAGCAACGAAGAATTTGGGTAAATCTTAAAAGAGAACAGCAAGCAGCAAGAATTTGGGTAGAGTTCAAGTGAAGGATTTAGCTTTGGGGAAATATAACAGCAAGCAAACAAAGGTAAATAGCCAGGGAAAGAGCGATTTGGGGTCAGCGTCGAACCAGGTGATGCACAGCTCAATTGTTCGCCGGAGATTCAGAGTTTGAGCGAAGATTTAATTGTGATTTGGGACAGCAGCGAATTGGGTTTGATTTTGAGGGTTGGATTGGATTTAAAATTTCTTTCTCATTTAACAGGGTCGAACTAAGAACTGAACTTAGAGATGTTAGGGGCGGCAGCCTCGATTAAAGAATTGCGGAGCAACAGCAAATTGGTGGGGAGGGTGCACCAACGTGTTGGGGAAGTTTCTTAATCGTGAATCTTTCCATCAAAAAGATCGTGAATATGTATGTGCCTATAAATATTTATTTTATGTTTTTAATTTAGCAAATATACAAAGAATTTAATTAAAATTTTTTGTTTATTTTTTATTTTCTCATATTTCTCCATTTTCTTTAATTAATTTTTAATAATTATACTGTAATATATGGTGTCAAATTATAAGCATTATCAATGAACATATTCACCTCAAATATACTATTGGTAATGAAATTGTAATTCCATTAGATAATGTATATGATACTATCTCAATGACAATACCAATAATTTAATTTTTCTCTAGCTACCTTTACCAACGAGATAATGTAAGTGTTACTATTTCAATGATAATACCATCGGATAATATAAGTGTTGCTATATCAATGACAATACCAACAATTTAGTTTTTACATGTTGCAAATATTTCTAACTTTTACTAACATACACATAAGTGTTGCTATTTCAATGAGAATACCATCAAATAATGTAAGTGTTGCTCTTAATCACTTTTACCAATAGAACAAAAATTTGTTACTATTGATCCGTTGGTAATTTTAACATTTCTTGTAGTGTTCTCATCGGCCTCCCATACATCATGTTGTGGCATCGAATGTTGTTTACTCGTGGAGGCCGGATACCAGTCATTCATGGGACACTCCTTTTAGGTGATGAGATGAGGGTGAGTGTGAGAGAAGTCATGCAACAAAAAGGAAAGCGTGAGTTGCCGATCCGGACACTAGACCTCCATACTCGTTGACGGCGTTGTCATTAGCTTTATTCGGTGGCCCAAGAGTGTAGTCATCCTCTTTACAATAATTTATTTTTAAAATATTAGATTTAAAGGTTGTTAAAATCACATATATATATTTTAAATTTGTGTATTGATTATTCACTAAGATATCGGGGACAAATCCGAGATTGGGATGAAGGCACTCCATCTCACTCTATTGGCACAAGCAAGTATTCGGCGGTGCCCGTTCGTCGTCCAAACCAATCCCCTCTCGTATCCATTCACGAGTCGACACGGATTGGTGTGCTACTCTGCAAAGTTATGTGAAGTCTTTGTCGGTAGATACAACATTGCAAATTAGCGCGCCACGTCACATGTTTGGGCAATTGGATAGGGATGATGAGGACATGACCTTATATGTCTTCCCGGATGACATCCTGCAATTTTGGAGATGTAAGAGATAAGCACGTCCGCTATTATTATTAACATTATATGAGTTACTATATTCATAAGTTTATTTTTTAACTATTAATTTCAATTTCTAACTCTATACAATTAATATGTAAGGTCGTCTGTACAAGATGGGAAACGAGTCGGTTCACTTTCTCAACCCCGATTCCATTCAAGGAATTGGGCGGACAAGCGATGAACGAGATGATAATATCTTCAAAGTCATGTAACATAATGCGTAGAACAAAAAATGGTATTTGGCATCGTTCATTGAGGGGTAAGTGTACAAATAAACTTCAATGAAGTTTTTATGGTGTTACATACTTATAAATGTGTTATTTTTGTCCGTGTAGCAACCATTTGATGCTTGTTGCCATATTTCCAAGGGGCAATGTTGCGTACTAGCTTGATCCTCCGGGTTAAACCATCGGGAAAGATATCAAGAAAGTACTCGACTCGTGAGTTCAAACCTTAATCATTTTATGTTTTTTGTTAATTAATATTCTTTTCAATTGTATGTCTAATTGGAATTTTATTTTTCGATTGAAAAATAGTGCTCTAGTACATTATTATTGTAAGAGAGGCTTAAGAGACTCACGTGTGAGACCAAACCCGAAATTGTCTCCGTAACGGTGAGGTTCTCTTGCTTAGAGTCTACATTAATTATTCTCATTTCATATTACTTGCTAGTTGCATAAAGTACTAAATAATTCTCCATATGTTGGGAATATATTTTAATTATTGTAGTGCTATAAACAATCGGGGAATGTGGAGTGCGGCTTCTACATTCTCGAGTACATGCAAGAGATTGTGACCAAGCTCGATTTAAATAATTCTAATCCCAAAGACGTACTTGCACTTGCACTTGTATTTGATTATGAAAAAAACAAGTTTTTAATGTTCTTTTCAGCTTGATTAGCACTTGCACTTGTCCTAATTAATATGTCTTTTACGAGTATTGCTCAAAATATTTCCCGCGAAAGGACCCACCCACTCCCTATATAGATCAAGTGCTCAACAAATTAAAACAAGGTTTGGCGAGTTTGTATATAACCGTATAAAGACATAGGTATATATTTACACTTATTCTTCGAGTATTTGATTGGTCAAGTTTGTGATTTACATAGCCATACAATTACATAGGTATATTTTTACATAGGTATATAATTACATAGGTATATATTTACACGAGATATATAATTACACGGTATATATATTTACACTTGTCTTCATTATTTTAAATGTACCATATACAACTATTGTGATGAATCTAGTTTGTATATATTCTAGTCAAAACTATTGGATTCTGGTTTGTATATATTCTGAAAGTGTTTTCTATAAATGGTTGTATATGTTATTTTTCTTGTACGAGAGGGCAAGTAAACACAAAAAGAAAAATCTAAAAAGATTTATACCTATTAACCGTCGTAATAGGTCCGAATTATAACCTATGACTGCGATTGTTAGTCAACAGCCGTAGTCATAGGTTTGGAGTCAAACATTTTTCCCGAGAATAGACCGTTTTGGGGCTAGACATATTACTACGGTTATTAGTGAAGAACCATAGTAATATCTTAGCCTATCATTACAATTGTTAGCTTACAACCATAGTAATATGTACTTTATTACTACGGTTGTTCACAACAACCATAGTAATAGATTGTCTTTAGCTACGATTGTGAATCATAGTAAAAGATACCCATCTACAATTACGACGACATACACGAAACCGGATAACCGTGGTTAAAGGTCATTTTGAACCTAGTTAAAGTTGGTTCCTATAGTAGTGTTTGAACAAGTATCCTCGCTCTACAATGAACTCTCCATAGGAATGCTTATGTATATTTTTCAAAAATCTCCTTGAAGTCGGCATCATCGGCATACCGACTCTTAACTAACTCAAATCCAATGACTCAAGAATCAAGAACAGAAAGTGACATATCCCTCGGGGACGGGGCATCGAGAACCTTTGTTAAGGTATCCAACTTTGTGCTTGATTTTGAAGTGGTAAGACTGCAAAACTGAACCCACTTAGCATGCCTAGGATTGAGTTAATCCTATCCTCGGATGTAGTTGACGGCTTCGTGGTGCGAGTCTATAATTAACTCGAGAACCAATGGGGCGAGTGTCTCTAATGCTTAAGAGCTCGATGATGGAATAGAACTCTTTGTCATAAGTATAGTACTTCCTCCTAATGTCATTGAGATTCTTAATAAAGTAGGCAACAAGATTTCCTTCTTGGGTTAGCACAACTCAAATGCCAATATCGGATGCATCACACTCCACTTTAAACGAGCTTGGAAAAATCAAGTAGGGGTAGCACTGGTGTAGTAGTTATCCTCTGTTTGATCTCTTCAAAAGCTTTTGAAGCTGCTTCATTCCACTATAACATGTTCTCTTTCAGTAACTCGGTCATGAGAGCCATGATTGTGCTGAAATATCTCACAAATCTCATATAAAACGAGGCCAATCCATGGAAGCTCCTCACTTATAAAATAATAGTAGGATCGGCGACTCCGGGTAGCTTAGATCTTTTCATCATCAACTTGCATTCCCTGCTTAGACGAAACAAATCTAAGAAAAGAAACTTGTGAAGTAAAAAAAAGCGGCACTTTTCCAAGTTACCTTAATGTTTCTCCTAGGATAGAATCCGTAAGAGCTGTTCTAAGGGGGTCGAGAATGCTCTTTGGCGGTTCTGTTGTAGACCGAGGATATTATCAAAGTACACACTTCCCTATGAGTGGTTTCAAGACTTGATTCATCAACCTCATGAATGTACTTGGAGGCATTTGGAAAGGCTAAAGGACATCACAAGCCATTCTTACAAGCCATCCTTAGTTTAAAAGGTTGTCTTCCATTCATCCGCTTCACGATTCTCATATGATAGTAGCCACTTCGAGGTTCACCTTCGAGAAGGCCGAGGACCCATGCAACTCATCAAGTAGGTCTTCCAATATAGGAATAGGAAACCTATATTTAATGGTAATTTTTTGATGGCTTTATTATCCACACACATTCTCTCGAGTGTTATCTTTCTTAGGAACGAGCGGAAGCGAGGCACAACACACGGACTTAGACTCTCCCCGATCATTCCCTTAGCTAACAAATCATCAACCTGCCTCTAGACTTGAGTTGTATCTTTGGGGTTCATTCTGTAGGCGGGTTTGTCGATAGAGCATTTGAATTTTCCTTCTTTGAGTGTCGGGATAGTCAACATCCGAGTATCTAGTGAGAGTCAAACTTCGAGTCCTTTGAATACCAATGATCGAGTGTCCGAGTACCTGCTGGATATCTAAAAATTCTCTTCACCTCAATGAGATGTGATTCTTTTGGATTAGCTTGAAATATTTCACATAAGTAGACACTAAACATAATATACGGCCTACTAGATGTAAGATAAAGTAGAGATCCAATCATACCTCTATAGAGTTTCGATCTACAACTTTACCTTTCTTGTCCGAGTCCAGTTTGGTATTGCTACTCATTGGTGTTGCTGCATGTTTGACATTTTGTAGCTTGTACTTCTTGAGTAATTCTTTAGTGTACTTGGACTGATATATACGAGATGTCATCTTTCTCTTGCATTATTTGCAATCCAAGAAAGAAATTGAGTTCTCCCTTCATACTCATTTGGAACTCCTGTCTCATTAACTCGGAAAAATCTTGGTATAGAGTTTCATTAGTAGCTCTAAATATAATGTCATCAACATAAATCTAAATAATAAGAAAATGATTCCCCTTGGTTTTTGTGAAAAGATTTTTTTCAATAAGACCTCTTTTGAAATCATTTTCAACCAAGAAACTGCTCGAGTCTTTCGTACCAAGCTCTTGGAGCTTGTTTCGAGACCATATAAACCTTTTGCAATTTGAAAACATGATTAGGAAATTAAGAGTTTTCAAATCTAGGGGGTTGCTTGAACATAAACTTCTTCTTGAATAAAACCATTTAGAAATGCACACTTAACATCCATTTGGTAATGAATGATTTTGGGTTTGGTCCGATTTTAAGGTTCTTTCTTGAGAACTTACTCTATGTCTCTTTCTTTTGAAGTCCTCTCTTTTTGTAAACAGGTTGAGAAGACTTTTTCATAAACACTTGGTTTAGGTCAATCCCTTTCCTTTTTGAATGAATGAGACCATGGTAAGGCTTCACGAACTTGATAGTTACGGAATCGGTTTTGAAAAGATTTTTATAGGAATTATCTTCCTTTTTATCATTGTATCCAAGTCCTTCTTTTTGAAAAGAGACACACTGAGAACCAAGTAATAAATTAAGGTTTTCCTAACCTTGAGTAAGTTTTAAAACCAACTATTGAGACTCATTGAGCTTTTGTTTTAGTTGCTCATTCTCTATTACGAGGCACTCGGACATAATCTCATTATTTTAAGTATTGGTCTCAAGCACCTGGAAGTTTTGTCTCAATTTTTCTCAATCATTTTTCAAAAATGTGTTCTCGGCATTGAGAGACCTTAGTTTCTCTTGAAATTCGGAAGATTTAGAATTGGACTTCTCCTCCAAAGTAAAAATATATCTAGCAAGATCATGCTCGAGAGAACTTGAGAAACTAATTGATTACCTCCCAAGGATATGTTTCCTCGGCCTACGATGCATCAATTTTTGACTCGAGATCTAGCTTCGAGTTTGATAGAGCCATTAGACATTTTGATTCATCATCGGTGTGAACACCTTCTTCGACTCATCGTCACTCTAGGTGGCTACTGAAGACTCGGACTTTGCAGGTATATTATTCGAGTACCATCAAGGAATCAGGTACTGATTTCATCTCTTGTAAGTTTTTAGTACAAGTCATTCTAAGTGCTTTAGAAACTTTTACGAGTGATTTAGAATCTCTTACGAGTGTTACGAAACTATTGCATATGTTTTCACTTGTTTCGATTGACTCGAAAGCATACTCTTACTTATCCTTTCCTATATAGTTACGAGTCACTCGGACAACACTCACACTACTAGAAAATCGTCATATAGCGACGGAAATAGCAACGGAAAAAAATTATTTAGCGACGGAATTTCAAAATTAGCAACGGAAATTTTACAATTCCGTCGCTGATTTTTAGCAAATTTTTAAAAAAAATTTACAATTTTGTATAGTTTTGAGTGGTTAATACAAAAAATCTACAATTAAATACAAATCGAAAATAATCCGGTCACATAACAACATCAAATTCAACTTTAATTCAAATACAAAAATCATATACAAACACAAAAATCATAAATAATCCAACTTCAAACATCCATAAAAACTAATTGAAAATAAAAACAAGAGTAAACAAAGTAAATTATACAAACACAAATTATGTTCTTCATCTTCCTTTTCCTCTTCTTCTTCCTCTTTCTCATTATCTTCATCTTCTACCTCATTCCAACCATACCTATCAAAATAAGTTATATCAAATCCTCTAAAATGTGAAATTTTATAGTAAACAAAGTAAATTATAAATACAACTAACAATAAGGGAGGATCGAGAAAGCATACCTACAAGAGGTTAAAGGTGCTTAGTTGGTGACGTGTACGGCGGTGGCGGTGGCGGTGGCGGGCGGCGAACGGCGGTGGCGGAGGTGGGCGGCGGTGGCGAACGATCGATTCGCCTCTCCCTCGCTCTCTCACACTCCCACTTCTATTTGTTCTTATGTTTGCCGAGTGTCGTTGAAGTTCGTATTTTATATCGAAAATAACGACAGATTAGCGACGGATTTAATCCGTTGCTACTAAAAATTTAATTAGCGACGGAAAATTCCGTCGCTAATTAAAAATTTTAAATTTCCAACACATTTGAAAATTTAATAGCCCGCCAACGTAAAATTTTTCAAATTTTATACTTAGCGACGGAATCGGCGACGGAAACGTCCAGTCGCCAACTAAAAATTTGAAAATTTTTTAAATTTGAAAAATGAAATAGGCGGCAAATTTAAATTTGAAAATTCGGATTAGCGACGGAAAATTCCGTCGCTAATTCAAATTTCAAAATTTTTATATTTTTCAAATTACGAGTAGGCAAATTGAAAATTTTAAAAATTTTGAATTAGCGACGGAAAATTCCGTAGCTAATTAAAAAAAATTAAAAATTACATTTAGCGACGGATCTGATTCCGTCGCTAATTATAAAAAAAAAAAAATTTTAACTTTTTTTTTGAAAATCCGTCGCTATTTTTTCCATTTACTGTCGTTAGGTTCGTCGCTAAAGACTAAAATAGCGACGGAATTAAATTCCGTCGCTAGTTCAGTTACTAATCCAGTTTTATCGACACATGTCGGATTCAGTCATTGTTTCAGTCAGCTTATTAGCGACGGACTCGATTCCGTCGCTAGTTTCCGTCGCTATATAGTGTTTTTGTAGTAGTGTCGGACTTATTGCATGTTCAAAAATTTGCTCTAATGTGCATAAACTCGGGTCGACTTTGTATTCTAAGTTTGATTGACTTACAATGTTAATTAATCCTTCTAAGTCGGCATGTTTTGTTTGAGCTGCGTTTGTCTATATCAAGTCTCATTAGTCCGATATTCTCTATCGGACTTGTTTTACTTCGGACTGACTCGGATGGAATGTGAAGTATAATGGATATTAGACTCGATATTCCACTCTTTCGGGACTCGAGATAATTAGGCACTTAATTATCTTAATTAAATTATTATCCGTGTCTAATCTTAGACCAAAGTATTTTATACTTTGAGAACCAAATTGATTTACTTTTGTAGGTTATTTAAACGAGGTTATCCTACTTTGGAATTACAAAAGTAACCGGCTTCAAGATGTCAAATCACCCAGCAGACAAGGCTTTTTCTACTTCGACCAAGGCCCAAACAACTGTGTCGGGGTTGTACTGTTTCCAAAACTAGAAATCCGCAACGCCTAGCTCAACGAGTGGTTTCCACCCTATTTTTAGACACCACTAGTGGATTGGGACATCCAAAGGAGTCAAGAGCTGTTGCCCAACGTTCACACCTCAACGGATATTTTCCGAGTCACTCGGAAAAACCATTGCAACGGTCACAAAGGATTTCTAATCGGAAGATAGTCACAATGGCTAATCTGCCTGGTCATCTATAAATAGAAGCCACTTCACAAGACAAGAAGATTGCTTGAACCTATTGTTGAAATTATCTCTCTCTGTATAATTCTCATTCAATCTTCTACTTACAACTCTAACACTGAACTTGACATCCTTCGAGTTGTAAGTGAAGACTCGGACACTTGCTCAATATTCTTCGAGTCATGCAAAAGGAATCGGGTATAACGATTCTATACATATAGAGTTTTGATTCCAAGGCATTCTCTGTGCCTTAGAAACTTACTTGAGTAAAATAGTATTTTCTCTAAGTGTTTCGGCCCTCACTTATCTCTTTTATCGCTTTTCGGTTAGCGACTCGGAAAACTAGTTCTTTAGTACGAGTCCACTCCCACTCGGATTAATCGCATTTTGAATATACCAATATTCCGTTGTTTCTCTTCGAGAATCGACTTACGGTTATGCTGCTCTATTGTTTGCATAGTCGGTATTCGTAGTTCATTTCATGCTTAGTTTATATCAAGCTTTTCTCACTCGATATTCGTTATAGAACTTGCTCTATCGCTTAGACTAAGTCGGATGGAATTACGAGTATCATGGATATTAGACTTAGAAAATTCTACTTCGTTTCGACTCGGATAATCAATTGCGTAATTATAATAATTATTTTATTATCCGTGTCTAACTTCGGACCAAAGTATTTTATACTTTGAGGACCGGAATTGATTTACTTTTGTAGGTTATTCATTCGAGGATACACCTTTTTCAAACTACAAAAGTAGCCGAAGCTTGAACGTCAAATCACCGGCGAGATATGGCTTTTCACCTTCCCTGCTTTAGTCCTAGAAGATTGTGTCGGAGGTCATGCGCTTCCATATCCGGAAAAGCTGGAACGCTAAGCCTAACGGTGGTTTCCACCTCATTTTCAAGACACAACCGATGGTTTTGGGACTTCCAAGAGAGTTAAACCATTGTCCAACGTCCATATTTCAACGGATACTTTACGAGTGACTCGAAAGCCCTTATCAACGGTCACGAGAGGACTCTCGGTCGACGAGATAAAGATAACGGCTACTCGCTTGGTTATCTATAAATAGAAGCCACCTCACAAGACTTGAAGATTGCCGAATCTATTGTTAATACTCATACTTGAGAAAAGTCATTGTATTTACTTTCAATCTTCTACTTACAACTCCCATTCCGTAATTCTTTACTCTACGAGTTGTAAGGTCTTGTACTTAGTTACAAACTCTTCTTACATTCTTTGTAAGGTCCCTTGACTAAGTCTGTAAAGGTTAACTCGGCTTAGTTGTCCCTAAGCTGTAAAGGTTATCTCGGCTAGGAAGTACTAGATCGAGATACGGTAACTTCGAGTCTAGGAAAACTTGTATAGAGTTGTCCAAGGGAGCAACTCGGGTTCGATCAGTTCACGGTATTTTGTGGACTCAAAATAGTGGATTTGACTTCGTGTCCGAATTGACACGGGCCGTGGTTTTACGCCCGGGAGGGTTTCCACGTAAAATCTCTGTGTTCTCTTTCTAAGTTCATTCTAGACTCGGACGGTCTTACTGCACTTGTTTATTCCGATTCATTGCTTTACGAGTCCAATTTTTTCGACCCAGTGTTTAGACTCGAAGCTGTCTTTGCCTCTTTTACGTAAAAAGAGTGTTTTCGCAAAGAATTTTCTATCACCCTATTCACCCCCTCTAGGGTGACTTAGACTCTCCCAGAGCAAACCTTCGATAAGGTCTTGTAATCGAGTCACAAACTCTTATTCTTACTTTCGAGTAAGGTCCCTTGACTGAGCTGTAAGGGTTAACTTAGCTCGGTTGTCCCTAACTCGTAAAGGTTACCTCATTTAAGAAGTACTAGATCGAGATAAAGGGAACTTCGAGTCTAGGAAAATCTTGTCGGGAATTGTCTAAGGGAGAAATTCTAGTTGAGGTTTTCTACTGTATTTTGTGGATTCAAAATAGTGGATTTGACTTGGTGCTTTGATTAGCATTAAGCGTGGTTTTACGCCCGGGGAGGGTTTCCACGTATTTTCCGAGTTAACACTTTTTCGAGTCCAATATAGACTTAGACTATTTCAAAGTTAGTTTTAGAATTCAATCTTCCAGTCTCTGTTCAAATTTCCTCATCACCCTATTCACCCCCTAAGGTGACTTAGTCTTTCCAAGAGCAAACCTTTAGCTACCGTAGCCTTTTTTTCTTTCTATCCTTCTTCCTCTTTGGATAGTCTTTAACTATGTGTTATTTGTTGCCACACTAAAAACAACCAGAGTTCTTAGTTAAAGATAAATTTAAAGAGGATGAGAATTTACCTTTTTGTCCTTCTTGTAGAACTCTTGCTTAGGCCTCTTACGCCACATTTTGTATTTCATCATTTACTTGAATCCTTAGGCTAGAAGTGCCATGGGGTCTTCTTCAGAATCGAGAAACTCGGACTTAGACCTTGTTCTGTGAGGCTTTGAGAGCAATATTTGTTTTGGTGCTTGACCTTAGCTTCTTCCTCCTCTAGATGTAACTCATAGGTGAGTAACTTCCCAATGACCTCATCGAGGCTTTATTTGTGACATGTCCTGAGCTTCCTCTAGGGCTATCATTCTAATACTCGGAATTTTAAAGAAAGCACTGGAAAGCATAGAATTATTGAATATAATTCCCGCGGCTAGGGGGTGGAGTGACTAATTTATTTGCGGCCGGACGTATTACTTCAATATTCCTTCAAGAACTGTTGTTAAATAAGGAATTAAGGAAATACCCTTCCTTCTTATTTGAGCTGAAACTTCGGTGCGGTTAGGCGAGTGTTCTAATTGATGCATCAAAATAAACTAGGAGACAAAACATAAGAGGACGGAGGAAGGAAGAGGCATGAATTGTTTTATAAAGAAGGAGGTTACTTAGGCCATGATGGGATAAAAGGGTCAAAATTGAGGTCCAATAGAATGAGGAGGTGGGTTTTGTCAAGCGGTGGAGAGAGAGTACAAGGAATTGAAAGAAAAGGAGGACCGAAGAGAGGGGAACGGGAGAAAGCGAGAGGAAGAAGAAGCGAGCAAACGAACAGGGGAGGGGAGAGAACCACCGAACGGAAGAGAGAGAAAGAGGGAGGAGGCGAGTGCGCGCGGCGAAGGAGACCGAAGGGGAGGATCGGCGACCACCGTAGGACCGAAGGCGGCGGTCGGCGACGCGAGTAGGCGCGAGCGAAGAGGAAAAGAGGGCGAGAGACCGGGGTAGAGAGAAGGCGGAAGTCGGACCCGAGGCGAGACAGACGCGAGAGGAACCGAGAGGCGGAAACCGGGGAAAGTAGCGGCTGCCGGGAGAAAGACCGACGGCGAGCGCGGGGCTCGGTCGAGAGGTAGCGAGGCTAAGAACAACGAACCGAAACAGAGGAAGTGAGGAACGGGAACCGAGGGCAACCGGGGACCCGGGACCGTAACCAGCGGCGACGGCAGACGCGAGGGAAGGCGGCAGAAACCTACGCCAGCGAGCGGGGGAAAAGGAACGAAAGAAGGAACCGAGCTGGGGAGCCGGAACCTCAGCAAATCACAAACCTCCAATCCCCGAATCGAGGTGGGTAGTCTTATACTCTAAACTATTAGTAATTTCGAAACCCAAATGGATTTGTTGTGAATGTTAAATGTGTTATGTGAATATTGAATTGTTGTGAACGTTGAATATCCGTATTGTAGAACGGACCTAGTCGTTGTGTAAGAGTGAAATAAGAGCTTAGAATGGATTTAAGGAATTGAGAGGGTCTGAATCGTGAAATGAAAGGAGTTACTTGGGTTAAAATAGTATAACTAAATTGGGAATTTCAAAGAGATTTGATAGTTACTTAAGGATGAATTGGAACCTGCTGATTCCGAGGAGGTTAGATTACATAGGTCAAAGGAGTAGTATTGAAGTTTCGATTAGCTATTAAGGACGAAGAGTGGGGTTATGGATATGAATTATGAGTTAACTAAGTTGTAGAGATTCTTGAACTCGCGGTATTAAGAGCTAATTACGAACATTGGGGAATGGTACGTCAAAGTATAAAGAGTAGTATGAATTCGTATTGAGTAATGCGCAATTGGGACAAGTAAGTGAGAAATGGGTGATTGTGAGATTAATTACATTCGAAGTATATTTAAATCCTCGAGGTTGAATTGAGCGTGAAAGTAAGTAAAGCTAACGGGAATTGAATAATGAAAAGTAAGTAAGAGGTACATAATTAAGGATGGGCGAACAAGAATTGATTAATAAGGAAAGAGATATTAAATGGGAGATTGAGGTTGGGAAGTAGCAAGTTGGGAATGGTAAAGTGGAACTAAGCCATAGTCATGTCTAAGACCTTGGAGAAAGAATTGAATTAAAAGGTGAATGGAGATAGAGGAAATTCGGTAAAGCAAGTTTAAGGATATATGGTTGAATCGGGGCAAAAGAGGTCGGTTTACAAAGTGAAGTCATGAAATGAGGAATTGAGGTAAAGATAGTGAATTGTGAAAAGTGAGAACGTCGAAGTAAATAGTATCTACTTGTGGTTATTGTGGCTCGAGAAAATGGATTCAATCGTACTAAAGCGATGAATTGAGAAAAGCTTAGTTGGAAAAGAGTTGAGGACGATTGCTTGCAATGAATGGTGATTATTCGTGCTATGTGATTACTTTACGTGATGCTCAAAAATAGTTTCGAAAGGAGTTTTGTATTTTACGTGAATGATTCTTGAATGCAATTTCTTATGAAGCGCCTTTCGAACATGAATGTGTTTTAAAGAAGCAAAGCTGATTTGAGAAAGTGAATTTATAAGGGTGACACGTGGTGTCATGCCTTCCTTGATACCAAATCGACTGGGAAAGTTGTGAAGTGAATGTGATGAATGAGAATGTGCAAATTGTTTTGAATCGGCGGCTACGGATCGTTTAGCATACCGAAGGGTTCGAAATGGGAACGCCCGACTAGAGACTTCGAGGGAAGGGTTCTAATAGGGGTCTTGGAGAGACGGGATGCCCGCTCCGAGACTTCCTAGAAGAATGGTCCCGGGAGCCTTTTTTCGAGGTCGCGCTCGAATTAAAGAAGTGCTAGTTCGAGTCCTCGGAAGGCCTAGAATGTTGATTCAATCCCAAAAGAAGTGTTCTTGAATGTGATTATGTGCTTTTAAGTGATTAAAGAGTCTTGAGCTTTTTCATTGCGGGAAATTTCGATGAAAAGTATATAGATTTCTATTACACTTTTATGTTTTCGCGGATTTCATTATTATGAGTATTATGTGTAAAGAATTTCCATTTTAAGGGTTTAAGACTCCGGTGAGCCCGTTGATTATTACTCACCCCCACAAATTGCCCCGTCCCCACCCGAGTGTTGCGGGTACACTTTCGAAGCATAATCCACACTTAACACGCTTCGGACTCCTGGCGATTGTTGACGGTTGAAGCGACCCAAGTGGCTGTCATGCATTGTCTTATTTCTAAATGATTGTACTTGTAATTTAGTGCATATAGTTGTACCAAATGTCTAGTAACCCGATTAGATTGTTTTAAGTTTTACCGCATGATTGGTTGAACACGGCGTGTGGCCGTTGAGTTGTATACTCCGAGCGTGTGGCTCGTCGAGTTTTATTATGCTTTTTATGCAGGATTTTAAGGCTTTAAGCCTATGGGTTAGTCCATGTTGCAAACGGAACTCTGCCGAAATTTTCGGAGAATCTCAAATTCTTTTGGGAAAACCACCGGTATTACTTTTAAGTTGAGTTTAGACAGCCAAACCAACACCGAGAAAGAGCCTTAGGAGTTCCTTTGAGGAACTGCGGCGATGTAATACTCCCGGGGGTGTTTTGGGGTGTTACAATCATGTTGGGACCCAAGAGACTCCTCATAATCATTATGACAACTTCTTCATGAGTCATCTTCTTTCCAAGAGACTTGAGATTGTTGACAATGTCGAGTGAAACGAATGTACATCCGAGTTATGTTCTCATTAGCTTCCATCTTGAACATTTCATACTTGTAGAGATACCAACTTCTCTTGGCTTGCTTCACTTGACTGGTACCTTCATATGTAGTAACCAATGTGTCCTAGACTTCTTTGGATGTATCACAAGCGGATACTCTGTTGTCTTGTCTTGAGTCCATTAAACACATCGGTGTGTTCATTGCTTTGAAGTTCTTTCTGTACTTCTAATTTTCTTTAGTAGTGAACTTAGACTTCACCTTAGGTATTGTACGAGTTCCTTTTATCTATGTAGGAATGAATTTACCATTGTAGATGATGTTCCAGAACTCCTCATCATAATCCTGGATAAAGCACTCCATGATCTTTTTCCGGTGAGCGAAGTTTAATCCCTTGAACATGGGTGGTTTGGTAAAAGATCTTCCTTCATTGAACCCTCCATAGTTAAGAGTCATTTGATCTTTAAACCTTAGATTTGTTAGATCCTTTGAGAAGGTTAGGCTCTAATACCAATTAAAGATTTGCTCTTAAGAGTCTAAATCACCCTAGAGGGGGTGAATAGGGTGAGAAGAAAATTTTGCGAAATAATAGAGGTTTCTACAACGTATGGACTAAGAAAGAAATTCAGAGTCTAGAATGAACTAAGAAAACTAGAACTCGGAATATATGTGAAAACCCTCCTGAGGCGAGAAAACCATGGACAATGTTAATCCAAACACCAAGTCCAATCTACTATTTTGAATCTACAAAATATAAGGACTAACTATTACAAAATTTCTCCCTTAGACAATTCAATAAAACTTTTCCTAGGCATAGAAATTCCCTTATCCGTTCGAGTACTTCCTAATTTAGATAACCCTTACAGCTAGGGAGAATTGAGCTGAGTTAACCTTTATAGCTCGGTCAAGGGACTTTACGAGAGAATCTAAATAAGTAAGAGTGTTTACAAGACTTCTTCTTAACAACTTAGAAAGTAAGAACTTAAGTACGAGTTGAAAGCTAAAGATTGAGAGAGTATGAATCGGTTTTACAATCTTGTTGATCTCGAGCAATCTTCAAGTCTTGGAGGATGGCTTCTATTTATACACAGTAGGGTATAGTAGCCGTTGTGACTAATTATGGATGGGAACCTTCACTAGCCGTTGCAACGAGATAGTCTATGTCCCTCGAGAAAGGAGTCGTTACAAATGTGAATGTTGTGTCTTGGTCCTTGGCTCAAAAGGTAGTCTAACCCACTAGTTGTGACTAAGATGCGGGGTGGAAACAAGCTGTTAGACTTAAAGTTGATGTTTACTGATTTTGGTAACAAACAATCCCGACATGGTGTCCGAGCCTTGTCCTAAACGAGTACTTTTCTATCTGCTAGTGTTTAACGGCTAGAAGCCGATTGCTTTTGCTTTTTAAAATGAGATTAAAATACTTTAATTAACTTGCAAAACCAAATCAAAGTGGTACTCAAACTATAACAATACTTTGGTCCAAGATTAGGCAAGGATATTAATTAATTTATAATAATTAAGCACTTAATTATCCTTAACCTAAGAAAATGGAATTTTCTAAGTCTAATATTCAATAGGTTCTAATTCCATTTTGTGTCTATCTTTTAGATAAGTAAGAGATTAAACATATGGAGACACATTGCATCAAATTGACTAGGTAAATAATTTGAAGTAATGAATCGACTTAGAAATAAGAATTAATGTAATAATTCTTTTCCACTTGAATTTAGAGAGCTAGAGTTCAAAATAATAAATGCATGTAAAATTATTTACTCATGACAAGCTATCCGAGTTGTGTTTGAGTGGCATAAAAACCTAGTGTTGTGTGTTTTACTCAAGAAGCTGTTTTACGAGTAAGTTAGACGAGTATTAAAAACTTAAAGATATGCTTCTTAAAGAGTGAGAATGACCTTAATTCAAAGCCATAGAGAGATAGAGAGTTATACCGAGTCTTCAATATGGAAGCCTGGTGGTCATGTAACCAAGGACGTCCTAGAAGGAGATTAAAAGTAGCGGGGATGTCTTAGACTTGGAAATCAATGTTCTTCACCACTGGCTCGACGTTGATTGAAAGAGTTATTTGTTGCCAAAATTATTCTCTTGGAATTGTCATAAGCTCGGAGGTAATTAGTTTACTTAGAGATTATTGCTCTCGATGCCTAGCCTCTTAGTAGTTCTCTAAGGGCGAGATATTTACAATAGACCCATTGTCTACTATGGTCAAAGGGACAAACTTATTGATGCAACTTATAGTCGGATAAAAGGCATTGTTACGTGCAATACCTTCTTTATGTAAATCCTTCTTGTTAAATGTGACCATCCCCAGTATTAACCAATCGTACCATCTCCTCAAGTGTGACTTCGGGAGACACCTCAATCTTATTAAGTGCATCGATTAAGGCTTGTCTATGCTTTCACGAGGCGGATATTAGTTACCAGATGAAAATCTCATCTTTGAGTTATCAAAGTTGTCTAAGGATTGGGTCTTCTTCTTTTGTAGCTTCTTTCTCTTTTAGGGCTTCTTGAGTGCATTGTCGACACTGTTAGCGTGTTGTGTTGTCAGATTTAGTGACGAACTGGATTTTAGGAGTTTTTGCTCATCCCAAAAGTCATCATCTTCTAAAGGTGGTATGCCCCAAAAGTTGTTGTCACTATCATCCTTAGTCTTATAGACATCTTCCTCATTGCTTACCTATAATCCATGGAATTCTAGGTCTAAGGAAGGTAAGCTAATTAGTGGTTTGGGTTCATTGATGTCTTGAATGAAGACAAAAGGATCCCACTGACCTAGAATGGGTTAAGAAAAGATGGTTAAGGTTATCTTGAATGGATTCTTGTTATTATTGGGTTTTCGAGCGATAGGAACAGGAAGTTGACCATTGTGGAACACGCTCTATAATTTGTTCTTGAAAGTCCAACATTGTTACGTAACATGTCCTTATATACGATGATACTTGCAGAATTTTCCTACGTCCTAGTTTTTTACTTGTTTCGCGGTTTTGATTACTGCTCTTACAGGTGGTAACTTTATTTTCCCTTTTGCTAGTAAGCAATTGAGGGCTTGAGCGTAGGTAGTATTTATAGGTGTATAGTCATTATACCTATTAAGGGCATTGACATCTACAACCCTATTAGTGTTACCCGTATTATAGGTTTTCTTGTCTTTAGTTTGGTAGTTACCTCTATAACCAGCCACGACTTTTGTGGTCGCGCAGGAGAACACTTCTTCTATCAACATACTCGCGTCTCTAAGGATTGTGAAGCTCATGAATGGTAGGAACTTCACATGTTGGTTATAGATAGACCAAAGGTTCTACAATGATTCTAACTTGATCTTTCTCGAAAGGTCGATCTACCACGTGGGCAGCCTTTGCCCTCCATCGATGAGGAAATCGGTAAAGCTTTCTTTCTCTCCTTGTTTGAGTAATTCTAAATCTCGAAGGGTGACAAGTAGATTAGTGTTTTAAGAATACTGATGTAGGAATTCCTTGCATAAATTGGTCTAATTAGTGACCTCAAGTGGGTAAACTGCATTATACCTCTTCATCACATCATTATGAAATGTCCATGGGAAAATAATGTGGCACGTATCTTCGAGTACATTCTTAAGAGTCATTGCTCCTATTAAGTTGCAAACATGCTCATTGTGATTTTCGGAACCATGAAACTTAATATCCAGCATAGTAAATTTGGGAGGTACTTCACCTTTTGGGATTGAAGTTAATCCCGTGAGGTTAAGGTAATGACTCTTGAACATAGAGGACTCTCTTAACATCTTTTCCATCTGATTTTATACGTGGATCGGTTATAGGTTCCGGATCAGTTTTTGAAGGTGGTGGTGGAACTCCTTTTTCTTTTTCTTTTTCTTCTTCTTTCTTCTTTTCCCTCTCTTTCTTTTCTCTCTTTTCTCCTCATTTTTCAGGTTCTCCTTTTCTTTATTTTTCTCCTCATTTTTCTATAGAGTCTTTAGAATAAGATCCAGAGCTTCGAGTGTGGTTTCCAATTTTGATCTTGAGCCACAATACATGCTTCCATCTTAGTTGAGGATTCGTTGAGCAAGGTAATGATAGGAGATAGATGTGGTTGTTCATCCATTAGAGGGGAATTGTTTTTGGGTACTTTCCTATGACAGAAGATTGATTGAACCGGTGTTATATGCACCGAAGTTGGTGTTGAACGAGGTGTAGAGCAAGGTGATACGGTACTAGACTCTTTACTAAAGCACTCTAACCTTTTCGAGCTCATATTCGATGAAACATAGTTGAGGTGGGCTTCCTATTCTGCAACGCAAAAGGATAATTTCTCGGGACCATGCTAAGAAAACCAACTTTTGGGGAGAAGGGACTCAAGTGCTAGACCAGAGGACATTTAGGATTAGGAAAAAATGCTCTTTATTTGGATGCACATAAGGAATGAAAAATGACTAATGGGAGATGCAATGATACTAATTACTTAGATTAGGATGAATTTTATTTAGTTAATACAAAATGAAAAGAAAAGACTTCCTTAATCAAAAGATGAATGCGACACGGACTCACTTGACTTGAGATGGATTTTATTTTAGCTAATGCATAAAATGAACTTGCCTAATTTGAGATGAAATTTATTTTGACTAATGCATAAAGTGGACTCACTTTATTTGAGATGAAATTTATTTTTGGCTAATGCTCAAATGAACTCACCTAATTTGAGATGAATTTTATATTTAACAAAATGCAAAAATGGACTCACCTAATTTTTAGATGAATTTTATTTTTGGCTAAATGCATAATACAAGTATGCTTGAAAGTCAAAAAGCCTAAAAAACTAAAGCTGATTGGAAAAAGAAAAAATAAAGAAGGGGGTTCCTCGGCGAGGACCCTCCTTAGCTTATTGGAGGAGGCCGATGATAGGTGGCTAAAAGAAACCTGAGACTAAATAAATTTTTTTAGACTAACTCGAAAATTCACTTAGGACCAACCTTAAAAAGGGAACATAAATTTGACTTTTAGCTAAAATGCACACATTGGACCGACTCAAGAAGAATAATTATTGTATTGTATTTTGCACCCATGTAAGGGTTATTCAGCACACTCAACCTAATCTAAATGCTCACAAGAAAAAGGTTAAATACTTAAAAACGACCACACTCATTTCAAGGATGCAAATGAAGAGAAAGAGACCACCCAAACTACCAAGGATCTATCGTAAAAAGAAGGATAATTATAGGTTAGATACATGGTGTCTCAAAGTCTAAGAATTTAGTCCTCCATGGGGTCCATGGCAGGAAAAAGCATGAATTCTTGGTGCCTCTCGATTAAAAACCACGAAAAGAGTGCTATGAGTGGAGAGTAAACATCTTCAAAGTTATCAAGTCTAAGTGGGCCCATTAGGTCAATAGCTCGACCTCTCCAAAAAGTGTTCACTTAAGGGTAAAACCTATAGTTAAAATTAAAAGAACCTGTGTCCAAGGTCGCTTAAATGCAATATCCCTAGTGCAAAAACACATTAACAAAACTCACAACTCAATTGTTCACGTTTCACCCTCTTAATAAATGATATATCTCCAGTGAAATTGCCAATGTACGAACCAGCAGCCCCGTAGAGGTCCGCCTGCGGAGAGGGACTAGGGGTTGAACCGGACCGAAGTTTCCCACAAAGCGGTTTTGGTTGTTTTTGGTTTTGGAAACGACGATTTTTAAAAGTGGGGTTTGTCTCTTATTGAGATTTCCGATTTTTTAATTTAATTTAAAACGAGTGTAGGCATAGTGGTGATTGGCAATTTATTAATCATTTATTTTAGAAATTAATTTTAGAAGGTCTTGGGATATTATTTCGTAATTTAGGAAAATAAAAAAATATAATTTACCTTCTGTCACAAGGCTTTTGGGCTAAAAAGGTGAAATGACACCAGTTTGGACCAAGAGCCAAGCCCGGTCACTAGCTCGCACCGCAAGAGAGAACATTGACGAGGTAACCAGCTCTGGATATAGGCCTGGAATGAGGAGTCGAGTCTTGGTCTATAGCCTCAACTGTCAAAAAATAAATTAATTTTTGTCCATTTTTAAATTAGAAATGCCAAGATGCGATTAGGAGAAATAAAAACAAAAAAGAGAGAGTTGCCGAGCGGTTTGAGAATATCAAAACTAACAAAAATAAAAATAAGAAAACTCTCCCAAACTTAGTATGGGAAAACTAATCTTGAAAAAGGTTTAAAATGTGACTCAATCGGTCTAGAAGCGAGAATCCGGTTTCGGAGGTGAAGGTAAGAAATATATGGATAAGCCCTTCATTTCAGTCAGTTAATAAACGACCTTTACTAATAGGAGTTTTCAGTCAAAATAATATGTTATCAATCAAGCATACAATATGCGAGTGGGAAAAACTAAATCATTCAAAACATGCTAGGAAAGCGGCAAAGCAGGTAAGAAAGCGATAAAAGAAAGCAAAAATAAAAATTATAGTGGGCGAGGAGGAATTAAATATGATTACATTTAGCTCCACAATACGAGAAAACATTAAAAGCATAAAATAAATAAAGCGTAAAGGAAGCAAAGCTTGATTGGATGCCCTCGAGGTTGTCCCACCTACTAAGCTTGGTTCATGAACCGAATCGGAAGCGTGACGGTAGTAAGCTTGGAGAGGTGAATGTAGAAGGCTATTTTGTGGAGGTTTAGGAGTAGGAGATGTGTATCAAAGTACGATAGAAATGGAGGGATTAGGACGTGGAAAAGAGTAGTAGTATTTAGCTCAAAATTAAATCAAGAGATCAAAATGTAGCCTCTAGTTTCAAAATCAGCCAAAAACTTAGCATTAAGTAGCTCTTAGCTCATAATTCGAGCAACCAAAAATAGAGGAATAGTTTCTCTATTTATAGAAGAGAGCTAGGTCACAAAAATGACCTACAAAATTACTTCGACTACTCACTACAGACTAAGCTGGGCCCGATCTATGGCGAGAATCACGGAGTGAAATCGGAAAAAAACAATCCACCTGAGCTGGAAATCGCACGAGAGGGCCGAGATACACGATGTTAGTCACCCAACGACGTCATGTAAGCATCTTGACTTTCGTGCCTCGGTTAGGCGCTGGGACTAAGCACAACATTTTGGCAAGGTAATTTGAAAATGTGGCATCGGTCCGAGATGGGCTTACGTGCCTTGGTTGGACATTGGAACCAAACACGGCGTTTTAGCAATGCTAGCCATGAAATGCGGCACCTGGTCAAAATGGTGTTGTATGAACATTTGATTTTCGAGTTCGGTTAGAAGGCTGGAAGTGAATCGTTGCATTTAATGTGTAGTTTGGACTGGAACATGACACCAGCCTTCTCTCGTAATTGGGAGCTGACTCGGGCTTGGTTCAGTCGAAAGAAAACGAGTTTTGGGCTGGCCCAAGCAAAAAGGATAATTTTGTGGTGTTAATGGGCTTTTTGTGGTTTACTGGCTTCAGTCATGCTGATTAGACTCGACCATGATCCGAGTTAGCAAACAGGACTGGGATTTCATCACTGGGATAACAAAACCAATAACGGAAATAAAAGAGTTAAAGGCGGCACATTTTTTATGTCTACACCTACCATCCGAGAGATAACATATTGTCGGACATAAATTCGAGTATACAAACTCGGTCAGGTCTTTAAAACTTTTGTGCATTCTTTTGTTTCATATTTCATATGAAACCTAAGAATCATGAGGATGCAATAGAAGATCCGAATTGGATCAATGTCATGCAAGATGAACTAACCCAATTTGAATGAAACCATGTATGGACTTTAACTTCTAGACCCAAAAGATATCTTGTCATATGTACAAAATGGCTTTTTAGGAACAAGCTAGATGAGTCCGGAAACATGGTTAGAAACAAGCCAAGCTAGTGGCCAAAGGCTATAACCGAGGAGGAAGGCATTGGCTTTGAAGAAACTTTTGCACTCATTCCCAGATTAGAGGCAATCTGCATACTACTTGCTTTTGCATCATACATTGGCATGAAATTATATCAAATGGATGTTAAATTTGCGTTTCTCAATGGCTCTCTAAATGAAGAGGTTTATCTTAGGGTTTGAAAACCCATATTTTCAAAATCATGTGTTCAAACTTCAAAAAGCATTCTATGGTGTTAAACAAGCCCCTAGAGCTTGGTACGAAAGAATGAGTAAGTTTTTTTATTATAAAATAATATTAAATGAGGACTGATTGACAAAACTCTTTTCACAAAATCTAAAGGTAAGCATTTCATTATAGTTTAAATTTATTTGATGACATTTTATTCGATGCTACTAACAAAAGTTTGTGCAAAGAATTTTATGACGTGATGAGCAAAGAGCTTAAAATAAGCATGACGGGTGAGCTAAACTTTTTCCTTGGAATACAATTCAAACAATGCAAAGATTATATCATTGTTAATTAATGGAAGTATGTCAAGAAGTTACTTAAGAAATATAAGCTTGACCATATTGAGCATGCAACAACTCCAATGGCATCCAATACTAAGCTAGACTTAGGTTCGGAAGGTATGCCTGTACATGAAAAGACATATAGAGGTATGATCGACTCGGTTCTTTATCCGACTACTAGTTGGCTAGACATAATGTTTATTGTATTTTATATGGCAGATTTCAATCTTGTCACAAAGAGTCCCACCTAATTATTGTAAAAAGAATTTTTAGATATTTAGCAAGAACTCGGACTCTCGAACTACGGTATCCAAAGGACTCATATTTCAATCTCATTGGATATATAGACGCAAATTATGTTGGCTACAAGGTGGATACAAAAATCACCTCTGGTGCATGTTAATTCCATGGCTAATCGTTGATTTCTTGGCACTCAAAGAAACAAACTTCAGTAGCATTACCACTAGGCGAGGCGGAATATTGTCGTTGGAGAATGTTGTGCTCAAATTCTATGGATCATGCGACAAATGAGAGATCTTGGTCTAGATTTCAGAAAAGCTCCAATAAAATGTGACAATTAAATTGCAATGAACATCACAAAAATCCAGTGTAGCACTCCAAGACCAAGCATATTGCGGTCTCAACACCATTTCATTTGGGATCATGCGAGAAAAAGGTGACATTTCTCTTGATTTTATTCCTACCAAGTATCAATTAGCTGATATCTTCACCAAACCATTAGGAGGAGATCAATTATGTTTTATTAGAAGAGAACTTGGTATACATGATTCCAAAAATTAAGTGGGAGGCCCTCTCCGAGTGCTAATAATTTTATTTAAGTGTTTCGACAAATCAAAGACAATCGACTCCTTAGTGGATACACGAGTAAGTTAGTCTCAACCCTTTTTGTGTATCTAGAATTCCATATTCAAATGGCACATTTTCTTAAATGAAAATATTCATTTTGGGCCACTTTTGAAAGGTAAATATCTAATCAATGGAAACTTACCATTTCCTAAAAGATTTGCGAGTTTTGAAAATTTTGAAAATTTTAATTTCAAAATGTGCCTCTCTTTCTCTCTCTCGTTTGACATGAAATACGATTTCTCTGTCTCTTATCCGATACGCTATCTTTTCTCTCTCTCCTTCTCTTTTCTTTTTCAGGCTCCTCCTCGATATAAGATCGAGACCTTTTCTCTATCTCTCTTACTTTCGTCTCTCTCGTTATTTCCCTCTCTCTCCTAGGGTTTTCAAAATCCTTCATCTCTTTCTCTCTCCTTCTCTTCAATTCTCCTCCTCCTCTTCTCTCTCTCTCTCTCTCTCTCTCTCTCAAAACTTCATCTATAGGGAAGACGACGAAGAGCAAGAGCATCCGTCTTGCTGAAGCCGAGTCAACACCACCAACCGAGAAAACATATAAGAAGCACAATTCGTAGAGACTCCAAAATCAAAGACGAGTCCAACAACGATTGAGTCCGACTCCATCTCTCGAAGGTACTTTTGTCACTCTCCCTCAAACCAAGTCCTTTAGTTAAGGTAATATCGCCATTTACCTTCCTTTAAATTGGTTCATTCCCTAGGGTGTTGAACACTATTGAAACTTGTTTGACGAGTGAGATTCTTCCTCTCCAACCCATAGATCTAGAATTTTTCGAAGTTTTGAATTCTCTTGGTTTAAAAAACTTGAGAAACTTAAGTCCCTAAAGCTGTTATCCCTAGACAAACCTATCTATCCGAGGTTGGTCGGACTCTTCTATGCAAATCGACTTCTCTACAATCTAAGAGTACAACGGTTTACGGGTCCATTATGATGAGTATCCCCATTAATTTGAACTCTACGCTTCTTAACCGCCTCACTGATTGCAATTTCCTTTTCTTAAACTCCAATAATGAATCATTGTTTGCATTTACAAAGGACTTATACTCAAAGCACTCCAAATTACTCCCAGTGTAAAGAGAAATTACTCTTACACGGCTTTGACTTCTGAGGCTAGGGTTCCATGCTTCATTCTTGTCCGCACTGTCTATCCCCACAAGATGGCTAAAATAATAAGTTTCTAAAGATCATCTACGATATTCTCAAGGGCTATGAAGTAGGTTTTGCTTCAATTATGCTTCAACATGTGATCTAGGCTTTGTCGGACACCCCTAGTCGGTCTACGCCCTTTGGCAATATTCGACTAAGGTGTTCTTCTACTTTAAGTTTCCTCTAGAAATGAGAAATCGGAGCTTGAGCGCCCTCGGATCATTAATTGTAGTGCCTTAGAAGCACTTAACTTTGCTTAGACCAAGTATGACCGGTGGATCCATCCTACTAACCGCCCTCCGATTGCTCTTCCCTACTGCCCTTCCACCCTCATATCCATATGTGCCTTATGTCTTGCAAGAGGAAACCGACCTTATCAAGAAATTGGTTACTTTTTTTGAGACCGGTGTGGAGCTGATGAACAACACTATGGATGCTCGACCAAGGAGGTCTCGAAGCTGTCTTAGGTGAACTAGTGTCTCACTCATCAAGTCGCCAAGCTATAGGACATAAACAACCAAATTCTGCTAAAGTTTCAATGTGTTGAACACGCCGAGAAGCAAAAGGTCGTCGAGAAGCTGCAAGAACTATTGAAGGAGGACCCTTTAGTCCCTCTCCCTCTTCTTAATTAGTTTTACTTTGGTTTGGTACTATGAATTTTTGGCCAAACATTTTCTCAAACTGATATGTGAGCCCTTGTTTTTGTTGAAAGGCAAGGGAGAGAAATATTTTGGATGTTGATGATTATGGTTTATGGTTTGTAACTTGCTACAATTGCTATTTCTAGCTTTGATTATTAATTTGACTATCTCTTGGTACTTATTTTGTGGTCGTCAGATTGGAATCGACTTCTTTGAATGCTACAATTTCTTAAAGCATGAATTCCCTTAGTTATCATGTTTCATTGTTTATTGCTTTCTTGTCGAACTTATACCTTTCATCAAAAAGTGGGAGACTGCTAGTTAGACACATATCGACACCTCATATTGCCTACTTATCTGCCCTTGTCGACCCCTTGTGGTTACTGAATTTTGATACGAAGGCATGCGTTCATATTTAAGTGATAATTAAGTTAAATGTATTAATGGCATTGTCTTAGCATTTATTCTAGGTCTTTTTCAAGCTAAGATTCTATTTCCATATTTATTCATTTATCTATCCAAAATTTATGGAAGGATTTTAATTAAGTAAAAATCCCATAAATCTTGCCTTTATTCTAATTACATTTAAGGAGATTTTATTTTGGAATATTTTATCCATTCCCAGATTTTATGGTGTTCTATTTTTGGAAGGAAAATCCTCATATCACGCCATTTAAAATCCCAAGTAGTAGGAGTTGGCTATTACAAAAATTCTACAGTATTTAACAGGTGTCAAGGCTGGATGAGTATCATTGATGGAGAGAATTACGGAAGCATCCCAAAAAGAAAGTATCAAATTTAAAGAACAAGTCAAATTTACACGAAGATCCTTTTTATCAAGTTAGATCCTAAAGATCAAGACACCAATGGTAACATTTCTAAGAGCAATGGTCTTTTGTATGAAGAACAAAGTGTATATACCAAAACACAAGACCGAGAAAAGGCAAGCAAGATATTTTCTACTCAATCGATTCTACATTCAATCTTTTGTATTCACAATCTTACTTACATTCTTGTTTATAGCAACGAGTCTTGAGTAAGGACTTCTTTGTGAGTTGTCTGTAGCACTTGGTGAAGTGTGAGGTAGAGCCTTAAGAGTTAGTGTACTCAAGAGGCTAGTCAAAGAGTTAAGTAAAGAACTCTCATGACAGTCGAGAGAATAAGAGAAGTAGTGGCTAATCCTATAGAAAGGATCCTCAAGCGATCACTAACCCATATTTTTGGATCCAGGTCAAGATCGTTAACAAACAAAGTGTTGTGTCCAACTTTTTTATTGTTTGTTTATTTCACTTCAAAATCTAAGTTCACTCTAGAATAAAAATCGACTATCAGATTATTTTTTAAAATACCATATTCACCACTATCTAGGGTATATTTGAGCCAACTATGTTTAACAACTAGTGATTTATTATTCACATATTTTATATTAGTATTAAAAAATATTTAAATTTGATTCAAAAGCAAATATAAAAGAAAACAAACGAGTGTTACCTACATAACATTTTGACGTACATATGTTGTCATTTATTAACAAAATAAAAATGTTACAACTATACTTTAAAATTAAAACTATCAAATTATATAATTATAAAATTTCTTCCAACTCGTACCAACTTATTCTACCTTGTTTTTACATCTAAGAGTTCAAAAGTAGTCGAGAAAGACTTTTAAAATATATTTTTGTTTAGAATGGCCTCTACATCATCCTTCTCAAAGGTATCACACATAATCTCTCGTTTCCAAGACACTTCATGTTCATTAATTAAATCCGCCACATGAAGGTTCGGTTTCGGGCATTAAAGGGGTCTTAGAATAGGATCATCACACTTAGCCAGCATCCACGAATCCTCCCAAATATTGATTGACAGTGATTTTGCCCCCAAATAGAGTGTCAAGTAAAGTTAGGGTCCAGCCTTTGTCTTGCCTCTACAACTAACATTCGGGAAAGTATCGGGCCTTAAGCACTCGGTGAGGGAGAATATCACCTCTGTGATTAAGATGCCACGATTGCTTAACAAGGAGTGTAAGATTAAAATCCTTTAAGTATCAAAAAGCCCATACCTCCCATGTGTTTCAGAAGGCATAGTAACTCCAAAGATTTCTAGTGCATAGCCCTTTCATTCGCATTGCTTCCCTACCAAAATATGTCCATAAAAGGAATAAATCTCCTCAAGCAAACCCTCTAGAATTTTGAAGATACTCATCACATATGTTGGAATAGCTTGGGCTACCACTTTTAGAAGAACTTCTTTCCCTAGCTTCAATAAGAGCTTCACCTTTCACCCTTACAACTTCTTCTAGATCCTTCTTTGATATTAGCAAAGACAAAATTCTTGGATCTTGCTATGATTGTAGGAAGGCCTAGAAAATTTTTCATGTCGATTGACCTCGTGTAGATTCAAAGCTTGGAGAATTTGTATTTTGCAATTCTGGTTAACATTCTTTTTAAAGACAATAGTTGATTTGTCGAAGTTCACTTTCCGAGCAAATGCTTGCCTCACACTAGCTAATAATTTTAGCTGCAATAGAGCATTCTTATAAATTAGCTTTCACAAACAAAATACTTTCATCGAAAAGAAGAGATGGGTCACTTTTGGTGCTCCTCGACAAAGCTGCTATGCCCCGTAATTTGCTCTCTTGTGCGGCAGCGATGAAAACACATCAGCACCGATGAAAAACAAATATGGGTTGATGGGATCACCTTGCTCGAGTCCACACTCGGGTTTTATAAAACCTCATCGTTAGCCCTTGACCAAGAATTCAAAGAAACGGATGGGATGCATCCGTGTACTAGCTTTTCTCCAAATCCTAGTTTCCTCATAGTGTTCATTAAGAATTCCTATTCAATGCGATCGTATGCTTTGCTGATGTCCAATTTCAAAGCTCAAGCTCCTTTCTTTCTTTTACTCTTCCATTTGGGATAGTGGAACACCTCAAAAGTAACTAGTGCATTATCTATTGTATGGGACAAAACATTGTTCAATAGAAATTAGCTTTTAAAGGAAGTGCTTCGAGTGTATTAGCCATTGTCTTCGACAAAATCTTGTACATGACATTATAAAGGGCTATGGGACGAAACTTTGATGTACTCCTGGGGTTCCTTCACTTTTTGGGATTAAAACCACATTAGTCTAGTTGACTCCTTCGAAGTCCTCTTTCCCCTTCCATGCCTATCGCACAAAGCCACAAACATCCTCTTGGACAATCTCCCAAAATTTTTGGAAGAAAAGGGCATGGAATCTATTCGGTCCCGATGCCTTTGTGGGGTTCATGTCGAAAAGGCTTTACGAGATCTCTTCGTTATTGGGCTACCTTTCCGGTTGGTCGTTTGCACTTGCCTCAATTTGGGGACAGAAGTTTTGATATGGTTTCCTCAATTCCATTTGGGGAAATTGATGCAAATATCTTACTTGAAATACACAATAATAATATTTTCAATCTCTTCACATTTGGTTGTCGAGGTGTCGTTTGCATCTTCCAGTCCCTTTGTGTAATTAATCCTTTTCGTCGATTTGGCCTCGTGGTGGAAATATGTTGTATCATAGTCCCATCCTTATGCTTGTTTGCCGTTGCTCGGGATATGGGTGTAGGAACCGTAGCCCCGTCCCCTCGAGAGGGAACCAGATTGGGGGACCGGGCTTCACCACGAATATCGGGTTTCATTTATTTGAAGATGATTTTTAGAAGATGATTTTTGAAATGAAGATGATACTCTTATTAGAATTTCTCATTTTTGTATTGTGATTTACAATAGATTAAGGAAAGGTGATTGGAAATTTTGTTAATCATTTATTTTAGAAATTATTTTTACAAACCTCGGGATGTCATTTCACAACTTAAGGAAATAACAAAATAAAATAAATTTATCTCTGCTACTAATCCTTACTAAGAGCTAATGAATATTCAATTATTCTAAGCTCTTGGTATTTATTCAGCTGATGTTTCCTACTCTCTACAAACTTACCCTCACAAAACTCATAAAAGCCTCTCTATTCACTTAAAAGAAAAAGAAGTATGCTAAAAAATAACCCAACTTCTTATTCTAGGAATCAAGATATTTCGAAGTCGCATCATCACAACCAGATCCGGGATCCAGATTAGCGGGTGGGACAACCCGAGGGCACTACTTCGATCTTCACAACGGTTTCCCTCTTTATTTTATAGTTTTATCGTTTTCAGTATTGTGGAGAAAGTTACATCACTTTTAGTCCCTCCCGCCCAATGTAACCCTTTTAATTTCCACTTTTTCATTCCTTTTCGCTTTTTCTTTCTTTATCGCTTTTCGTTTCCGCCTTTATTGCTTTCATTATTATGTTGTGGTTGCTTTAACTTCTATTGCATGTTCCGTGCTTGTGTTTAATACATTATTTTAATTCACTACTCGAACTAGTAATGGCCATTTTCGAGATGGACGGAACGGAAGGGCTTATCCCTACATTTTGTAACCTCACCCCGAATCCCATTCTTGGTTCAAAGACAGATGCAGTCATTTTTAATCTTTTTGAGTCATTTTTAATCTTTTTCAGTCTTAGTTTCTCCCATACTAGAATTGTAAAAGAGAACTTTCTTTTGTTTTTGTTAGTTTTTCTTACCTAAAAATTAACTAGCGACTCCCATTTGATTTATTTCTTGTAGATCCGCTTCCGGCTATTTCGATTGAACGATAAGAAAAAAAGGTTATGGATCTACCAAGCTAGGCTAGAGGCCGAGGCTTACTTGTCTCGGCCTTGGTCCCCGACCGGCGCCGGCCACCCCTAGGTGCGGCTGTCGTCCGCACCGAATGGTCGGCGAGCGGGGCTCGAGTCTAAACTAGTGTTTTCACACTAGCTTGGCCCTAGAGCCACACGACGGAAATAGAAACACTAATCTTATTTATCGTTTGATGAGGAAATGATATCGCAGGACATCCGAAAATAATTTCTAAAATAAAATGATTAATAAAACCGCCATTCAAACTTTGCTTAATCCATTTCAATTCAATTTAATAAAATTTGGAAATCTTAATAAAAGATTCATCCCTGCATATCAAAACCATCTTCAAAACCCTAAATCATTCTTTAAAATTTATAAAACCCGACATTCGTGGGGAAGCTCGATCCAGTCGGCCCCGCTGGTCGTGGTTCCTACAATAGCTACTCAACTAGGGATAAATCACTTATTAAGAGAGTAAAACATAAAAACTTGAGTAGTGAGTTTTAATAATGTATTTTCATTAGGCATCCTGCATTTAGCAACCTTTGACCATAGTTTATTATTGTTGGACCATTAGGTTTTTACCCCTTGTTAAACACTTCTAGTAAGAGGCTATTATCGCTTCCCGAGCGGGCCTAGCTAGGCTTTATTACCAATGGAGGCGGTATCTTTTCCCTCATAGCATGCGCTCTTTTACCAAGAGGCACCGAGGATTCTAGTATTTTTCTTGTCCTGCCCCACATGGAAGACTAAATCCTCGGACTATGAGTCACCATGTATCATACCTAGTCTTAACCCTATTTTGGCCATAGACCTTTCACTATTAGGTGACACCTTGCCTTCATTTGTATGCTTGGATGATAGTAGTTATTTCTTAGATTCAATCATCTACTTGTGAGCCTTTAGGGATAGGTGAAGAGCGTGAATAACCCTTGCATGGGTGCAAAAATAAAAATCAAAATAAACCTTTTTAGTCGGTCCAATTTGTGCATTCTAGCCAAAAATCCAAAATTACCTTTCCAATCTTGGGTTGGTCCAATAATAGCATTTTTTCATATAGCCAAATTCAAATTTCATCTCAAATTACGTGAGTCCATTCATTTCGTTTTTAAAATTAGCCAAAAATAAAATAATCTCAATTAAGGTGAGTCCATTCATTTCATTTTTGAATTTGCCAAAAATAAAAATCATCTCAATTAAGGTGAATCCATTCATTTCAGTTTTGCATTAGCCAAAAATAAAAATCATTTCAATTAAGGTGAGTCTAATCATTCCATTTTACATTTGGCTAAAAATAAAGTCATCTCAATTAAGGTGAGTCCATGTGTTTCATTTTTACATTTTATCCAAAAATAAGTTTCATCTTAAAATAGGTGAGTCCATATTTGTATTTCTTTTATGCACTTAGCCAAATCAAATTCATCTCAATCTAAGGATTATATTTGCATCATTGCATTTCACTTTGGGGTGAAGGTTTGTTCGGGAGAGTCCGAGTCACCCTAGAAGGGGGCGGGGTGAATAGGGTGATAGAAAATTCTTTACTGGAATCACACACTTTTGTGCGAGAATAGAGACGAAGACAGATTACGAGTCTATCAACGAGGTCGAAAAGATGGGACTCGAAGGCAATCAATCGGAAAGAACAAGAAGCGATAAAAGTCTGTCTAAGTCTAGAATGAACTTAGAAGGATAACACTTAGATTTTACGTGGAAACCCTCCTTGGGCAGAAAACCACGGACCGTGTCAATCCGGACACGAAGTCAAATTCACTATTTTGAGTCCACAAAATACCGTGAGCTGGCGAACCCGAGTTGCTCCCTTAGACAACTCTATACAAGTTTTCCTAGACTCGGAAATTCCCTATCCGATCTAGTACTTCCTAGTTGAGATAACCCTTACGAGTTAGGGACAACTAAGCTGAGTTAACCCTTACGGCTTAGTCAAGGGACCTTACAAAGAATGTAAGAAAGAGTTTGTAGCGAGTACAAGACCTTACAACTCGAAAGTAATGAATTACGAGTGGGAGTTGTAGGTTGAAGATTGAAAGTAAATACAATAACTTTGAGCAAGTATGTGTATAAACAATATGTTCGGCAACCTTCAAGTCATGTGAGATGACTTCTATTTATAGATGATCGAGGCGAGTAGCCGTTATCTTCATCTGCTGACCGAGAGTCCTCTGTGACCATTGATAGAGGCTTTCTAAGTCGCTCAGAAAGTATCCATTGTAATATGAACGTTGGATAATGGTTTAACTCTCTTAGAAGTCCCAAAACCATTAGCGGTGTCTTGAAAGATAAGGTAGAAACCACCGTTAAGCTTGGCATTCCAGTTTTCCAGAGTTGGAAACAAATAGCCACGACACAATCTCTGGGACTAGAGCGAGAGAAGGTGAAGAGCCATGTCTGCTGGTGATTTGACGTTACGAAGCCAGGTTACTTTTGTAGTTTGAAAAGTGTATCCTCGATTGAATAACCTACAAAAATAAATCAATTTTGGTTCTCAAAGTATAAAATACTTTGGCCCAAGATTAGACACGAGATAATAAAATACTTTCGATAAATAAACCAGCGATTATACGAGTCGGAAATGTAATGGAATTTTACGAGTCCAATATCCATGATACTCGGAATTCCATCGACTTAGTCTAAACGAAGAATCAAGTTCAATAAAGAATATCGGAGAGGATTAACTTGATATAGACTAAGGATGAAATGAGCTAAGAATACTGACTATAACAAGATAGGACTTATAACCACAAGTCGGATTACGAGTGAGAAAAGACGAAATACTAGTATATTCAATCTACGATTAATCGAGTGAAGCTGGACTCGGAACAAAGAGCCGGTTTTACGAGTAACACTACGGATAAGCAATAAATATAATAAGTAAGGGTTGTGTTACTTAGAGAAGATACTATTTTACTCAAATAAGTTTCGAGACACGAGAGAATGCCTTGGAATCAAAACTCTATATGTATGAAATTGTTATACCGATTCCTTTTATATAACTCGGAAAAGTATTGAGCGAGTGTACGAGTCTTCAATCTCCCCTTTTTGATGAAAGGCATTCCATACTTAAACGAAACTTTGTTAGAGGAAAAAAATTGATTACGAGCGAGTTATGGATTAGAGCAATACTTAATATATCGAGCAAAAAGAAATAAAAGTATGCTTTAAGTTATTAGCATAAACTCGAGAAAATGACTTGCTAGTAATAATGAACTCGGAAGGTAATAATGAAATGCATTAATCCATTAAAATTCAAAAAGGGCGGAAAAACTCCCTTAAACAAGACAACAAGTTTCGACTCTATTTCTCCCCTTTGCCTTTCGACAAAAAAAATACAACAAGAAAAAGGAGGGAAGAAAATAGCAAATAGTACAAGCTGAGATGTCTGGACAAAAAAAAAAAAAAATTTAGAAAGAAGAAAATTCTAGCAGGTGATGAATTGTGACTCGGTGCATGGCGCCTAAGAGGGAGAGGGAGATTTCGAGTGGAGGCGGAGGGAGCGGAGGTTCGCCGGCGCCGATATGACCTTGACGATGTGCTTGAGCGCGGCGAAGGAGAAGCTGGGATGATCGTCGGGGCTCGGCTACGAGTGGCTGACCCGGAGAGAGTGGATCGAGGGGTTCTTCCTTTGGAACCTCGGTGGGCTGGAGGGGCTGCTCTGTCGACCCGCTGGAGGAGCGAGGTCTTCGGACCCACCCAGGCTCGCTGTCCGAGTTGAGTCTGACTATTTGAGCTTGAGGAGCATTCGACCCTCGGCGGTTGCCACGGCCTCTTCTTCCCTTTGCCCGGAAGGGCTGCCTCGGCCGCGGGTTCCTCGGCGTCGGCGGCTTCTTCTTCTTCCTCTTCTTCGCTGTCCAGGAGGTTAGACATGGGCTCGAAGACGCTTCGAGCAGCGTCCGAGTCATCATGGTCTGAGCCGCCTTGGACCGTCTCTCTCTAAGGAGCTCGACCAGCTCCTTACGCTCCTTGACTAGCTCCTTCATCTCAAGAACAAGAGACTGCTGCTCTCGGATTTGGGATTGACCAGTCTTTTGGTTGATGGTCGGATTTTGGAGAACAGATTTGAAACCTCGGAGCATGTCTCTAAAATCGGAAGACACGAGGCGATCTTGTCCATGAAAACGAGAAGACAAGAGAGCAGAGAGAGATTTTGAGGCACCTAAGGTGGAGGTACCACCGGTTGGAGAGGGGAGAGAAAGGGGGTTGATTTACGAGTCCGAGGTGGAGAAAGAGGCCTCGGCTCCGAGTTGTGAACCCGGACACCGGGATCGGTTTCTGGTATCCATACCCTGTAGTTCCTTTTTGCCGACCACAACGGCGGCCTCGGACACGGCGTTTGGGTGCGAGGGGAGAGGAACTTGGAATTGTTTAAAAACAAGGGTCGAGAAGAGCACCGAAAGGAAGAGAGGTGTTCTTCTTGGATTGGAGTTGAGCTGGCACGGCGGCCATCCGCTCAATGATAGAGGGGAAGAGGTCTACTTCGTGTCCCTCAAGGTTGTCGAAGAGAGCTTTGAGATGCTTGGAGTTGGGCTTCTCCTTGCTTGGAATGCTTGTGAGAAAAAGGTTCTCATCGGCAGAAAGCACGAAAGACGAGCTTCGACTTCAGCCGAGTCACGAAAAGTTTTCCGAGACTCGGGGAATCCTTTGGCGTATTTTTTAAAGAAGTCGTCGGCGACTTCGGTGAAAGGAATAGGATTGCTTGTTCAAGAAAAGAGAGGAGACCTTGAACGAGGCGGTGGAGGAGAGAGGTGTTTAGACGAACGGTTATGTTACGAACCACGGAGGTTAGAACATTTTCGGAATGGGTGAGGTGAGTATAGAACTCGAAAGCGAGTTCGGGATAGATGAACTCGCTGAAGCACGGGAAGTTGTATGCTCCGGTGGTTTGTATGTTGGATAACCAAGAGAATTTGGTTGTTGGAAAGAATTTGTTGTCCAGCGCAAGGTCTTTGGGTGACAATGGGTTTGGAAGGGGTTGAGCTTTACGGCTTATTGGTGCGAGGCTTCTTGGAGGATGAAGAAACCTAGAAGTCGGGATGGTTTCCTCTTTTAGGCATTGTGAGAGAAGGAAAGAAAAGATGAAACTTTTCGAGTAGGAAAGAGAAGGAGATGTAGAAGAGAAGAAAAGAAAAAGTAGAAGAAAGAGATGAGAGCGATCGTAACTTACGAGAGAGAGAGCTTCTTCGACGCTTGCGACGATCAAGGATGACTGTTCACGTAGTAATCTTCCGCGAGAAGTTTCGTTTGAGAAAGATGGAGTTTAGAGTACCGAGATGAAGATGAATAGACGCTATTTATAGAAAATAAGCGCGCCAGTCAACTATCCGTTAAGTATAACTCCGTTCGACTCGGCTTGTCCATCGGTCACCAAAGATCGGTGTGACGGTTGTCTTCAACGGTTAAGATTCCAGTGGTTAAAAATCCACGGCTAATATCCGATCGCATTGCTCGAGAGAGAGAGAGAAAGATTTTGAAAAATATGATCCGAAACTCTCCACTTATCTAGAGATAGTTTCGAGAAAATTTGAAGTCCAATTTTCTCTACGTGCGAGTTTGACTCGGAAAGGTTTACGAGTGACTCGAAACACGAAATAACTATCAGCCCAGTATCATTGAATCAACTGAACTAATTGTTATTGACGGTGAAAGCACATAGCACGGAATTATGCAACAAGAGTAGCACATAATTAAGCATTTAACGTACCAAGCTCATTCGAATAAAACAAAGCTGATCTTCACCAAGAGGCTTAGTATAGATATCGGCTAATTAAAGATTAGTAGGAATGAACTCAAGTTCAATATCACCCTTTTACGAGTGATCGTGTAGGAAGTGATACCGACCTCGATATGCTTTGTTTTCGAGTCTTTGGACGGGGTTCTTGGTGATGCTAATTGCGCTTTGGTTGTCACACTTGATAGGTGCTGATTTGAATGATAGTCCAAGATCTCTCTAGTGTTGCTTTATCTAAAGAATCCGAGTGCAACAAGCTCCGGTGGCAATATACTCGGCTTCGACGGTTGATAGAGCTGCGAGTTCTACTTCTTTGAGTGCCAAGAGATTAGGGATTGACCCGAGAAATTGGCAAGCTCCGGATGTGCTCTTTCGATCAACTTTGTATCCTGCGTAGTACTGCGTCCGAGTATCCGGTCATAGTCGGTTACGAGTCTCGGGAATACCATAGACCTAGATTACGAGTGCCTGCAAGATATCCGAATATTCTCTTCACTGCGAGTGAGATGTGATTCTTTTGGATTAGCTTGAAATCTTGCGCATAGACAAACACTGAACATTATATACGGCTCTGCTGGAAGTAAGATACAGCAAAGATCCAATCATACCTCGATAAAGTTTCGATCTATTGCTTTACCTTTCTCATCTGAGTCAAGCTTTATATTCTTTGCTCATAGGGGTTGATGCGTGCTTTGCATCTTGAAGCTTGTATTTCTTCAGCGGTTCCTTGGTGTACTTTGATTGATGAACAAAGATTCCATCTTTGTCTTGTTTGATTTGTAACCCAAGGAAGAAATTGAGTTCTCCCATCATACTCATTTGGAATTCTTGACTCATCAACTCGAGAAAATTCTCGACACGAAACTCATTAGTAGCACCGAAAATAATATCATCAACATAGATTTGAACAATAAAGAAATCTTTCCCTTTGGTCTTTATGAAGAGAGTCTTGTCGATCTGACCTCTTTTAAAATCATTTTGAACCAAGAAGCTACTCGAGTCTTTCATACCAAGCTTGAGGTGCTTGTTTAAGACCATAGAGAGCCTTTTGAAGTTTGAAAACATGATTTGGAAATTCTGAGTTTTCAAAACCGGGAGAGTCTGCTCGACATAGACTTCTTCTTCAATAAAACCATTGAGAAATGCACACTTAACATCCATTTGATATAATTTAATATGCATGCTTTGGATGCAAATGCCAACAGATATTCTAATGGCCTCAATTCGACTCTTGGTGCAAAGGTTTCCCCACAATCAATTCCTTCTTCTTGATTGTACCCACTGAGCCACAAGTCTAGCCTTGTTTGGACTACCACTCCACCCTCATCCAGTTTGTTCTTGAAAACCCATTTGGTTCCTATAAGCTGGGTGGTCGGAAGGTCGGTTGGTCGAGTCCGAGACTTGGTTTTTCTCAAATTGATTAAGTTCCTCTTGCATGGCCTCTACCCATTCAGGTTCATTAAGGGCCTCGAGTGCATTTTTGGGTTCGAGTTAATGAAATGAATGCAATGAATGCACATAGATTATGAAGAGAGGAACGAGTTCTTACCCCACTTGTTGATATCGAAATTATGTTTTCTTGGGGATGACTGGAAGTAAATTTGAAAGCTTTACCAATTCTTTGATTCACCGGATTTGTGGGTTGAACCACTTAATCTTGTTACGAGTGATCTTCTTCGTTGGCTTGTTCGATCCGAGTGAGCTCTTGAGTTGTCGCATTACGAGTTTCCGCGTTACGAGTGACTTCATTACGAGCGAGGTTGAGTACGAGTCTTTGTAGTCTCGACTTCATCATCATCTCTACTGAGTTTCGGTTCGAGAATGATGATTCACTTGGCTTCTTCTGTTCACACTCATCAAACACTACGTGGATGCTTTCTTCCACTTTGTTAGTGCTTTTGTTAAAGACACGATAAGCTTTACTATGGGAAGAGTTACCCGAGAAAAATACCTTCATCGACCTGGCATCAAACTTGGTAAGGTGATTCTTACCATTATTGTGAATAAAACACTTGCAACCAAAGGGCTTAAAGTATGAGATGTTTAGCTTCTTCCCTTTATAGAGCTCGTAGGTTGTTTTCTTGAGAATGGGTCCGATGAGGCATCTGTTCAAAGTGTAGTTAGTCTGTGTTGGCTGCCTCGGCCCGAAATAGTAGGGCAAATTGTGTTCAATCATCATCGTCCTTGCTATTTCTTCAAGGGTTCTGTTCTTTCTCTCTACTACTCCGTTACGTTGAGGAGTTCTTGATGCTTGAGAAGTTGTGAGAGATTCCATTACGATCGCGAGAACTCGAGAATTACGAGTAGTCGAACTCCCTTCCATGGTCGGTTCGAATCTTTTGAATATGAGTCTAAGACTCAACTTGAATCTTTCTACGGAGCTTGCTGAACTCCTTGAAGGCTTCATTTTTATGCTTGAGAAAACACACCCAGGTAAATCTTGAAAAATCATCAATAATGACAAAAATGTAGGATTTACCTCCGAGGCTCTTTCTTGGGATTTCACCACATACATCCATATGTAGCAGTTCAAGCACCTTTGATGTCAAAGCTGTCTTAAGTGATTTGAATGAGGATCTGACTGTTTCCCCTTTGTGCATGCTTCACAAACTTTGTCTTTCTCAAAGGCACGATTAAGTAAACCTCAAACCGGACTATGAGATGCAAGCTTTTTGATAGTATGCATGCTAATATGACCTAATCTACGATGCCAAGACCATGAATCATCATGCGAGAGATGCTTTTAAGCGAGAATAAATTTTGGCTTGGGTCGAGAAAGAGGAATGATATAAGTGTTACCGGATCTCTTACCGAGAGCTTTATCTCTTTGGTAGTCTCATCCGAGATGTAGCACTTAGATTGAGTGAATCTTACCTCCTGACCTTTGTCGCATATCTGGGAGATGCTAAGTAGATTGTATTTTAGTCCTTTGACAAGGTAGACTGGGCTCACCAAATTGCTTCCATTTCCAATCTTGCCAATTCCCACTATCTTGCCTTTCTTTGTCATCTCCAAAAGTCACTTTTCCTCCTTTGTGTGATTCTAGCTCGAAAAAGAGTCCTTGGTCACTGACATGTGTCGAGAACATCCGTTGTCCAGGTACCAATGTCCTTTTGATCTTTTACGAGTGATCTGCAAAAACAGAGAGAATCTAACCCTTCTCACTTCCTCTAACGAACCCAGTAACATTTCTTACTGTGGTCCTTTTACGAGGAAGAAGGTGTTTCGGAACCCAGATTTGAATGACTTTGGGTTTTGTCGGATTCCGAGTCTTCTTCTCGGAGAACTGAGTGCTGTGTCTCTTTCTTTTTGAAAACCTTTCCTTTTGAAACAGGAGAAAACGGTTTCTTTTTGTAAATAGTTCTGGGCTTAGTCCTCCTTTCATTTACGTGAATGGGACCGTGCTCGGCTTTCTTGAACTTTACGGTTCCGGAATCCTTTTTGAACAATTACGAGTAGGAATTAGATTCTTCCTCTTTGTTGAAACCAAGACCTTCTTTTCGAAAAGAGACACATTGTGATCCTAAGAGCATGTCAAGGTTCTTCGACCTTGAGTAAACTTTAAAACCAGATCTTGAGACTCGGTGAGCTTACTGCTTTAATTGCTCATTTTCTTTCTGAGTAACTCGGACTCGGTCTCATTAGATTGAGCACTAGTCTTGAGTTCTCTGAATGAGAGTCTCGGTTTCTCTAATTCATTTTTCAAAGAAGTGCTCTCGAAGTGATTGACTCAAGTTGTTCTTTGAATTGAGAAGAATCGGAATTGGACTTTTCTTCCAAAGTAAAAATATACTTAGCTAAATCAACTTTGGAGAATTTAAGAAAGTATTCGATTACCTCTTGTGGATTTCTTTCCTCGTTGTGCGAGTCCGAGTCCGACTCTCCTTTAGCTTCCGAGTCGAGATTGCCATCGGACACTTTGAGTCATCCGAGTCCTCGTCATCTTCGATGAGTCCTCATCGCTCCATGTTGCCATCATGGCCTTTTTCTTCTTCCTGTCCCTTTTCCTTTTTGGACGGTCTTTGACTATGTGGTCTTTCTTTGCCACATTCAAAACATCAGAATTCTTAGATAAGGATAACTTTGAAGGAGAAGAAAACTTACCTTTTCTATCTCTCTTATCTTTCTTGTAGAATTCTTCTTTTGGCCTTTTATCCCATCTTTTGTGCTATTCATTTTCTTGAAGCCTCTTGCAATGAGTGCCATGGGATCGTCTTACGAGTCGGAAGAGCTCGGATTTGCTTCTTTGGATTATGAGGCTTTAAGTGCAATGTTCCTTTTGGTAGTACCCTCGGCATCTTCTTCTTCCGGATGTATCTCATGCGTTAGAAGCTTTCAGATGAGCTCGTCGGCTTTAAGAGTGAAAGGTTACGAGCCTCTTCTATGGCGATTACCTTCGGACCCCATCGTCTCTTGGGTAGGCTTCGAGAATTTTTCGGCACATTTCTTCATGGGAAATTTTCTTTCCCAGAGATTTGAGATTGTTGGTAATCTCGGTGAAGCGAATGAACATCCGAGTAATGTTCTCCTCTGGCTCCATTTTGAAAAGCTCATATTTGTGAAGATCTTGGCTGATCTTCGCTTGTCTTACTGACTTGTACCTTCGTAGGTGTTAACTAATGTATCCCACACCTCTTTAGCAGAGACACATGTAGAGACTCGATTATATTCTTCGAGCTTATGGCGCACATAAGGATGTTCATTGCTTTGAAATTCTTTCCGAACTTCTCTGCTTCTCCTGGTGTGAACTCGGCCTTTGTCTTGGGAAGGATTACGAATTCATCTGTCTTCATTGGAATGTAGTTTCCTTGTTGTATGATTTCCCATACCTCTTCATCATGATCCATAAGAAAACATTCCATAAGCTTCTTCCGAGTGCCCAAAGTTTGATCCTTTGAATTTTGGTGGCCTGTTGGAAGATCTTCCTCCGTCGAACTCTCCGGTGTTACGAGCCATTTGATCTTTAAACCTTTGGAGTGTTAGATCCTTTCCGAAAGGCTACGCTCGATACCAATTGAAGGTTTACTCGGGGAGAGTCTGAGTCACCCTAGAGGGGGTGAATAGGGTGATAGAAAATTCTTTCCGGAATCACACACTTTTGCGCAGAATAGAGACGAAGACGGATTACGAGTCTATCAACGAGGTCGGAAAAGATTGGACTCGAAGGCAATCAATCGGAAAGAACAAGAGCGATAAAGCTATCTGAGTCTAGAATGAACTCGGAAGGATAACACTTAGATTTTACGTGGATACCCTCCTGGGCGGAAAACCACGGACCGTGTCAATCCGGACACGAAGTCAAATTCACTATTTTGAGTCCACAAAATACCGTGAGCTGACTGAACCCGAGTTGCTCCCTTAGACAACTCTATACAAGTTTTCCTAGACTCAGAAATTCCCTTATCGATCTAGTACTTAGATTTCGTGGTAGATTTAATCCCAAGGTCACGACCTATTTCCAAAGCACCTTATAGGATGGCCCTGAGTGAGCTTAAGGAATTGAGAACTCAATTAGAAGAACTTGTGGAAAAAAGGTTTCATTAGGCTGAGTACCTCACCTTGGGGAGCACCGGTTTTGTTTGTAAAGAAAAAGGATGGTACGTTAAGGCTATGCATCGACTATAGGGAGTTGAATAAGATCACGAGCAAGAATAAGTATCCCCTGCCCGAATTGATGACCTATTCGATCAACTACAAGGTGCTAGGATGTTTTGAAAGATAGATTTGAGGTCCGGCTATCACCAACTTTGAATTAAGCCTGAGGACATACCTAAGACTGCATTCGGGATAAGGTACGGTCACTATGAGTTCATAGTTATGCCATTTCGGTCGATAACGCACATGCAAAGTTTATGAATTTAATGAATAGGATTTTCGGACACTATTTAGATAAATTTGTGGTGGTATTCATAGACGACTTCCTAATAGGGAAGAACATGTGAGTCATTTGAGAATGGTTTTACAAACCTTAGAGAAAATCGGTTGTATGCCAAATTGTAAAAGTGTGAATTTTTGTTAACTAAGGTGGCATTTTTAGGTCATGTGGTGTCTAAACAGTGGATAAAAGTTGATCCACAAAAAGTGCAAGCGGTCACGAGAATGACCAAGGCCAACCAATGTCATTGAAGAAGGAGTTTTCCAGGGTTGGCTGGATATTATCGAAGGTTCGTTCAAGATTTTTCGAAAATAGATCTCCCCATGACAAATCTTCTAAGGAAAACCACCAAGTTTGAATGGACCGATAAGTGTGAAAAAGTATTTCAGGAGTTGAAAAAGAGATTAACCACAACCCCAGTACTAACCCTATCCGAGGACGGCAAAGAGTACACCATTTATAGTGACGCCTCAAAAAATGGGTTAGGATGTGTATTGATGTAGGATGGTAAAGTTGTAGTATATGCTTCACGTCGGCTAAAACCGTATAAAAGGAATTATCCCACTCATGGCTTGGAATTAGCAGCGAGTGGTATTCGCTTTGAAAATTTAGAGACATTACCTATAAGGTGTATCTTGCAAAATATACATCGACCATCAAAGTTTAAAGTATGTTTTCACCCGAAAGAGCTCAACTTGAGGCGAGGCGATGGTTAGAACTATTGAAGGATTATGACTTGGAGATCCAATACCACCCGGAAAGCGAATTTTGTCGCGGATGCCTTAAGTAGAAAAACTCAGCACAGCTTGAGCAGCATAATCATAACCCAATCGACCCTTATTTGTGAGTTGCAAGTCGGGGATTGAATTTATCAAACCTCGGGGGGTGGAGGGTTGTTAGCTGTTTTGGAAGTTAGACCATCAATTTTTGAGGAAATCAAGATGGGGCAGGTGAAGGATGAAGAGCTGGTAAAGATCAAGCAGAGCCTAGACAAGGGTAAATTCCAGGTTTTGTGGTATACAAGGATAGTAGCTACGATTTCGAATCGTTGGTGTGCACCCAATCAAGGAGACCTTAAAAAGAGAATTTTAGATGAGGCACACACTACCGCATACTCTGTGCATCCTGGGGACTAAAGATGTATGTGGACTTAAGGCAGAATTTTTAGTGGCCTAATATGAAGAGGGAGGTGACGAGAATATGTGGACCGAGTGTCTTACCTGCCGAAGTTGAAACCAGAACATCAACGCCCTATAGGGGAACTACGACCTCTTACTAACATGAAAGTAGGATTGGATATCGATGGATTTCATCATGGGACTTCCCATATCCGCCTCTAAGAAGAACGCAATTTGGACTATTGTGGATTGCCTCACCAAGTCTACAAACTTCATACCTATCCACGATGGTTGGAGTGTGGACAGAGCTAGCCTGATTATATATGAAGGAAGTTGTAAGGCTACATGGCATTCGAAGGATATAGTGTCATACGGGGACACTCGGTTTCAATCGCGATTTTAGGGAGCCTTGCAACGAGCTTTTGGGACTAAGCTAAATTTTAGTAGCTTGTATCACCCCGAGACGGATGGCTAAGCCGAGAGGGTTAACTAAATACTAGAGGACATGTTGAGGGCATGTGTTCTTGATTTCCAAGGGAAATGGGAGGTTTACCTCCCTGGTAGAATTCTCATATAATAATAGCTACCAAGCCACCATCAAGATGACTCCATTTGAGGCACTTTATGGGAGGAGGTGTAGAACTCCTTTATGTTGGAATGACCTTGATGAAACGCTCATTGTGAGCAAAAATAATACAAGATACCACCGAAAGCATTAGGATGATACAACAACATATCGGGGAAGCTCAAAACAGATAAAAAGTTATGCCGACCAACGAAGGAAACCCTTGGAGTTCCAAGAAGGAGACACGGTGTTCCTAAGAGTTTCCCCAACAAAAGGTGTAAAGAGGTTCGCCACTAGAGGGAAATTGAACCCTACATACATCGGACCTTACGAGATCGTAAAGAAACCGAACTCTATGGCTTACAAACTAGCATTGCCTTCCAATCTTAAACATGTGCATAACGTGTTTCATATATCTCAACTTCGGAAATATGTATCCAATCCAAGCCACATCATAGAGCCTGAACCTATTATGGTCACCCCAAATTTAGCCTATGAAGAACAACCCATACGAGATAATTGACGGAAGAATCAAACAACTCTACAATAAGTCCATCCCGTTAATCAAGGTATTGTGGGAAAATCATACTTCCATGGAAGCCACTTAGGAAAGCTGAGGAGGATATGAAAAAGAAATACCCTCACCTATTTTAAGGTAATGTCGTCTTGTCTTACTTGCAAGTTTCGGGGACAAAACTTATTTTAAGGGGAAGACTATAATGCCCCGACCTTAATCCAATACATCAACAAAGATTAATAAATATTAATGAGCACGTGCATTTCAATTCACACTTTCATTCCTCATTATCATGTGTATTATATACTTGTGTAAATAACCATATTATGTGTTGCGGGACTCGGATGATGATAGCGCGCTTGGCAAAGAAATAAATGAATGAATGAATGATCAAATAAATTATGCCTTGTGATAATTCAAGGAATAATAATTATAACAATAATAATAATAATAATAATAATAATAATAATAATAATAATAATAATAATAATAATAATAAGACATTAACGAAGTCATAATAATAATAATTCATACGCCTTAGGTTTATAATAATTAGTGAAGTCGGAAATTCCTAAAACCGACATTCTTTTAACTAGGGCTTTGCTATTAGGTTATTTGAGCTTGTAGAGAGTGGAGGGCCCAATAACCAAAGAAATAAAAATAAAAAAGGAATCGGAATTCAGATTGAGGAGAGAAAAATTTTCGGGTTTCAAATTTGGGTATGCAAGCCCCAAAAACCTCAAAAACCCAACCTTCATCATTTGTTTCCCTTTCCCAAAGGAACTCATCTCCCTCACTCAACCCTCTATCTACTGCCAGCTCAGCTGCCTGCCGACCGCCGCCGCCGATCACCGGAGCCACCTACCTTAAGCCACCGCGGGTTTCTCTGCTGCACTTGCTGCTATGCTACTCGCTGCCGTCGGCCAGCCACCATCACCGCCACTCGCCGCCAACCAACACCAGTCCTTCCACCATAAAAACCTCATTTGCTTGTGGATTTTGGGTAAAAACCTCAACCTTCAACTAATCGATTCCTTTAAATTTTTAGAAATAATTAGTTAGATGTTGCATGTAAGGGATTATTATGTAAAATCAGATTTGATGAGATTATGTGGGTGAAAGAGACAAAAAGGCCTTGAATTAGGTAGTTGGATGTTCATGGAAAAAGAAAAAAATTAGACTTGTATGAATTATTTAAATTTCTTGATTATGTTGTATTAGGTCATTAGTTAGATGATTGTGAATTGTAAATTATGGGAAGAAAATTTGGTTTTGTGATGATTCAAAGCTCATTGGAAAATTTTGGAGGAATATGATATTAAGTGATAATTTAAGAAAGAAATAGGCATGCATGTTGAGTTATGAGCATGTGGATTAAAAATGTGAATTAAAGAGAATAGGTAAGTTGGATGATTTTAAGAAGTTAAAGCAAATAAGTAGTTTTAGGAAGATTAAAGAAAATAAGTCATTTTTGAGGGTTTAAAGAAAATAAGTGATTTGGATGATTGAGGTAAATTAAAGGAAATAAATGATGTTGACAATTTAAGAAAATAAGTGACTTTACCGATCCGAAAGAAAATAAAGCATATTAGTGACATAAAAAAGTAAGTGAATAAGTAATTGTGGTAGTAGAAAAGAAGCAATTGATGATGCAAAGAGTTTAAGAAAATTAGCAAATTTGACAATTTAAAGTGTTAAAGAAAATTAGCGAATTTGATGATTTAAAGAAATTAAAGGAAACGAGTTAAATTAGGCGATTTATAAGAATTGGGTTAGTATGCAAGTGAAGAATTAAGCATCGTTGGAGGATTAAACAATTAGATGAGCAAGATATTTAATTTGAGAAGTGATCGATTAACAAGTTAGGTGTTTTATGGAGAATCGGTCAATTGAACCTTATGAGCATATTGCGTGACAAGAGGGGTTAGTAAGCGATGAGCGTTACTTTAAAACTTCAACCAATAAAATTTAACCAACCGCTTTAACAATTTACGAAGTAATTTTATTTTATTTAATTCATCTAGTCATAGGAAGTTACAATAAGGAAATAATATAAGTAATAACGAGTAGTAATAATATTAGCAACGATAATAGTAGGATAGTAAATTTAGTTACTAAAAGTATTAAATATATTAATGAAACACTTCATTTTGTTAAGGCATCAACGTCGTTCATCCGAGTCAGCAACTCCAAAGGGACCAAAGGAAGGATATCACTTGTGATTTTAAGGTACGTTTATTGCTTGTACCTTACGAAAACCCATATGTTTATACATAACAATATCAAATGGTTTGCTTAATGAAATGAACCATTTCAAATATTATTTGTCAACAAATTATGTGGCCCGCCCATATCAATCATACCGAGTGTGATCAAACTTGTGGTCACACCTATATATACATTTGACCATTATCAACCGGACTTTGCTTGATCGAGTTGGGTATGCGCATATTTAGGGAAACCGATGATCGTAAGGATCCACTCGGATAATAAATGAATAATTGTTTTACTATTTTCTCCTTGTCTGATTTATAAATGAATTGAAATGCATGTGCTCAAATCATATATCTTGACTTAATTACTTACGAGTACATGGATAAGCGTGCTTGAGCTTTGGCTCATTATTTCGAAATGTTTTATCTGTTTTGTTTTAGGTAAAGCTACTCCGGAAGGGAGCAAGAAGTAGGTTGTCTACTAAGCGAAGTGTCTTAGGGGCTCACGAGTGGCGGTGACCTGTCGTGTCTTGAGTTATTTTGGTTGTGTATTTGAGTCATTACCCCTAACGGCATGTATTTTATTATCTCTGCTTACATTGTTCTTCGTCGGAAGTTTCACCTTCGAACTCGGACCTTACCAAGTATTGCATGTAATCTAATTGAATGTAGCCTTGTTCCTTGTTTGGAGCGGGCGGTAAAGCCTCTAGCCTTTCTTTCCGCTGCGCTAATTACTAGTTAATCGGTCCTTATGGTTAACCTGATGATTATAAGGTTTGGGGCGTTACAAGTGGTCAAGGTTTAGACAAATCGGTTGAGCTTCGGGGCCAACGGTGGTCAAGGTTCGGATGCAATGTAGTCAAGCTTCGGACCCAACCATGGTCAAGTTTCATACATCTCTCAATCGAATATCGAGCCCAACCATGGTCAAGTTTCGAACATCCCTCCATCGAACTTCGAGCCAACAACGGTCAAGGTTCGAGACACTATGTGAAGACTTCGAGTACCTACCCATGGCCAAGACATGATCCGGCTACGGACTATTTCCAGGTAACACTTGCAACTATTTACATTTGATTATTAGCTAACAAAACTATTATTGCAGAAAGTGTTAGCCAAGCTTCAAACCAAGTACGCGATCAAGTTTAGGCCCCTATTTAAGCATCGGGATATTAATCAAGCAAAGCTCGGGATACTCCGCTGAACTTTAAACTCATGAAGTGGTCAAGTTCGGGCCTCCGGTTGGACTTTTGACTTTACCGACCGAGTCAAGTTCAAGCTTCCTTGCCAAGCTTCGGACTAAGAACGGAGTCAAGATTAGGCATACCAATCCGAGCTTTAGGTTTTTAAGTAGCCAAGTTCGAAATCAACAATCCGGAGTTCAAACTCCGCTAGTCAAGTCCAGGCCCCCAATTGGAGTTTAATTCAAAAGATAACCAATTCCGGACGCAGTAATTCAAAATGACATCCGAAGCGGTGTCGGCTAAATAGGTAAGTACCCTTTAGTGTATGCTTTTACCAGCGTCTTTTAGACTCATTCAAAGTGGGGGCTAATTGTAGACACCTAAAAAGTGTCATGGCTTTTCTATTTTATTTATTTGTTGGCCCAGTCACGAAATCCCGAATCTTGTTTGAGGATTTGGATCACGAACTTAATTTGATTGGTGCTACGAGAGCCAGTAAACTAGCACCAAATAAATAGCCTCTTGCCTTGGGTTGGTCAAAAATCCCTTTTTCTTTCGAGACGATCCAAGCTCCAACCAAGTCTTCGAGTCAATGGAGTCTAGTGTCGCGTACGGGAAATTCCACGCTTAGAGTTCGGTATTTTGATTTCTTTGTCCAACCGAGACACGGAGCTGAAGTCCTCAAAACGACGTTAGGCGCTGCATTTCATGATCACAAGCATTAAAGTGGTACGTTTTGCACCAAGACAGTCCGCCCCAAATTAAGAGCTCAAAATCCCTAAGACGACGTCGTGTGGCTAGCGCTACCTACCAGTATATTTCACTTAAAATGTTGTGTTTTGGCCAGGATTCATGTTGTAACATGGAAAGGGCACAAATCCTTAGAAAAATCTTTGGTGGCCGGCACCCTCTACTAGTTTTTTCACCTTGAAACACTATGTTTTGGGCTAAGGAATCTGTTAGAGCACGGAAGGCTCGGAACCCTATAAAAACACCTTTTGGCCAGTGCCCCCTACACCTTTTTATCCAATTTTATTAGATTCAATCTCATGATTATCCTGGCCTAATTTTGTAGCTAATTACGGACGGCTGGCCGAGAGAAACCCTCAATCGTTTGAGACTTACTCTCCTCCCTATAAATATAGAGCTGAGGCTCTCATTTTAGCATGGCTTTTGCCTTCGCATTATGCTTTCAAATACCAATCTCACATGGCTTCAGACTTATACGTTATGTTGCTAAATGATAACTCGAAATAGCCTTTCTCTGTAAACACTACGCTCATCGAATCCTTGCTAAGAGCTAATGAATATACAGTTATTCCGATCTCTTGTTATTCATTCAGCTTATCTTTCCTACTCTCTACAAACATACCCTCACAAAACTCACAAAAAGCTTCTTTATTTGCCACTGTCGCATCACCACGTTCGGATCCGAGATCCGGATCAGTAGGTGGGACAACCCGAGGGCATTGATTCGATCTTCACAACGGTTTATCTATTTATTTTATGCTTTCATCATTTTCAATACTATGGAGAAAGTTGTATCGCTTTTAATTCCTCCTTGCTCGATGTAATCCTTTTAATTTTCGCTTTTTCTTTCCTTGTCGCTTTTACATTCTTTATCGCTTTTCATTTCCACCTTTATTGCATTTATTATTATGTCGTGGTTTCTTTAACTTTCTTCACATGTTGTGTGCTTGTGTTTGATGCATTATCTTAGTTCACTACTCGAATTAGTAATGGCCATCTTCGAACAGAGCGAAACGGAAGGGCTTATCCCTACGTTTTATACCCTCGCCCGAATCCGATTCTCGTTTCAAAGATTGATGGAGTCATTTTTAATCTTTTTCAGTCTTAGTTTCTCTCATACTAAGATTGGAAAAATAAACTTTATTTTGTTTTTGTTAGTTTTTCTTTGCCAAAGCCGACGGGTGACTCCCTTTTGATTTATTTCTTCTATATCTCGCTTCTATGCTATTTCGATTCACTAAGCCAAGCAAGAGGTCGAGGTTAATTGTCTCAGCCTTGGTCCCGGACCTACACTAGACACCGCTGGGTGAAGGCAGTCGAGTAGGTGGGGCTCAGGTCAAAGCGGTATTTTCACACCAATTTGGCCTTAGAGCCTTACGGTAGAAACAAAAACCCTAATCTTATTTATTTTTTGAATAGGAAATAATATCACAGGACTTCGAAAATAATTTCTAAAATAAAATGATTAATAAAACCCTCATTCAAACTTTACTTAACCTATTTCAATTGAATTTAATAAAATTTAGAAATCCTAATAAAAGTTTCATCCCCATATTTCAAAACCATCTTCAAAACCGTAAATCATTCTTTAAAATTTCGAAAACTTGACATTTGCGGGAAGCTCGGTTCGGGTCGACCCTACGGCTATGGTTCTTACAGCAATAAATAGCGTAAATTAAATAAACCATAAAGGATTGAAAGTGGATTTGGTGCCCTCGAGTTGTCCCACTCGCTGATCTTGATCTTGAGCCGGATCGCGAAGCGTGACGGTGGTAAGCCGAAAGCGGTTTTTGTGAATTTTAGTGAAGGTGGAAGGATACATGTGAATGATGAAGGCTTAGGGATTGAATATCGGTATTATAGTGAGGATCAGCTGAAAGGGAAACAAGAGATCGGAATACATAAAGCATTCAATAGCACTTAGTCAAATTTCAACAAAGTTTAGCCTAGGAAATTACCTTCGGTTAGTATTCAGCAGTAATTGGCATAGGAAATGGTCATTCATGAAATGAGAGCCTAAGATCTCTATACATAGTGGAGAATTAGGTCACAAATAACCTAAAAAGTAGCTTAAATAGCCGTATAAAATGAAGCAATGAACCGGCCAAAAACTAGAAAAATCGGACCAAATCTTCCTTAAATCGGGATCTTACAAACAATGCCGAGATATGCAGCACCGAGTCAAGAAACGACATCGTACAGTCACACCATCTTTCCATGTTGCAGCTGGTCTCTAAAGCAAAATGCAATGTTTGGGCGAAAACTCCCTGAAATGTTGCGCCGGTCAAATACGGCATCGTTTTGTGTAGTTGAGCTCCATGTCTCAATTGGATGTTTGGAGTAAAATGCGGCGTTTTGGGGATTTTTTCCATAAAACACGATGTAGGTCAATGCGATGTTGTATCGACGAATTAATCTCCGTGCTTTGGCTGGACGCCGAAGATAAAACGCATCGTCTAACATGAAGTATGGCTTGATGTGGCACCGGCCAAGGTTGACCTTGAGCGTTGACTCGGGCTTGGACCGGTCGAAAGAAATGGGTTTGTGGACCGGCCCAAAGCAAATAAGGTTTAATTTTTGGTGCGAAAAGGTTTTTGTGGTTTCTCGACTTTCGTCACACCAATTAGACTTCGACTATGATCCGAATACTCAAACAGGACTCGAGATTTCACCGGGCTGACAAAAATAAAATACAAAAATAAAGAGATAAGAGTGACATGTTTTAGGTGTCTGCAGTTAGCCCCACTTTGACCGAGTTTGAAAGACGAAGGGTCAAACTAGACATTAAAGGGTATTTATCTCGTTTTGGGCATTGCTTCGAATGTTGATTGATTTGTAGTGTTTGGACTTGGTTGTTGTCGAACCTGAAATCCGAGAGAAGAGGGCCTGGACTTGTTCCCTGTGGTGCGTGCTTTCGAAGTTCGTTAAAAGGGTCCTGAGCTTGGCTTGATTGAAGTCCTGAAGCTCGGTGATTTTCTGCTGAAGCTTTGATCATCTCTTGATTTGAAGCTTGACCTAAGAATCCTGTTGTACAAACATACTCATTAATGGATAATTGTATTCACAAAAGTTTAGTATTTTACGTCATAAGCCTAGCCACCAGCTACACCTACAAAGTTCTCTGCCGAGGTGACGTCGGTCAAGCCTCGTTGCTGGCACCGGACATGCCTTTGGGAAGGCTTTGTCTCGCGTGCTCTTGCTTTTTCAGTTTTGTCTTGTATCCTTGTCATGCTTGGCCGAGTTTGCCTATAAAAGGGGTTGGTGTGTTGATTTTGCACACTTCACTTACTCCTCTCTTTGCTTCCTCTTGCATTCTCTAACCTTGCTCTAGTTTGCTTATTCTTATCTTGAGAAAATAAGCTTGGTTTTCAAACACAACTTCTTCAAAAATGTCTACAAGACATGCTCATCATGTTAGGAGGAAAAGATCTAAAAGCCTAGTCCATGATAACTTCTTGGAGCAGGAATGGCGCCCTCACCACAAGTGGAACCCAAATAACTTATTAGTGGAGGTAGAGAATCATGTCTCCTCGATTGCTATCTATCCTTCGTTAAGCTTGTTGGCTTGAATTTCTTCTTTTGCATATTTGGAATGGTACTTCTACTAACTAAAATCTTATTGGATTTCCAATTTGTAAAAGGGCACTATTCGGAGTAGCGGTGCTATCCGAAAATTTTTTAGACGTTCAAGGAGAGGATCTACCCATTAGAACCGATCATGAACAATGCACGGGTTTGGTTCTTTCTTTGTTACTTTAAACCACTCTTGTGATCTGGAAGGAGCGTGACCCTACCCAGGCCATTAGTAAATGCTTTTGGGATACCACTAACACCTTTCACCTTCCTTTTGGGGAGATGACCATCACACCTCTTAACTTTGTTGTTCTTTTGGGTTTGCGCTTCTTCGGGGAACCTTTGGTTTATGACTAGGACTTGTATAAAAGCTGTGACTATTTGCTTCACCTCTTCGGTTCCATTACTACCCGGTTTCCTCGGGCTAATTTCTTCAAACATACTCTTCTTTTTAGGCCTTTGAAAATGTTGAGTTGTGGGCTCAACATACTACGGAACACCGAGGTTCGAGATAGTGCTAGCCCTTATGCTAAGCACATCCATCTTCTCAAATCAAGGTACAAAGGTGTACGTTCGGTATTTGGTGAACTTAGAAACTTATACAAGATTAAGGACCGTAATTGGGGTGTGCCCACCTACACTTGTCTTATAAGGCGTTTACACTCCGGTCTGAGTCACACAACGGTTGAGAAGGACTCAATGAATTACATGCCCTTATGTGGCTTGTGGAAGATTACCGAGGTATGCTCCATCCCCCTTTTAATTTCCAGAATATTTTATCTTGCATGGATAAATCTTACTTGCTTTGCAAACTTGCAGCCGTGGCTATACGAATATTTTCCTTACCTTTCACCCTGTTCAAAGAACCATCCTTCGTTCCCGTCCTTGGTAGCATGGGCTAAAGTTCACCTCCAACGGTGAAAGGCACATGATGTTGGCCTTTGAGGTCCACCCTCAACTGCGTGGCTACGGTAAGTCACTTTCAAGCTTTAAAATTTGAGCTACAATAACCCTAAAATTGCCCCTTCTTTCTGTCCAGTTCGCAGGCCATAGGCCTTTGGGCATGGCCGTGGTGGCTGGCGACAACCAAATGGTCGGGCATTTGCTGCCAAATTTTGCTAGTTTTTTGTTTGTCTCCTCATAGTTCCTGTGTGTTCAGGCTAATTTCCATCATTGGACCCAAATTCAACTTCCTCCAAGCTTGGGCGTAGCACGGAAATTGAGTCAAAGGAGGATTCATCTTGAGGATCCATTTGGCTTTTGTTGGTATCTTAATGAGCGGGTTAACCCGCAAATTCGTTACATCACGTGGCCTCCTTTTGTTCCCTAAGATCCTCCACAAACTATGTTTTATTTCCGCTCCATAACTTAAGAGGAGCAGGAGGAAGTAACCACCGGGTATCTTTACACCCAATTTTTGGATATGAATTCATCCTATACCTAATATTTGGGACGAATCATGACCCGATTGGTGAGTCTTCATCTATCGTTTTGTGTAGTTGAATTTTGAAGGTTTTCTCTTAGAGAGTCTAAGTCACCCTAGAGGGGAGTGAATAGGGTGATGAAGAAAATTAAACAATTTTTGCACCAATACAAACTAAAGCGGATTCCGAGTCTAGAATGGACTCGGAAAGGCAATAACATAGATATACATGGAAACCCTCCTGGGGCGAGAAAACCACGAGACAGTGCTAATCTAAGCACCAAGTCAAATCCACTATTTTGAATCCACAAAATACGGAGGATTAACTCAACCAAAATTGCTCCCTTAAACAATTCCTTACAATGTTTTCTTAGACTCGAAGCTCCCTTATCCGATCTAATACTTCCCGACTAAGGTAACCTTTACAATTAGGGACAATTGAGCTGAGTTAACACATACACCTCAGTCCGGGGATCTTACAAACTAAGAAAAGAATGTAAGTGATTACAAGACTTTCTTTACAACTTAGAAAATATTAAATATAGACTTGGAGTTATAAATAGAAGATTGAGTAAGAATGAGAACAACAATTAGTTCAATAACAAATTCATTCCAATGAGCTGTTCAACAATCTCCTAGTCTTGTGAAATGGCTTCTATTTATAGCCAACCACGTAGAGCGACTATTGAGTCTTAGTTCCGGATAGAAGTCTTCACTAGCCATTGTAATGGATCTTCTAAGTCACTCAGAAAAGATCCATTGGGATGTGATCATTATGTAATGGCTCTTGGCTAAAAAGATGTTCCAATCAACTGGTGGTGACGAAAAGTTAAGGTGGAAACAACCGTTAAACGTAGTGTTGGAGTTTTCTAGTTTTGGAAACAAACAACCCCGACATGGTGTCCGAGCTATGTCCGAAGTAGCTAAAACTTGTCCGCCGGTGTTTAATGGCTAGAAGTTGGTTGCTTTTGTATTTCAAAAAAATTTAGCCTCGTTTAAATAACCTACAAAAGCAAACCACATTGGTTCTCAAAGTATAACGAGTACTTTGGTCCAAGATTAGGCATAGATGATAACTGAGTAATTAAATGCTTAATTATCTTTGGCCTAAAGGAATGAAATTTTTGAGTCTAATATTCAATATACTCAAATTCCATCTTGAGTCAATCCTATGTTGATCAAGTAGAGAGAGCAAATATCATACTATAACAGCTTGATCTCGGTCAAATAATTCTCAAGGAAATAAACTAACTTAGAATAAAGAATTAACGTTATAATTCTCTTTGCGTTGAAATACACGGTTAGTGCGCGAGAATAAAAGTGTTAGAGGATTTATTTGAGCATGCGATAGCTCTGAGTGAGTCGAAACACCGAGTGTAGGAGATATGCAATAAAAAGTGCTTTCGAGTCGGTCGAACATAATGAAAACTCGGATAAGAGTTTCTATAGTGCTCGGAATGACTTGGAATCAAAACTCAAGAGAGATAGGAATTATACTTGAGTCTTAAAGTAATACTCAGAATGACTTAGAGTCAAAACCTGAGTCTTCAAATTTATTATGTGGAAATTAACTTTATCTTCTATAGCTTCTCTTAGGTGACATCTACATTCCAAGCCTTAATGTCAATGTGTCTCAATCAGGAAGTCCCCATGCTATGTTAGGATCCGAGAAAATTCCTGAAGATGAATGTGTAGGGCATCCTCTTCAGAAGAATTGGGAAGGGGTAAGAGTATTATGTTCTTTTAATTTCATTTGCATGCTAAAAGTGTTTTGCTAACATATTGAATTTGTAGTACGACCAGGAAGCAATCACGAACCATGTCCATCAATCACCGGTCTATCCTCAAAGCTTTTAAGGACTTATTCTTGGAAAAGACATTCGAATATTTGAGGTAAGTTTTAGTTAGTTAAAGTGCTAACTCATGAGCTTTTAGTAGATGTGCTAATTGCTCCATTATTTTGGTAAGGTCGTCTATCTAGGTCTCCTCTATCGGGAGGTTTCCTTGGCAGCTTTATGGCTCAAACACGTCCCTCTAGCCAACATACGCCATCTAGTAGCACAGCTGCAATGGGTAATTACCGTCGTTCTTCATGGCGTTCTCACGGCGTAGTGCTTCCGAGGCAAGGCCAAGTACATCCGTACCTAGGCCTAGTTCTTCTAGTGCGGGGCCTAGCTCCTCCGAGGCCTATATGGATGTCATGCCTCTACAAGCACTTGACTTTCATGTTAACCCGTATGATTTTCACCGGCTGTCATACGGTGAGCCTTTTCATTAAGCTTCTCAATCAACTTGGGACTACGGGGCTAGCTCCGCATAAGCTAATGGGGACAGACGGGTTTTCACTTTAACCTTGGAGGATTTTGGCAATTATGCCTTCGATGATGAAGATTGAACAACTCCTTGTTGGGTGCTTTAGTTAATGTTTAATGTTTTGTACCATTTTGACTCCATGCAATGAGATAAATGCAAAGACTCGATTCGAAAATGCTTTCTTCTATTTATATGATGCAAAAAATTCTAAGGAAAAATTGCAACGACACACGAAAAGAATGCACTAGCTCCTATTCCCCCAAAAGAAAATAATAAAATGAAAAATTAGGAACGTTAAGTGCGTGGTCCAAAAGTAATGAGCCGGAAGCGAGAAACGAAAATTGGCCCAAAGTACAAATAATTCTCCGAGTCGAAAAAAAGCTGAACTAGTTGATCTAACCAATGCCCGCCAATCTATGGCCTGGTGCTCTGGTTGACTACGGTGACGTGATGGAGGAGGACTTTGGTCCTGGAATCTGCTATAAAAAGTACCCGCGGCCAGTCATCGAAAATACACCTTTAATTTCCTTTTACATCTCTTTCGGAAAAACAGGTCCTATGAGAATTACGAGTGCCTGTTCATTCCTTTTAGCCTTCAAAGATGAATTTCATAACTGAATTGTCCTACTAAATGCATGAGATGACTGAAGTTGATAAAGTAGGGTTGTCCCCTCATGGACTGAATACCATGTTTAGTATTCGACAGGTAAAAGTCTCTTGGACTCTTCTAAGGGCTGCAGGTGGCCTTTTGGGATGCGAGAATACCATGTCTTTAGGTTTGGGGATAAAGAATTATATCCCCTTCCTTAATTTGAAGCCATCCTAGGCATTCATCGTCGGACCAAACATGTGGTTCTAATGCCTTCTACCAATATGTATGAAACATATAAACGTCTTGTAAAGCTGAACAATAAGAATTTAAGTTGGATTCTAATTAGGGACGAAATGCATCTAATGAACCTGATGTCGCATTATCGCCCGATGTATTCTTCGAGGGCATGCCCATATCCAAAGGTTTCGGGCCATAATCATTTGCACGATAGGTGGTTTCCTACTAGTGGGAGGCTACGAGGACATGGCACCTGCTGCACTATTGAACTTTACCGAGCGGTTGGAAGATCACCGCTCCACGACTCCTTTAATCGTCGCAGAGAGAATTATAAGGCTGGGCCGGGTTGCGAGAGAATCAAAACGAGGACTTCGTGGACAACCCCTTATTATGGCGGGTAATAAAAAAGAACTCTCGGAGAATCAGCCGGTGAGGCTAGGTGGCAGCTACGGTTAAGAATTGGCAGTCCGATGCTAGCAAGGCAAAGAAGTCCTCATCTTTGTCCAAAGTCTCACTTTTTGCTTTTTTATTTTGATTTTGCTCTGTTGGGCCGTAAAGCATCCACTTGTCCAGTACCAATGACCTTCTACTCTTTTCCGAGTACCCTGCAAAACAGAGACAAGCTAACCCTTCTCACTTCCTCTAACGAACCCAGTAACACTCTTTCTTGTGGTCCTTTTACGAGGAAGAAGGTTTTTCGGAACCAGATTTGGGTGACTTTAGGCTTCGTCCGATTATGAGTCTTCCATGTAGAGAACTGAGTCCGTATCTCTTTCTTTTGAAAAACTTTTCTTTTGGGAACTGGAGAAGATGGTTTCTTCTTGTAAACTAATCCGGGCTTAGTCCTCCTTTCATTTTTGTGAATGGGACCATGCTCGACTTTCCCGAACTTTATAGTTACGGAATCCTTTTGAAAAGCTCCGAGTAGGAATTGGATTCCTCCTCTTTGTTGAAACCAAGACCTTCTTTTCGAAAGAGACACATTGAGATCCTAAGAGCATGTCAAGGCTTTTCGACCTTGAGTAAATTTTAAAACAAGATCTTGAGACTCTTTGAGACTTTTGCTTTAGTCTGCTCATTTTCTCGTCCGAGTAACTCGGACTCGGTCTCATTGGGTTGAGCACTAGCCTTGAGTTCACTGAGTGTAAGTCTCGGGTTTTTCAATTCATTTTTCAAAGAAATGCTCTAAGAAGAAATTGACTCAAGTTGTTCTTTGAAATGAGAAGAATCGAATTGGACTTTTCTTCCAAAGTAAAAATATATTTAGCTAAATCAACTTTGGAAAATTTGAGGAAGTATTCAATTACCTCTTGAGGATTTGTTTCCTCATTGTCCGATTATGAGTCCGACTCTTTTTCGCTTCGAGTCGAGAGGGCCATCGGACACTTTGAGTCATTTGAGTCCTCATCATCTTCGATGAATCCTGTCACTCCATGTGGCCATCATAGCCCTTTTCTTCTTTCTGTCCCGTTTTCTCTTTGGACAGTCTTTGACTATGTGATCCTTGCTGCCACATTCAAAATAGCCGAGTTCTTAGTCAAGGGTAACTTCGAAGGAGATGAGTATTTACCTTTCTTATCCTTCTTGTCTTTCTTGTAGAACTCTTCTTTTGGCTTCTTATCCCATCTTTTGTGCTTCATCATTCTCTTGGAGCCTCTCGCAATAAGTGCCATGGGATCCTCTTCGAGTTAGAGGAACTTAGATCCGCTTCTCTGGTTTACGAGAATTTCAGCGCTATGTTCTTTTTGGTGCTGCCCTCGGCATCCTCCTCTTCCAGTGGATTTCATGAGTGAGAAGCTTCCCAATGAGCTCGTCCGGCTTTAGAAGTGATAGGTTCCGAGCCTCCTCTATGGCGATCACCTTGGGGCCCCATCTTTTCTCGGGTAGGCTTCGAGTATCTTTCTGCACATTTCCTCATGGGAACTCTTCTTACTCGGAGATTTGAGATTGTTAGTAATCTCAAGTAAATCGAATGAACATCTCGAGTGATGTTTTCTTCTGGCTCCATCTTAAATAGCTCATATTTGTGAAGATATTGGCTGATCTTCGCTTGTCTAACCTAGCTTGTACCTTCATAAGTGTTGACCGAGTGTGTCCTAAACTTCTTTGGCTGAGTCACAGTGCAGACACTCGGTTGTATTCTTCTAAGCTGATGGCGTACATAAGAATGTGCATTGCCTTGAAGTTCTTTACGAACTTCTCTGCTTCACCTGGAGTAAACTCGGCCTTTGTCTTGGGAACGAGTTTAAATTCTTCTGTCTTCATGGGAATGTAGTTTCCTTGTTGTATAATGTCCTAAACATCTTCATCATGATCCAGGAGGAAACATTCCATGAGTTTCTTCTAGTGCACGAAGTTGGATCCTTTAAATTTTGGTGGTCTGCTGGAGGATCTTCCTTCATCGAACTCTCCGTTGTTCCGAGCCATTTGATCTTTAGACCTTTGGATGGTTAGATCCTTTCGAAAGGCTAGGTTCCGATACCAATTGAAGGTTTCCTCAACGAGAGGCTAAGTCACCCTAGAGGGGGTGAATAGGGTGATGAAAGGTTTTTCGAAAAATCAAACTCTTTTGATCGAAGGACGGACGAAGCGGGTTCTCGAGTCTACAATAGGGTCAGAAAAATATGGACTCGGAATAAAGATGCGAGATAGAGTCGAAGCTTTAAGATAGTCCGAGTCTAGAATGAACTCGGAAAGTGAAGACACTGAAAATACGTGGAAACCCTCCTGGGGCAGAAAACCACGGACCGTGCTAATCCAAGCACGAAGTCAAATCCACTATTTTGAGTCCACAAAATACAATAGACTGACCGACCCTGAGTTGCTCCTGAAGACTCGGACACTCGCTCAATACTTTTACGAGTTATATAAAAGGAATCGGGCATAACAATTTCATACTTATAGAGTTTTGATTCCAAGGCATTCTCTGCATCTCGAAACTTATTTGAGTAAAATAGTATATTCTCTAAGTGACACAGCTCTTACTTATTATATTTATTACTTATCCGTAGCGACTCGAAAGCTGGTTCTTTGTTACGAGTCCGACTTCACTCGAGTTAATCGCAGATTGAATATACCGAGTGTTTCGTCTTTTCTCACTCGGAATCGACTTGTGGTTATAAGTCCTAACTTGTTGTAGTCAGTATTTTTAGCTTGTTTCATGCTTAGTCTATATCAAGTTAATTCACTCGATATTCTTTACTTGAACTTGATTGTTCGCTTAGACTAAGTCGGATGGAATTACGAGTATCATGGATATTGGACTCGAAAAATTCCATTTCGTTTCGACTCGAGATAATCGGTTGGTTTATTTATCATAATTATTTTATTATCTATGTCTAATCTTGGGCCAAAGTATTTTATACTTTGAGAACCAAAATTGATTTACTTTTGTAGGTTATTCAATCGAGGATACACTTTTCAAACTACAAAAGTAACCGACTTCGTAACGTCAAATCACCAGCGAGACATGGCTCTTCACCTTCTCTGCTCCAGGTCCAGTAGATTGTGTTAGGGCTGTCTGTTTCCAAATCTGGAAAACTGGAACGCCAAGCATAACGGTGGTTTCTACCTTATCTTTCAAGACACCGCTAATGGTTTTGGGACTTCCAAGAGAGTTAAACCATTGTCCAACATTCATATTACAACGGATACTTTCGAGTGACTCGGAAAGCTTCTATCAACGGTCACGAGAGGACTCTCGGTCAGCAGATGAAGATAACGGCTACTCGCCAGGTCATCTATAAATAGAGGCCATCTCACAAGACTTGAAGATTGCCGAATCTATTGTTAATACACATACTTGAGAAAAGTCATTGTATTTACTTTCAATCTTCTACTTACAACTCCCACTCTGTAATTCATTACTTTCGAGTTGTAAGGTCTTGTACTCGATTACAAACTCTTTCTTACATTCTTTGTAAGGTCCCTTGACTAAGTTGTAAGGGTTAACTCAGCTTAGTTGTCCCTAGCTGTAAGGGTTATCTTAGCTAGGAAGTACTAGATCGGATAAGGGAATTTCGAGTCTAGGAAAACCTGTATAGAGTTGTCTAAGGGAGCAACTCGGGTTCGATCGGTTCACGGTATTTTGTGGACTTAAAATAAAGAATTTGACTTCGTGTGCTGGATTGACACGGTCCGTGGTTTTCTGCCCGGGAGGGTTTCCACATAAAATCTAAGTGTTATCATTCCGAGTTCATTCTAGACTCGGACGGCTTTTATCGCTCTTGTTCTTTCCGATTGATCTCCTTCGAGTCCAATCTTTTCGACCCTGTTGATAGACTCGGAATCTGTTTTCGTCTCTATTCTACGCAAAAGAGCTTGATTCCACAAAGAATTTTCTATCACCCTATTCACCCCCTCTAGGGTTGAAGACTCGGACACTTGCTTTATATATTTCGAGTCATGCAAAAGGAATCAGGTATAACGATGTCATTCATATAGTGTTTTGATTCCAAGGCATTCTCTCGTGTCTAAGAAACTTACTTGAGTGAAATAGTATCTTTTCTATGCGATTCGGCCTTCACTTATCTATTTAATCGCTTTTCGGTTAGCGACTCGGAAAACTTGTTCTTTACTCGAGTCCACTCTCACTCGAGAATCGACTCGTGATTATCTACTCTATTGTTTGCAAAGTCGGCATTCGTAGTTCATTTCATGCTTAGTCTACATCAAGTGTTTCCCACTCGATATTTGTTATAGAACTTGATTCGTTGCTTCGAGACTAAGTCATATGGAATTACGAGTATCATGGATATTAGACTCGGAATATTCCATTTCTTTTCGACTCGAATAATCTGTTGGTTAATTATCATGATTATATTATTATCCGTGTCTAACCTTGGACCAAAGTATTTTATACTTTGAGAACCGAAAGGTGTTTTACTTTTGTAGGTTATTCGATCGAGGATATCTTTTCAAACTACAAAAGTAGCCGAGCTTGAACGTCAAATCACTAGCGAGATATAGCTTTTCACCTTCCCTGCTCTAGTCCCGAGAAGATTGTGTCGGAAGGCCATGCGCTTCCATATCCAGGAAAACTAGAACGCCAAGCCTAACGGTGGTTTCCACCTCATTTTTCAAGACACAACCAATGGTTTCGGGACTTCCAAGAGAGTTAAACCGTTGTCCAACGTTCATATTTCAACGGATACTTTCCGAGTGACTCGAAAGCCCTTCACATCGGTCACGGAAGACTCTCGGTCAGCGAGATGAAGATAACGGCTACTCTGCCTGGCTATCTATAAATAGAAGCCACTTCACAAGACTTGAAGATAGCGGAACACATTGTCAATACTCCAACTTGAAGAAAGTTATTGTATTTACTTTCAATCTTCAACTTACAACTCCTACTCTGTACTTCATTACTTTCGAGTTGTAAGGTCTTGTACTCGATTACAAACACTTCTTACATTCTTTGTAAGGTCCCTTGACTAAGCTGTAAGGGTTAACTCGGCTTAGTTGTCCCTAAGCTGTAAGGGTTATCTCGGCTAGGAAGTACTAGATCGAGATAAGGGAATTTCGAGTCTAGGAAAAACTTGTATAGAGTTGTCTAAGGGAGCAACTCGGGTTACGTCAAGTTCACGGTATTTTGTGGACTCAAAATAGTGGATTTGACTTCGTGTCTGGATTGACACGGGCCGTGGTTTTACGCCCCGGGAGGGTTTCCACGTAAATTCTCCGTGTTCTATTTATGAGTTCATTCTAGGCTCGGACATCCTCGCTGAACGTGTTTGCTCCGATTCATTACATTACGAGTCCAATATTTTCGACCCCTGCTTAGACTCGGAATCTGTCTTTGACTCTTCTCCGTCAAAAGGTGTGTGCTTTCGGAAAGAATTTTTCATCACCCTATTCACCCCCTCTAGGGTGACTCGAGACTCTCCTCGAGCAAACCTTCAATTGGTATCGAGCCTAGCCTTTCGGAAAGGATCTAACAGTCCAAAGGTTTAAAGATCGGATGGCTCGAGAACACCGGAGAGTTCGACGAAGGAAGATCTTCCAACAGGCCACCAAAATTCAAAGGTTTAAATTTCGGTCCTTTGGAAGAAGCCGATGGAATGTTTCCTTATGGATCACGACGAAGAAGTATGGGAAATCATACAACAAGGAAACTACATCCCAACGAAGACGAGATGAATTCGAGAATCCTTCCAAAGACAAAGGCTGAGTTCACGCCGGCGAAGCGAGAGAAGTTCGGAAAGAACTTCAAAGCCATGAACATCCTCATGTGCGCCATAAGCTCGGAAGAATATAATCGAGTCTCTGCCTGTGACTCTGCTAAAGAGGTGTGGGACACTCTGGTCAACACCTACGAAGGTACAAGCCGGGTGAGACAAGCGAAGATCGGTCGAGTATCTTCACAAATATGAGCTTTTCAAAATGGAGCCAGAAGAGAACATTACTCGGATGTTCATACGCTTCACTGAGATCACCAACAATCTCAAATCTCCGGGAAAGAAAATCTCCCATGAAGAAATGTGCCTGGAAAATTCTCGAAGCCTACCCAAGAAACGATGGGGTCCGAAGGTAACTGCTATAGAAGAGGCTCGGAACCTCTCATTCTTGAAGCCGGACGAGCTCATTGGAAAGCTTCGACCCATGAGATACATCCGGAAGAAGAAGATGCTTGAGGGTACTTCCAAAAAGAACATCGCGCTTAAAGCCTCGGAATCCAAAGAAGCAAGTCCAAGCTCCTCGACTCGGAAGATGATCCCATGGCACTTATTGCAAGAGGCTTCAAGAGAATGATGAAGCACAAAAAATGGGATAAAAGGCCAAAAGAAGAATTCTACAAAAAGGACAAGAGAGACGAGAAAAGGTAAGTTTTCTTCACCCTCAAAGTTATCCTTGTCTAAAAGTTACGGATGTTTTGAATGTGGTAGCAAAGACCACATAGTCAAGGACTGTCCAAAACGAAGAAGGGATAGGAAGAAGAAAAAGGCCATGATGGCAACATGGAGTGACGAGGACTCATCCGAAGACGACGAAGACTCGGATGACTCGAAGTGTCCGATGGCAATTTCGACTCGGAAGGCGAAAGAGAGTCGGACTCGGACTCGGACAACGAGGAAGCCGATCCTCAAGAGGTAATAAACTACTTCCTCAAATTTTTCAAAGTTGATTTAGCTAAATACATCTTCACTTTGGAAGAAAAGTCCAATTCGATTCTTCTCATTTCAAAGAACAAGCTGAGTCAATCACTTCGAGAGCATCTTTTTAAAAAATGAATTGGAAAAGCTGAGACTCACACTCGAGAGAACTCAAGACAAGTGCTCAAACTAATGAGGCCGAGTCCGAGTTACTCGAGAAAGAAAATGAGCAAGCTGAAACGAAGCTCATTGAGTCTCAAGATCTGGTTTTAAAGTTTTCTCAAGGACGAGAAGAACCTTGATATGCTCTTAGGATCACAATGTGTCTCATTTCGAAAAGAAGGTCTTGGTTTCAACAAAGAGGAAGAATCTAATTCTTACTCGGAATTGTTCAAAAGGATTCAGAAGCTGTTAAGTTCAAAAAGGCTGAGCATGCTCCCATTCACAAAAATGAAAGGAGGACTAAACCCGGACCTATTTACAAAAAGAAACCATTTTCCTCTGTTTCAAAAGGAAAGGTTTTTAAAAGGAAAGAGACACGGACTCGGTTCTACGAAAAGAAGGAGACTCGAGAATCGGACTAAACCCAAAGTCATTCAAATGCGGGTTCCGAAGTACCTTCTTCCTCGAAAAGAACCACGGTAAGGAATGTTCTTGGGTTCGTTAGAGGAAGTGAGAAGGGTTAGATTCTCTCTGTTTTGCGAGGTCACTCAGAAAAGATCAAAGGACACTGGTACTGGACGGCGGATGTTCTCGACACATGTCGGGTGACCAAGGACTCTTTTACGAGCTGGAGTCATATAAAGGAGGAAAGGTGACTTTTGGTGATGACGGCAAGGGCAAGATAGTGGGCATTGGGAAGATTGGTAATGGAAACAATCTGGTGAGCCCGGTCTACCTTATCAAAGGACTTAAGTACAACCTACTTAGCATCTCCCGGCTTTGTGACAAAGGTCGAGAGGTAAAATTCACTCAATCCAAGTGCTACATCACGAGATGAGACCACCAAAGAGGTAAAGCTCTCGGGTACGAGATCGGGTAATACCTACATCATTCCTCTCTCGACCCAAGTCGGAACTTATCATGTTTAAAAGCATATCTTCAAGATGATTCTTGGATTTGGCATCGTAGATTAGGTCATATTAGCATGCATACTATCAAAAAGCTTGCATCTCTTGAGTCCGGTTAGAGGATTACCTAAGCGTGCTTTTGAGAAGGATAAAGTATGTGGAGCATGCACCAAAGGGAAACAAGTCGAGATCTTCATTCAAATCTCTGAAGACAGTTTCCACATCCAACGTGCTTGAGTTACTACACATGGACTTATGTGGTGAAATCCCTGTAAAGAGTCTCGGAGGTAAATCTTACATACTTGTTATTATTGATGATTTTTCAAGATTTACCGGGTGTGTTTTACGAAGCATAAGAATGAGGCCTTTAAGGAGTTCAGCAAGCTCTGTAGAAAGATTCAAGTTGAGTCTCGGACTCGGATTCAAAAGATTCGAGCCGACCATGGAAGGGAGTTCGACTACTCGGAATTCTCGAGTTTTGTGACAAGAATGGAATTTCTCACAACTTCTCGGCACCCGAGAACTCCTCGGCAGAATGGAGTAGTTGAAAGAAAGAACAGAACCCTTGAAGAAATAGCAAGGACGATGATGATTGAACACAACTCGCCTTACTTATTTGCAGGCGAGAGCGATAAACACGGCCAACTACACTATCAATCGATGCCTCATCGGACCCATTACGAAGAAAACACCTTATGAGCTCTACAAAGGAAGGAAGCCAAATATCTCCTATTTCGAGATCTTTCGGGTGTAAGTGCTTGTCCACAACAACGGTAAGGATCATCGACCAAGTTTGATGCTCGGTCGAGACGAAGGAATCTTTCTAGGTTATTCTTCTCATAGCAAAGCTTATCGTATATTCAACAAGAGAACTAACAAAGTGGAAGAAAGTATCCACGTAGTGTTTGATGAGCTTGAACAGGGAAAACCAAGTGAATCTTCATACTCGGAGCTGAAGCTCGAAAGGATGATGGTGAAGATGAGTCTATAAAGACTCGGAAGGAGACCACTCGAACGAGGAAGCTCGGAATGAGACAACTCAAGAGGTCGCTCGAACGAGCAAGTCGATGAAGAAGATCACTTAGAGCAAGCTTACGAAGATCAAGCAATTCAACCAACAAATCTGGTGAATCAAAGGACTGGTAAAGCATTCAAATTTACTTCTAGTCATCCCCAAGAAAACATTATTTCCGATATCAACAGTGGGGTAAGAACTCGCTCTTCTCTTCATAATCTATGTGCATTCACTGCATTCATTTCACTAACTGAACCCAAAAATGCACTAGAGGCCCTTAATGAACCCGAATGGGTAGAGGCCATGCAAGAAGAGCTGAATCAATTCGAGAGAAACCAAGTCCGGACTCGACCAACCGACCTTCGACCACCCGGTTATAGGAACCAAATGGGTTTTCAAAAACAAAGCTGGATGAGGGTGGAGTAGTAGTCAGAAACAAGGCTAGACTTGTAGCTCGGGGTTACAATCAAGAAGAAGGAATTGATTGTGGGGAAACCTTTGCACCAGTAGCTAGAATTGAAGCCATTAGAATACTTGTTGGCATTTGCATCCTGCATGCATATTAAATTATATCAAATGGATGTTAAGTGTGCCTTTCTCAATGGTTTTATTGAAGAAGAGGTCTATGTCGAGCAGACCTCCTGGTTTTGAAAACTCGGAATTTCCAAATCATGTTTTCAAACTTCAAAAGGCTCTCTATGGTCTTAAGCAAGCCCCTAGAGCTTGGTATGAAAGACTGAGCGGCTTCTACGGTTCAAAATGATTTCAAAAGAGGTCAGATTGACAAAACTCTATTCATAAAGACCAAAGGGAAAGATTTTCTCATTGTTCAAATATATGTTGATGATATTATTTTCGGTGCTACTAATGAATTTACGTGCGAGAATTTTACGAGTTGATGAGTCAAGAGTTCCGAATGAGCATGATGGGAGAACTCAACTTTTTCCTTGAGTCTGCAAATCAAACAAGACAAAGATGGAATCTTTGTCCATCAATCAAAGTACACCAAGGAACTGCTGAAGAAATACAAACTTCAAGATGCAAAGCACGCATCTACTCCTATGAGCGACGAGTATAAAACTCGACTCGAGATGAGACGAGTAAAGCGGTAGATCGAAACTCTATCGAGGTATGATTGGATCACTGCTATATCTTACTTCAAGCGGACCGAGATATAATGTTCGAGTGTTTGTTTATGTGCACGATTTCAAGCTAATCCAAAAGAATCACATCTCAGCTGCGGTGAAGAGAATATTCGAGATATCTTGCGGGCACTCGGAATCTAGGACTATGGTACTCCGGAGACTCGAAGCCGACTCGGCCGGGTACTCGAGACGCGAGACTACGCGAGGATACAAAGTTGATCGAAAGAGCACATCCGGAGCTTGCCGGTTTCAGGTCAATCCCTAATATCCTGGCACTCAAAGAAGCAAAACTCGGTAGCTCTATCAAGCTGCGAAGCTGAATATATTGCCATTGGAGCTAGTTGCGCTCGAATTCTCTGGATAAAACAACACTTGAAGGATCTCGGACTATGTCTCAACTCGGTTCCAATCAAGTGTGACAATCAAAGCGCAATCGGTATCACTAAGAATCTGTCCAGGCACTCAAAAACAAAGCATATTGAAGTCGGGTATCATTTCTTACGCGATCACTCGGAAAAGGGTGACATTACACTTGAATTCATTCCTACTAATCTTCAATTAGCTGATATCTTTACTAAGCCTCTTGGTGAAGAACAATTACTGTTTTATTCGGAATGAGCTTGGTATGTTAAATGCTTAGTTTCGCGTTATGATTCTTGCATTTTTATGTGCTATGTGCTTTAGTTGTCAATAACCATTGGTTCGATTGATCATGTGATCTTGGGCGATAGTTATTTACGTGTTTCGAGTCACTCGAAACTTTTTGAGTCAAACTCGGACGTAGAGAAATTGGACTTCAAATTTTCTGAAGCTATCTCTAGAACAGTGGAGAGTTTCGGATTATAATTTCAAACTCTTTTTCTCTCTCTTTCTCGAGCGCTGCGATCATATCTTAACCGCAGATTTCAAACCATTGTTATCTCAACCGTTGAAGGAGAAGCTGTCACACCGGGCATTAATGATCGATGGACGGGTAAGACGGAACGGAGTTACTTAACGGATAGTGAACGGGCGCGCGTATTCTTTATAAATAACGTCTATTCATCTTCCTCTCGGTATTCTCAAACTCCTTCCCTCTCAAACTCAAACCCTCTCGCGGAAGTTCTCTACGTGAACAGTGTTCCCTTGATCGTCTGCCGGCATCGAAGAAGCTCTCTCTCTCTCTCGTAAGTTTTCGATTGCTCTCTTCTCATTTTCGTTTTCTTCTCTTCTACACCTCCATCTCTTTCTCTTTCTCCTTCGAAAAGTTTCATCTTTTCATCTCTCACAATGCCTAAAGAGGAAACCACCCCGACTTTCGGGTTTCTTCATCCTCCAAAAGCCCCGCACCAACAAGTCGAAAGCTCAACCCCTCGAAACCCATTGTCACCCAGGCATCTTGCGGCTGGACGACAAGTTCTTCCCAACAACCAAATTTTCTTGGTTGTCCAACATCCAAACCACGGAGTCTACCATTTCTTGTGTTTCAGCGAGTTCATCTATCCCGAACTCGTTTACGAGTTTTATACTCACCTCTCTCACTCCGAAAATGTTCTAACCTCTAGGGTTCAGAACATTACCGTTCGATATCAACACCTCTCTCCTTCACCGTCTGTTCAAAGTTTCTTCTCTTTTCTTGAACAGCAACCCTATCCCCTTCACTTGAAGTCGCCAGACGACTTATTTGAAAAATACGCTAAAGAATTCCCCGGGTCCGGAAAGAACTTTTACGTGACTCGGTTGAAGTCGAAGCCGAGCTTACGTGTTTCCTGCTGATGAGAACCTTCTTCTCTCGGCATTCTAGCAAGGAGAACCCCAACTCCAAGCACCTCAAAGCCCTCTTCGATATCCTGGAGGGATACGAAGTCGACCTCTTCCCCTCCATCATTGAGCGGATGGCAGCGTGCCGGCTCGACTTCAAACCAAGAAGAACACCTCCCTTCCTTTCGGTGCTCTTCTCACCCTTGTCTTCAAACAATTCCAAGTTCCTCTTCCCTCGACCCTAACGCGGTGTACGAGGCGGCCATTGTGGTCGGCAGAAGGAACTCCAGGGTACGGATACCGGGAAACCAACCACGGTGTGCGGGTTCACAACTCGGAGCTGAGGCCTCCTTCTCCACCTCGGACTCGGAAATCCACCCCCTCCCTCTTCCCTCTTCCCTGGTGGTGCCTCCACCTCCGGTGCTTCCAAAACTCTCTCCGCCCTCTTGTCTCCTGTTTTCATGGACAAGATCACCTCCGTGTCTTCGATTTCGGAGACATGCTCCGAGGTTTCAAGTCCGTCCTTCGAGGTCGACCATCAACCAAAAGACCAGGTCGAGTCCCAAATCCAGAAGCGGCAGTCTCTCGTTCTTGAGATGAGAGAGCTGGTTAAGGAGCGAAGGAGCTGGCTGAGCTCCTCGAGAGAGACGGTCCAAGGCCGCTCGGGACCCGGAAGACTCGGACCCATCGAGGCGTCTTCGAGCCCAGGCCGACCTCCTCGGAGAGCGAGGAAGCCGAGGAAGCGGAGGAAGAAGCGGAAGATGCGGCGGAGGACGGCGAGGAACCTGCAGTGAGGCGGCTCCTTCCGGGCAAAGGGAAGAAGAGGCCGTGGCAACTAGCGAGGGACAGCCTGCTCCCCAAGCTCAAATCGCTGTACTCGGCTCGGACGGCGGTCCGAGTGGGTCGAAGATCTCGCTCCTCCGGCGAGTCGGCCGGAGCGGCCCCTCCAGGCCCCGAGGTTCCAAGGGAAGAACCCCTCGATCCACTTTCTCCGGGTCGACCACTCGGAGCCGAGCCCCTGCGAGTTGTTCCGGTTCTCCCTTCGCCGCGCTCAAGCACATCGTCGAGATCTTATCGGCGCCGGCGCACCTCCGCCTCCACTCACAAATCCCCTCCTTCCTAGTTGGAGCCATGCACCTGCGTCACGATTCCTCGGTGCCTCCGGAATTTCGTTTTTCAAAATTTTCTTTTGTCCGGACAACTTATGTGTCTTAATTGTACTTTTCTCCCTTCTTTTTGTGTCTTGTTTTTCTTTGAAAGGCAAGGGGAGAAATTGTAGTCGAAACTGGTTGTCTTGTCTAGGGGAGTTCTTTCCGCGGAGTTCTTTCCGCCCTTGTAATATTTTTATGAACTGAATGCATTTCCTTATTAATTTATGAGTTCTTTATTTTTCGAGTTAATGAGTTCAAGCATACTTTATTTTGCTTTGATATAGCAAACATTGCTCCGATTCATTTAATATGCCTTACTTTTACTCAAACTACTCGGAATCATTCTATTTCCCTCTAACAAAGTTTACGTTTAAGTATGGAATGCCTTTCATCAAAAGGGGAGATTGAAGACTCGAGACATCTGCTTTATATATTTACGAGTCATGCAAAAGGAATCGGGTATAACGATATCATTCATATAGTGTTTTGATTCCAAGGCATTCTCTGTGTCTAAGAAACTTACTTGAGTGAAATAGTATCTTTTCTATGCGATTCGGCCTTCACTTATCTATTTAATCGCTTTTCGGTTAGCGACTCAGAAAACTTGTTCTTTACTCCGAGTCCACTCTCACTCAGAATCGACTCGTGATTATCTACTCTATTGTTTGCAAAGTCGGCATTCGTAGTTCATTTCATGCTTAGTCTACATCAAGTGTTTCCCACTCGATATTTGTTATAGAACTTGATTCGTTGCTTCGGACTAAGTCATATGGAATTACGAGTATCATGGATATTAGACTCGAGAATATTCCATTTCTTTTCGACTCGAGATAATCTGTTGGTTAATTATCATGATTATATTATTATCCGTGTCTAACCTTGGACCAAAGTATTTTATACTTTGAGAACCGAAAGGTGTTTTACTTTTGTAGGTTATTCGATCGAGGATATCTTTTCAAACTACAAAAGTAGCCGAAGCTCGAACGTCAAATCACTAGCGAGATATAGCTTTTCACCTTCCACTGCTCTAGTCCCGAGAAGATTGTGTCGAAGGCATGCGCTTCCATATCCGGAAAAGCTGGAACGCCAAGCCTAACGGTGGTTTCCACCTCATTTTTCAAGACACAACCAATGGTTTCGGGACTTCCAAGAGAGTTAAACCGTTGTCCAACGTTCATATTTCAACGGATACTTTCGAGTGACTCGAAAGCCCTTCACATCGGTCACGAAGACTCTCGGTCGGCGAGATGAAGATAACGGCTACTCTGCTCGGCTATCTATAAATAGAAGCCACTTCACAAGACTTGAAGATAGCGGAACACATTGTCAATACTCCAACTTGAAGAAAGTTATTGTATTTACTTTCAATCTTCAACTTACAACTCCTACTCTGTACTTCATTACTTTACGAGTTATAAGGTCTTGTACTCGATTACAAACACTTCTTACATTCTTTGTAAGGTCCCTTGACTAAGGCTGTAAGGGTTAACTCGGCTTAGTTGTCCCTAAGCTGTAAGGGTTATCTCGGCTAGGAAGTACTAGATCGAGATAAGGGAATTTCGAGTCTAGGAAAACTTGTATAGAGTTGTCTAAGGGAGCAACTCGGGTTACTGTCAAGTTCACGGTATTTTGTGGACTCAAAATAGTGGATTTGACTTCGTGTCTGGATTGACACGGGCCGTGGTTTTCTGCCCCAGGAGGGTTTCCACGTAAATTCTCCGTGTTCTATTTATGAGTTCATTCTAGGCTCGGACATCCCTGCTGAACGTGCTTACTCGATTCATTACATTACGAGTCCAATATTTTCGACCCCTGCTTAGACTCGGAATCCGTCTTTGACTCTTCTCTGTCAAAAGGTGTGTGCTTTCGGAAAGAATTTTTCATCACCCTATTCACCCCCTCTAGGGTGACTCGGACTCTCCTCGAGCAAACCTTCAAGGGTGACTCGGACTCTCCTCGAGCAAACCTTCAGCTCCCTTAGACAACTTTTTACGAGTTTTTCCTAGACTCGAAATTCCCTTATCCGATCTAGTACTTCCTAGCTGAGATAACCCTTACAGCTAGGGACAATCGAGCTGAGTTAACCCTTACTGCTCAGTCAAGGGACCTTACTTAGAGAGTAAGAAGAGAGTTTGTAACTAAGTATGAGACCTTACAACTTAGAATATAATGAATCATAGAGTGGGACTTGTAAGTAGAAGATTGAGAGTGAATACAATAACTTTTGCTTAAGTAAGTGTATTAATAATAGGTTCGGCAATCTTCAAGTCTTGAGAGTTGGCTTCATATATAGATGACCAGCCAGAATAGCCGTTATCTCCATCTTCCGACTGGAGGTCCTTTGTGACCATTGTTAAGGATCTTCCGAGTCACTCGGAAAGTATCCGTTACGATATGAACGTTGGACAATGGTTCTTGACTCTTTTGGAAGTCCCAAAACCACTAGTGGTGTCTTGAAAGATAAGGAGGAAACCACCGTTAAGCTTGGCGTTGCGGTTTTCCAGCTTTGGAAATAGACGACCTCGACGCAATCTTCCGGGGCTAGGTTAGAGGTGGAAAAAGCCTTGTCTCCTGATGATTTGACGTTTTGAAGCCAGGTTACTTTTGTAATTCAAAAGTGTACCCTCATTTGAATAACCTACAAAAGTAAATCAAATTAATTCTCAAAGTATAAAATACTTTGGTCCAAGATTAGACGCAGATAATAATATAATTAAGATAATTAAATGACTAATTATCCGAGTCGAAAAGAAATGGAATTTTCCGAGTCTAATATCCATGAAACTCGAAATTCCATCCGAGTTAGTCTAAGCGAGGATCAAGTTACATAAAGAACATCGAGTGAAATAAACTTGATCTAGACTAAGCATGGTTAAGACTAGAAGCACCGACTATAACAGAATAACACCTAAAATATGAAGTCAAACCCGAGTGCGGTTATGTAAATACTAGTCATTTGAACATGCTATACTTCTAAGTGATGAGAGACTCGGAACCGAGTGAAACAGCGTGAGTGCATATATGTTTTCCGAGTCACACAGAGACAAGCAAAAATACATGAAATAATTGCTATATCACTTAGAGGAAATACTATATCACTCAAAAAATTTCTAAGGTACAGAAAATGACTTGGAATCAAAACTCTATAAGTGAGAAAGTCTTATACCCGATTCCCTTGTTAGAACTCGAAATGTGCGGAGTAAAGTCCGAGTTTTCATAGCATAATTATTTTGATTTGGATTTATTATATAAAGCATTCAGCTATACTTAATCCATTGAAGCTTTTGTTTACCAATTAATTATATCTACAAAGATAAAAATCAAGAACTAAGATATATGAAATGTTGATAATGAATATATGATCAACATTAATCTAGTTTACTTTTCGTACAAATAAGACAAATATAAAATAAATACAATAAATGTAAATTTAAGAATTATGGGTTTTAATAATTAATAAATTTAGACTTTTATATATAGAATCTTTGACTTATTATGCTTACTAATCGGAGCAGATTGAACATAAACATGTAACAATTTATTTTCGAATGATTAACTTGATTTGAAAATTAATGATAATTTATTTAAGGATGATTTTAACAGAAACCATTCTAGATTGAATTATTAATCACCCCTATAGGAGTTACGAGGATATCGAAATATGTACATCTTGTATTATTTGTTAAATAATATTGAAGGTTTGCTCTTGTAAAGACATAGTCACCCTAGAGGGGGTGAATAGGGTGATGGAAGATTTTTCAGAGATTACAAACTGTTTTGCACAAAACAGGCATAGAAAATAATTATGAGTCTAGATTGGACTCACAAAGTACAATACACAAGTAAATACATGGAAACCACGGACGGTGCTAATCTAAGCACCAAGTTAAATCCAATATTTTGAATCCACAAAATACAAGGAGTGACTCTTTACAAATTTGCTCCCTTAGACAACTTAATTACAAGTTTTCCTAGATTCGAAGTTCCCTTATCCGATCTAGTACTTCCTAACCGAGATAACCTTTACAGATCGGGGACAGTTGAGCTGAGTTAACTCTTACAGCTTAGTCAAGGAACTTAGAAAGAAAGTAAAAGAGTAGAAGTGATTACAAGACTTTCTTTACAACTCAAAAAATACAAATTACAGAATTGGAGTTGTAAGTCGAAGATTGAGTAATTAAGTAAGCATTAAGTAAGTGTTTAGCAATGAGTTCAACAATCTTCAAGTCTTATGGAGTGGCTTCTATTTATACACAGTAGGGCAGATTGGCCATTGAGACTTGTTCTGAAATGGGGGTGAGCTTCAACGGACGTTGTAACGGCTTGTCCGAGTCACTCAAAAAGGATCCGTTGAGATCCGAACGTTGTATGGTGGTCCTTGGCTCAAAAGTGGTCAATCCCTCAGGTTGTGATTGAAATCTGGGGTGGAAACAACCGTTGGACACAAAGTTGAAGTTTACCGGATTTGGAAACAGACAACCATGACACGAGTGTATGAGCCATGTCTAGAAATGGCTGATTTACGTCTCGCTGGTGTTTCACGGCTAGAAACCAATTGCTTTTGCTTTTCGAAAATATATTAGGCTTGTTTAATAAACATGTAAAAGCAAATCAAAGTGGTAATCAAAGTACAAAAATACTTTGGTCCAAGATTAGGCAAATATAAGAATTAATTCAAAGTAATTAAGCGCTTAATTATCTTCGACCTAAAAGAATGAAATTTTTTAAGTCTAATATTCATTAGCTTCAAATTCCATCTTTAGTCAATCCTTAAAATGATCAAGTTAGTAAGAATAAAGAATTAGAATATATAAAGTTGATCAAGTAAATAATTTCAATAAATAAACTCACTTAGAAAGTAAAATTAACGCAATAATTTATTTTTACTTAAAACATCAAGTCAACGCTCATAATAAAAGTATTTGAGAAATTATTTACTCATCCCATTGTTCCGAGTTGTGTCCGAGTGGGTCGAAACACAGTTAAGAATGTTATGCTTAATGAATGTTTTCTAAGTGGGTCGAACATAATGAAAACTTATGTATGAGTTTCTTAAAAGTTTAGAATGACTTTAGAATCAAAACTACAGAGATATAGAGATATACCCGAGTCTTCAATCTCCCCTTTTTATGAAAGTCATTCCATACTTAAGATAGAAATTAATCAATTAAAAAGTTAAGTTTTCATTGAGAGTTGATTAGAGCAAGAAAAAACAATGATGGATATATAATAGCTTAGCTCATATCATATATAACTCAAAACATGCTTTTTAAAATAATCAGAGCATACTTGTTAACAAAAATATATTAGAGTAAGTATGAAGTCTACTCGAGTAAGTTCCGAGGTTTCTTCGACTCGGACTCGGAAGAACTGGAGGACTCGAAGATTGTGCTTCTTTAGATTTTGAGTCCTCTGCTACCTTGGACCTTCTCTCTTGGAGGTGGAGATCTGATCATGTTGTTGCTTGATAACCTCCATCAGCTTAGTAATCAAGGTCCGACTCTGCTAAATCTAAGTCCGAGCATAGCTTTGCATCTTAATTAGAATTGGTATGAAAGCCTGGCAGGCTCCTAGAGTTGTTTGCAACTTTTTAGCCGAGAGAGACAAGTTGATTAGCCACCTTCGAAGAAGTTCAATAGAAGGGGCAAGCAGAGAAGTGGATGGTCTAGTAGTGAGAAGTAGAACCTCGGAACTAGTTTGAGTCTAATGTGGAGAAGGAGGAGGAGGTGCTAACTCAAAGGAGTGCACCCGGACACCGAGGTTGGATTTCCTGATATCCAAGGTTAATGATTTCATCTCTGCCAAAACAAACGGCGGGTTCTAGGCATTGGTTTGGGTCGAAGAAATGTCGACCTCAAACTAAGTGAAAACAGCGAGTAAGAAGAGCTCCAAAAGGATAAGGAGTCTTCTTCCGGTTAGATGGAACACAAGTTATATGTTCTAGAATGAAAGGAAAGAGATCAACCTCATATACTTCCATAATGTCAAAAAGAACTTTGAGAACCTTGCTGTTGGGGTTCTCTTTTAAGGGATAGTAAGAGAAAAAGGTTCTCGGAAGGATGAAGCACGAAGTCCGACTTCGGATGTGATCCGAGTCACAAAAAGTTCTTTCCGCACCGAGGAACATCTTTAACATACTTATCAAAGAAGTCATCTGCAACTTCATTAAAGGGAATAGGGTTGGAATTTAGAAATAAAGTTCACATCAAAGAGTTTGTGAAGTAGAGAAAGGTTGATGCGAACCACCTTTCCTTGAATGACAGAAGAGATTACGTTATCTCTAGCTATCATATGGGAATAGAACTTAGTAACGAGTTCTAGGTAGATGTACTCACAAAAGCACAAATAGTTGAAAGCAACAATTTTGATGATGGGTTTGAAAAGAAGTTTTTGGAAAGAATTTATTGTCCGAGAAAGAAGTGTTGAGTGATTAGTACCTTTGAGTCTTCTAAGGCGGGGCTTTACCCTTTGCTTGAGCGACCTCGGAACAAGTAGACTTGGTTCCGGCCTTCTTTGTGGTTGAACCTTCCTCCATGACTGATCCTCTCTTAGGCATATTAAGAGAGATAAAGAGAGCTTGATATTAAGAGTAAAAAGAGAGCGAAGAACATAGATGTTCGAGAAATAGAGAAAGAGAGTTTGAGTGCGAGAGTGAATGAATTCAAGAGCAAAGATAACGAGAGTAAGCAATAAGTAGGTAAAGTGAATGAGAAAATGAAGTTGTGCTATTTATAAAGAGTAAAAGCTTTCAATCGCGTTTCTAACTTAGCCTACCAAGCAACGGTTATCGGATCGTTATGTCTCTCGGCGAGTAACAACGACTTTTCTAATCGGCTTTCTTCCAACAGACTAGTTCTTCTTACTGATTATGTGACATAGAGAAAGAGAGAATAAAGGATTTTTGAAAACATTTATGAGATTCCCCATTTATCTAGAGATGATCTCAAAATTTTTATGTCCACTTTGCTAATAATCCGAGTCTAACTTAATAAAGTGTCCGAGTGACTCGGAATGCACTCAGAAAATTCATTACTCATAGCTCAATCTCATTCTCGTGTTAACCGATCCATTAGTTATTCACACAAAGCATATAACAATCAATCATAGTAGAATAACTCATGCAATAACTCGGATAATCATGCATTTAACATGCCAAGCTCATTCCTAATAAAGAAAAACTTATCTTCACTCAAAGGTTTAGTGAAAATATCAGCTAATTAAAATTTTGTAGGAATAAACTCAAGTTCATTATCATCTTTCTCGGAAAGGTCTCTCACAAATGATACGTGACCTCTATGTGTTTTGTCTTTGAGTGGTGAACTGGATTTTTGGTAATGCTGATTGCACTTTGGTTGTCACACTTTATTGGGATAGATCGGAATGACAGTCCAAGATTCTTCAAGTGTTGCTTAATCTAGAGAATCCGAGCACAACAAGCTCTAGCTGCATTGTACTCAGCCTCATTAGTTGATAGAGCAACCGAGTATTGCTTCTTTGAATGTCAAGAGATGATTGATTGACCTAGAAATTGGCATGCTCCTGATGTGCTCTTCCTATCAACTTTGTATCCAGCATAGTCAGCATCCGTGTATCCAGTAAGGGTAAGATCTAAGTCCTTTGAATACCGAGAGACAAAGTGTCCGAGTCCCCGCGGATATCTAAAAATTCTCTTCACCGCAATAAGATGTGATCCCTTAGGATTAGCTTGAAATCTTGCACAAAAGCAAACACTAAACGTGATATTTGACCTACTAGATGTGAGATAAAGTAGATATCTAATCATACCTCCGTAGAGTTTCGATCTACAACTTTACCTTTCTCATCCGAGTCCGGTTTTGTGTTGCTACTCATAGGTGTTGCTGCATGCTTCACATCTTGTACCTTGTACTTTTTCAATAACTCCTTGGTGTATTTTGATTGATGGACATAGATGCCATCCTTTTCTTACTTGATTTGTAATGCAAGGAAGAAATTGAGTTCTCCCATCTTGCTCATTTGGAACTCTTGTCTCATTAACTTAGAAAACTCTTGGCATAGAGTCTCATTAGTAGCTCCAAATATAATATCATCAACATAGATCCGAATGAAAAGAAAATCATTCCCCTTGGTTTTTGTAAAAAGAGTTTTGTCAATCTGACCTCTTTCGAAATTATTTTCAACCATGAAACTGGTTAGTCTTTCATACCAAACTCCGGGAGCTTACTTATGACCATATAAAGCCTTTTGCAACTTGAAAACATGGTTTGGAAATTGAGAGCTTTCAAATCCAGGGGTTGCTCAACATAAATTTTTTCTTGAATATAACCATTAAGAAATGCACACTTGACATCCATTTGATAAAGTTTGATGTTCATGCTAGATACAAATGCTAAGAGAATTCCGATTGTCTTAATCCTAGCAACAGGTGCAAAGGTTTCCCCACAATCAATTCCCTATTCTTGGTTATATCCCCGAGTAAATAATCCGGCCTTATTTCTAACTACTAAACCTCCCTCATCTAGTTTGTTCTTGAAAACCCATTTGGTTCCTATTACTTGGGTGATTAAAAGGTCGTTCGATCATAGTCTAGACTTGGTTTCTCTTAATTTGATTTAATTCTTCTTTCATGGCCTTTATCCATTCAAGTTCAAGTAAGGCTTCTAGTGTATTTTTAGGTTTAGTTAATGATATGAATGCTGAAAATGCACACAGATTTTGTAAAGAAGAACGAGTTCTTACCTCACTCGTTGATATTAGAAAGTATGTTCTCAAGTGGATGATTGCATGTATATTTAAAAGATTTATTTATTCTTTGGTTTACCAAGTTTGTTGGTTGAATGGGTTGATCTTAAGTTAGTTCCTCTTACCGAACTTCTGCACTGGTTTGTTCTTGAGCATTCCGAGCTGGCTTTTGAACTTATTCATTCCGGGTCACTTCATTCCGAGTTGGCTCATTCCGAGTTACCTCGGTTCTTTTGTTTTGACTTATTCCGAGCTCATCTTCAACAATATCATCTTCATATCCGTTGAGCTTGAGATATGAGAAGGTAGATTCACTTATCCTACCAAGGTCAATCTCATCAAAGACAATATGGATGCTCTCTTCCACTCTGTTAGTTCTTTTGTTAAAAACTCTATAAGCTTTACTATGAGATGAGTAACCTAGAAATATACCTTCATCCGACCTTGCATCAAACTTAGTCGGGTGTTCCTTACTATTGTTATGCACATAACATTTATTTCGAATGGTTTGAAGTAGGAAATGTTGGGCTTCTTTCTCTTGTACAGCTCATAGGGTGTCTTCCTCGGAATGGGTCTAATGAGGCATCTATTGAGTGTGTAGTTTGCTATGTTGACTGCCTTAGCCCAGAAATAGTATGATAGATCATTTTCAATCATCATTGTCCTTCCTATTTCTTCAAGAGTTCTGTTCTTTCTCTCCACTACTCCATTCCGTCGAGGACTTCTTGGTGCCTGAGAAATTGTGGGAGATGTCATTCTTGTCACATAAGTCTGCAAATTCCGAGTAATCGGCTCCCTTCCATGGTCGGTTCGAATTCTTACAATCTTAATCTCGGACTCCACTTGAATTTTTCTACGGATCTTAGTGAACTCTTTGAAGGCTTCATTCTTGTTCTTCCGAAAACACACCCGAGTAAATTGTGAATAATCATCAATAATAACTAGCACATTTGATTGACCTAAGTAAAGATAAATCTAGCAAGATTATGTTTTGAAAACTTAAGGAAGTAGTTAATTACCTCCCGAGGACTTGTTTCCTCAACATCCGAGTTGTCATTGTCCGACTCAAATCCAGACTTCCGAGTCTATTAGTACCATTAGATAGTTTGAGTCATCGGAATCATCATCTTCAGAGGAGTCATCATCACTCCAGGTAGCCACCATAGACTTTTTCTTCTTTGTCTTTGGACAATATTTGACTATGTGCTCCTTGTTGCCACACTCAAAACAACCATAGTTCTTAGTTAAAGACAACTTAGAAGGGGATGAGTATTTACCTTTCTTGTCTTTCTTGTAGAACTCCTGCTTTGGCCTCTTTTTGCCTCTTCTTGTATTTCATCATCTTCTTAAATCTCCGAGTAATTAGTGCCATGGGATCCTCTTCGAATCGATGAGCTTAGACTTTGTCGTCTACTTTCCGAGGCCTTAAGGGCAATGTTTCTTTTGGTACTAACCTTAACATCCTCTTCTTTTAACTGCAGCTCATGAGTGAGTAGCTTCCCAATGAGCTCATTTGGCTTCAATTGAGAGAGATTTTGAGCTTACTTGATGGTTATTACCTTCGAACCGCATCTTCTCTTGGGTAGCCTCATTAGAATCTTTCATACAACTTCTTCATAAGATATCTTTCTACCCGGAGACTTGAGATTGTTGACAATCTCGGTGAAGCGACTCGTACATCCGAGCAATGTTTTCATTAGGCTCCATTTTGAACAGCTCGTACTTGTGAAGAAACTAGCTTATCTTAGCTTGCTTCACTTGGCTGGTTCCTTTATAGGTGTTGACCAATGTATCCCACACCTCTTTGGCTGTATCGCATGTAGACCCTTTGTTGTATTCTTCTCAATTGATGATGCACATTAGAGTGTTCATGGCTTTGAAGTTCTTCCGGTACTTCTCATTCTCATCGATGGTGAACTCGGACTTCACCTTAGGTATAGATCTTTCTCCTTTCATCTTCATAGGAGTAAAGTTGCCATTATGTATGATATTCCGGACATCCTCGTCACGATCTCGGAGGAAGTATTCCATCATCTTCTTCTAGTGTGCAAAGTTTAATCCCTTGAACTTAGGTAGTCCGGTGGATGATCTTCCTTCATCGAACTCTCTAATGTTCCGAGCCATCTAATCTTTAAACCTTTAAATTGTGAGATACTCTTGAAAGGCTAGGCTCGGATACCAATTGAAGCTTTGCTCTTGGAGAAACGTAGTCACCCTAGAGGGGGATGAATAGGATGATGGAAGATTTTTCGGAGATTACAAATTGTTTTGCACAAAACAGACTTAGAAAATAATTCCGAGTCTCGATTGGACTTAGAAAGTGCAATACACAAGTAAATACGTGGAAACCCTCATGGGGCAGAAAACCACGTCAATTCCACTATTTTGAATCCACAAAACATAAGGGCTGACTCTTTACTGAATTGCTCCTTTAGACAATTCAATTACAAGTTTTCCTAGACTTAGAAGTTTCCTTATCCGATCTAGTACATCCTAGCTAAGATAAACTTTACGAGTTATGGACAAGCTGAGCTGAGTTAACTCTTATAGCTCAATCAAAGGACTTAAAAAGAAAGTAAAAGAGTAGAAGTGATTACAAGACTTTCTTTACAACTCGAAAGTAAGAATTATAGAATTGGAGTTGTAAGATAAAGATTGAGTAAGTAAGTACTAAGTAAGTGTTTAGCAATGTATTTAGCAATCTTGAAGTCTTGTGGAGTGGCTTCTATTTATACATAGCATGGCAAATTAGCCATTGAGACTTGTTCTGGACTGGTGAGCTTCAATAGTCGTTGTAATGGCTAGTCCGAGTCACTCGGAAAAGGATCCGTTGGGATGTGAACATTGTCCGGTGGTCCTTGGCTTAAAAAGTGGTCTATCCCTCTAGTTGTGATTAAAATATGGGGTGGAAACAACCATTAGATACAAAGTTGAAGTTTACCGGATTTGAAAACAAACAATACCGACACGATGTCCGAGCCATATCCGAGAAATGGGTGATTTCGTCTGCTGGTGTTTAACGACTAGAAACCGGTTGCTTTTGCTTTTCAAAAATAGATTAGGTTTTGTTAATTAACCTGCAAAAGCAAATCAATGTGGTAATCAAAGTACAAAAATACTTTGGTCCAATATTATGCAAAGATAATAATAAATTCAAAGTAATTAGGCACTTAATTATCTTCGACCTAAAAGAGTGGAATTTTACGAGTCTAATAATCATTAAGTTCAAATTCCATGTTGAGTCAATCCTTAAAATGATCCAGTTAGTAAGAACAAAGAATCGGAATACATAAAATTGATCAAGTAAATAATATCAATAAATAAACTCGACTTAGAAAGTGGAATTAATGAAGTAATTCATTTTTACTTAAAACATCAAGTCGGTGCTCGGAATAAAAGTATTTTAGAAATTATTTACTCTTGCCATTGTTCCGAGTTGTGTCCGAGTGGGTCGAAACACGATTAAGAATGTTATGCTTGATGAATGGTTTCCGAGTGGGTCGAGCATAATGAAAACTTATGTATGAGTTTCTTAAAAGCTTAGAATGACTTATGAAGACTCGAGACACTCGCTCAATACTTTTCTAAGTTGTATAAATGGAATCGGGTATAACAATCTCATACCTATAGAGTTTTGATTCTAAGGCATTCTCTCGTATCTCGAAACTTATTTGAGTAAAATAGTATCTTTTCTAAGTGATACAGCTCTTACTTATTATATTTCTTGCTTATTTGTAGCTGACTCGAAAACTGGTTCTTTGTTCCGAGTCCAACGATCACTCGATCTTATCGTAGATTGAATAGACCAAGTATTTCATCTTTTCTCACTCGGAATCCGACTTGTGGTTATAAGTCCTATTTTGTAATAGTCAGTATTTTTAGCTTGTTTCATGCTTAGTCTATATCAAGTTAATTCACTCGATATTCTTTACTGAACTTGATTGTTCGCTTAGACTAAGTCGGATGGAATTCGAGTATCATGGATATTGGACTCGGAAAATTCCATTTCGTTTCGACTCGAGATAATCGGTTGGTTTATTTATCGTAATTATTTTATTACCTGTGTCCAATCTTGGGCCAAAGTATTTTATACTTTGAGAACCAAAATTAATTTACTTTTGTAGGTTATTCAATCGAGGATACACTTTTCAAACTACAAAAGTAACCGAGCTTCGTAATGTCAAATCACCAGCAGACATGGCTCCTCACCTTCTCTACTCCAGTCCCAGTAGATTGTGTCGGGGTTGTCTCGTTTCCAAATCTGGAAAACTGAACGCCAAGCTTAACGGTGGTTTGTACCTTATCTTTCAAGACACCGCTAATGGTTTTGGGACTTCCAAGAAGAGTTAAACCGTTGTCCAACGTTCATATTACAACGGATACTTTCGAGTGACTCGTAAAGCTTCTATCAACGGTCACGAGTGGACTCTCGGTCAGCAGACGAAGATAACGGCTATTCTGTCTGGTTATCTATAAATAGAAGCCATCTCACAAGACTTGAAGAGAGACGAACATATTGCTAATACACATACTTGCTCAAAGTCGTTGTACTTACTTTCAATCTTCAACTTACAACTCCCACTCTGTAATTCTTTACTTTCCGAGTTGTAAGGTCTTGTACTCGATTACAAACTCTTTCTTACATTCTCTGTAAGGTCCCTTGACTAAGCCGTAAGGGTTAACTCAGCTTAGTTGTCCCTAGCTGTAAGGGTTATCTCAGCTAGGAAGTACTAGATCGGATAAGGGAATTTCGAGTCTAGGAAAAGTTGTATAGAGTTGTCTAAGGGAACAACTCGGGTTCGGCCGGCTCACGGTATTTTGTGGACTCAAAATAGTGAATTTGACTTTGTGTCCGGATTGACACGGTCCGTGGTTTTCTCGCCCCAGGAGGGTTTCCACGTAAATTCTAATTGTTATCGTTCGAGTTCATTCTAGACTCGGACGGCTTGTACTCGCTCTTGCTCTTTCGCTTGATAGCCTTCGAGTCCAATCTTTTCTGACCTCGTTGATAGACTCGGAATCTATCTCTGTCTTGTTTTTGACAGAAGAGGGAAGTTTCCACGAAAAACTTCTATCACCCTATTCACCCCGCCTCTAGGGTGACTCGGACTCTCCCCGAGCAAACCTTCAATTGGTATCGAGCCTAGCCTTTCGGAAATGATCTAACAATCCAAAGGTTTAAAGATCAAATGGCTCAAAAACCGGAGAGTTCGACGAAGGAAGATCTTCCAACGAGCCACCAAAATTGAAAGGATCAAACTTTTGGCACTCGGAAGAAGCTTATGGAATATTTTCTTATGGATCATGATAAAGAGGTATGGGAAATCATACAACAAGGAAACTACATTCCAATGAAGACAGATGAATTCGTAATCCTTCCCAAGACAAAGGCCGAGTTCACACCAGGAGAAGCAGAGAAGTTCGAAGGAATTTCAAAGCAATGAACATCCTTATGTGCGCCATAAGCTCGGAAGAATATAATCGAGTCTCTCGCTCGTGACTCGTTAAAGAGGTGTGGGATACTTTAGTCAACACCTACGAAGGTACAAGTCGGTAAGATAAGCAAAGATCGGTCAAGTATCTTCATAAATATGAGCTTTTCAAAATGGAGCCGGAGGAGAACATTACTCGGATGTTCATTCGCTTCACCGAGATTACCAACAATCTCAAATCTCCGGGAAAGAAAATTTCCCATGAAGAAATGTGCCTGGAAAATTCTCGAAGCCTACCCAAGAGACGATGGGGTCCGAAGGTGACCGCCATAGAGGAGGCTCGGAACCTTTCACTCTTAAAGCCGGACGAGCTCATCGGAAAGCTTCTAACTCATGAGATACATCTACAAGAAGAGGATGTTGAGGGCAGTACCAAAAGAAACTTAGCACTGAAAGCCTCGGAATCCAAAGAAGCAAATCCGAGCTCTTCCGACTCGAAGACGATCCCATGGCACTCATTGCAAGAGGCTTCAAGAGAATGATGAAGCACAAAAGATGGGACAAAAGGCCAAAAGAGGAATTCTACAAGAATGATAAGAAAGACAGAAAAGGTAAGTTTACTTCCCCATCTAAATTTTCTTTGACTAAGAATTCTGGTTGTTTCGAATGTGGCAAAGCAAAGACTACATAGTCAAGGATTGTCCAAAAAGGAAAAGGGATAGAAAGAAGAAGAAAGCCATGATGGCAACATGGAGCGATGAGGATTCATCGAAGACGATGAGGACTCGGATGACTCGAAATGTCCGATGGTAATTTCGATTCGAAGCCGAACAGAGTCGACTCGGACTCGCACAATGAGGAAACAAATCCTCGGGAGGTAATCGAATACTTTCTTAAATTCTCCAAAGTTGATTTAGCTAAGTATATTTTTACTTTGGAAGAAAAGTCCAATTCCGATTCTTCTCAATTCAAAGAACAACTTGAGTCAATCACTTCGAGAGCACTTCTTTGAAAAATGAATTAGAAAAACCGAGACTCTCATTTAGAGAACTCAAGACTAGTGCTCAATCTAATGAGACCGAGTCCGAGCCGCTCAGAAAGAAAATGAGCAACTAAAAAGGAAGCTCACCGAGTCTCAAGATCTGGTTTTAAAGCTTACTCAAGGTCGAAGAACCTTGACATGCTCTTAGGATCACAATGTGTCTCTTTTCGAAAAGAAGGTCTTGGTTTCAACAAAGAGGAAAAATCTAATTCCTACTCGGAATTGTTCAAAAGGATTCCGTAACCGTAAAGTTCAGGAAAGCCGAGCACGGTCCCATTTACGTAAATAAAGGGAGGACTAAGCCCGTAACTATTTACAAAAAGAAACCATTCTCTCCTCGTTTCAAAAGGAAAGGTTTTCAAAAAGAAAGAGACACAGACTCGGCTTCTCGAGAAGAAGACTCGGAATCCGACAAAACCCAAAGTCATTCAAATCGGGTTCCGAAACACCTTCTTCCTCGTAAAAGGACCACAAGTAAGGAATGTTACTCGGGTTCGTTAGAGGAAGTGAGAAGGGTTAGATTCTCTCTGCTTTTGCAGGTCACTCGTAAAAGATCAAAAGGACATTGGTACTGGACAACGGATGTTCACGACACATGTCAGGTGACCAAGGACTGCTTTCTCGAGCTAGAATCATACAAAGGAGGAAAAGTGACTTTTGGAGATGACAAGCAAAGGCAAGATAGTGGGTATTTGCAAGATTGGAAATGGAAGCAATCTGGTGAGCCCGATCTACCTTGTTAAAGGACTAAAATACAATCTACTTAGCATCTCCCAGCTATGCGACAAAGGTCGGAGGTAAGATTCACTCAATCTAAGTGCTACATCTCGGATGAGACCACCAAAGAGATAAAGCTCTCGGGTAAGAGATCCGGTAACACTTATATCATTCCTCTTTCGACCTAAGCCGAATTTATCCTCGCTTAAAAGCATCTCTTCATGATGATTCATGGTCTTGGCATCGTAGATTAGGTCATATTAGCATGCATACTATCAAAAAGCCGGCATCTCATAGTCTCGGTTAGAGGTTTACCTAACCTGTCTTTGAGAAAGACAAAGTTTGTGAAGCATGTACAAGGGGAAACAGGTCGGATCCTCATTCAAATCTCTCAAGACTGTTTTGACATCAAAGGTGCTTGAACTGCTACATATGGATTTATGTGGTGAAATTCCAAGTGAAAAGCCTCGGAGGTAAATCCTACATTTTTGTCATTATTGATGACTTTTAAAGATTTACCCGGGTGTGTTTTCTCAAGCATAAAAATGAAGCCTTCAAAGAGTTCAAGCAAGCTCGTAGAAAGATTCAAGTTGAGTCTCGGACTCGGATTCAAAAGATTCGAACCGACCATGGAAGGGAGTTCGACTACTCGTAATTCTCGGAGTTCTCGCGATCGAATGGAATCTCTCACAACTTCTCAGCACCAAGAACTCCTCAACAAAATGGAGTAGTAGAGAGAAAGAACAGAATCCTTAAAGAAATAGCAAGGACAATGATGATTGAACACAATTTGCCTTACTATTTCTGGGCCGAGGCAATCAATACAGCCTAACTACACTTTGAACAGATGCCTCATCGGACCCATTCTCAAGAAAACACCCTACGAGCTCTACAAAGGGAAGAAGCCAAACATCTCATACTTTAAGCCCTTTGGTTGCAAGTGTTTTATTCACAATAATGGTTAGAATCACCTGACCAAGTTTGATGCCAGGTCAGATGAAGGTATTTTTCGGGTTACTCTTCTCATAGTAAAGCTTATCGTGTCTTTAACAAAAGCACTAACAAAGTGGAAGAAAGCATCCACGTAGTATTTGATGAGTTTGAACAGGAGAAGCCAAGTGAGTTATCATACTCGAACCGAAGCTCAGTAGAGATGATGACGAAGCCGAGACTACAAAGACTCGGACTCAACCTACTCAAAATGAGGTCACTCGTAACGAGGAAACTCGTAATGCGACAACTCAAGAGCTCACTCGGAACGAACAAGACAACGAAGAAGATCACTCGGAACAAGATCAAGTGGTTCAACCCACAAACCTAGTGAATCAAAGAACCGGTGAAGCATTCAAATTTACTTCCAGTCATCCCCAAGAAAACATCATTTCGATATCAACAGAGGGGTAAGAACTCGTTCCTCTCTACATAATCTATGTGCATTCACCGCATTGATTTCATTAACTCGAACCCAAAAATGCACTAGAGGCCCTTAATGAACCTGAATGGGTAGAGGCCATGCAAGAGGAACTCAATCAATTCGAGAGAAACCAAGTCCGGACTCGACCAACCGACCATCTAACCACCCAAGTTATAGGAACCAATTGGGTTTTCAAGAACAAGCAAGATGAGGGTGGAGTGGTAGTCGAAACAAGGCTAGACTTGTGGCTCAAGGTTACAATCAAGAAGAAGGAATTGACTGTGGGGAAACCTTTGCACTAGTAGCCGAATTGAAGCCATTAGAATACTCGTTAGCATTTGCATCCAAGCATGCATATTAAACTATATCAAATGGATGTTAAGTGCACGTTTCTCAATGGTTTTATTGAAGAAGAAGTCTATGTCGAGTAGCCTTCTAGTTTTGAAAACTCGAATTTCCAAATCATGTTTTCAAACTTCAAAAGGCTCTCTATGGTCTTAAACAAGCACCTCGAGCTTGGTATGAAAGGCCGAGGAGCTTCTTGGTCCAAAATGATTTTAAAAGAGGTCAGATCGACAAGACTCTCTTCATAAAGACCAAAGGGAAAGATTTCCTTATTGTTCAAATCTATGTTGATGATATTATTTTCGGTGCTACTAATGAGTTTCGTGCCGAGAATTTTCTCGAGTTGATGAGTCAAGAATTCCAAATGAGTATGATGGGAGAACTCAATTTCTTCCTTGGGTTACAAATCAAACAAGACAAAGATGGAATCTTTGTTCATCAATCAAAGTACACCAAGGAACCGCTGAAGAAATACAAACTTCAAGATGCAAAGCACGCATCTACCCCTATGAGCAAGTAGTATAAAGCTTGACTCGGATGAGAAAGGTAAAGCAATAGATCGAAACTCTATCAAGGTATGATTGCATCTTTGCTATACCTTACTTCCAGCGAGCCGTATATAATGTTCAGTGTTTGCCTATGCGCAAGATTTCAAGCTAACCCAAAAGAATCACATCTCACTCGCGGTGAAAAGAATATTCGGATATCTTGCAGTACTCGTAATTTAGGTCTATGATATTCCGGAGACTCGAACCGACTCTTACTGGATACTCGGACGCAGACTACGCAGGATACAAAGTTGATCGAAAGAGCACATCCGGAGCTTGCCAATTTCTGGGTCAATCCCTAATATCTTGGCACTCAAAGAAGCGTAACTCAGTAGCTCTATCAACCGCCGAAGCTGAATATATTGCACGTGAGCCTATTACGCTCGCATTCTATGGATTAAGCAACACTTGAAGGATCTTAGACTATTCCTCAACTCAGCTCCGATCAAGTGTGACAACCAAAGCACAATCAGCATCACCAAGAATCCTGTCCAAGCACTCGAAAACAAAGCATATCGAAGTCGGATATCACTTCCTACGCGATCACTCGAAAAAGGTGATATTGAACTTGAGTTCATTCCTACTAACCTTCAATTGGCTGATACCTTTACTAAGCCTCTTGGTGAAGATCGGCTTTGTTTTATTCGGAATGCGCTTGGTATGTTAAATGCTTCATCGTATGGTATCCATTGCATAATTTCGTGTTATGTGTTTCACTTTTAATAACCATTAGCTCGGCTTGATTCAGTGATACTCGGGATGGTAGTTATTTCGTGTTTCGAGTCACTCGAAACCATTCCGAGTCAAACTCAAACATAGAGAAACTTGGACTTCAAATTTTTGAAACTATCTCTAGAACAAGTGGAGAGTTTCGGATCATATTTTCAAAATCTTTTCTCTCTCTCTCGAGCGCCGTGATAAGATTTTAGCCATGGATTTTTAACCACTGGAATCTTAACCGTTGAAGAGAACCGTCACACCGGTCTTTGGTGACCGATGGACAAGCCGAGTCGAACGGAGTTATACTTAACGGATAGTTGACGGCGCGCTTATTTTCTATAAATAACATCTATTCATCTTCGTCTCGGTACTCTAAACTCCATCTCTCTCAAACGAAACCTCTCGAGGAAGATTACTACGTGAACAGATCATCCTTAAACGTCCGCAAGCGTCGAAGAAGCCATCTCTCGTAAGTTTCGACTCGCTCTCATCCTTTTCTTCTACATCTTTTTCGTTTCTTCTCTTCTACCTCTCTTTCTCTTTCCTACTCGAAAGTTTCATCTTTCCTTCCTTCTTTCAATATGCCTAAAAGAGGAAACCATCTCGACTTCTAGGTCTCCTCATCTTCCAAAAGCCCCGCACTAATAAGCCGTAAAGCTCAACCCCTTCCAAACCCATTGTCACCTAGCACCTTGTGCTGGACGACAAGTTCTTTCCAACAACAAAATTCTCTTGCTTGTCCCACATACAAACCACCGGAGCATATAACTTCATGTGCTTCAGCGAGTTCATATATCCCGAACTCGTTTCGAGTTCTACACTCACCTCACCCACTCCGAAAATGTTCTAACCTCTAGGGTTCGGAACATCACTGTTCGTCTAAACACCACTCTCCTCCACCGCTTGTTCAAGGTCTCCTCTTTTTCTTGAACAAGCAATCCCATTCCTTTCATCGAAGTCGCCGACGACTTCTTTGAAAAATACGCCAAAGAATTCCATGAGTCCCGAAAAACTTTTCGTGACTCGCTTGAAGTCAAAGCTCGTCTTACGTGCTTTCGCCGATGAGAACCTTTTTCTCACAACGATTCCAAGCAAGAGAACCCCAACTCCAAGCATCTCAAAGCTCTCTTCGACATCCTTGAGGGATACGAAGTAGACCTCTTCCCCTCCATCATTAAGCGGATGGCCGCTGTGCCAGCTCAACTCCAATCCAAGAAGAACACCTCGCTTCCTTTCGGTGCTCTTTTGACCCTTGTTTTCAAACAATTCCAAGTTCTTCTCCCCTCGGACCCAAACGTTGTGTCCGAGGCTACCGTTGTTGTCGGCAAGAAGGAACTGTAGGGGTACGGATACCAGGAAACCGACCCCGGTGTCCGGGTTCACAACTCGGAGCCGAGGCCTCCTTCTCCACCTCGGACTCGAAATCAACCCCTCTCTCTCTCCCCTCTCCACCTGGTGGTGCCTCCACCTCAGGTGCCTCAAAATCTCTCTGTGCTCTCTTGTCCCCTATTTTTATGGACAAGATCAGCTCCATGTCTTCCGATTTCGAGTCGTGCTCCGATCTTTCAAATCTGTTCTCCAAAATCGACCATCAACCAAAAGACCGGTCAATCCCAAATCCGAGAGCGAGCAGTCTCTAGTTCTTGAGATGAGGGAACTGGTAAAGGAGCAGAAGGAGTTGGTCGAGCTCCTCGGAGAGAGACGGTCCAAGGCGGCTCAGGACCACGATGACTCGGACGCATCGAAGCGTCTTCGAGCCCGAGTCCGACCTCCTCGGACAGCGGGCATGAAGAAGAAGAAGCTGCAGATGCGAAGGCTGCAGACGTCGAGGAACTCGCGGCCGAGGCGAGTCCTTTCGAGCAAGGGAGGAACACCAAGAAGAAGCAGTGGGAACTGCCGAGGGTCGGATTGCTCCACAAGCTCAAATAGTCTGTACTCGGCTCGAGACAGCGATCCGGGTGGGTCGAAGACCTCACTACTCCAGCGGGTCGACAGAGCGGCCCCCTCCAGCCTACCGAGGTTCCAAGGGAAGTACCCCTCGATCCACTCACTCCGGGTCAGCCACTCGGAGCCGAGCCCCGACGATAATCCCGGTTCTCCCTTCGCCGTTCTCAAGCACATCGTCAAGATCATATCGGCGCCGGCAAACCTCCGCTCCCTCCGCCTCCACTCGAAATCTCCCTCTCCCTCTTAGGCGCCATGCACCGAGTCACAATTCCTCGGTCCGCGAGTCTTCTTCTTTCTGAAATTTTTTTTATTTTTGTCCGGACATCTAAGTTGTACTACTTGCTCTTTTCTTCCCTTCTTTTTCTTGATTGTTTTTGCTGAAAGGCAAGGGGGAGAAATAGAGAAATAGAGTCGAAAAACTTGTTGTCCTGTTTAGGGGAGTTTTTCCGCCCTTTTGAATTTTAATGGACTAATGCATTTCATTATTAATTTCGAGTTCATTATTGCTAGCACATTTTTTTTTCATTCCGAGTTAATGTTAATTACTCAATAAAGCATACTTTACTTTTTGCTCTGTTACATTAAGTATTGCTCGATACATTGAGTATGCCTTACTCATCTCATCTCATGCGCAACCACTCGGAATCAAATTTTTTTACTAACAAAGTTTCTATTTAAGTATGGAATGCCTTTCATCAAAAAGGGGAGATTGAAGACTCGAGACACTCGCTCAATGCTTTTCCGAGTTGTATAAATGGAATCAGGTATAACAATCTCATACTTATAGAGTTTTGATTCCAAGGCATTCTCTATATCTCGAAACTTATTTGAGTAAAATAGTATCTTTTCTAAGTTATACAGCTCTTACTTATTATATTTCTTGCTTATCCGTAGCGACTTAGAAAACTGGTTCTTTGTTCCGAGTCCAAGCATCACTCGGTCTTATCGCAGATTGAATAGACCGAGTATTTCGTCTTTTCTCACTCGGAATCTGACTTGTGGTTATAAGTCTTATTTTGTAATAGTCAGTATTTTTAGCTTGTTTCATGCTTAGTCTATATCAAGTTAATTCACTCTGATATTCTTTATTGAACTTGATTGTTCGCTTAGACTAAGTCGGATGGAATTCCGAGTATCATAGATATTGGACTCGTAAAATTCCATTTCGTTTCGACTCGGATAATCAGTTGGTTTATTTATCGTAATTATTTTATTACCCGTGTCTAATCTTGGGCCAAAGTATTTTATACTTTGAGAAGCAAAATTAATTTACTTTTGTAGGTTATTCAATCGAGGATACACTTTTCAAACTACAAAAGTAACCGGCTTCGAACGTCAAATCACCAGCAGACATGGCTCCTCACCTTCTCTCGCTCCAGTCCAAGTAGATTGTGTCGAGGCTGTCTGTTTCCAAATCTGGAAAACTGGAACGCCAAGCTTAACGGTGGTTTGCACCTTATCTTTCAAGACACCGCTAATGGTTTTGGGACTTCCAAGAAGAGTTAAACCGTTGTCCAACATTCATATTACAACGGATACTTTCTAAGTGACTCGAAAGCTTCTATCAACGGTCAAAGAGGACTCTCGGTCGAAGACAAAGATAACGGCTATTCCGTCCGGTTATCTATAAATAGAAGCCATCTCACAAGACTTGAAGAGAGACAAACATATTGCTAATACACATACTTGCTCAAAGTCGTTGTACTTACTTTCAATCTTCAACTTACAACTCCCACTTTGTAATTCTTTACTTTCGAGTTGTAAGGTCTTGTACTCGATTACAAACTCTTTCTTACATTCTCTGTAAGGTCCCTTGACTAAGCTGTAAGGGTTAACTCAGCTTAGTTGTCCCTAGCTGTAAGGATTATCTCAGCTAGGAAGTAGTAGATTAGATAAGGGAATTTCTAAGTCTAGGAAAACTTGTATAGAGTTGTCTAAGGGACCAACTCGGGTTCGATCAGTTCACGGTATTTTGTGGACTCAAAATAGTGAATTTGACTTCGTGTCCGGATTGACACGGTCCGTGGTTTTCTGCCCCGGGAGGGTTTCCACATAAATTCTAAGTGTTATCGTTACGAGTTCATTCTAGACTCGGACAGTTGTATCGCTCTTGCTCTTTCGCTTGATAGCCTTCGAGTCCAATCTTTTCGACCTCGTTGATAGACTCGGAATCTGTCTCTGTCTTGTTTTTAACGAAGAGGGAAGTTTCCACAAAAACTTCTATCACCCTATTCACCCCCTCTCGGACTCTCCCCGAGCAAACCTTCAACTTAGAATCAAAAACTATAGAAAGATAGAGAGTTGTACTCGAGTCTTCAAATATGGTCTCGATCTATAATAAAAAAAAACTATATGTAAAATATAACAAAAGTGCGTTCGAGTGATCCATAAGGCTTTATGTGAATTTTAACTAATTTTACTTTTGATTTGGACGCTTAGCCTAAGATGAGACTAATGTCATCATCCCGGTTTGAACTATGCCTTTTGTATTTAGTGGTTGGTGCTTTTGAGCTTGGAACCAATGGTCTCTATTACGTACACAACATATAAAATAGAGTATTACCAATGAGGTCTTATAGTGGTCAAGAATGATGTCCTTGGTACATTAGGTCATGTCCAATTTTCCCGCCCCTCCCCCATTGTATTACACTGCCCTTTATGACTCCTATAAGCAAAAAGATATAGCATAGAGCTCTTAGACAACTCCTAATAAGAATAGGCTTTGTTTTTTTTTTTTTGTTTTTTTTTTTTTTGCAAAACGGAGAGATCTCTATTACTCAAAACTTCACTTCCCCTTTACATTTTAATTGAAACCACAGTCTATTCTAATAAAACAAATATATATATATATATATATATATATATATATATATATATATATATATATATATATATATATATGGAAGGGTTCAAGTAATCACCCCCATATATGTAAGCACCATTCATTAGGTAAGCACTTCTAATCTGAACCGTCCAATTTTCATCTAACGGTTGAAATTAAAACGCATATATTTCATTTAAAAAAAGGAAAAACAAAACTTCGAGAGAGGAGGGGGTCTTCCGGACCACGTTCATTCTCCAGCCCTCATCATTTTTTTTGCCGGTTCGCTTCCTCTCTCTCTCTCTCTCTACCTCTTGCCTCCTCTCCTCTCTCTTGCCGGCGAAACCACCTCCCCGCTCTCCGTCTACCTCGTCGGCTGCTTTTCTCTGTCTCACCGGTCGCCACTTTCTCTCTACCTGTGCCACTTGCCTCATATCTACTGCTCTATCTCGTCGCCTCCCCCACTTGTCGCCTCCCGCTCCGTCTGCCGTCGTCGCCTCCCCAATCTGTCTCTCCGTATCTCTCGCCGGTCGTGCTTGTCTCTCCGTCTCTCTCACCGGTCGCCTCCCACTCGTATATGGTACTCGGACGCTGAACAGACAAAGTAATGTCCATCTCGCCTTGTAAGATTCTCAATTTTCCTCCTCTTCCAATATCAGATTTTGCTTACACGAAAATTAGGGTTTGGGAAAATTTTGTTGGCTATGTTGCTTTGGGGATGATTGTTATCAATATATTGCTTTAGGGAGATGATTATTGACTCAATTTTAAGGTTTTGTGGATGAATTTGGGAATTTTGTGGATGAAGCAGTGAAATGTTACTGAAATTAGTTGGAAGTGAAATTGAGTTCGAATTTTGTGGACAAAATGGTTATGCTTATGTTATTCTGTTGATAAATTCAAAATTTTGTTCTCTAATATCATATTTTTCTTGCACGAAAATTAGGGTTTGGCAAATTTTGTTAGCTATATTACTTTGGGGAATTATTGTTTTCAATATATTGCTTTAGGGATGATTGTTGACTGAATTTTGAGGTTTAGTGGATGAATTTGGGAGTTTTGTGGATGAAGCAGGTGAAATTAGTGAATTTGGGAATTTTGTGGATGAAATGTTGCTTGAAATTAGTTGGAAGTGAAATTTAGTTCGAATTTTGTGGACAAAATGGTTTTGCTTCTATTATTCTTCGTTGGTGTTGTTTCGAGTGCTTCGATATTCTCCAAATTTTTTAGATCATGCCCGCAATTGTCACTCTAGCAAAAAATACAATTTGTCCGGGTTTGTGAAGGTGCATGAGCCAATACGAAACTATCCGTATGTTTGCATTCTTTAGTTAATCTAGAGCCATTCGAGTCACATGTTATCTAACCTCAGTAGCATAGGTACATTCAAATAGGATGTGCTCTATAGTCCGAGGCTAGCATGAGCGAGATAAGACAGTTTATAACCATATTGGGTTCATGTTGTTTCAGAGAGCAGTGATCACTTGCACGTACTTTCTCCGGTTGTTTCAGCGAGGCATTTGTATCCCCATTTAGCTTTATATTCTCGCTCACTACTTTAAGACTTCCGCAATTTTTAGGTCTTCCACTGAATAATTGTGAACATTAGTTGGGTAGATTGGAAAGCAACTATTAACTCAAACGTCAAGTTTTGATGTCGGATATTACTATTTTATGTTAGCCTATTAGCTCAAGGCGGAGCGACGTGCAACAATGGACGGAGATGTGGGTTCAAATCCCATATAGGCTTGTATACTTTTGCTAATAGCAGCTGTAGACTGTAGCACCGGGAGCTTATTGCCAGCCTTGGACACATGCCATCCGATTAGGATACGGTTTCACTCGGAAGGCCATATTTTCCTTATTTTCACTCGGATGGTTTCAAAGGAATATTCATAATCGCTTGCTATTTTGTTTGACTTGTTTTGCCATGCTATAAAACAACCTCTAATTCTAACCATCACCTCTAACATAGCCCCATAGAATAGTCGGTATCTTTTACATCTCCTGCAAAGCCTCACATAACTAGCCTCACATAACTAGCCAATTAATTATGTGAACTGGACGACATCGTTCAATACCCTTTTACATATATTGATAGATGAGTCAAAGATTAAAACTTTCTATCAGTTACTAATGGAGAAATCTTTTGGGTGAGAAGTCAAGTCTATAACTGGTTTGTTGAATTTGCTAATGGACGCTCCGTGTCGGATTAACTACTCGAGACTTAGCATTGTAGGTTTTTCAAGAGATGGAGTATAACTGTTGCGATCCCGATAGAGAAAGTTACAAAATTCTTATGAGAGGGCTCTGTCAAGATGGTAGGCTGAATGAAGCAACTTATTTCTTGTACGCAATGTTGTAGAGGATTTCTTAAAAAGTTTGTGGAGAAGACTGTAATATACGGGACTCGTAAACGAGTGTACATGAAGTTTAAACAATAACATTCCATAATAAGACAAAAGTAGTATTTTGTTTCTTACTAAGGATCTTACAAACTTATAGCCTATATGGGATTCGAACCCACATCATTTGTGTAACTACACAAATGCTCTACCATTTGAGCTAATAGGCTGTACATAACCTACTCCATTACCTAAAGCTCCAATTAAGTTTTGGACATGGCATAAACTAAGAGCCTTCATAACACATTTTACTCAAAAAGTTAGAGATGTTGTTCGGTTACAAACCTAAAACTCAAAAAAAAAAAAAAAAATTTGGGTCGGAGAGGAAGGCGAAGATGTGAATTTTCCTAAATCCTAATATTCGTAATTGAAGTTGTTGGAAGAGACTAATAGTCTCACTTCAACTTTCGAAAGTAATAATCGAAACTTGAATTCAGTCAAACCACATAACTTGAATTCGCAAATTGAAGAACACTACAGTTCAAATTTCACAAAAATTTTACCTGGACATTTCATGCCACAAAACTACAAGAAAACACATAAATTCGGTTAAACCACGGAACCTGAATTCTCAAATTGAAGAACAACTTAGAATCTAAATTCGCACATTTGGAAGAAGAATTTGCAATTATTCGATCAAATTGAAGAAAGAAGTTACCTAATTAGAACTCGAATCACAATTGACATTTTCCGAAATCCCTAATTTCGCTCGAAAAAGAACTAAGGGAGTCGGCGACGACAGGAGGCGAGAGAACGAGAGACAAATCTGGCGAGAAGGTGTCTAACCATGGTGACAGGGAAAGCACTTTCCGATGACGAGTAAAGGGGCGAGATAGAGAGGAGAAGAGGATCAACTTAAGAGAAAGCGAGAGAGAAAGTCGTTTTTAGCCGGAAAGAGGGTGATCGAAGAGGTAGAGACAGAGGAGGGTCAGTTTCCAGGTGACGAGAGGTGGTTGTGAGCGAGAGTGTCCGTGAGAGAGAGAGAGGAGGTAAGCGAGAGAGCTAGAGAGAGAGAGGAGCAGATGGATTGAAATGTTGACTGGAACAAACACCCCCGGGAATTTTTTAGTTTTCTTTTATTTTTTAACTAAGAAAAAGATTTTTAACTATGGCCGTTGGATTCAAATTAAACGATCCAGATCTACGAGTGCTTACCTATTGTTGGTGCTTACCTATGAGGGGGTGCATACTTGAACCCTTCCATATATATATATATATATATATATATATATATATATATATTGAGCTCAAATCGGGGAGCTCTAACATATCAATCTATCCCAAGGCTATCAAACCCTTGGGAAGATTGTCTATAAAAAGGTGTTCTCTAACGTTTTCGAGACACAATCTAGCAACTAGATGCACAACAGAATTACCTCCCCACTTAACATGATTAGAAAGAATGGAAACACAATTCTTAACTAAAAGATATAATATCATCCAACAACAAATTAGTCGAGGCCAGTCTGTGTTTTCTAGATTGAAGCTTTGAGATAAGGCTAAGAGAGTCACTTTTGATAACAATGTTGTCATAGCCCACTTCCATTGTCCTCCTTAATCCAAACAACATCGTTGATGCCTCCGCCTCCTCAGCCGACCATCCGACCTCCACTTTCTTTGAACTTGCTAGTAGTATTAGGCCCTTATCATCTCTCACAATAAAGCTTAAATGCACGAGTCGGTTAATAGCAACCGAGGCATCTGTATTGATTTTGACCATGCCCATAGGAGGTATCTCCCAGCTATTCAAAGACCTTTCCAAGCATCGGGTGGCTTACGGTACTTACTTTCGGCTTGTATTCGGTTGCGTCTTGGACGAGCTTCACAAATATGCCCGTCACCAACTCTCGGTTAGGGTTTCCTCCATTGAAGACGACCTCGTTGTGGGCTGTCAAGATGGCCTAGGTTGTTGTTACCATCTTGATGACATGGCTTTCATCGATTTGTCCAATATCCAGGTCAAGAATTTATAGGGTGAGCTTTTGGCGCTTCCATTACCATGTTGTAGAGATCAACACTTACCCAAGCATTCTTGGCGGGTTCACATTCCACAAGCACATGGAAGATGGACTCCAGCTCTTCACATAGCACAAGCATATGTCATGATGCCCGATATGTTCTCTTTTAAGCTTCGTGTTGACCCTCAATATCTTCCACGAGGCTTTCCATTGAAAGTGTTTTAGTTCATGGATTGCATCTAGGCTCCAAAGGAACTTCCACCATGCCCATTCCTCTTGGCTTGCTCTATGAAACTAGGCTGAGACAGCTCCCAAATGCCCCAACCATTATATAGATTTCATGGTGAAAATCTCATCCTTGCTTGACCACAAAAAAGTGTATCTTGTGGCGGTTTGTTGCCGACGAGCAAGGGCTCTCCGGAGGAAAACCACTCTACCTTGGAGCTCTCTCTATCTTTTCTAAGGTTTTCCTACGCTCTCTCCAAATCCTTTCTATTGAAGCCAGCGAAGACTGCAAAAATTAGATCTTTATACTCGATCGGCTAAGATACCGGACACCGCCATCCCGTCATGAGTGTCTCAAAGGAAATCGATCATCTAGTGGATTTAACCCAACGCTTATGGGGAGATAAAGAGCATGCTTTATACCTAGACATTGATGAGGAACTCGAGATCATCTTAAACCAATTAACCCTCATAGGATGGATCATCTTGGATAGAATTGTGAATAAGAACGGAATCATATCGGTTCGCAATGAGCTTGAAATTTGAAATAAGGGATATCGATTTCGATATCAAAGACAATAACTTCCTTTGTAAATTCGGTGGAGAAAAGGACTATAGAAGGATATGGAATGGTGGCCTATAGATAATATTGGGTAATCAGTTGGTCTTAAGGAGATGGAATGTTGAGGTTAGAGTGGAAGATATCGACTTCACAACCTCCCGGTTCCGGCTTAGAGTATACAAAGTTCCCCTAGCCATGTAAAACAAGAAGAATAGTGCCTTAATAAGGAACTCCACATGGGAATTTCTGAAGGCCCAATTGAGAGAAGATGGAGGAGCATACATACAAATCCGGGTTGATGTCAATGTCACTAATCCTTTGAAACCAGGGCTGCCTTTGAACACTAAACTAGGGAAAAGTTGTTAGATATTAAGTACGAAAGACTCCCAAATTTCTACTTCTCCTGTGGGCATATGGGCCACGAAGCGAAATGGTGTGGACATGAGAACCAAGAGGTAAATGCCTTTAGACCACTCGATGAAAGCAGAGACTAAATAAATGAGCCCCGATGTTCACGGAGAGCATGGACAAATTGATTGTCGGGACCAAGACGCAAAATAGGAGGGAAACACTACATGAACTCACCAATGTCTCCATCACAAATTGTGCAGGTACCACCTCACTCACACATAGCCCTATGCCCGCAATTACCGTGACATCACAAGCTAAGCATATTACCAGTAATCACAGTATCAAACATGGAGTGAATGTGAACATGCCTAGCATAAATAATGCTTTGAACTAGGAGGACAACATTGGCGGAGGTTCAACACTATAGTAAAACTCGCATTTAGCGTCGTATAAAATTCGACGTTGAATTAGGAAAATCCGACGCTAATCAAGTTTGGCGTTGGATTAGCGTCGGATAAAATTCGAACTCTAGAGGCCTCGACCCTAGATTTTTCGCGTCCGATTCAGCGTCCGACACTAAATAGAGTTGGACTGAATTCAAACGAAATTAGCGTCCGACTTTTGTAGTTTAGCGTCGAACTATCCGACGCTAAATTGCTTCTCTTTTTCAACCCAATTTTTTCTTTTTAGTGTCGGATAATTTAAATTAGCGTTGGATTGTTTGACTCAAAACAACAATCACATTTGGTTCGAACGCTAAAATCCAACGCTAAATTTATATTCATTTTGCCATAATTTCTTCTATTTTTAGCATTCCTTTTTACATATATTTTTGCACATTTACATACATTTTGATTCATTCGCCGATAGAGATTACACTCATCCACAAATACACAAACCACCAACTATTCATAAAAGTAACCAACATTCACAACTAAGTTTATCTAACAAACCCATTCAAAGTTCCACATACAAACCATGCTAAGAAATTAGGTATAAAACAAGTCAAATTAGTTCAACAACCCATACTAGAAAATTACTTAAAGCCACCAGAGATCATGTGAACTTGTGATTAGAGGTTTCGATGAGTTTCATTGCTTCTTCCATGGCCTTTTGCTGACTCTCAACTAGTTTTCTTTGCCCATCAAGTTGTTCTTGGGTCAATTTAAGTTGTGATTGTAGCTGAGAGTAGGACGAGGAATTGTAGGTAGCACCTGTAGAGGATGTCAAGGCAATAGGTTTCTTGTAGAAAATTGTCGCACAATTACCCAATCCGTAGATGGTTAATTTTTCACTCCATCCACCTGATACCTCATAGTAGAGGTTCTCTGCCTCTGTTGTCCCCTCCTTAATACCACGCATAACTCTAAATGCCTTTTATTTTTCCTGTAATAAGACCTAAATGAGAGGAGAGTTAAGTTATTTATACATGAATGCTCAACCATTTCACACTCTATAAAGGTCATTCTTCCAACTCATCTTCTTTCTCTTTCCCTCTTTTCATTTCTTATCTTTTTTAAAAAACTAAAAAATTGATTTGGTAACGTTTTTCTTTTAGACTCACCAACCATTATTTTTTGATGGGATGGGGGACCCTTGTCAATTACCCCAACCAACCAGCCCTCTCTCAATTTGGCATATGCTTACTGCAAAATTACTCTCTCTTCCCTTGTTATTTAATTCATTTTCAATTTTTCTGGTGGTTATTTTACCTTATTGCATGTTGAATCCAAATAATACATAATTTTATATGCTTGTTAAAGGTTTATGGAAATAGTATTCTTACCCACAAAATTTGGACCGGTTGTCGACGAAGACCTTTCTATATTGAGCGTATTCCTTACTATGACTCTTCACAAACAATGCAGAGGGGTTAGGATTCCTCCCTTCCTTGATCTCAGCATACAAAATATGCAATAAATTTTCATAAACTACATTATGTATATAAAATGAAAGCAAACCAAAATACTAGTGTTTATACCATTTGGATTGCGAGGTATGCGAGTTGAGATTGACCATTGGCTATGCAAGGTTCATGCTTTTGGCCCTTCTATCCTATTCTTTAAGCATTTGGTAGATTTTTTTGAAATTCAAGGGTACTTTTTAGGTTCTTTAACCTCTCTCGCACCTAATCCGGCAACCAAGTTATTGTTTTATCATCGGGCCTTTTTTCAGCCTTGGTTGCTAAGTTACTTAAATTTTTACCAACTTTCTTCCTCCATTTTGCATAGACTTCTTAATTAAGTTCTGGAGCCCAAGTATACTTACTCTGTTTCACAAAAATATTACCAAACATAAATTAAAAATATTAAAAAGTACTCATATATATCACACTATTTTCAGTGCTTTTTACCTCAAAAGTCCTCCCCAAAAGTTGTTGCTCTTCTTTATGGAGATTTGGTAAACATGTGCACTAGCTATTGTAGAAACTCTTCATATCATATGATATAGCCCGTGACAATTTTGACTTAGTAAACCTGCAATAAAATTATTAAGATAAAAGTACCCAAATAATACGAATGATAAGCATATTTGATAAAAATATTAGAAAGTACTCATATAATTACTAACACATACCACCAGTTATCATCATCCTTTGATAAAATTCTTTTCCTAAAAGCTGCCCCTTGTTGTGAGTCATCTCCTGTTGATGATGATGATTGAGCCTACACCATAGCTTGATCGGCCCCAACATTGAAATCCGTACTAGAAGTAGGTGCAGCGATGATTTAGCGCAAAACCTTTTAATCGAAGCATACTTTTATATACAACGAATAATGTCATGCAAAGAAGAGTGAAGTATATATGTTCAAAAATAAATTAATATACAAAAAAAAAATCAAAACATAAATCAAAATCATAAAACAAACAAACTACAATGTCATGACACTATAATATTCCTTTAAACATAGATCGTTTGGTTATTAATGTCATGAGATTACAATACTACTTCAATGGTTAATCTTAAACAATTTCTCTCGCAAAATAATAAGTGTAAGTCATCTCATTATTAGGTGGACACATTTTCTTCATCAGTGCCAAAAAATTGTCAACGACTCTATTTGGGAGATTAAACTCACATTTGAAGTTTATGAGCCATGAGACTACCGACAATAAGGACAAATCACACCCCTCATACAAAGGTCTCTTAGCTGCTTCCAACATTTCAAAGAATTTTTTGCATCTTCATTTGGTTCTTCATTCACATTTTCATCAATCCATATTGAGAACATAGGCTCAAATGCATCCATCAATATTTCATGCATTGATCCTACTTGTGGATTTGATGACCTTTGATTGTTCACTTCTAAATCAGGGTAAGTCTCCCCATGGATAACCCAATGAAAATAATTAGCACGGAACCCATGTATATAAAAATGTAATTTCACGGTATCCTTATCTAAGAAAGACACGTTGCCACATTTGCTGCAAGCACACCTCATCTTCTCGTGACCTCTTGAAGCTTTCTTCTTGTTTACCAAATGGAATAAATTCCTCTTCTATCCTACCAATGAACTCCTTATTTAAGTATTTTCCATCAAACCTTTTATGCATCCACTCTCTATTTGTCTCCATTACTGCAGATATATACAATTCTAAAATAGTTAAGTATGCTTCTCTTTTAAAATTACCAATCAATCAAACTTGCACAATGTTTTATATTCCATTTTTTTTTATAATGACAATGACATAACATAAAAATGAGATGTGCATGCCTTATATCTTTCTACAGGGATAAGTGGTCCTAAACCTATCCAAGAATAATATAATATTAGGTTGTGGAGTTAGGTCCTTGCGTACTTTGACAAAATTTTGACAGCATTTCCTCTTAATTCTCGATCTATAAAGATGAGATGAACAATGTCTATAGCAAAACAATTCACCAAGACATTACGCGCCACATCTTCATAATAGTACCCAGAGAACATATGAAAATTGTCGCCTTAAATATGTTAAAGTGTATGCAAGGATTTAGTAATCGCACAACCTAATATCACATGATTCTTAAAGTGTCCATCACAGACAATTCAAAAACTTGTAAATAACAAAGTATTATATTAATACCATACACATGGCAATATGTGTATAACTTGCCAATATAACACTACCAAAAATCATCAAATTTTCCACTTGTAAATCCAGTGGGAAAAATGAAATATTCGAGTGGGAAAAATAAAATTTCCCACTATTTTGCCACCGAGAATGACAATGGGTAAAAGTAAGGGGGTAATTGCAACTTCCCACTATTTTCATTCTCAGTGGGAAATATTTCCATTGTTTATCCATTGTTTCCCTTTCCACAAAATTTTTCTACCGGATATAATATGGTAGATAATTTCCCACTGAACTTATTGTAGTGGAAAAGTTCCTACTTGCTTTGAATACGAGTGGGAAAGTTTACACTAAAGATTTTCAGTGAAAAATTTTCCATCGTATTACATACAGTGGGAAAATATCCACCATAGCTTTAGTGTTAAAATAGTGGAAAATTTTCCATAATTTAACTCGCACAACCTGCTTGGTAGTAGCACCAAAAATTTGTATACAACCTGTCCAACATTAAACAATTTGATGGATTGCTCCATAATAGTAGTACATATCTCTATATACAACAAAAATAACCCAAAACTAACAAACTATATTGCCGAGCAACTAATAATGCTTAACATCCATGCATATACATTCATAGGTTTAACCACAAATACTTTTACCAAAATATACAATCATGCATATACATCATTAATGTTAGAACCAAAAGTTGTGAAATACAACCAAAAGTTGGGTAGTGACACCCTAACTAACATCATCATCATTTAAATGATCACCTTCAAGCATCATTTTCATTATAATTTGATGATTCTAGCACCACTCTAGGTTCCGGAATGCTAGGATGGAGGGTCTTCATTAGCGAGTAACATTCCAACATTTGCACCTGCATATTTTCGGTAGCCTTCACACATTTGTGAACTTTCTTGGATTGTTTCTTCCTTCTAGCTTGTTCTACTTTCAATTTTGCGTCCAAATCATCCAAAGCCATCTTTTGGTTATCTAGTTCAATCTTTTGTAGTTTGTTTTCATCAACTAATGTGGCAATGGTATCACGTACAAGAGAAGCCTTACCATGATTTTGGGTGGAAGAATTTCCATAAGAGTTTCCTTCTTGTCCAAACCCGCAGACACGACCCCGCTTTAACGACCCATTTGCATCAATCCATATTTTCATTTGCTCATCAAAAGACGATTGACTTGGGGCGGGAGAGCTAAAATCGTCAACCGAGGCATGAATAGATTGAGCACTTTAGATTTTGGAGAGCTTGTGCACATACATCCCCTAAAGCCAAATTTTCATTTGCAAGTTAGTTATATAAAGTACAATGGAGAAATTGGAAAAAACATCATAGCTTACATAAGTCTGGTGTCGCTTTATCATTGACCCATTTGCTATCCTTGGTTTAATAGAGGCGAAGATAAATTGCTCACGGTTAATTCTTCCCCGCATCAATCTAAAAAGTAATTGGCTAATTTTCAATTCACAAAAACATGAAACAAATTAGAAAACGAACAATCGAAACAATGAAATAAATTAGAAAATGAACAAACTGAAATAGAGACATACAAGAAACAAACAATTGTCTTTTTACGGACATTGACTAGAATAAATACTAAACATTTTCTTCTTATGCACATTGGCCGGAATGGAGCCACCTGCATGAACGAGACGAACCAACACCGGTTGTTGACGCGCGATTCGACTTTGCACTAATACTCTTTTCTTGAATGAATCTGTATTCCAATATGCCCATAACTCCTTCCAAATAGATTCATCAATCCATGTCAAGCACTTATCATGTTTTTTCGAATCTCTTTCAATGTTTGCTTTAAAGACTCAAGCACCACGTTCCTCAAAGATTTCTCTAATACCCACTTCATAAAAATCCTCCCACCAATAGTATTTCGTGAAACATGAATCAATAAGGAAGAGCACTTGCTTAATTATATTGTGAAATAGGAGTATTCATACACGGTGTTCCAACTTAAGAGAGAAAGAAGCAAGGTGTTCCAACAAAAAATGAAAAAGCATAATATAATTATATTGTATGAGTTCATTAGGTACTTGCCTTGAGTTCATTGAACCACAAATCATGAACTTCTTTAGGAACTTTACCCCATGAAGGATATGCAACATCAAATTTTCCTTTAAAGATTTCGATAGTTTGTCGAACTATCTTTCCATGATACTCGGACAAAATAATCTACAAAAGACAAGATGAATATTAACAATACTATACCCATAGTTTTCATTTAATTAAATTAAATTAGAAACATAGTGTACTCTTACCCCGTTGCCATCGAGGCCAAATCCGAGTTTTTCCTCTTCTAGCCACATTCGGTTCCATGGTAGGATCTCGACTTTGAGGACTTTCCTGTGTCGGAGTTGAAGAAAGGTTATGGGAGGTTGCACATTCTCTGGTGGTAATTCATTAGGATTAAATATTGGAATTTGGATTCTTGGGGAAGAGAATTAACCAGATTGCGAATTTTGGAGGGGGAAGAATAATTAGTGATCGAGCTAGGACTTGATGTAGAATTGGTAGGCCTTGATATGGAACTTCTTAGCCGAATGATTTTACGACCTCCCTTAGTTAGACCTTTCCCGAAGTACCGACATGTTAACTTAAAAACATATGCAAGCTTATTCACATAAACCACAATGAGTGTAACTCGGATGAACCATAATAAGTTTAACAAAAGCCATAACAAATAAATTAAAGCACAAATACTATAATATTCATTAAAAATACATGATCACCATAAAATGTGCACATACAAAATAACAAAAATAATAATCCAAGCAAACATTATAACACAAATAGCACAAATTTAAAATAAAATTGAAGCTTAACTACTCATCTTTTTCCTCGCTCTCATCAACACACATTTCATCTTCCAATTCCTCATCTTCATCACTAATGAAATCCTCAAACTCCTCCTTTTCCTCCTCTTCTTCCTTGAAGGTTTGCTCGAGGAGAGACTAAGTCACCCTAGACGGGGGTGAATAGGGTGGTGGAAGATTTTTCTGAAAATCAAACTCTTTTGAGCAAGGGACAGACAGAAGCGATTCCGAGTCTAAAATGGGGTCAGAAAAGTATAAACTCGAATTGCGGTGAGGAGTAACGAAGCGGATAAAGCTGAAACTTTGAGTCATGTCCGAGTTTAGAATGTACTCGAAAGTGAAGACACGAAAGTACGTGGAAACCCTCCTAAGGCAGAAAACCACGGACCGTGCTAATCCAAGCACGAAGTCAAATTCACTATTTTGAGTCCACAAAATATAGTAGATCGACCGACCCTAAGTTGCTCCCTTAGACAACTCTTTACAAGTTTTTCCTAGACTCGTAAATTCCCCTATCCGATCTAGTACTTCCTAGCTATGATAACCCTTACAACTAGGGACAACCGAGTTGAGTTAACCCTTACAGCTCAGCTAAGGGACCTTACTTAGAGAGTAAGAAGAGAGTTTGTAACTAAGTACAAGACCTTATAACTCGGAATATAATGAATTACAGAGTGAGAGTTGTAAGTAGAAGATTGAGAATGAATACAATAACTTTTGATCAAGTATGTATATTCACAATAGATTCGGCAATCTTCAACTCTTGAGAGTTGGCTTCTATTTATAGATGACCAAGCAGCTTCGCCGTTGAGTCCATCTACCGACCGAGAGTCCTTTGTGACCGTTGCTAAGGAGTTTCGAGTCACTCGGAAAATATCCATTGAGATATGAACGTTGGACAACGGTTCTTATCTCCTTTGGAAGTCCCAAAACCACTAGTGGTGTCTTGAAAGATAAGGTGGAAACCACCGTTTAGCTTGGTCTTGCAGATTTCCAGTTTTGGAAACAGACAGCCACGACACGGTCTTCCGGGGCTACGTCGAGGTGGAAAAAGCCTTGTCTGCTGGTGATTTGACGTTTTAAAGCCAGGTTACTTTTGTATTTCAAAAAGTGTAGCCTCGTTTGAATAACCTACAAAAGTAAATCAAATTGGTTCTTAAAGTATAAAATACTTTGGTCCAAGATTAGACACGAGATAATAACATAATTAAGATAATTAAGTGACTAATTATCCGAGTCGAAAAGGAATTAAATTTTCCGAGTCTAATATCCATGAAACTCAAAATTCCATCCGAGTTAGTCTAAGCGAGAATAAAGTTAAATAAAGAATATCGAGTGAAACAAACTTGATCTAGACTAAGCATGGTTCGGACTAGAAGCGCCGACTCTAACAGAATAAGACTCGTAACATGAAGTCGGACTCGAGTACGGTTATGCAAATACTAGTCATTTGAACATGCGATAATTCCGAGTGATGAGAGACTCGGAGCCGAGTGTACAAAAGTAAGTATAGATAAGCTTTACGAGTCGAGACGAGTCATGCATAAATACATGAAATAATTGCTATATCACTTAGAGGAAATACTATATCACTCATAAAAGTTTCTAAGGTTCGGAGAATGACTTAGAATCAAAACTCTATAAGTGAGAAAGTCGTATACCGATTCCCTTGATAGTACTCGAAATGTGCGGAGTAAAGTCTAAGTCTTCAATCTCCCCTTTTTGATGAAAGGCATTCCATACTTAGAAAGAAACTTTGTTAGTGATATAGATCTGTTTTTGTATACTTGAAGTGTCGAGTATAAAGAGTAGTCAATGAAATGCATTTATGTTGACGAAGTTGATTGAAACTTCGAAATGCTTGCATTAAACATTAAACTCAAAGAAGTGAAAGAAATGCATTAATTCATTGAAAAAATATATATACACAGAGAGAGAGAGAGTGAGAAACTCCCCTAAACAAGACAAAAAAATTTCTATTTATATTCTCCCCTTGCCTTTCGGCAAAAAAAAAAAAAAAGGGAAGAATACAACAAATAGTACATATTTGATGTCTAGACAAAAGAGATAAGTAAAAGATGAAGAAATGAAAAAGATTCTAGGAAGAAGAAGAATCAGCAGACTTTGGAATTGTGGCATAGTGCATGGTGCCTAAGAGGGAGAGGGGGTAGTCCGAGTAGAAGAGGAAGGACGAGTGGTACGCCGGCGCTGGTAGGATCTTCACGATGTGCTTGAGCGCGATGGAGGGAGGACAGGGATCGCCGTCAAGGGCTCGGCTACGAGTGGCTGACCCGAATGAGAGGATCCAAAGGTTCCTTCATTTGGAGCTCGGTAGGCTGGAGGGGTCCGCTCGGTCCGACCCGCCGTAGTTTGTCCTTGTGCAGCTAGGTCTTCCGACCTACTCAAACTGCTGTCCGAGCTGATCACTTTAGGTTGAGCTTCAGGAGCATTTAGACCCTCGGATGTCCCTCCTTCTTCTTCTTTTGTTCCACCCCTTGCCCGGAAGGAGCTGCCTCGGCCACGGGCTCCTCGGCGTCTGCTTCTTCTTGGTCTTCTTCTACATCCTCCCGCTATCTAAGGAGGTCTTGGCCGGGCTCGAGGACTCTTCGGATGTGTCCGAGTCGCCATGGTCCTGAGCCGCTTTGGACCGTCTCTCCTGGAGGAGCTCGATCGGCTCCTTCTGCTCCTTCACTAGGGCCTTCATCTCAAGAAGCGAGTCTTGCTTGCTCTCGGATTTGAGATTGGGCTGTTTTTTGGTTGATGGCCATAGGATCGATAGACAGTCTTGAATGACTGGAGCATGTCCTTGAATTCCAAGGACACAGAGTTGATTTTGTCCATGAAAGCGGTGGATAAAATGGAGGAGAGAGACTTAGAAGCACCTGAGGTAGAAGCACCACCAGGTGGAGCAGGGAGAGAAAGGGGGCTTCTTTCGAGTCCGAGGTGGAGAAGGTGGCCTCGGCTCCGAGCTATCTACCCGGATACCAGGTTGAGTCTCCCGATACCCGTACCCTGAAGTTCCTTTTGTTGACAACAACGGCAGCCTCGAATACGGCATTTGGGTCCGAAGGAAGAGGAACTTTGAATTCTTTGAAGACAAGGGTGAGAAGAGCACCGGAAGGAAGAGGGGTGTTCTTCTTATTTTGGAGTTGAGCTGGCACGGCTGCCACTTGCTCGATGATGGAAGGAAAGAGGTCTACTTCGTAGCCCTCAAGAATGTCAAAAAGAGCTTTTAGATGCTTGGAGTTGGGGTTGTCCTTGCTAGAATGCTGAGAGAAGAAAGTTCTCATCAGCAAGAAACACAGAAGACGTGCTTCGACCTCAGCTGAGTCACGAGAAAATTTTTGCGTGACTCAGGAAACTCTTTGCGTACTTTTCAAAGAAGTCGTCAGCGACCTCGGTGAAAGGAATTGGGTTGCTGTTCAAGAAGAGAGAGGAGACCTTGAACAAGCGATGGAGAAGGGAAGTGTTTATACGAACAGTTATATTTTGAACCACTGGAGGTTAGAACACCTTCAAAGCTTGTGAGATGAGTGTAAAACTCGGATACGAGTTCGGGATATATGAACTCGCTGAAACAAAGAAAATGGTAAACACCGGTTATTTGGATGTGTGGCAACCACGAAAATTTTATGGTTGGAAAGAACTTATCATCCAGCACAAGATGCTTTGGGTGACGAGAGGTTTTGAGTTGGAGGAGCCTTCTTGGCTTTTGTGCGAGGCTTCTTTGAGGAAGTGCCAAGAAAGTCGGGGTGGGAACCTCTTTTCGGCATTTTGGATGAGAAAAGAGATAGAAGTGAAACGTAGAAGAGAATAGGTCGAAGAGAGTGAAAGAAAAGAGTAGAAGAAAGAGTTGAGAGCCGTCGAGCTTACTTGAGATGAGCTTTATGAAGCTTGAAAATGTCCAGAGGTTACTCGTAGACGTAGAGAGCTTGTGTACGATGTTTTGATTGAGAGAGAGAGAGAGAGTAAGTGAAATGTAAAGTAGCAAGATGAAGGAGAATAGGCGCTATTTATAGGGAAATAATCGTCCTTTAAAATCCGTTCTAACTCAGCTCTTTCATCAGTCACCTCGGACCGGTGTGATCTTCTCAACGGTTAGAATTCTAGCGGTTTGTCTTGCAACGACCGGTTGTCCGATCATAGCGCGAGAGAGATAAAAAGATTTTGAAGATAAATTATGAAATTCTCCACTTATCTAGAGATGATTTTAGAGATTTGATGTCCATTTTTCTCTAACGTCCGAGTCGACTCGGATAAGTTTCGAATGACTCGAAGCTAGAAATAAATAATAACTGTTAGCTCGAGTATCACTAAATCAACCGAACAAATGGTTATTAACGATTTGAAAGCACATAACACATAATCATGTAATGAGATTTTCATAAGGAAAGCACATAATTATGCATTTAACATTCCAAGCTCATTCCGAATAAAACAAAACCGATCTTCACTAAGAGGCTTAGTAAAAATATCAGCTAATTGAAGATTAGTAGGAATGAATTCAAGTTGAATATCACCTTTCTCGGAATGGTCTCTCAAAAAATGATACCGACCTCAATGTGTTTTGTTTTTGAGTGCTTGAACCGGATTTTTGGTGATGCTGATTGCACTTTGATTATCACACTTGATTGGAACCGATTTGAAAGAAAGTCCAAGATCTCTCAAGTGTTGCTTTATCCATAAAATCCGAGCACAACATGCTCCGGCTACAATATACTCGGCTTCGGCAGTTGATAAAGCTATTGAGTTTTGCTTCTTTGAGAGCCGGGATATTAAGGATTGACCCGAAATTAGCACGCTCCTGAAGTGCTCTTTCTATCAACTTTATATCCAGTGTAATTAGCATCCGAGTATCCAGGTGAGAGTCGGTTCGAGTCTCTTGAGTACCATAGACCTAAGTTCCGAGTCCTTGCAAGATATCCGAATATTCTCTTCACCCCGAGTGTGATGTGATTCTTTTGGATTAGCTTGGAATCTTGCGCATAAACATACACTGAACATTATATCCGGCTCTCTGGAACTAAGATATAACAAAGATCCAATCATTCCTCGATAGAGTTTCTAATCTATTGCTTTACCTTTCTCGTTTGAGTCAAGTTTTATACTGCTCTGCTCATGGGTGTAGCTGCGTGCTTTGCATCTTGGAGTTTGTATTTCTTCAGCGGCTCCTTGGTATACTTTGATTGATGGACATAGATTCCATCTTTGTCTTGTTTGATTTGTAGACCAAGGAAGAAATTGAGTTCTCCCATCATACTCATTTGAAATTCCTAACTTATTAACTTAGAAAAGTCTCGGCACGAGAATTTTATTAGTAGCTCCAAAAATGGTATCATCAACATAGATCCGAACGATAAGGAAATCTTTCCCCTTGGTTCTTATAAAGAGAGTCTTGTCGATCCGACCTCTTCTAAAATCATTTTGAACCAAGAAATTGCTCAATCTTTCATACTAAGCTCCGGGAGCTTGTTTAAGACCATAAAGAGCCTTTCGAAGTTTGAAAACATAATTTGGAAATTCCGAGTTTTAAAATCCAAGAGGTTGCTCGACATAGACTTCCTCTTCAATAACACCATTGAGAAATGCACACTTAACATCCATTTCATATAATTTGATATTCATGATAGATGCAAATACCAACAGGATTCTAATGGCTTCAATTCGGCAACAGGTGCAAAGGTTTCCCCACAATCAATCCCTTCTTCCTAATTGTAACCTTGAGCCACAAGTCTAGCCTTGTTTCGACTACCAACCCACCTTCATCCAGTTTGTTCTTGAAAACCCATTTGGTTCCTATGACTGGGTGGTCGGAAGGTCGTTTGGTTAGAGTCCGGACTTGGTTTCTTTCGAATTGATTGAGTTCCTCTTGCATGGCCTCTATCCATTCGGGTTCATTTAGGGCCTCTAGTTCATTTTTGGGTTCGATTAATGAAATGAATGCAGTGAATGCACATAGATTTTGAAGAGAGGAACGAGTTCTTACCCCACTCGTTAATATCGGATAATATGTTTTCTAATGGATGACTAGAAGCATACTTGAATGCTCTACCGTTCTCCGATTCACTAGATTTGTAGGCTGAATTGCTTGTTCTTCGAAGCTTTTTCGAGTGATCTTGTTCATCAAATTGTTCTTCAAGGTTCTGAGCTGCTTTTTAAGTTATCTCATTCCGAGTCACTTCGTTCGGAGTGCCTTCATTCCGAGTTGGTTGGGTCCGATTCGTGATCGGCTCGCTTTGGGTCATCATCTCTGCTGAGCTTCGGATCCGAGAATGAAGACTCACTTGGTTTGTCCTGTTCAAGCTCATCAAACATAATGTGGATGCTTTCTTCCACTTTATTAGTTCTCTTATTGAAGATGCAATAAGCTTTACTATGAGATGAATAACCCAAAAAATACCTTCATCCGACCAAGCATCAAACTTGGTCAGGTGATCCTTACCATTGTTATGAACAAAACATTTGCATCCAAAAGGCTTGAAATAGGAAATATTGGGTTTCTTCCCTTTGTAGAGCTCATAACGTGTTTTCTTCAGTATGGGTTTGATGAGGCATCTGTTCAAAGTGTAGTTGGCTGTGTTGACTGCATTAGCTCGAAATAGTAGGGTAGATTATGCTCAATCATCATTGTCCTTGCTATTTCTTCAAGAGTTCTGTTCTTTCTCTCCACTAGTCCATTTTGTTGAGGAGTTCTTGGTGCTGAGAAGTTGTGAGAGATTTCATTCTTGTCATAAAACTCTTAGAATTCTAAGTAGTCGAGCTCCCTTCCATGGTCGGTTCGAATTCTCTAGATCCGAGTCTAAGACTCAACTTGGATTTTTCTACAGAGCTTGCTGAACTCCTTGAATGCTTCATTTTTGTGCTTAAGAAAACACACCCAGGTAAATTGTGAATAATCATCAATAATAATAAGTACATATGATTTACCTCCGAGGCTCTTAACCGGGATTTCACGACATAAATCCATATGCAGCAGCTCAAGTACTTTGGATGTGGAAGCTGTCTTCGATGATTTGAATGATGATCCGACTTGTTTCCCTCTTGTGCAAGCTTCACAAACTCTATCTTTCTTGAAAGCACGGTTAGGCAAACCTCTAACTAAACCATGAGATGCTAATTTCTCAATAGTATGCATGCTAACATGGCCTAATCTACGATGCCATGTCCATGAATCATCATGAAGAGATGCTTTTAAATAAGATAAGTTCGACTAGAGTCGAGAGAGGAATAATGTAAGTGTTACCCGATCTCTTACCCGAGAGTTTGATCTCCTTGGTGGTGTCATCGAAATGTAACATTTGGTTTGAGTGAATCTTACTTCTTGACCTTTATCACATAATTGAGAGAAGCTAAGCGGATTGTACTTCAGTCCTTTAACAAGGTAAATTGGGCCGACCAGATTGCTTCCCTTTCCAATCTTGCCTATCCCGATTATCTTGCCTTTGCTTGTCATCTCCAAAAGTGACTTTTCCTCCTTTATGCTCTTCTAACTCGGAAAAGAGTCCCGAGTCTCCGACATGTGGCATGAGCATCCACTGTCAAGATACTAGTGTCCTTTTGATCTCTTCGATTAACCTGCAAAATAGAGACAATCTAACCCTTCTCACTTCCTCTAACGAACCCAGTAACACTCTTTACTGTGGTCCTTTTCGAGGAAGAAGATTTTTCGGAACCCAGATTTGAATGACTTTAGGCTTAGTCCGATTCCGAGTCTTCGGTTTAGAGAACTGAGTCCGTATCTTTTCTTTTGAAAAACTTTTCTTTTGAAAGTTTGGAGAAGATGGTTTCTTCTTGTAAACTGATCTAGGCTTAGTCCTCCTTTCATTTTTATGAATGGGACCATTCTCGGCTTTCCTGAACTTTACGGTTCTGGAATCCTTTTGAAAAGCTCGAATAGGAATTGGATTCCTCCTCTTTGTTGAAACCAAGACCTTCTTTTCGAAAGAGACACATTAAGATCCTAAGAGCATGTCAAGGTTTTTCTGACCTTGAGTAAATTTCAAAACAAGATCTTGAGATGCATTGAGCTTTTGCTTTGGTTGCTCATTTTCTTTTACGAGTAACTTAGACTCGGTCTCATTGGATTGAGCACTAGTCTTGAGTTGTCCGAGTGTAAGTCTCGGTTTTCCAATTCATTTTTCAAAGAAATGCTCTCGAAGAAATTGACTCAAGTTGTTCTTTGAAATGAGAAGAATCAGATTTGGACTTTTCTTCCAAAGTAAAAATATATTTAGCCAAATCAACTTTGGAGAATTTGAGAGAGTACTCAATTACCTCTTGAGGATTAGATTCCTCATTGTCTGATTGATCCGAGTCCGACTCGCTACGCTTCGAGTCGAGAGGGCCATCGGACACTTTGAGTCATCCGAGTCCTCGTCATCTTCCGATGAGTCCTCGTCACTCCATGTGGCCATCATAGCCTTTTTCTTCTTTCTGTCCCGTTTTCTCTTTGGACAGTCTTTGACTATGTGTTCCTTGCTGCCACATTCAAAGCATCCGAGTTCTTAGTCGGAGATAACTTTGAAGGAGAAGAGTATTTACCTTTCCTATCCTTCTTGTCTTTCTTATAGAACTCTTCTTTTGGCTTCTTATCCCATCTTTTGTGCTTCATCATTCTCTTGAAACCTCTAGAAATTAGTGCCATGGGATCCTCTTCGAGTTAGAGGAACTCGGATCTTCTTCTCTCGGTTTACGAGGCTTTCGGGGCAATGTTCTTTTTGGTGCTGACCTCTGCATCCTCCTCATCCAGGTGAATCTCATGGGTGAGAAGTTTCCCAATGAGTTCATCCGGCTTTTGTAGAGATAAGTTTTGAGCCTCCTCTATGGCAGTCACCTTGGGACCCCATCTTTTCTTGGGTAGGCTTCTAAGTATCTTTTGCACATTTCCTCGTGGGAGATCTTTTTACCCAGAGATTTGAGATTATTGGTAATCTCTGTAAATCGAATAAACATCCGAGTGATGTTTTCTTGTGGCTCCATCTTGAATAGCTTATATTTGTGAAGACAATGGCTTATCTTCGCTTGTCGACCTGGCTTATACCGTCATAAGTGTTGACCGAGTGTCCCACACTTCTTTGGCTGTGTCATAGGCAGACACTCGATTGTATTCTTCGAGCTGATGGCGCACATAAGAATGTTCATAGCCTTGAAGTTTTTCTAAACTTTTCAGCTTCATCAGCTGTGAACTCAGCCTTTATTTTGGGCACGATTCTTGTTTCTTCTGTCTTCATGGGAATGTAGTTTCCTTGTTGTATGATGTTCCGGACATCTTCATCATGGTCCAAGAGGAAACATTCCATGAGTTTCTTCCGAGTGCACGAAGTTGGACCCTTTGAACTTTGGTGATCTCGCTGGAAGATCTTCCTTCATCGAACTCTCCGTTGTTACGAGCCATTTGATCTTTAGACCTTTGGATGGTTAGATCCTTTCCGAAAGGCTAGGCTCGATACCAATTGAAGGTTTGCTCGGGGAGAGACTAAGCCACCCTAGGGGGTGAATAGGGTGGTGGAAGATTTTTCGAAAATCAAACTCTTTTAAGCAAGGGACGACGATGAGCGGATTCCGAGTCTAAAATGGGGTCGAAAAGTATGAACTCGAATTGCAGTGAGGAGTAACGAAGCGGATAAAACTGAAACTTTGAGTCTGTTTGAGGTTTAGAATGTACTCAGAAAGTGAAGACACGGAAAGTACGTGGAAACCCTCCTGGGGCGAGAAAACCACGGACCGTGCTAATCCAAGCATGATGTCAAATCCACTATTTTGAGTCCACAAAATACAGCAGACGATCGACCACTGAGTTGCTCCCTTAGACAACTCTTTACAAGTTTTTCCTAGACTCGAAATTTCCTTATCCGATCTAGTATTTCCTAGCTGAGATAACCCTTACAACTAGGGACAACCGAGTTGAGTTAATCCTTACGGCTCGGTCAAGGGACCTTACTTAGAGAGTAAGAAGACAGGTTTGTAACTAAGTACAAGACCTTACAACTCAGAATATAATGAATTACAGAGTGAGAGTTGTAAGTAGAAGATTGAGAATGAATACAATAACTTTTGATCAAGTATGTATATTAACAATAGATTCGGCAATCTTCAACTCTTGAGAGTTGGCTTCTATTTATAGATGACCAAGCAGCTTCGCCGTTGAGTCCATCTACTGACTGAGAGTCTTTTGTGACTGTTGTTAAGGATTTTTGAGTCACTCGGAAAATATCTGTTGAGATATGAACGTTGGACAACGGTTCTTGTCTCCTTTGGAAGTCCCAAAACCACTAGTGGTGTCTTGAAAGATAAGGTGGAAACCACCGTTTAGCTTGGTCTTGCAGATTTCCAGTTTTGGAAACAGACAGCCACGACACGGTCTTACGGGGCAAGGTCAAAGGTGGAAAAAGCCTTGTCTGCTTGGTGATTTGACGTTTTGAAGCTGGTTACTTTTGTATTTCAAAAGTGTAGCCTCGGTTGAATAATCTACAAAAGTAAATCAAATTGGTTCTCAAAGTATAAAATACTTTGGTCCAAGATTAGACATAGATAATAACATAATTAAGATAATTAAGTGACTAATTATCCGAGTCGAGAAAAGGAATGGAATTTTCGAGTCTAATATCCATGAAACTCGAAATTGCATCCGAGTTAGTCTAAGCGAGAATCAAGTTAAATAAAGAATATCGAGTGAAACAAACTTGATCTAGACTAAGCATGGTTCGGACTAGAAGCACTCGACTCTAATAGAATAAGACCTGTAACATGAAGTCGGACTCGAGTGCGCTTATGCAAATACTAGTCATTTGAACATGCGATAATTCTAAGTGATGAAAGACTCGGAACCGAGTGTACAAAAGTAAGTATAGATAAGCTTTCGAGTCGAGACAGAGTCATGCATAAATACATGAAATAATTGCTATATCACTTAGATGAAATACTATATCACTCATAAAAGTTTCTAAGGTTCGAGAGAATGACTTGGAATCAAAACTCTATAAGTGAGAAAGTCGTATACCCGATTCCCTTGATAGTACTCAGAAATGTGTGTGCGGAGTAAAGTCCGAGTCTTCACTCCTCCTGCTCCTCCTCCGGTGCTTCAAGTACATTAAGTATGTTAATGTCAAGATCTTCATAATATCCATGATCATATCTAAGGTTTGGAATTGATACATCATGCTCTACTATAGCATTTACGTTAGACATGTTCTCCTCTTGATAGGCAACCGACAACATATATTGATTATCCACTCTAGACCTTGGTTTAGTTTTGATGAAAACCCACCAATGTAATTTCTCCCTAGTTTTTGCGAGATACGACATGTAATAAACTTGGGTTGCAACTCCAGCTAATATAAATGGATCATATTTTCTATATCATCTATCATGTCGAATCTCAACTATTCCTTAATGGTTGTGCACTCTCATGCCACAATTCAAAGTAGTATCAAACCACTCACAATTGAATAAGATACACCTCTTAACCGGCTTTCCTGGATATTCTATTTCAATCACGTCTTTAAGGAGTCCATAATATTCATTTTTATAATCCCCTTCACCCATCCCCATGACACATACTCCACAATTCATGGTTGTTTTCCCTTCACTCCATTCATGAGTGTGGAATTTGTAGCCATTAACAAAGTAAACAGGATATGTAGTTACAACTTTTAAAGGACCCATAGCGCATTTGACATAAGTATGGATAACAATCCATTCGCCCTAACTGAAGTTGTTTAACCTATATCACAAAAGAAAATATAAAGTTAATAGATGTAATAATGATTAATATGTTATGCTTTAATATTTCTCTAAACTATTTATGTTTAATCATAGGGAAACTTACATTATCCTTAAACCATGGTATAAATTCATTTGCAATCAATCCATCTAAATCCTCATCATATATAAACGAACATCATCTCTGTTTTTGTTGTTTAAAGAACGTGCATTCTTACTTATGTGGGTAATGAGCAAGAAAATTTATAAAACTATAGGCTAAATAATTTTACTTTGACTTTTATAATGCATGTTGTACTCACTCTATATAAGGTTCAACCTCATTGCAATTTAACAAGATGTGCAAGTGGGCAACTTTATATTCTCGCTCACTCAAGTACCATTTCCTTTCTTACCCGCATAACGACCTTATAGTTAAAAAACAGATAATGTCGGTTGAAATTGGTCGTTGTTGAGTTCATATTCATTTCATTTGCATCTAGTTCTCATAGATGGTACATTGGACTCAAAATAATATGAACAGAAGTAAGTAGTCTCCATGTACAAATACGCCTCACATATAAAGCCTTCAACACGAGATTTATTTTTTATTATTTTCTTAAGCTTTCCAAGAAATCGAAATAAAATGTGTTAATAAAATCACAAATAATTTAATCCTATAACCATTATATATAAATTCTCAATTACCTCTCAAAAGGATACATCTATCGATACTTGAATAGGACCCCCAATAAGTGCCTCTTGTGGTAAATGAATAGGTAAATGCTCCATTACATTGAAAAACCCCGGAGGAAATATAGGTTCCAATTCACAAAGAATTATAGGGATATTTCGCTCCATTTCAAGTAACTTTTCCTCCCGTAAAGCAGTTGAGCATAAGTTTCTAAAGAACTAACTCAACTCAGCCAATGGCTTCTATACATACTCGGGTAATGAATTAAAGGTCTGTGAAAAGTTAAGATTCCATAAACACGTGTCAATCATGACTTTTCATCCCCGATAATGTAGCATTACTCATATCAACACAATTGGACACCGAGAAGCATACCCATCCGGCATTCTCAACCCTTTTACCCATTCACACAAGGCTCTTTTCTGTTCTAGTGTAAATGTAATGTTTGCTTTAGGTTTAATAACCTTGCCATTCGGACCAACACGAAGCTCCAACTCTAGTAATCTACAATGTTCCACTAAGTCCATCATTGCCTTCGCATTGTCTTTTGTTTTACCTTTAACATCCATGACTGTGTTGAATATATTATCAAAAAGTTCTTTTCAATGTGCATAACATCAAGGTTATGGTGCAACAAATTCGTTTCCCAATATGGTAATTCTCGGAAGATACTCCTTTTGGTCCAATTATGGTTCTCACCAAACCCCTCTACCTCAAATTCAATATTCTCAATAATAGTGGGAAATTGTTGGACATGTTGCCATATTTGTTTGCTCGTCAAGCGCTTAGGAGGTCTACTTCTACCAACTTTATCCTTTTTGAATTCGTTTACATTCCCTCTAAATGGATGATGCATAGGCAAAAACAACGATGACAATCAAACTATGATGCTTTTCCGCCCTTCCCCAACCAAAAAGCCTTTCACTTGTGCATACATATTGGACATGCTAATTTTCCGTGAGTACTCCATCCGGACAACATACCATATACAGGGAAGTCATTAATTGTCCAAAGTAATGTAACCCTCATTTTGAAGTTTTGCCTCTTTGAGATATCATATGTCAAGATACCATCCTATAAAGAGTTGTAAATATACATCAATTTTACCCTTAGGGTTCTTTGGACTTAGAATTATGCAACTGAAAAACATGTTTGAAGACTCGGACTTTACTCAACACAATTCCGAGTTCTAACAAAGGAATCGGGTATAAGAATTTCTCACTTATAGAGTTTTGATTCCAAGGCATTCTCTGTACCTTAGAAACTTTTACGAGTGATATAGTATTTTTCTCTAAGTGATATGACATTGACTTCATGTATTTCTTGCTTGTCTTTAAGTGACTCGGAAAACATATATGCACTCACGTCTGTCTCACTCAGCTCCGAGTCCCTCATCACTTAGATTTATCGCATGTTGAAGTGGCTAGTATTTCGCTTAACCGCACTCGGGTTTGACTTCATGTTATAAGTCCTATTCTGTTGTAGTCGGCGCTTCTAGTCCGAAGCATGCTTAGTCTAGATCAAGTTTGTTTCACTCGATATTCGTTGTATAACTTGATTCTCGCTTAGACTAACTCGGATGGAATTTTGAGTTTCATGGATATTAGACTCAAAAATTCCATTCCTTTTCCGACTTAGATAATTAGTCGAGTCAATTATCTTAATTATATTATTATCTCGTGTCTAATCTTGGACTAAAGTATTTTATACTTTGAGAACCAATTTGATTTACTTTTGTAGGTTATTCAAACGAGGATACACTTTTTGAAATACAAAAGTAACCTAGGCTTTAAGACGTCAAATCACTAGCGAGACATGGCGTTTCCCATTCTCTAACCTAGCCCTAGAAGATTGTGTCGGGGCTGCTCGTTTCCAAATATGGAAAACCGAAACGCCAAGCTTAACGGTGGTTTCCACCTTATCCTTCAAGACACCGCCGAGTGGTTTTGGGACTTCCAAAAGAGTTAAAAACCGTTGCCCAACGGTCATATCACAACGGATACTTTCCGAGTGACTCGGAAAGTCCTTAACAACGGTCACAAAGGACTCTCGGTCGGAAGATGGACTCAACGGCTATGCTGCCTGGTCATCTATAAATAGAAGCCAACTCTCAAGACTTGAAGATTGCCGAATCTATTGTTAATACATACTTGAGCAAAAGTCATTGTATTCACTTTCAATCTTCTACTTATAACTCCCACTCTGTAATTCATTATATTCTAAGTTGTAAGGTCTTGTACTTCGTTACAATCACTTTCTTCTTACTTTCTAAGTAAGGTCCCTTCACTAAGTCTGTAAAGGTTAACTCAGCTTAGTTGTCCCTAGCTGTAAGGGTTATCTCGGTTAGGAAGTACTAGATCGAGATAAGGGAACTTCGAGTCTAGGAAAAACTTGTAAAGAGTTGTCGAAGGGAGCAACTCGGGTTCGATCAATCTACAGGTATTTTGTGGACTCAAAATAGTGGATTTGACTTCGTGCTTGGATTAGCACGGTCCGTGGTTTTCTGCCCCGGGAGGGTTTCCATGTAATATCCGTGTATTTACTTTCCGAGTTCATTCTAGACTCGGACATACTCGATCGCGGCTTGAATCCGCTTCCTTACTTTTTATCGAGATTCCGAGTTCGTACTTTTCGAGCTTGTTTTAGACTCGGAATCGTTTCTGTCTCTATTTTGGCAAAAAGAGCTCAATCTTCACGAAAATCCTCCATCGCCCTATTCACCCCCTCTAGGGTGACTCAAACTCTCCCTGAGTAAACCTTTAATGTAAGGTGTTGTCATACACATTTACGGAGGAAGATTATATGGAGTGACAATGATCGGCTAACATGAATAAGTCTTAGAAGGTTAATCAAATGGTGTAAAACCATTTGAACATAATCCCGATCTATCATGACGAGGCTCGAAGCAAAATTAGAATGGAGTTGATCAAATTTTTCGAGGCTTCCCCATCGGATGGGTGGCACATCACCCCTTCCTCTCTCGACTAACATGATGCCACCTCATATGTTTAGCAAAACTCCGAGATGCATACAATCTTTGTAGTATGGGAATGAGAGGAAAATAGTGCATCCTTGCAAAGGAAACCCTTTTACGGTTCCCTCTACTTGAGTTCCGCTCTTTCCATCTCGGTGCATCACAAAATTGGCATTTCTCCAAAGATTCATCATCCTTAAAATGGATCATGCAGCCATTGAGACAAGAATCAATTTTAATGACACTTAAACCTAGTTTTTCACAAACTTCTTAGCCTCGACGAAATTAGAAGGAACATAGTTGTTGGGGGACATGCCTCTTTGATAAGTTGAGCTACTTCATCAAAGCAAGTATGAGACATATTATAATCAGATTTAATACTCATCATTCTAAGAGGCATAAACAACTCAGTATGAGTATTATATCCAGGCCACAAGGGTCGTTGAGCTACATTAAGCTTGTCATAAAACTACTCGGGCATTTGGATTTGGAGGTTCACAATCTTCTTGACGTGATTCCATAAGATCGTCGACCATTGTTTGAAATCTATCAACCACATCATTATCATTATGGTCCACATGTACATTAGAAGAACTATGTCGCATGTTAACATCCCTAGTAGGTTCAACCTCCCCATTTGAAGTCCAATACCAATACGCATGTTTGAAACCCCTCTTATAAAGATGAACTTTGACCTCTTACGGGGTTAAGAAATATTTGTTCTTACACTTGAAACAAGGACATTTATATTTACCCTCCCTTAGATACACAGGTTGAAGCCTTGCAAAAGCATCTTGTAGCCCTCTAATAAATTCATGAGTACACCCTTTACGACCCAAAATTAGTCTATTAGTCATCCATTTACGATGTTCGAGTATTTCCATATCCTGTGCGATACAATTAAATAAATAGTCCGTTAATATTTTTCCAAGAAAACAACAATGATAATAATAACATTTATATAATTACTAGGTCATAAGTACCTATATTAGTAAAAGGAAGACATGATGGAAAAACCAAAAAATAATAAGTAAACAATGAAAAAGTTGAGAACATCGAGTAAATTTTGTATTAAAATCCATGTACATAAAGAAACAAATAATAGCTTTGCTTAACTCATAACTTCAAGATAGGGCATATAAGAGTTGATTATAAAGAAACGACAAATTCAAGATCAAGGAGAGCCATTAAATAATTCTTCCACATAACAATCACAATATATAATTAATATAGTAATCATGATTTAGCATAGTTATATCAATATAAGTGACTAGAATGTTAAAAAATGCAAATTACCCGTGCTTGATTACTTGAATAACTAAGACCTCGGTAGATCACCCAACTTTACAGTATGTCAAACCTGCATTGATTTGCATAACAACATAGAATGCAAAAGAATCAACTACATGTAAACTTAAAAAACATGTGCAAGATTGTTTAGTATTGACCATTTTAATATAAGATGAAAATATAAAACTGTAAAAATATACACAGCCCAATATTGACCCTTTTATCCCAAGGCTCTTTCAAGTGCTGATTTGGCTTTTAAATTCTAACTTAAGGTGATAACGATAGTTTCCTAAAGGAGTTTGAAAATTTTCTAAAAATTTCGGCAGAGTTTCGTTTGTAATATGGATTATTCCATAGGCTTAAAGCCTTAAAATCCTGCATAAAAATCACAATATAACTTGACGAGCCACACGCTCGGAGTTTACAACTCAACGGCCACACGCCGGAGTCCAATCAATGATGCATTATAACTTAAAACAATCTAAATGGTTCTTGGCATATAGAAGGTGGGGAGGGGAAGGGGAGCCATGGAGGGGTTAAGAAACTCAAATCTTGGCCTATATATATTCCTTTCGTAGGGAGAAATTCGAAAGATTATTTAGGATGACAAAATAATGATGAAATTACATAGAAGCATTACATAAAGAACAACTATAGAATCTTGACTATCTCCAATCGTGAGGTCTGTACTAATAGCTTGGAGCAAATTTTGGGCTAAACTAAATACAATGAACATAAAAGCATACATACATTCATAACGATTAGCATTTTCAACTTATCTCGCCCATATTGTAATGGAACCATAAGAGGTGCAAAACTTGGCAACCCCGTTTATAACCTTTTCTTAACATAAGACACAAAATTGATAGAACATGAGTAAGTAGCATAGATGTAGTAAACGGGAGTTTGATGATTAAAAGAGTAGGTTGTATTATGCACTTGAATATGTGTTGTCTCCGTTCCATGGTCAATATAGAGCGCATGAAAATTTATAATACAACCCCAACTCAAAAAGAGAGTGTCTAAATGTTAACATTAGGCCAACTAATCTAGAAAAAGAACTACATCTGCAAACAAACTTCATAAAACTTATCCGGAATCTGGTTGGAAATAAAAGGAGCGACGGATAAAGCTAACGCGATGGTCTATTCTTTCGCACTTTCTTGATTAGGACGGACTCGGTTTGGTCCATACCAATCCCTTATGAAAAGGAAGATCATAGCAGGATACCTGCACAACCAATGACCTAGAGGACCTAAGTATATAAAGCGTATGACGAGATTGGTTCCTGCGCTATAATTTAGCATAATATAAGGAAAGGGAACATAAGAAACCAAAATAACGTGTAAAAATAGCTGCCACAGCGAGTTTCAATGGTTCTTTGTTCGATTCCTTAGTTCGTTCTCTCCATCAAAAAGTTTCGGTTCGACATCCAGGTGAGAGAACCAGAGACAAAAATGGTCACTTCCGGCCTTCGGATCATCAAAAGGCTCAAATTATAGCTACATGTCAAACTTTACCATTGGCATTCATGATCCTTCACTTGCATTGCATCTTAGACACTAACCCACATAATGTTACCAACTCCAAAATTTTCCATTTCGTCAAACATAGAACATTCTTAAACCTAAAAGTCCTCTCCTTTAAAGACATTCACCTCATTTGCCCTAAATGTACAAGTCACTAACCCCCTAATTCTATTTTCTGCCTACTAAAAAAATAGTAAGAAATGACAAAAATACTCAACTAACTTCAATTTCAAAAAGCGTTCAATAAATGCAAAATGGCCTTATTAAGATCATTGAATTGCAAAAAGAACCCACATCGGGAGGCCAGGAAGCAACAGAAGACAAGGCAAAATAGAGGCTTTAATAGCACACAGGATCAAACCCACCAATTAGCAAACAAATTTAAGAAAAATAATTGAAACAAGGGGTTGAAATACCAAAACTTACCAGAAGCAAAAGCTTTAAAAACCTCGGAGACACCCGAGAGCCGTCGAAAAAGGCCACCGGAGTTGCGGCGGCGATGAGTTCCCGGAGACGGCGGCGGGGTTGCGGAGATGGTGGAACCTAAAACCCAGAATCAAAACACTTGTAAAGCGGCGAGCGTAAGTCTCCAAGTATTCCTCGGAGAGACCCAAAGAGTCGTCGATCGTCGGCCACCGGTGTGACGAAGGCAACGAGTTTCCGAGAGACGGTGGCGGAGTTGCGGAGACGGTGGAACCCAAAACCTAGAATCGAAACACCCAAACTTCTAAAAGCGGCGAGCGTAAGTCTACGAGTCTTCCTCGGAGACACCCAAAGAGTCATCGATCGTCGGCCACCGGAGTAACGGCGGCGATGAGTTCCCGGAGACGGTGGGCTGGGTTGCGGAGAGGTCAAAGGCTTGGATCCCGGCGTGAGCTAGGGTTCGGGGCCCGAGGGTGCGCAGGACGAGAGAAGTGTGAGAAAGGGTGTGAGAGGAGAGGGAGTAAACATTTTGGTTAATTATTTGCCATCTAGCGAGTATACACGCTTGCTATGGTATTCGATTCTCACTTTGGTTACAATTTTTTTAAAATTTTTTTAAGACGCAGTTTCACCAAAATTTTTATTTTGTAGGAATTGAAAAATTGAATTTACTAGCGAAATATTTGGGGAGAAAGAGCTGCTTCCAAAATTTAAAAAAATGGGGAAATTCAAATAAATAAATGTTAGTGGGAAATTAGTAGGAAATAAATTTTAAATAAAAATTAAAATTGTGAAAATATTTGGTGGTGGAAAATCGGAGGGAATTTAGTGGGATATTTTTCATTGAAAATATAATGATGGGAAATCAGTGAAAAAAATCAAGTAGTGGAAAAACAGTGAAAAATTTTCTACTATGATTTTTCGAGTGGAAAATTACTCTGGAAAATTTGATGATTTTTGGTAGTGTAACTTGTTATGTACAAATTTTTGAACGGGTTTTCTAAGATTTATGAAATGCAAATATATATATATTTATATATATATACACTAATGTTCATCTACAATTTTAGAAAAGAGGACAAAGTTGGCCATCAAAAATTGTGACATAAAGAAGAAAAGATATGACAAGAGCATAAAGAAAAGGACACAAAGTTGGCTATAAAAATTTGTGACATAAAGAAGAAAAGATATGACAAGAGCATGAGGAAAAAGGACAAATTGGCTATCAAAAAATTGTGACATAAAGATGAAGCGAACATGATTGTTTCATAAATGAACGTGATGGTGTATGAATGAAGACAATTTGTCTTTGAAACATTAATGTCTTTTTCTACCTTTGAGATTCCTTACATTTGCTATCATAATTGGATTATTCCATTGCTTCATCTAATGAATAGCATAATTGGATAAATACCTAAGGTCAAGCCCGAGACCATTTACAAAATAGGAAAATTTGATTTTTCCATTGCTTATTCAGTTAAAACTCATGAAGAAATAATTAATTTTCAAAATATTCTACAAACAATATCATCAATCAAACGAAGTCTATTAATAATCATTTAAAGGCAAATCATAAATTCATGCATATAGGTCTTGTTCAAGTTGTTGTTAGACCTTTTGTTCAAAAAGGAATTAACGCCCTTATTCATATGGCTCTTAGAGACAAACGATTAAAAAATACAAGTCCTCTTTATTAGCTATGATTCATACTAACATTTGTAATGGTCCAGTTTTCTTCAATAGCTATCCACATTTTCCAGTTGATCTTACATGTCTAATGACAATTAAATTGTTAAAATTAGATGTTCATGTACAAGGTGACGAATTTTATGATTTTAAAAACTTTGCATTAATGTATAGAGTTTATTTTAGACTGATGTCTACAAGCCTCAACACAAAATATTTAAGTCCTCTTCCTTCTAACTCAAAAGAAAATGTTTTAGTTGAAATAGTTGATGAGAAACCTGTTGTCTTTACCCTAAAACTCTTTAAATGGGATGAAATTACAATCCCCGATGAACTCGAACTAGAAAATGCTCAGCCTCCTACACAATTATAAGAAAAAAGATACGGATCAAATTATAGAAGAACCCGATGGTAGAGTACTTATTAGATTTAAATCTATGAAGGAAAACATTTCCAGACCTAACTCTTCCAATTCTAGAAAATCCTTTTTCGATTATTCTTCTATTAGAACAAATACTCTTAGCAATTCCCAAAGATATAGGTTTACAGCTCCCATCACAGAACCTGTTCTAGATTGTTCCTCTCCCACGTCTTCCGGGATATGAGGAGGAATTAATGTCATTACAAAAGGTGGGTTTGAAATAAATTGGTCTTTTTTAAACAAGATTGTTATTCCCAGAAAAATACACATTATAGAAAATGGTTTCAACAATTTGAAGAAAACCTTAAAGCCAAAATTAAAACAAAATGGATAGCCTATATGACTAGATTATCAGCTAATGTTCCCTTTTTATATGGTTCCCTATATTTTCCTCACATCTAGGATTTCAAAATGTTTATTCAATTCCTAGTATTAATGTCCAAACAAAGCTTCTAAAAGTGTGGCATCTTTGAAATGGCACTACTTTTGTTGTTGTTCATCCTCCCAAGACTGAAGCAATTACACTCAAAATTAATGAGGAAGAAGTCATTGCATCACCTTATAAAAAAGGTCGGGGGAGGTGACACAACTACTGCTAATGATCTCAAAAAGGTCCATTAACGGACAAACTATACAAATGCAATTCTTAATACAATAGTAGAGCAACTAACCTTTGTGTCGAAAAAATTAGATACAAAAAAATTAAAGTCTCCTGAAAGTTCTACTAGTAATACAAAACCTTTTGAATACATAGACAATATTTCTAAACCTTTCTTTAAACTTGATAGTATCCCAAAGAAAATGAAGCATCTCTTGTTAAAGCTGCTTCAAATTCTAATGCTAGTCTTCTGGATAGCATATCTAAATAAGTAAAAGATATTGACATCGCTCTTAAAGGCAAATCTATTAGTTGTCTTGATAATACTTGCCAACTTCAAAGTAATGAGTCATCTTCTTCGTCCGAATCAGATTCGGATAGTGATCTATTTGCAATTAAGACCTTCCAAGACACTTCCGAAGAGGATAATGAGCATCCTTCAATAAACAAAATTAAATCATGGAGAAATTCCAAAACTAGAAACTATTACCCTAAGCCCACTCCTCCGGACATTCAATATGAAGAAAAAGAAGAATTTCAGCAGGACGTTATGATGAAAATTCTATTTATGAATGGAACATTGATGGAAAATCGAACATGAAATTCTATCCACATTGCAAGAAATGTGTATGGCAGCCGTTGCCTACAAATCAAAAAGATATACTGCGAAAGATGTTGCCTCAGCACTTGCCCTAGGTTTTACAGGTCAACTTAAGAATTGGTGGGACAACTTCATGACCCACAAAGAAATAACTTCAATCTTGAATCACACTACAAAAATCAAATAAGAAAATGGGATTGAAGAGATGAAAAAGATGGTTATGAACTTTCAATTCATAATGTTACTCTTCATTTCATTGGCAACCCAAATGAAGGGAAAGTAGTCGCTAAATCTGTCCTCATTAACCTTAGATGTCCAACTTTAAGTGATTATAGATGGTATAAAGACGTTTTCCTCACTAATGTCCTTAGACGTGAAGATGGAACCCAAAATTTCCGGGAAGAAAAATTCATTGTTGGTATTCCTAAACTCTTTAGAGAACGAATCCTTAATACATTAAGACAACATTTCAACATAGATGACATTCCTTTTAGTCGTCTTACATTTGGACAAATTTTTAGAATAGTTAAAAGTGAAGGACATGTCGTTTGTAACGAACTCAAACTACAAGCTAAATATGGATCGGAAAGAGCCTAGTCTCGAAGAGAGATGGGAACTTTTGTGAAGCTCTTGGTATCACAAAAATTGAAGCTCCGTCTACAAAAAAAAAAAAGAGCTGGAAGAATCTTTACTAGAAAACAACGAAAACCTTCTAAAGCTTTTACTTCAAAAACAGATACTCATAAACCAAATTTTCCAAAGAAAAGGAAGTTTAACAAGAAGAAAGTTGTTTGTTACAAATGCGAGTAAGGTTGGTCGTAAAGCGTTCTTATGTAAAATAGAAAAGAATATTAACGAACTTTTTGCTGAATATCCCGACTTATAATATCAATTTACAATTCTTCTAACTCGATAATGAGGAAGATTATTATCTTGGTACGTAAGACGAAGACTCGAGTTATGAGTCCTCTCCAATTAAGAAACTTCATGTTATTATTAATAAAGGTCAAAAGGAATTCTTATTAGATTTAATAGGAAAAATTTCTGACCCGTAGTTAAAGAAAGAATATCTAGAAAAGTTAAAACAACTTATTCTCGATGAAGAACCAAAACCCTTTAAACTCAACCATGAAACTACAAATCTCTCTAATTTATATCAAAAATACCCTATTCCGAATCCTTTCCAACAAATTACTACAAAAGAGATTCAAGCTGAAGTTAACGAATTAAAGGCTCAAGTCGAATACTTAAACAAGATATTCTAGAACTAAAAACTAAAGACCTTGAGCTTGAAACCAAATTCGCTATTTTAGAATATCATAAGACTAATTCTTCTATTCTAGAGGATGATACCTCTATACCTCATATATCAATAGAAGAAGTTCCGGACGATCAACTCTTACAAACTTTATCTCAAGTTACCTTCCAAAAATGGTATTCTATAGTCAAATTTGTTGGTGGTGATTTCTCTATAAGCATAGTTGCTCTAATTGATAGTGGAGCATATCAAAATTGCATTAGAGGAGGAATTGTTCCAACCAAATATTGTGAAAGGACTAAAGAAACCCTCTGCAACGCAAATGGAGAACCTTTAAACATTAGATATAAATTAAATAAAGGATACATCCAAAACAATGACTATTGTTTTAAAAATATATTTTTAATCGTTGTCAATATTACCAATGATCTCATTCTTGGTACTCCTTTCCTCACTAAAATTTATCCTTTTTATGTTAATGAATTAGGAGTGCACACTAATATTATGGGTAAACAAATTTCCTTTATACTCTTATCATTTGCTAAGCAAAGAGATGTCTCCCTTTTACAAACATCTTCTATTTTTCGACAAAGTAATAGTTTACAATATAAGAAAACTACGATTACCCATTTACAAGAAGAGATTTCTTATCTTAGGATTGAAGAAAAGTTACAAAATCCTTTAATTAAAAAAAAATTCTTGATCTAGAACAAATTATAAAGAAACGAGATATATTTCGATGTTCCTAATGCTTTACGGGAAAGGAAAAAGCACATAGTTTCCTTACATTATATAAAAGATTTTGATGAAAGAAATATTCCTACAAAAGCTCGCCCAACTCAAATGAATTTAGAGCTTCTAGAGCACTATAAAAGTGAAATTCAATCCCTTTTAGACAAACAACTCATTAGACCTTCAAAGTCTCCTTGGAGTTGTGCAACATTCTATATTAATAATGTTGCGGAAAAGGAACGTGGAGTTCCTGGACTGGTAATCAATTACAAACCCCTCAGTAAAGTTCTCCAATGGATTCGATATCCGATTCCTAACAAAAGAGATTCACTAAGTAGATTATTTGACGCTAAAATATTTTCAAAATTTAATATGAAATCCGACTTCGGCAAATACAAATTGCGAAGTCGATCGATATAAGATAGCATTCATTGTTCCATTTAGACACTATGAATGGAATGTTATGCCCTTTGGATTAAAAAATGCTCCTTCAGAATTTTAAAATATTATGAACGACATTTTTAACCGATATACCTCTTTTATTATTGTTTACATTGATGATGTCCTGGTATTTTCCAAAACCATTGATCAACATTTTAAACATTTACGGATATTCTTACATATTACTAAGAAAAATGGATTGGCTGTCTCCACTTCAAAAATGAGTTTATTTCAAACAAAAATAAGATATCTTGGACATGACATTTACAAAGGAACTATAAAACCTATCATGAGAGCACTCACTTTTGTTGAGAGATTTCCGGATGAAATAAAAGATAAAAAACAATTGCAAAGGTTTTTGGGATGTCTTAATTGTGTTTCGATTTTTCCCGATTTAAAGATAGATATGTGATCCTCTGTTTAGAAGGCTTAGAAAGAAGCCCATTCCCTGGACAGAACAACATACCGAAATAGTTAGACAAATTAAACATAGAGTCAAATCTTTACCTTGTCTAAGCATACCTCATCCAAATGCACATGTGATAGTTGAAACCGATGCATCCGATATAAGATATGGTGGTATACTTAAGCAAAAAATGACGAGTCCCGACAAAAAGGAACAACTTGTCCAATTTCATTTGGGAAATGGCTCGGTCCTCAACAAAACTATTCTACCATTAAAAAGAATTTTTATCTATTGTTCTTTGTGTTTCAAAATTTCAGGATAATTTATTTTATAAAAAAATTCTTTTAAGAATTGATTGCAAAGCTGCTAAAGATATTTTACAAAAGGACGTTAAAAATTTGGTTTCCAAGCAAATCTTTGCCAGATGGCAAGCAATTTTATCTTCTTTTGATTTCGAAATAGAGTTTATCAAAGGACAAAGAGTGATAAAACAAAACTTTTGCAGGAGTCACCATGAGTAAGAAGAAGGACAAAGGAAAAGGTATACAAAAGGCCAAAGATAACCAGTTGGTTTCTCACCCAAGAACCTTTGAAGACATCAAAATACCAGTTCAAAACAAATTTCAATCCCTTACAAATTTCCATCCTTTACCCTACAAAACTACTCGTCACAAATCCTACCGCTACCCATTACCATGTTAAATTTATAGAAAATTTGTTTCTTACAAATTATAAGTCCCCTCTATCCAATGATCTTATCCGAAAATTTATCCAATGAAGTTTTGGAAACCTTCATTTTCATACCGACCATTCTCAAAAGGACCGACGATTCTACGAGTTTATTCTTGTAGATTCGCATTCAATTGACTTTACCCATACAAAAGACAGAACAAATCCCGACTACATACTTTATTCTAAGTGCATCATTTGACAAGTTATTAGTTCCCATGAGTGGAAGAATCCATTTGAAGAGAGACAATTTTCTATCCCCTATCAACCACAATCTTACAACTACAACGATTACAAAATGGCTTGGTATAGAGTATTTCTTTATAGACCGGATGTCCACTCCTAGTTCTTCAATTTTCATGATACTTGCATTACAAACTTCTTAGTATGGTTCTATCATTGGTGGAACCGTTTTGGAGCCAATTCCTCTATTTTGCCTACGAAGCTAGAGAAGGATGGGATCAATGGCTCAAAGGCTCAACTTTTGATCCTTTTGCAAAAGAAGTACAATTCTTTCGGACATTCAATGTTCCATGGATTTTTAGTTGGGAATACCAATTTCAAAATTACTTACAGAATCCTTATCTCGCTTTCTATGGTCCGTATTTACAAGGTTAGATGGTGGCTAGAGTATAAGACTACACTCTACAACAAGGAGAATGTTCAACATTTTCTAAAGACAAAAACAAAGAAATATACGTTGTTTAATCTATAGGGTGAAGCATCAAAACCAAATATGATTGAACCATCTTCTATTAATCCATTTACTCCAACAAAAAGGAAAATTCTTCAAGTACCAAAGGATCGCAAAAATCCCGTTCAAAAGGTCTATCACAAAAGCAACGTGATCTTTTAGAAATCCTTAAAGATAAGCCTGAACTTTGAAAAAATTATTTACGTAAGCTTATGGCAAATGACAATTCGAGACAGGGATGAGGATGCTAATTCAACAACATCTTCTACACACCCCGATCCATTTGGAGGTCCTTATTCGAGACATAAAAAAAGAGCCCGCAGGTCACCCTTGGCGAAAGTAGGGGCCATTTTCTAACATTTGTCGCTTTACGGTATGAAGGAATCCTACTATAGTTGAACTACAATTTGAGAAAAAGGACAAAGTTGGCTATCAAAAATTGTGATATAAAGACAAAAAGTTATGACAAGAGCATGAGGAAAAGGGGACAAAGTTGGCTATAAAAAATTGTGACATAAAGAAGAAAAGATATGACAAGAGCATGAGGAAAAAGGACAAATTGGCTATAAAAAATTGTGACATAAAGATGAAGCAAGAATATGATGGTTTCAGAAATGAACGTAATGGTGTATGAATGAAGACAATTTGTTTTTCAAACATTAATATCTTTTTCTACCTTTAAGATTCCTTACATTTGCTATATAAGGATGTTCTTTCACTAGGGAAAGACATCAATTTTTACGAGTGAGTTTAGATTCCACTAAAGTGTATTGCTTCCTCTCGTATTTTGAAGACCAGTTTCGGATTTTCTTTAAGCAAGTTTTCTAATTTACGTGATAAATATTGTAAGTATTCTATTTACAATTTCGTGTTTTATATTTTATAATTTGAAGTTTATTTATATTTATCTCTTATTATTTAGGATTATTGGATTCTAAAATCCCCAACTTTGGGGTTTTTTGATCGGAATATCCCGAAATGTCGATTGGCATGGCGGCATCCCGAATTTAAACCCTATTATTTGTAGGTATCCCACCACCGAGTTACGGTTGAAACGACTCGGTGGCGATATGATGTGGCGGTAGCGATTATAAACGTGGCTACTGTTGACCCGCTTTTGACTTTCATTAATGCCACGTTGACACACTCTCTCTCTCTCTCTCTCTCTTCCCTCTACCCTACTAACCCCCTCTATATAACCTAATTCAAAACATTTCGCTTTTCTCCTTTCTTTAACCCCCAATTCGAAACTCTCCCTTATGCCCTTGGCGCTCTTGCCTCACGCGCTCGGCTCCCCCTCCAAGACCTCTTTTGCTTCGGCTCTCGCATCGACCTCTTTCATCTCTTCTCTGCGTCCTTCTCTTCCACCTGAAACCCCACGCCATCTCCCTCATCCTCTTCGGTTCAGGGGCTACACAAGACTCCATCGCTCTCTCTAATTCTCTTTCTCATCTTCACACTCGCTGCCTTCTTCCCGAAGAGACCCAAACCGACTCGACTCTTCTTCGGTCTCCTTCACCTAACGTGAACCGCAACCCTCACAATTCCAAACCCATTTGGACTCTATCCACGACCGAGAGCGAGCAAGGGCAGGAGAGAGTACGAGAAGGATAAGACCTTTAAAAGCGAACAACAAGACAGGACGAAGAGAAGGCGAAGGCGGACGACGAGATCCGGTCAGCAAGCCCAAAATTTAGGTTTAGTTTTTCGAATTTTAGTTATTCGATTTTCGTTTTTCAATTTTTAGTGTTAGTTCTTCAAATTTGAGGCTTAGTCTCTCAAATTTAAGTTTTAGTTTCTCGAATTTTGTAATTCGATTGCCTTTGAAGTAAAATTATTCGAGTGACGAAATGTTGATGCTACAATTGGAGTAATGAGTTTCGAATTGGGGGTTAGAGAGAGGAGAAAAGCATAAATGTTTTGAATTAGTTGATACAGAGGGGGTTAGTGGGGGTAGAGGGAAGAGAGAGAGAGTGTGTCAACGTGACATTAGCGAAAGTCAAAAGCGGGTCAACAGTAGCCACGTTTATAATCGCCACGCCACGTCATATCGCCACCGAGTTATTTTAACCATAACTCGGTGGTGGGATACCTACAAATAATAGGGTTTAAATTCGGGATGCCTCCATGCCAATCGACATTTCGAGATATTCCGATCAAAAGACCCCAAAGTTGGGGATTTTAGAATCCAATAATCCTATTATTTATCTACTCGTATTTTATTAAGTTTTACATGACTTTGATATGTCAAAATCAAACAAGACTAGCTAGATCATCCTAACGTGAGTGAGCCCCTCTTAGTGCATTAATTGTCTTTACTTTGATATAAATTATGCATAAGAATAAAGTAAAGACAATTATGCACTAAGAGGGGCTCACTCACATTTGGATGATCTAGCTAGTCTTGTTTGATTTTGACATATCAAACCTAGTTTGGATAAAAAAACATGTGGGGAAAGCTTGTAAATTAATTAAATCGAAGATTTAGATTCACACAAAGTTCATATCTTCAATGATAACAAAAAAAAAAAAGACAGAAAATCTCAAGGATAATACAATGTCAAGCTTAATTATGCAAACAATACTTCCCAACATTATTAGTATAACCCAAAGAGAACGAAATAATTTGCTTGGGCCTTCATGTGGTTTGAGCCTAACATGTCATGACATCCCCGACTACACATAATAAACTATACTTGGTTTTATACCACATTGATATTTTTTAACCGGAGAATTTATCTAATGTTGTAAGTTTTTGGGAGAACCAACTAACTCATGTTACACCAACGAAATCAATTCTACACAACACATGGTATGAATCAAGCTTATGAAAATTCCCATGTATTATCCCGAAAACTCATGTTACTTGTGAGGACAAATTAAACAGGACATTGAGCCTTGAAGAGTAATTATCCAACTCATGAAAATTCACATGCGAGTATTCGTAAGCTTTGAAAACTCGATTTAGTTTCAAATTAAAATTGTGCATCCGGCAATTATACATAACCGATACCCAATTTGGCAATTTGAATATTTTAACATTCTTTCACCACTAAATCACGAGAAAATCAAGGGAGCAAGAAATAAAAGCAACAACACTAAACTCGGGGATACCTCTTCATACAAACAATCATGAAGGTTTGCTCGGGGAGAGTCCGAGTCACCCTAGAGGGGGTGAATAGGGTGATGGAAGTTTTTCATGGAAACTTTAGCTCTTTTGTCAAAGATGAGACAGAGACAGTTTACGAGTCAATCGATGTAACGCCCCGGTTACCATTACTTAATAATTCCCGACCGAGAGTATTAGGTAAGGTTGCAGCGGAAGCCGACGACCGAGGCGTTACCGCCGTCCTAACCACAAGGACAAGGCCGAATCAAAGTGCCATAACAAACGAGTGTCTAGAGGTGCGCCTTAGCTACATCACGGGGTGTCATCCTAACTACTTAAGTAACCAAACCCGAGCACAATTCTGCTACCTATTTACAAACGTTAGTGACCAGTTACAACGATCCGCAATAGAAGATGCGCAATACTTAATTACAACCCAAAGTCAACCCAAATTTAGCGTGGACGAGAATCACTCGTGAGCATCTAATCCCGCACATGACAATAATAATGGATCGTCCAGCTAGGTCCTGCTCCCGTCGAGCTTCTTATGCAATGGGTCGTTCATCGATGCTTTTCCTAAAACAAAACATCAAAATAATTCAAAGAATGAGTCGAACTCGGTACGAACATTCCTGCACGAGTAAAATAATTTTGAAACATAATGATTGAGCGCGCGCATTTCAATTCATTTTAGTTCGAAATCGAGAGGGAGAGAATATAAGTAAAACTTGCTTGCTAGGTTATTATCTGGAAGTGGAACCCCTTGGTAATTGATACGATCGTTGAGCAGGTGTCACCCCCGGCCGATCGATAACCCGAGTTGACGCCGCGCGGTATAATTGGCGGGCCTAAGCCCTTGGTAATTGATAATTGGGCGGGGACCACTTATTTAGGTGGCAAAACTTGCCTTGTAAATGATTCATTATTATTTGTATATATGAGAAATGTTGTGATTTGATGAAACATGTGAGTTTTCGCAAAGTACGGGCAATGAACGTACTGAACCGAGATTGTTTGCTTTCTCCCTTTTTATGAAAATTTAAGTTGCTAGCTTTCCGGCAACCGAAGTGGCCTCGGTTCTGTTTCAAATAGATTTCCCTTGTTAATAAGGTTTTTCTTGAGTTTTAATACTTAAATTCGTATAATCGATGGTACCTTGATTTATTTTCTTTATTTGTTATGTAATCGATTGGGTTAAGGTTTTTGTTACTCAACTCCCTTGCACTAATTCTGTTTAGACCATTATTGAGTACGTACTTGATAAAGTAGTCGGCTAGATTAAGCAATGATATATACACGATGTAATGCATTACGAACTCAAATTAAGAAATGAAATTACGCATATACATGTATATATATATACTTATGCATGTATACAAGTACCTAAACACTTCATAGTTAACATTGTTATTATTATTGCCGTTGTTATCGTCATAATTAGATGCAACTAATTCGATTAATTATCTAAGGCTAACTTATCTTCGACCCTTATTCCTAACGTAATTTCTTTATTTCTCACTTCATTGAGTTCAAACCCATAACTAAGTAATTACTCAACCTACCAATGCCTTCCTACATGGAGGCTTCACAATTAACCATGTTGCTCCAATTCATACATATATCAACTTAAGGCCGGGGCATGACTTCCCCACAACTCGCATTCGCAATCACAATTACGCCTGCTTGACATTTGAACTATCTTCTCGAATTTCTGCGGTTACACATTAGCCTGATTCAACCTATGCATATACTCGCCCTACGTTTGCTCAATACGGTCATTCTCCAAAATCTCGGGATTCATCCAATACTCAATTAAATAACTAAACATCCCTAATTTCGTTCTCTACATTATAATTTCTCAATAACGAGTTTCATTCCTTCGCATTTATACATAATCAATCCATCAACGCCACAACTCCACCATCCACACCAAATCGAATTTCTCAAAATCAATCTTCAAATTCACTCAACACATACTTCTAAGTCATATGCTTGAATTTATAGTTACAATTACCTAAATAAATCGGAACTTGGTAATTTTAGGGTTTAGCATGTTTACCTTCAGATTCGAAGAGGAGAAGTTGAGGAGGACGAGCGGAGGGCGGCGGTGGATGGCGCTGCACCGGCAATCACCCGGCGAGGCGGCGACAAGCTCGGCGGCGCTGCGGCTGGGGTTGGCTGCCAAGCGAGCCGCGGCAGAGGAGTCCCGCAGCGCCTAGCGGGAGGAGGGAGAGGCAGCGGCGCGAGAGAGGAGGAGGCGCGAGAGGGAGGGACGGGGACGACCAGCCGCCGGTCTTCCGCCGGCGTCGCCGCTGTCTTGGCCGGAGGGAGTGCCGCGAGGAGGGAAGCGAGGAACGGGAGGACAGGGAAGCGGGGACGGGAGGACAGGGAAGCGAGGGACGGGAGGAGCGAGAGGAATGAAGCGAATGAGGATTTGAACCGAGCTTGCCTTAACCGCCTTCCTCTCTTTTTTTTTTTTTTTTTTTTTTTTTCCAGATTATTCTATGTCCGGATTTTTCTTTAAAAAAATCTGGCTTATTTATTTTATTTTTACTTTTATTTATTATTATTATTATTATTATTATTATTATTACTTTTAAATTTTACTTTAATAATGACGTTCATAAATTATAACTTTATTATGAGATTTTTATTAGGGCCACTTCGTTGCCTTAACGGCATAATACATGTATAAAAACTTTAAATATAAAATGTCGAATTGAAGTGCACGCGCTCAATCATATAAATCCTATAATTAATGAATTAATTAAATAAACAATGTGGTTTAGGAGTCGGGTTATTACTGATCTTCCCCCTTAAAATAAGTTTCGTCCTCGAAACTTGAGCATACGACGATAAGGCTTGCGAGACTTACCTTAAAATAAGTGGGGGTATTTATTCCTCATATCTTCCTCGGTTTCCCATGTGGCTTACGAGGACGTATGGTTAGTCCACGATACTTTCACCAAAGGAATGCTCTTATTGCGGAGTTTCTTGACCCTATAGTCCGATATACTGCCTTGGTTGCTCCTCATATATTAAGTTTTCGAAATTTCGAGGGTTCTGTCACAATGTTATGGCTTGGGTCGGGCATATACTTTCGAAGTTGTGAAACATGGAAGACATCATGCACATGCTCGAGTTCGGATGGTAAGGTTAACTTATAAGCCACTTGGACTCAATTTCTCTATGATCTCATACGGTCCAGATATATCTAGGACTTAGTTTTCCTTTGATATTGAGCCGTCGACTCCTTTCACAGGGGACACTTTCGAAATACTTTATCTCCTACCTCAAATTCCAATGGCCTCCTTCTTTTATCTGCATAGCTCTTTTGTCGGCTTTGAGGCTGCCTTGATGTGTTCTGAATCTTCCTAACCTTTTCGGTTGTTTCTTGGATCAATTCGGGACCTAATATCAATGCTTCATCCGATTCGCTCCAACATAACGGAGTTACGCACTTTCTTCCATATAATGCCTCAAATGGGGCCATCTTAATAGTGGCTTGATAAGCTGTTATTGTAGGAGAATTCTACCAATGGTAAGTCATCTTCCCATTTCCCTTGAAAATCAAGTACACATGCTCTCAGCATATCTTCTACGATTTGATTTACCCTCTCGGTTTGCCCATCTGTTTCGGGTGGTATGAGCTGCTGAAATTTAATTTGGTTCCAAACGCCCATTGTAAAGCACTGCCAAAACGTGCTTGGAACCTTTTGTCCCTATCGGATATGATATCCTTAGGTATTCCATGTAATCTCACCACTTCCTTGACATATAATTGTGCCAGTCTCTCCACATTCCAGGTGTCATGTATTGGTATAAAATGCGCAGATTTAGTAAGCCGGTCGACAATAACCCAAATAGCATTTTTCCTCGAAGCGATGAGGGTAATCCCATAACAAAGTCCATTGAAATTGAGTCCCATTTCCAAGTAGGTATCTCTAAGGGTCTCAACTCGCCCACAGGGCGTTGATGTTCAGCCTTAACCATTTGGCAAGTTAAGCACTTATCCACATATTCTGCGATGTCCTTCTTCATGTTATTCCACCAAAAATATTGCCTCAAGTCCCTGTACATTTTTGTTCCTCCTGGATGTACTGAGTATCGGGTATTATGAGCTTCCTCAAGAATCTTTTTCTTCAATTCTTCTTTATTCGGTACACATAACTAGGTTCGAAACCTTAGGGTTCCATCTTCACGTATTTCGAACCCGGGGATTTTCCCTTTTAATATTACTGTTTAATCCTTTCCAAATCAACATCCTCATTTTGGCCTATTTGGATTTCTTTCATTATAGTAGGTTGTACCTCTATTCTGCCGAGGAATCCATCTATGTGTCCCTACGAGACTAATTCAACATTCATATTACGAAGGTCTTGTAACACGCTAGGTTGAGTTACTATCATCGCGTTCAAGCTGTGTTGTGTCTTTACGCTCGATGCATCGGCCACGACATTGGCTTTCCACTGGATGGTATTGTATTTGTAAGTCATAATCTTTAAGTAACTCTAACCAGCGGCGTTGCCTTAAATTGATTTCCTTTTGGGTAAAAATATACTTCAAGCTCGATGATCGGTATAAATCTTACAAGTTGCCCCATATAGGTAATGCCTCCAAATTTTTAGAGCAAATACAACAGCAGCCAATTCCAAATCATGGGTTGGATAATTCCTTTCATATGGTTTGAGTTGTCGGGATGCATAAGCTATGACCCTGTCATCCTGCATTAACACGCATCCTAACCCATTTTTAGAGGCATCACTATAGACGAGTGTACTCTTTACCTTCATTGGTAAGGTAAGAATAGGGGCTGTGGTTAACCTTTTCTTCAACTCCTGAAAGGCCTCTTCACACTTATCGACCACAGAAATTTCGTTGTTTTCTTCAACAAATTGGTCGATGGTGTAGCTATCTTCGAAAAATCTTGTACAAATCTCCTATAATATCCTGCCATCCCAAGAAAACTTCTCACTTCGTAACATTGGTTGGTCTAGGCCATTCGGTTACCGCCTTCACTTTGTGAGGGTCGACCTTAATCCCTTCTTTAGACACAACGTGCCCTAAAAATGCCACCTCTTCTAACCAAAATTCACATTTTTGTAATTTAGCATACGAGTTGGTGTTCTCTCAAGGTTTGCAATGCTATCCTTAGATGCTCAGCATGCTCTCCCTTATCTTTAGAATATATGAGAATGTCATCAATAAATACCACCACAAATTTATCCGGATAAGGCACTGAAAATTCTGTTCATGAGATCCATGAATGCCGCGAGGGCATTGGTAAGTCCAAAGGGCATCACCAGTATATTCATAATGCCCATACCTTGTTCTAAAGGCAGTTTTGGGTATATCTTCTTGTTTAATTCTAAGTTGGTGATACCCAGATTTCAGGTCTATTTTCGAAAACACTCCGGCCCCTTGCGGTTGGTCAAACAAATCGTCGATTCTAGGTAGGGGTATTTATTCTTGACGATTATCTTGTTTAACTCCCTATAATCCACACATAGTCTCAAAGTTCCATCCTTCTTTTTCACAAATAGGACTGGAGCTCCCCAAGGCGACACACTAGGCCTAATGAATCCTTTTTGTAGCAGTTCATCAAGTTGGGCCTTCAACTCTTTAAGTTCTGCTGGGGCCATTCTATATGGTGCTTTAGAGATAGGTTGTGCGTCGGGAATCGGTTCAATTTCAAAATCAATCTCCCTTTGAGGAGGTAGGCCGGGTAGATCCTCGGGAAATACGTCCGGAAACTCACATACTATAGGTATATCTTCTATGTTTATCTTATCCTTCCTATTCTCAGTAACATAACATAGGTATCCGTACTAACCATGTCTTAATAGTTTGTCAACCTTCATAACCGAAATTACAGAATATTTCTTTGTATCTTTTTCACCATGAAAACATATTTCCTTCCCTCTTGGCCCCTTTAAAATAACCGTACCACCTTTACAATCTATTCTCGCTTCATGAGTTGCCAACCAATCCATTCCTAGAATCACATCAAATTCGAAAGGTCTAATTGGATTAAGTTTACAGGAAGCAACTCTCCGCTTATGACTAGGGGTACACGTTGGTAGAGAATCAAACATTCTACTACTTTTCCGTTTGGTAACCCAATGTGACACTCAATTGGAGTTTTATGATTTTCTAAATGTAGGTGGGAGGCAGCACTGGGTAGATATAAATGAATGGGTAGCACCCGAATCAAATAAAACATAAAAAGGCTTTGAGTTTAGAAAGAGTGTACCAGTAACAAGCTGTTCCCGAGGCAGCCGCTTCCTTCCTATTCATCACGTATGCTCGCCCTACGGTTACCAGGTTTTGGGGGTGGCGTAAGTCCACGACGTGGCGGCATCGGGGGCTTCGCAGCTCCCTTCTCTACGGCTTTGCGTCTTTTTGGGCACGCGTTTATTAGATGTTCGGGGCTACCACACCAAACACATTTATTGGTGCCAATGCGACATTCTTGTGTGGTATGATTGGTCGAGCCACACTTGCTACTGGGGTTCAGGGCAGCTACGGTGCGACTCTGCTAAAGCCGGTAGTAGGTTTCTTTTGGGCTACACCCTCACTTGTATTGTCCCCTTTCCTCTTCGGGTTCCCGAGGTTTGAGGCCCTCAATTCACTCTTAACTCGTTCAACCTCGGCGGCTCTCTCATACGGTTCTTGATAATCTTTAATAGGTTGACCGGCAAGGCGATGTCGAATATAGTGGGCCAAGCCTTCCTCGAATCTTAACATCTTCATTCTTTCGGTAGCTACAAAATCCGGGGCAAATCTAGATAGCTTCATGAATTGACTCGCATCTTGCGTCACTTGTCATGTTATTATTCATTCTCGGCTCCGAAACTCTCTTTCTTTCGACGTCGGACTGAGGTTGGGTAGAACTTTGCTCTCGGCTCTTCTAGAAATTTCTCCCAAGTCAACTCACAACCTTGAAATTTGTTTTTCGTTGTGCTCCACCAAATATCCGCTTCACTAGGTCGAGTAATAAGTCCCTATATTGACCCTTTTTCTTCGGGGACCTCAACGATTGCAAATATCTTTTCCATCTCTCTAATCCATTCTTCTAACTCCACTGGTTCGACTTTCCCGTCGTAAGTCTTAGGATTGCGTCGAGCAACTCTATCGGCTAACTTGTCGGGCTTAGAAGTGGATTCAACGAGCGTAGGGGAATCCTTTTCATTAACTCTGTTACTAAATTTCTCCGATGAGTCCGGGTCATTAGGGTCGGTGGAACCCCCGAGGACACGAGTTGGGTCTCACCACGGCTTTGCTTGTGGGTTGGGAGGAGTTTCTAATCGTTGGGTCTTTACTACCTTGATCGTTGCCCACGTGTGCCGCCACATTACGAGTGATGTTGTTACTTTACGCCTCGGACATGCTTGAATCACATAAATACAAATTTGCTTAATAATGTCCACATATATGTATATATATATATATATACATGTTTTTCCTTCAAAACAAAATGTTACCTACTCAAAACATCACATCATTTAGTTAAAACTATTCTCATTGCACTTACATACACAAACAGACATCAAAATTACATGTTAGATTTCACCCCACAACATCCACCATAGATTAAGTTTTGTACTTTTCCCCCCTTCTTGTCCTTCCTTACTATCCAAAAGAGATCATAGTTAGCCCTAATCGAAGTCGCTCGGTAACCCCAAAATTAGGCGACACCACTTTGTTTAAGTTAGGTTGGTTGGCTTGTCATATGTACATACATCATTTATACAAACATACCCAAAAATTATACCAACCATAGACTACTGCCCTATATATACAAGTTCCCAACAAAACAGAGCCTCGGTCACAACACTAGTGACCCTGCGTAGGGTCGATATCCGAGTCCCATTAGTCTTCGTCGGCCTCGGAATCCGAGCCGATATAGATCAACTCTACGTCACCTTGGTCCTCTCCTCCGCTCCCATACTCCCGTATCTCGGGGTCCTCTTCCGCATCAACCTCCTCGTCCGAGCTTAATATGACAAGCTCGGGCGACTCTGTATGTTTATAACAACATGAACTCCTCCATAATCCTCGGGGCCGTCACACGGATCGTGCATGGGCTCAACTCCCGGGCTATCCTCGAGAATCGACTGCGGAGGGAAAGCGGGTGGCTGCTGGGGACCAGGTGCGAGTGGGGGTGATGGTGATCCCTCTACGAGGCTCGGGTGAAGGAGGAGGTGATAGGTCGTGCGGTAGGGGAAAGAAAAGCTGTAATGTCTCGTAATTAACCCCCTATGCTCCAGATTCTCTCTAACTAGGAGTTCATTGGTAATGGTGGCCCAAATCCCCGTATTTGAAACCTAGGCTGTGTCGGCTCCAGGGTCCCCTGTCACCATGAAGTCATGATATCGAGACCTAAACTCATCCCACGGGGCTACGGGTGGCGGGGACCACGAAGCCGACGTGCTCGCACAAGTGAGCTGTGAAATTCGATAAAGGGTCCTGCATATGTTCTAGCATGCTAGCGTAAAGATGAGATATGTGTGCAGCCACAGGGGTGCCTGGCAGCATGTAGACGAGCATAGGGATCCAAAGGAGCTCCTGCATGATTCATCTAAACAAGCAAAGAAAATCATCCGAACCAATTAGGGTTTATAGTTCTTCCATAAATAACATAATCGACGAGTCATATAATTGTCCACAACATCAAATCGCGACACTTTAAAATTCTATATGTTAGTTTATCAATCTCCGAAACTTTCATCGGTTGAAAATCCTCTATTAATGGAAGACCCAAGGCTTATTCAGGCGTCGGTTACGCTTTCTAATTCCAACTTAAAGGTAATAAAGGAAATTTTCTAAAAGAGTTCGATATTTTTCTAAAAATTTCGGCAGAGTTTTGTTTGTAATATGGTCTATTCCCTAACTCACGGCCTTAAAATCCTGCATAAAAACACAATATCACTCAACGAGCCACACGCTCGGAGTACATAACTCAACGGCCACACGCCGGAGTCCAACCAATATACATTAGAGTTGGAAACAACATAAATAATCCATAATGCATCCGAAACAACTTATATGAACTTAATTACAAGCTGCAAAACTTAAAAGCATAGAATGGGCATGTCAGCGACTTAAGTCAATCCAGTATTAACTATACTACATCCACAAGTCCTAAAACGACAATTTGAGTAAATAATAGCCACGTAATTTTCCTAAAGGTCAAACCACGACACCTTAGGATCCTATTGCTCACGAGTGATTTCTAAACTCGGCTCCGATACCACAACCGTAACGCCCCGAGTTACCATTACTTAATAATTCCACGACCGAGAGTATTAGGTAAGGTTGCGGCGGAAGTCGACGATCGAAGGCGTTACCGCCGTCCTAACCACAAGGACAAGGCCGAATCAAAGTGCCATAACAAACGGTGTCTAGAGGTCCGCCTTAGCTACATCACGGGGTGTCATCCTAACTACTTAAGTAACCAAACCCGAGCACAATTCTGCTACCTATTTACAAACGTTAGTGACCAGTTACAACAGATCCGCAATAGAAGATGCGCAATACTTAATTACAACCCAAAGTCAACCCAAATTTAGCGTGGACGAGAATCACTGTGAGCATCTAATCCCGCACATGACAATAATAATGGACTGTCCAGCTAGGTCCTGCTCCCGTCGGAGCTTCTTATGCAATGGGTCGTTCATCGATGCTTTTCCTAAAACAAAACATCAAAATAATTCAAAGAATGAGTCGAACTCGATACGAACATTCCTGCACGATAAAATAATTTTGAAACATAATGATTGAGCGCGCGCATTTCAATTCATTTTAGTTCGAAATCGGAGGGGAGAGAATATAAGTAAAACTTGCTTGCTAGGTTATTATCCGGAAGTGGAACCCCTTGGTAATTGATACGATCGTTGAACAGGTGTCACCCCGGGCCGATCGATAACCCGAGTTGACGCCGCGCGTGGTATAATTGGCGGGCCTAAGCCCTTGGTAATTGATAATTGGGCGGGGACCACTTATTTAGGTGGCAAAACTTGCCTTGTAAATGATTCATTATTATTTGTATATATGAGAAATGTTGTGATTTGATGAAACATGTGAGTTTTCGCAAAGTACGAGCAATGAACGTACTCGAGCCGAGATTGTTTGCTTTCTCCCCTTTTTATGAAAATTTAAGTTGCTAGCTTTCAGGCAACCGAAGTGGCCTCGATTACGTTTCAAATAGATTTCCCTTGTTAATAAGGTTTTTCTTGAGTTTTAATACTTAAATTCGTATAATCGATGGTACCTTGATTTATTTTCTTTATTTGTTATGTAATCGACTGGGTTAAGGTTTTTGTTACTCAACTCCCTTGCACTAATTCTGTTTAGACCATTATTGAGTACGTACTTGATAAAGTAGTCGGCTAGATTAAGCAATGATATATACACGATGTAATGCATTACGAACTCAAATTAAGAAATGAAATTACGCATATACATGTATATATATATACTTATGCATGTATACAAGTACCTAAACACTTCATAGTTAACATTGTTATTATTATTGCCGTTGTTATCGTCATAATTAGATGCAACTAATTCGATTAATTATCTAAGGCTAACTTATCTTCGACCCTTATTCCTAATGTAATTTCTTTATTTCTCACTTCATTGAGTTCAAACCCATAACTAAGTAATTACTCAACCTACCAATGCCTTCCTACATGGAGGCTTCACAATTAACCATGTTGCTCCAATTCATACATATATCAACTTAAGGCCGGGGCATGACTTCCCCACAACTCGCATTCGCAATCACAATTACGCTCGCTTGACATTTGAACTATCTTCTCGAATTTCTGCGATTACACATTAGCCTGATTCAACCTATGCATATACTACGCCCTACGTTTGCTCAATACGGTCATTCTCCAAAATCTCAGGATTCATCCAATACTCAATTAAATAACTAAACATCCCTAATTTCGTTCTCTACATTATAATTTCTCAATAACGGTTTCATTCCTTCGCATTTATACATAATCAATCCATCAACGCCACAACTCCACCATCCACACCAAATCGAATTTCTCAAAATCAATCTTCAAATTCACTCAACACATACTTCTAAGTCATATGCTTCAATTTATAGTTACAATTACCTAAATAAATCAGAACTTGGTAATTTTAGGGTTTAGCATGTTTACCTTCGATTCGAAGAGGAGAAGTTGAGGAGGACGAGCAGAGGGCGGCGGTGGATGGCGCTGCACCGGCAATCACCCGGCGAGGCGGCGACAAGCTCCGGCGGCGCTGCGGCTGGGGTTGGCTGCCAAGCGAGCCGCGGCGAGAGGAGTCCCGCAGCGCCTAGCGGGAGGAGGGAGAGGCAGCGGCGCGAGAGAGGGAGGAGGCGCGAGAGGGAGGGACGGGGACGACCAGCGCCGGTCTTCCGCCGGCGTCGCCAGCTGTGCTGGCCGGAGGGAGTGCCGCGAGGGAGGGAAGCGAGGGAACGGGAGGACAGGGGAAGCGAGGGACGGGAGGACAGGGAAGCGAGGGACGGGAGGAGCGAGAGGAATGAAGCGAATGAGGATTTGAACCGAGCTTGCCTTAACCGCCTTCCTCTCTTTTTTTTTTTTTTTTTTTTTTTTCCAGATTATTCTATGTCCGGATTTTTCTTTAAAAAATCTGGCTTATTTATTTTATTTTTACTTTTATTTATTATTATTATTATTATTATTATTATTATTACTTTTAAATTTTACTTTAATAATGACGTTCATAAATTATAACTTTATTATGAGATTTTTATTAGGGCCACTTCGTTGCCTTAACGGCATAATACATGTATAAAAACTTTAAATATAAAATGTCGAATTGAAGTGCACGCGCTCAATCATATAAATCCTATAATTAATGAATTAATTAAATAAACAATGTGGTTTAGGGTCGGGTTGTTACAATCAGCGAGGTCGGAAAAGTTTGGACTCGTAAATGCTATCACGAATAAATAAGTAAGCGGGAGCTATACCACGATCCGAGTCTAGAATGAACTCGGAAAGATAACACTTAGAGATTACGTGGAAACCCTCCTGGGGCGAGAAAACCACGAGACCGTGCTAATCCAAGCACAAAGTCAAATCCACTATTTTGAGTCCACAAAATACCGTGAGCCGATCGAACCCGAGTTGCTCCCTTAGACAACTCTTTACAAGTTTTCCTAGACTCAGAAATTCCCTTATCCGATCTAGTACTTCCTAGCTGAGATAACCCTTACAGCTAGGGACAACTAAGCTGAGTTAACCTTTACGAGCTTAGTCAAGGGACCTTACAGAGAAAGTAAGAAAGTGTTTGTAACTAAGAACAAAACCTTACAACTCGGAAAGTAAAGAATTACGAGTAGGAGTTGTAAGTAGAAGATTGAGAATAAATGCAATGACTTTGCTCAAGTATGTGTATTAACAATAATTTTGGAAATCTTCAAGTCTTGTGAGGTGGCTTCTATTTATAGATGACTACGCAGAGTAGCCGTTATCTTCATCTGCTGACCGAGAGTCCTTTGTGACCGTTGACGAAGCTTTACGAGTCACTTAGAAAGTATCCGTTGTAATGAGAACGTTGGACAACGGTTTAAACTTTCTTGGAAGTCCTAAAACCACTGGCGGTGTCTTGAAAGATAAGGTGGAAACCACCGTTAAGCTTAACGTTCCGGTTTTCGAGATTGGAAACAGACAGCCACGACACAATCTTACGGGACTCGGAGCGAGAGAAGGTGAAAAGCCATGTCTCGCTGGTGATTTGACGTTTTGAAGACGGTTACTTTTGTATTTCGAAAACGTATCCTCGTTTGAATAACCTACAAAAGTAAATCAATTTTGGTTCTCAAAGTATAAAATACTTTGGTCCAAGATTAGACACGAGATAATAAAATAATTACGATAATTAAGCAACTGGTTATCCGAGTCGAAACGAAATGGGATTTTCGAGTCTAATATCCATGTAAGCGAAAATTCCATCGAGCTAGTCCGAGCAAAGAATCAAGTTAAGTAAAGAATATCGAGTGATATACCTTGATATAGTCTAAGCATGAAACAGACTGGGAGTACCGACTTCAACAAGATAGACCTTATAGAAAGGAGTCGGATCCGAGCGGAATACCGGTCTATTCAACATGCGATAAATCTGAGTGATGAGGGACTCGGAACAAAGTATGAGGTTTCGAGTCACTCAAGGATAAGCACGAAATACATGAAGTGAAAGCTATATCACTTAGAGAAGATACCATATTACTCGGAAAAGTTTCTAAGATACATAGAATGCCTTGAAATCAAAACTCTATAAGTACGAGATTGTTAGACCTAATTCCTTTTATACAACTCGGAAAAGTATTGAGCGAGTGTCCGAGTCTTCAATCTCCCCTTTTTGATGAAAGGCATTCCATACTTAGACAGAAATTTTGTTAGTGAAAAGATCCGATTCCGAGTAGTTGCACATGAAATTAGATGAGTAAGGCATACTTAATGTATCGAGCTTAAAGTGAAGTATTCTTTATCAAGGAATTAATGTTAACTCGGAAAAGCATGCTAACAATAGTGAACTCGAAATTAATAATGAAATGCATTAGTCCATTAAAGTTAAAGAAAATATATATTCAAAAGGAGGGAAAAACTCCCCTGAATAAGACAACAAGTTTTTCGACTCTGTTTCTCCCCCTTGCCTTTTAGCAAAAACAACAACAAAAAGAAGGGAAGAAAAGAACAATTAGTACAACTTAGATGTCCGGACAAAAGAAAGAAAATGAAAATCTCTCGAAAGAAGAATCTGCGGACCGAGGAATTGTGACTCGGTGCATGGCGCCTACGAGGAGAGGGGATTTTTGAGTGGAAGCGGAGGGGTTGGAGGTACGCCGGCGCTGGTAAGATCTTGACGATGTGCTTGAGCGCGGCGGAGGGAGAACCGGTATGCTCGGGGCTCGGCTCCGATGGCTAACCCGAACGAGTGGATCGAGGGGTTCTTCCCATTGAACCTCGGTGGGCTGGAGGGGCTGCTCGGTCGACCCGCCGGTGCGGCTTGGTCTTCGGACCCACCCGGATCGTTGTCCGAGTTGAGTCTCGCTTATCCGAGCTTGTGGAGCGGTCGACCCTCGGCACTTCCCACTGCTTCTTCCTTGTGTTCCTCCCCTTGCCCGGATGGAGCTGCCTCGCCCGCGAGCTCCTCGGCGTCTGCTCGCTTCTACATCTGCAGCCTTCTTCTTTTTCTTCCCGCTGTCCGAGGAGGTCGGACTCGGGCTCGAAGACGCTTGAGACGTATCTCGAGTCACCATGGTCCTAAGCCGCCTTGGACCTTCTCTCTCGAGGAGCTCGACCGGATCCTTCGCTCCTTCACCAGCTCCCTCAACTCAAGAATCGAGTTTCGTTGCTCTCGGATTTGGGATTGGGCGGTCTTTTGGTTGATATTCAAATTTTGGATGCCAAGTTTGAAAGACCGGAGCGTGTCCTGGAAGACGATGAGACACAGAGCTGATTTTGTCCATAAAGCTGGGGACAAAAGAGCAGAGAGAGATTTGGAGGCACTTGAGGTGGAGGCACCAACAGGTGGAGAGGGAGAGAGAGAGGGGTTGATTTCGAGTCCGAGGCGGAGAAGGAGGCCTCGGCTACGAGTTATGTACCCGGACACCGTGGTCGGTTTCCGGTATCCGTACCCTTGAAGTTCCTTTTTGCCGACAACAATGGCTGCCTCGCACACGGCGTTAGGGTCCGAGGGGAGAGGAAATTGGAATTGTTTGAAGATAAGGGTGAGAAGAGCACCGAAAGGAAGATAGGTGTTCTTCTTGGTTTGAAGTTGAGCTGGCACGCGCCATCCGCTTAATGATGGAGGGAAAGAGGTCTACTTCGTAGCCCTCAAGAATGTCAAAAAGAGATTTGAGGTGCTTGGAGTTGGGGTTCTCCTTGCTCGATCGCTGAGAGGAAAAAGTTCTCATCGGCGAAAGCATAGAACACATGCTTCGACTTTAACCGAGTCATCGAAAAGTTCTTCCGGGACTCGGGGAACTCTTTGGCGTACTTTTCAAAGAAGTCGTCGGCGACTTCGAGTGAAAGGAATGGGGTTGCTTGTTCAAGAAAAGGCAAGAAACCTTGAACAAGCGGTGGAGGAGAGAGGTGTTTATTCGAACAGTGATGTTACGAACCCGGGAGGTTAGAACATTTTCGGAGGAGGTGAGGTGAGTATAGAACTCGAAACGAGTTCGGGATAGATGAACTCGTCGAAGCATAGAAAGTTGTATGCCCCGGTGGTTTGAATGTGAGCCAACCAAGAAAATTTGGTTGTAGGAAAGAATTTGTCGTCCAGCGCAAGATGCTTTGGGTGACAATGGGTTTGGAGGGGTTGAGCTTTCCGGAGTTTTGGTGCGAGGCTTTTGGAGGAGGAAGAGACTTGGAAGTCGGGATGGTTACCTCTTTTAGGCATTTTGAGATGTGGAAGGAAAGATGAAACTTTTGAGTAAGAAGAGAAAGGAAGAAGTAGATGAGAGCAAACGAAAAAGAGTAGCGAACGAGATGAGAGCGATCGAAACTTACGAGAGATGGCCTTTAGGACGCTTGAAGAACTTCAACGATCACTGTGTATGAAGAAATCTTCCGCGAAAAGTTTCGTTTGAAAGAGATGAAATGTAGAATACCGAGACGAAGATGAATAGACGCTATTTATAGAAAAGATACACGCCCGTCAACTATCCATTAAGGATAACTCCATTCGACTCGGCTTGTCCATCGGTCATCCAAGACCGGTGTGACGGTTCTCTTCAACGGTTAAGATTTCAGCGGTTAGAGATTCACGGCTATCGTCCGATCACGGCGCTCGAGAGAGAGAGAGAAAAGATTTTGAAAATATATTCGAAACTCTCCACTATTCTAGAGATAATTTCAGAAAATTTGAAGTCCAAATTTTTTTTTTCTACGTCCGAGTGTGACTCGAGAATGGGTTCCGAGTGACTCGAAACAAGAAATAACTACTAACCCCGTATCACTCGAATCAACCGAGCTAATGGTTATTGATAATTTGAAAACACATAGCACATAATCATGCATTTAACATACCAAGCTCATTTCGAATGAAACAAAATTGAACTTCACCGAGAGGCTTAGTAAAGATATCGGCTAATTGAAGATTAGTAGGAATGAACTCAAGTTCAATATCACCTTTTTCGAGTGGTCTCGTAGGAAGTGATATCCGACCTCGATATGCTTCGTCTTTGAGTGTTGGACTGGATTCTTGGTGATGCTGATTGCACTTTAATTGTCACACTTGATTGGTACCGATTTGAAGGACAGTCCAAGATCTTTCAAGTGTTGCTTTATCCATAGAATCTAAGCGCAACGAGGCTCCAACTGCAATATACTCGGCTTCGGTAGTTGATAGAGCTACTAAGTTGTGCTTCTTTGAGTGCCAAGATATTAGGGATTGACCCAGAAATTGGCAAGCTCCGGATGTGCTCTTTCGATCAACTTTGTATCCAGCGTAGTCCGCGTCCGAGTATCCAGGTGAGAGTCGGTTCCGAGTCTCTGGAATACCATAGACCTAAGTCCTAAGTACTCGCAAGATATCTAAATATTCTCTTCACCGCAATGAGATGTGATATTAGCTTGAAATCTTGCGTATAAGCAAACAATGAACATTATATCAGGCCGGCTGGAAGTAAGATATATCAAAGAACCAATCATACCTCGATAGAGTTTCGATCTATTGCTTTACCTTTCTCGTCCGAGTCAAGTTTTATACTATCGCTTATAGGTGTAGATGCGTGCTTTGCATCTTGAAGTTTGTATTTCTTCAGCAGTTCCTTGGTATACTTGGATTAATGGACGTAGATCCCATCTTTGTCTTGTTTGATTTGTAAACTAAGGAAGAAATTAAGTTCTCCCATCATACTCATTTGGAATTCTCGACTCATCAACTCGGAAAATTCTCGGCACGTAAATTCATTAGTAGCATCGAAGATAATATCATCAACATAGATTTGAACAATAAGGAAATCTTTCCCCTTGGTCTTTATAAGAGAGTCTTATCGATCCGACCTCTTTTAAAATCATTTTGGACCAAGAAGCTACTCGGTCTTTCATACCAAGCTCGAAGGGCTTGTTTAAGACCATAGAGTGCCTTTTGAAGTTTGAAAACATGATTTGGAAATTCTAAGTTTTCAAAATCGGGAGGCTCGCTCTACATAGACTTCCTCTTCAATAAAACCATTAAAAAACACACAGTTAACATCCATTTGATATAATTTAATATGCATGCTTGGATGCAAATGCCAACAGAATTCTAATAGCTTCAATTCTAGCAACAGTGCAAATGTTTCCCCACAATCAATTCCTTCTTCTTGATTGTATCCTTGAGCCACAAGTCTAGCCTTGTTTCGACTACCACTCTACCCTCATCCAGTTTGTTTTTGAAAACCCATTTGGTTCCTATAACTGGGTGGTCGGAAGGTCGGTTGGTCGAGTCCGGACTTGGTTTCTTTCGAATTGATTGAGTTCCTCTTGCATGGCCTCTACCCATTCAGGTTCGTTAAGGGCTTCTAGTGCATTTCCGGGTTCGAGTTAATGAGATGAATGCAGTGAATGCACATAGATTTTGAAGAGAGGAATGAGTTCTTACCCCACTTGTTGATATCAAAAATTATATTTTCTAGTGGATGACTAGAAGTAAACTTGAATGCTTTACCAGTTCTCCGATTCACGAGATTTGTGGGCTGAACTGCTTGATCTTCGAAGCTTGTTCGGAGTGATCTTCTTCATTGGCTTATTCGTTTTGAGTGAGCTCTTGAGTTGCCTCATTCCGAGTCACTTCGTTCGAATGACCTCATTTTGAGCCGGTTAAGTCCGAGTCTTTGTGGGTTCAGCTTCGTCATCATCTCTACTGAGCTTCAATTCCGAGTATGAAGATTCACTAGGTTTCTCCTGTTCAAGCTCATCAAATACAACGTGGATGCTCTCTTCCACTTTGTTAGTTCTCTTATTGAAAATACGATAAGCTTTGCTTTGTGAGAAGAATAACCCGAGAAAATACCTTCATCCGACCGAGCATCAAACTTGGTCAAGTGATCCTTACCATTATTGTGAACGAAGCACTTACATCCAAATGATCGGAAGTAGGAAATATTTGGTTTCTTCCCCTTGTAGAGTGCATAAGGTGTTTTCTTCAATATGGGTCTAATGAGTCATCTATTCAAAGTATAGTTGGCCGTGTTGACGGCCTCTCGCCTAGAAATAGTAAGGCAAGTTGTGCTCAATCATCATCGTCCGTGCTATTTCTTCAAGGGTTCTGTTCTTTCTCTCTACTACTCCATTTTGTTGAGGAGTTCCGGGTGCTGAGAAGTTGTGAGAGATTCCATTTTTGTCACAAAACTCGAGAATTCCGAGTAGTCAAACTCCCTTCCATGGTTAGTTCGAATCCTCCGGATCCGAGTCCGAGACTCAACTTGGATTTTTCTGCAGAGCTTGCTGAACTCCTTGAAAGCTTCATTTTTGTGCTTAAGAAAACACACCCAGGTAAATCGAGAATAATCATGAATAATAACGAATATGTAAGATTTACCTGCAAGACTCTTAACAGGGATTTCGCCACATAAATCCATATGTAGTAGCTCAAGCACTTTGGATGTGGAAACTATCTTTAGAGATTTGAATGTAGATCCGACTTGTTTCCCTTTGGTGCATGCGTCACAAACTTTATCTTTCTCAAAGACACGGTTAGGCAAACCCCTAACCGGACCATGAGATGCCAGTTTTTGATAGTATGCATGCCAATATGACCTAATCTACAATGCCACTTCCATGAATCATCATGAAGAGATGCTTTTAAGCAAGATAAGTTCGACTTGGGTCGAAAGAGGAATGATATAAGTATTACCTGATCTCTTACCCGAAAGCTTGATTTCTTTGGTAGAGACATCAGAAATGTAGCAATTGGTCCGAGTGAATCTTACCTCTTGACCTTTATCACATAGTTGAGAGATGCTGAGCAGATTATACTTTAATCCTCTAACAAGGTAGACTGGACTGACCAGATTGCTTCCTTTTCCAATCTTGCCAATCCCCACTATCTTGCCTTTGCTATCATCTCCAAATGTGACCTTTCCTCCTTTATGTTTTTCCAACTCAAAAAAGAGTCCTGTATCTCCTGACATATGATGTGAACATCCACTGTCAAGGTACCGAGTGTCCTTTTGATCTCTTCGAGTGACCTGCAAAACGGAGAGAATCTAACCCTTCTCACTTCCTCTAACGAACACAGTGACATTCCTTACTCGTGGTCCTTTTCGAGGAAGAAGGTGTTTCGGAACCCGATTTGAATAACTTTGGGTTTTTTCGATTCCGAGTCTTCCTCTCGGAGAACCGAGTCTGTGTCTCTTTCTTTTTGAAAACCTTTCCTTTTGAAACAGGAGAATATGATTTCTTTTTGTAAACAGTTTTGGGCTTAGTCCTTCCTTCATTTCGTGAATGGGACCGTGCTCAGCTTTCTTGAACTTTACGGTTCCGGAATCCTTATTGAATAATTATGAGTAGGAATTGGATTCCTCTTCTTTGTTAAAACCAAGACCTTTTTTTCGAAAGGAGACACATTGTGATCCTAAGAGCATGTCAAGGTTCTTCCGACCTTGAGTAAACTTTAAAACCAGATCTTGAGACTCAGTGAGCTTCGCTTTAGCTCCTTATTTTCTTTCCTGAGTAACTCGGACTCGGTCTCATTAGATTGAGCACTAGTCTTGAGTTCTCTCGAGTGTGCGTCTCGGTTTTTCTAATTCATTTTTCAAAGAAGTGGTCTCGAAGTAATTAACTTAAGTTGTTCTTTGAATTGAGAAGAATCGAATTGGACTTTTCTTCCAAAGTAAAAATGTACTTAGCTAAATCGACTTTGGAGAATTTTAGGAAATAATCAATTACCTCTTGAGGATTAGTTTCCTCATTGTCCGAGTCCGAGTCCGACTCTCGTTCGGCTTCTAAGTCGAGATTGCCATCGGACACTTTGAGTCGTCCGAGTCATCATCATCTTCCGATGAGTCCTCATTGCTCCATGTTGCCATCATGGCCTTCTTCTTCTTTCTGTCCCTTTTTCTTTTCTGATAGTCTTTGACTATGTGGTCTTTGCTTGCCACACTCAAAACATCCAGAATTCTTAGATAAAGATAACTTAGAGGGTGAAGGGTACTTACCTTTTCTGTCCCTCTTGTCTTTCTTGTAGAATTCTTCCTTTGGCCTTTTATCCCATCTTTTGTGCTTCATTATTCTCTTGAAGCCTCTTGCAATGAGTGCCATGGGATCGTCTTCCGAGTAAGAGGAGCTCGGATTTGCTTCTTTGGATTCCGAGGCTTTCGGTGCAATGTTCCTTTTGGTACCGCCCTCAGCATCCTCCTCTTCTAGATGGATTTCGTGAGTGAGAAGCATCCCGATGAGCTCGTCCGGCTTTAAGAGTGAGAGGTTCCGAGCCTCCTCTATGGCAGTCACTTTGGGACCCCATCTTCTCTTGAGTAGACTTCTAAGTATCTTTTTGCACATTTCCTCGTGTGTGATCTTCTTACCTAGAGACTTGAGATTGTTGGTAATCTCCGTAAATCGAATGAACATCCGAGTAATGTTCTCTTCGGCTCCATCTTGAATAGCTCGTACTTATGAAGATATTGACTAATCTTCGCTTGTCCGACTCGGCTTGTGCCTTCATAGGTGTTGACCAGTGTGTCCCACACCTCTTTGGCGGAATCATAGCCGGATACTCTATTATATTCCTCTAAGTTGATGGCGCACATAAGGATGTTCATTGCCTTGAAGTTCTTTCGAACTTCTCGCTTCGCCTGGTGTAAATTCCGCTTTTGTCTTGGGAAGGATTCTGAATTCATCTGTCTTCATTGGAATGTAGTTTCCTTGTTGTATGATTTCCCATACCTCTTCATCATGATCCATAAGGAAACATTCCATAAGTTTCTTCCAAGTGCTCGAAGTTTGATCCTTTGAATTTTAGTGGCCTCGTTGGAAGATCTTCCTTCGTTGAACTCTCCGTTGTTCCGAGCCATTTGATCTTTAGACCTTTGGATGGTTAGATCCTTTCCGAAAGGCTAGGCTCGATACCAATTGAAGGTTTGCTCGGGGAGAGTCCGAGTCACCCTAGAGGGGGTGAATAGGGTGATGGATGTTTTTCGTGGAAACTTTAACTCTTTTGTCAAAGATGAGACAGAGACAGGTTTTGAGTCAATCAGCAGGGTCGAAAAGTTTGGACTCGAAATGCTATCACGAATAAATAAGTAAGTAGGAGCTATAACACGGTCTCGGTCTAGAATGAACTCGGAAAGACAACACTTAGAGATTACGTGGAAACCCTCCCGGGGCGAAAACTACAGACCGTGCTAATCCAAGCATGAAGTCAAATCCACTATTTTGAGTCCACAAAATACCGTGAATTGACTAAACCCGAGTTGCTCCCTTAGACAACTCTTTACAAGTTTTCCTAGACTCGTAAATTCCCTTATCTCGATCTAGTACTTCCTAGCCGAGATAACCCTTACAGCTAGGGACAACTAAGCTGAGTTAACCCTTACAGCTTAGTCGGGGGACCTTACAGAGAAAGTAAGAAAGTGTTTGTAACTAAGTACAAGACCTTCCAACTCGTAAAGTAAAGAATTACGAGTAGGAGTTGTAAGTAGAAGATTGAGAATAAATACAATGACTTTGCTCAAGTATGTGTATTAACAATAATTTTGGCAATATTCAAGTTTTGTGAGGTGGGTTCTATTTATAGATGACCAGGCAGAGTAGCCGTTATCTTCATCTCGCTGATTGAGAGTCCTTTGTGACCGTTGATGAAGCTTTACGAGTCACTCGGAAAGTATCCATTGTAATGAGAACGTTGGACAACGGTTTAAACTTTCTTGGAAGTCCCAAAACCACTCGACGGTGTCTTGAAAGATAAGGTGGAAACCACCGTTAAGCTTAGCGTTCAGTTTTCCAGAATTGAAAAGCAGGCAGCCACGACACAATCTTACGGGACTGGAGCGAGAGAAGGTGAAAAGCCATGTCTCGCTGGTGATTTGACGTTTTAAAGCTAGGTTACTTTTGTATTTCGAAAAACATATCCTCGTTTGAATAACCTACAAAAGTAAATCAATTTTGGTTCTCAAAGTATAAAATACTTGGGTCCAAGATTAGACACGGATAATAAAATAATTACGATAATTAAGCAACCGGTTATCCGAGTCGAAACGAAATGGAATTTTACGAGTCTAATATCCATGTAACTCAAAATTCCATTAGAGCTAGTCCGAGCAAAGAATCAAGTTAAGTAAAGAACATCGAGTGATATACCTTGATATAGACTAAGCATGAAACAGATCGGAGTACTGACTTCAACAAGATAGACCTTATAGAAAGGAGTCGGATCCGAGCGGAATACCGGTCTATTCAACATGCGATAAATCGAGTGATGAGGGACTCGGAACAAAGTATGAGGTTTCCGAGTCACTCAAGGATAAGCACGAAATACATGAAGTGAAAGCTATATCACTTAGAGAAGATACCATATTACTCGGAAAAGTTTCTAAGATACGGAGAATGCCTTGAAATCAAAACTCTATAAGTACGAGATTGTTATACCCGATTCCTTTTATACAACTCAGAAAAGTATTGAGCAGATGTCTCGAGTCTTCAAATCGGATTAAGCCGAGAGCCCAATTTGGCATGAAAGTTGCACAATTTCAGCACCAAATCAAACACTCGGAAATACAGAGCATTGAGAAACAATCGAGAGGGAACAGAGACAAAGACTAACATGAATTCCCAAGCTTCAAAAGGCAAGAGATAGAGAGAGGGAAAAAGGTGAAGCTTTCGATGACGGATGAGAGGGAGTAGAAATCCAATAGAGGTTCAAAATACAGAACAAATCCAAGTACAAACCCGAAATTGCACTCGAAGAAGAATGAATTGAGAACGAAGAAGAGCAAGGTTGATGAAATGAATGAGTGAATCTGGGAAAGATAGAGTACCAAGAATCGGAGGCGACATTGGTGTACTCGAGGAGCAAGATTGGTGAGAGTGCTGGTGACAGATGGGACGACCACGTGTAGCATAGGGGACGCAAAGGCTAGCAGTGATGAGAAAGTAAAGGGGTAAGGAGTTTTAGGGATTGAGAGAGCAAGGGAATGATGGGAGGCTATTAGAATCACCTCATTTTTTTCAAACCCGCTTCAAAATTTACCATTAGATAAAAGATCCGACGCTATTAGAATCGAAATTAATGTATGACTCGAAAATTCGACTTTAAAATTCGACGCTAATCGCATCTTTCTTTTTATTATGATCCAAATGGAGTCTTTTGAAGTATCCGACACTAAATACGTTACTATTAGCGTCGAGTTATTGGTAGTTGCTAAATTCTTATGCTAACAACGAGTTTTTTTGTAATGGAAGTAAAATAAGTGAAGATAGTCCTTTACTATAAGAAGGGGCCAAAAGGACAAAGAAAGAGCCACCTATTCCAATCTAACCCCCAATTCAAATGACTACTAAAGAGATTATTTTTAATATGAGGCATGCTAGCGAGTGATAGGAGAAGAACAATTAAAGTAAAGAGATGAAATGGGATTGATAAGGGGACCACGGAAGCACTACAAAGGAATGTTGTTTCGAACTTGACTACTCCATTATCTAAAAAGGCGAGCATTGGTGACGACCAAGCTTGCCTAGAATAATGAAAACTCTTAGCTAAAACCGCCAAGGGCTTGACAACCCCTTCACTTATGCATTGGCAGCAGAGGATGATCGGGAGGACTGGTGCTGGAGAGAATGCCCCCACATTATTTTTCTCATAGAAATAATGTTGGCTGACTATGATCTCATGAGAATATGGAATAAATGCAGCTTTAGCAATGGCTTATGCATTGGCAGCAGAGGTCGATCGGGAGGTATGGGTTTTTGGTGGGAGGGGATAGATGTCCAAGTAAAGTCTTATGATGAGCATCATATTTTCGCCAAAGTCTTAGAGAGTGGAGTTCCCACGTGGTAGCAATGGGTATCTATGGGTGGCCGAGAGACACAATTGAAATTCAAAACATGGGCCTTAATGCAAGCAACTAAAGGATAAAACTACTCTACCCATCCTTGTGTTTAGAGACTTTAACAAGATACTCTTGATCATGAGAAGAAAGGAGGCCGCCACGAGTAGTGAGAGGAAGATGGACAAGTTCCAAGAAGCAATAGATTATTGTGGGCTTCGCGACTTAAGAGCACCCTCCGATGTCTTCACTTAGTAAAGAGGGACGGAGGAAGGAATGATTATTAGAGAAAGGTTGGATTGATTTTTGGGAGATGAGGAATGGTACAATATCTTCCCCTATATCAATGTTACTAACTTCCCTAGGTATCACTCATACCATTGTGCTATCATGCTCATGACAGAGAAATGGCAATGGGTTCTAGAAGAGGATAAACCTTTCAAATTTGAGCTTGTATGGTTGTCCAAGGACGAGAGCTATGAAATCATCGATACAATGTGGCGTCAAAGTTTAGATGAAGACATATTCAACAAAATAGCAACCTATGCTGACCACCGGAAAGTATGAGGCAAGAAAGAATTTGGACACATTCGCAGGGAGATAATAGAGACAGAGAGGGCCCTCAAAGAACCCCAAAAGCTTTAGCCGTCCACCGACACTATAGAAAGCTGTAAGAACTTGTCCTCTAACCTTGACATACTATTACGAGAGGAAGAGTCACTTGCCCACTGCGGACCCTTAACATGTGCCACTCTTATCTCTTTTATTTCCATATTTTATTTTTTGTCAGCCCGATGATGAAAACCTAGTCCTCTATGCGGACTCGGATCACGGTTGGAGTCCGATTGGCGTGACGAAAGTCGAGTAAACCACAAAAAACCTTTTAGCACCAAAAAGTAAACCTCATTTGCTTTAGGCTGGTCCAAAAACGCATATCTTTCGGTCGGTCCAAGCCCGGGTCAATGCTCAAGGTTAACCTGCGCTGGCGCCACGCATCAAGCAATACTGCATGCTAAACGCTGCGTTTTGTCTTTAACATCTAAATCGAGGCATACAGCTTAATTCATCCGTACAACGTTGCATTGATCGGTGCCGCATTTCATGGAAAAAATTGCCAAAACGCTGCGTTTTACTCCGAGTGTCCAAGCGAGGCACGGAGCTCAACTACAAAAACGATGCTCGTATTTGACCAACACCGCGTTTTAGGGAGTTTTTGCCCAAACATCGCATTTTGCTCTAGAGACCGGTTGCAATACGGAAGGATGGTTTGATCATACGACGTTGTTTCTTGACCGAGCACCACGTATCTCGGCATTGTACGTGAGATCCCGGTTGAAGGAAGATTTGGCCTAGTTCTTTATGATTTTTTGGCCGGTTCGTCTGCTTCATTTTGTACAGCTATTCAAGCTTTTCCTTACGTTATTTGTGACCTAATTCTCCACTATAAATAAAGAGCTTAGGCTCTCATTTTATGAATGACCATTTCCTATGCAAATGCTGCTGAATACTAATAAGAATGAAATTTCCTACGTTAAACTTTGCTAAAATCTTACTAAAAGCTACTAAATACTTTACGTATTCTGATATCTTGGTTCTCTTTCGGTTGATCCTCACTACAATACCGGTATTAAATCCCTAAGCCTTCATAATTCACATATATCTTTCCACCTTCACTAAAATTCACAAAAGTCGCTTTAAGTTTACCACCGTCACACTTCTAGATCCGGTTCGAGATCAAGATCAGCGAGTGGGACAACTCGAGGCGCCGGATTCGCTTTCAATCGGTTACGGTTGATTTAATTAATGCTATTTATCGCTTAATGTATTGTGGAGCAAAAGATGTAATCACTCTTAAATCCTCCCTGCCTGTTGTAATCTTTTTATTTCTTTCGCTTTCCTTTTCACTTTTCTTTATCGCTTTTCTTTCTTGCTTTCCTATATGTTGTTTATCGCTTTCATAAGTGTGCTTGGTTGATTTAATTTCGTATTTAATATGTTGTGTGCTTGCTTGAAACACTTTTTTAAACTCACATCTCAAATTAGTAAAGTTCGTTTGTTGACGGGTGGAATGGAAGGGCTTATCCCTACGTTTCGTACCTTTTGCCTCCGAATCTAGACTCTTAGTTCTAAACCGATAGAGTCAAGTTTTAAAACTCTTTCAAGCTTAGTCTTTTCCATACTAGGATTGAAAGAGTCTTTTGTTTTTTTTTGTTAGTTTTTATTCCATAAAACTAACTAGCGACTCTTATTTTCCTTTTTCTTTCTCTTTAATATGCTCCTCGGTATTTCTAACTGAAAATGGCAAAAAGAATTTTTATTTCTAATAGTTAGAGCCATGGACCGAGACCGATGATCTCGGTCACGGCCCATGGTTGATGCCGATGACCGTACGGTGTTGGCTCTTGCAGGTGCCGAACGGTCATTGGGTAAGGCTTTGGTCCAAGCCGGTGTTTTTATAGTGGTTTGGTCCACAAGCCTTCCGAGCAGAGATAAATTTATTTTATTTTGTTATTTTCTTAAGTTGTGAAATGACATCCCGAGGCTTCCAAAAATAATTTCTAAAATAAATGATTAATAAAATCACCAATCACCGTTGCTTAATCTATTTTAAATCAAATTACAAAAATAGGAAATCCTAATAGGAGATACATCTCTATTTCTAATAATCATATTTTAAAAATCATCTTCAAACAAACAAGACCCAACATTCGTGGGGAAGCTCGGTCCCCAATCCGGTTCCCTCTTGGGGGACGGGGCTGCAGTTCCTACAGTGGTGATTCCGGTGGAGAAGTATCACTTATTAAAAGGGTGAGACTTAAAAGTTTGAGTTTTGAGTTTTTGTAATGTGTTTTGCATTAGGCATCTTGCATTTAGCTAGCCTCGAACATAGTTGCTTTTAATTTCGACCTTTAGGCTTTACCTTTAAGAACAATTTTGGAGGAGGTTCGAACTACTAACCTAGAAGGGCCCAAATAGGCTTGATTGTCGGAGAGGTGGTACCTCTTCCCTCATAGAACACTCTCTTTGGTTTACTAAGAGGCACCGAAGATTCATGCTTTTTCCTATCGTGCACCCCATGGAGGACTAAATGCTTGGACTATGAGACACCATGTATCCTACCTAGTTTTATCCCTCTTTTTTTACCATAGATCCTTGGTTGTCTAGGCGACACACCTTTTCTCTTCATTCGCACGCTTGGATGAATGCGGGTGTCTTTAATTTTTAATCTTCTACTTGTGAGCCATTAGGTTAGGTTAGGAGTGCTTAATAGCCCTTGCATGGGTGCGAATAAAATACAATAATTAATTTCCTCGAGTCGGTCTATTATGTTCATTTTCAGTCAAAAGTCCAAACTTGTCTTCTTTTTCTAGGTTGGTCCATTAATTGCATTTATGAGTCATCCCAAAAATTCTTCTCAATCTAGGTTTCAGGTAGCCACCGTTTATCGGGCTTAGCTGGCACCGGCCACTACCGGTCGGTCCAGGGAAGTCCTGCCGGGGATCCTCTCGCTCTCTTCGGTCGGTGTGTTTTTTCTAGGGTTTTTGGCCTTTTAGCATTTTTGCATTCCATTTTGCATTTAGCCAAAACTAAATTCATCACAAATTAGGTGAGTCTAATTTTGCATTTCATTTTACATTTATCCAAAAATAAATTCAACTCAAATTAGGTATGTCCAATTTTGCATTTAGCCAAAAATACATTCATCTCAAATTAGGTGAGTTCAATTTTGAATTTCATTTTACATTTCGCCAAAAACAAACTTATCTCAAATTTGGTGAGTCCATGTTTGCACTCCATTTTGCGTTTCATGTAGCCAAAAATAAATTCATCCCAAATTAGGTGAGTTCATTTGTAAATTTCATTTTGTATTTTAGCCAAAATAAGTTCATCTCCAATAAGATGTATCCATTTTTGCATTCCATTTGTGCATTAGCTAATTAAAAATCATCCCAAATTAAGTCATTAACATTGTCACAGTTCATTTCAATTGCTTCACATTCCTTATGTGCATCCAAATAAAAAGGCATTCTTTCTTAGTTCTTTCGAGTCTTGCACTTGAGTCCCTTCCTCCCAAAAGTTACCGTTCCTTCGCATGGTCCTAAGTATTATCCTTTGGGCAGCGAGAATAGGGAAGTCTATCGCCATTGGGTTTTGATGGAATTTGAGCTCCAAAAGGTTAGAACGCCTCAATAAGGAGTTTGGTACCTCTTCCCCTTGCTCTACACCTCGATCTACACCGGTGTGACCTACATTAGTGCACACAACACAGGTTTAGTTAATTTTCCATCATAGTACGAGTACCCAAAACAATTCCCTTCCAATGGATAGAGCACTAGAACAATCCCCTATCATCGCCTTGCTCAATAAATCCTTAACTAAGATGGAAGCCCAAATTGAGGCTCGGGACAAGAAGGTATAGTCCATATTGGACACTCTTAAAGTCATCCTAAAGACTCTTGAGGATAATAAGAAAGACGGTGAAGAAGAAATAGGAGGAGGAGGCCCTCCACCTGATCCTTCTCCTCAAACTAGTCCCGAACGTAAGCCTAAGTCCGATCCACGCATAGATAAGATAGAGGGAATGTTAAGGGAGTCTTCTATATTCAAGAGTCACTACTTTGATCGCACAGGATTCACTTCAATCCCCAAAGGGAAGTTACCTCCCAAGTTTACCATGCCGGACATCAAGTTTCGCGGTTACGAAAATCCCTATCGCCGTGTTCACAACTTCGGATGAGGATTGACTCTTAAAAATGTACCGGAAGACACTTACCACATCATCTTCCCATGGACCTTCGACGGTGATGCAATGAAGTGGTACAATGTAGTTAGCCCACATACGGTAACCAATTGGAATGATCTATGTAAGGAGTTCCTACATCAGTACTCTATAACACTCGGTTCACTAGTCACTCTTAGAGACTTGGAATTGATTAAACAAGGGAAGAAAGATAGCTTTATCGACTTTCTCACCGACCTTCCAAGAAGGACCAAGTCGAACAATTGTGAAGAACCTGCAGCCTCGCTTATAACAAGCACCTCAAATTCCTACCATTCATGAGCTTTACAGCTCTTAGAGATGCGAGCATCTCGATAGAAGAAAATTTGTCTACCATGGCCACAAAAGTCATGGCTGGATATAGAGGTAATCATCAATCTAAGGACAAGAAAACATCTAATCAAGGCAATATTAGCGGGGTGTAGACACCTAAAAAGTGTCATGCCCTTTTTATTTTATTTATTTGTGGGCTTGATGATAAAATCCCGAGTCTTGTTTGAGGATTTGGATCACCGATCGACTTTGATTGGTGCGATGGAAGCCAATAAACCATAAATAACCCTCCAACACCAAATAAATACCCTTTTGCCTTGGGTCGGTCCATAAAACCCTTTATTGCTTTCGGATGGTCCAAGCCGGGGCTAAGCCTCTACGAGATAATGGAGTCCAGTGCCGTGTACCGGGAAATTCCAGGCTCGGAATTCCGCATTTCACTTTTGTCTAATCACACATGGAGTCGAAGAGGTCAAGCCGGCGTTAGACGTTGCATTTCATGATCACGAGTATCAAACTATTGCTATTTGGCTCCAAGACAGTCCACCCGAGACTAGGAGCACACAATTCCCCAAAAGACATAGCATGGCCGACGCCCCTACCAGCTATTTCAATTAAAATGCTGTGTTTTGGCCAAGACTCCCGTTGCGAAGCACGTAAAGGGCACAAAACCCTAGAAAAGCTTTGTATAACCGGCGCCCCTACCATTTTCCTCACCTTGAAACGCTGTGTTTTGGGCTAAAGGAATCCTTTTGTAGCACGAAAAGCTCGAAACCATAGGCAACACCTTTGTGGCTGGTGCCCCTACCTAGTTTTATCCAGCTTTTATCCCGATTCTATCCGGTTCAATTTTCACATTATCTTGGCCCGGCTTTGTAGTTAGCTTTGGACGGCTAGCCGAGTATCAACCCTACGTATTTCCTTGACCTAACCTCTCCCTATAAATAGAGATCCGGGCCTCTCACTCAGTATATGTCTTTCTCCTTAGCGCAACACCTGCCGAACCTTAACTTCAAACAACCTTTCTTCCTAAACACTACGTCGCTGAATCCTTACTAAAAGCTAATGAATATTTAGTTATTTTGATCCATTGGTGTTCATTCAGCTGATCATTCCTACTTTCTACAAACTTACCTTCACAAAACTCACAAAAGCCCCTTCAATTTACCATCGTTGTCTCACCGGATCTAGATCCGAGATCCAAATCAGCACGTGGGACAACCCGAGGGCACAAAATCGTTCTTCAAATCATGGTTTACTTATTTATATTATTTATTGCTTTTTGTATCGTGGAGAAACATTGTATCGCATTTAAATTCCTCCCCGCCCGATGTAATCTTTTAGTTTTTCGCTTTTTCTTTCCTTTTCGCATTTACTTTTTTACCGCTTTCCTTTTTATTTCCTTTTTATTACTTTCATTATTATGTTTGGTTGCTTTTAATTTTGTAGGTTGTGTGCTTGCGTTTGATATTATGTAAATTCACTACTTGAACTAGTAATGGTCGTCTTCGCAAGAGCGGAACGTAAGGGTTTATCCCTACGTTTCGTACCCTCGCCCGAATCCGATTCTCGGTGCAAAGACCGATGGGGTCATTTTTAGCCTTTTCCAGTCTTAGTTTCCCCATACTAAGACTGAAAGAGCATTTATTTTGTTTTTGTTGGTTTTCTCTCCTAAAAATTAATTAGTGACTCTCTCTTTTCGATTTATTTCTATTACATTGCTTCTCGGCTTTTTCTAACTGCAGGTAAAATTTTAGGGCTTCGATCTACTAGCCAGGCCGAGGCCGAGGCTGATTTCCTAACCGTAGCAACATGGCCACCGCCGCCAACCCCTAGTTGTTGGCTTCAGGGAGCACCGTGGGGTCAGTAGTGATAGCTTCGGTCCAAATTGGTGTTTTCACACCGATCGGCCCTAAAGCCTAACGATAAAAACAGAAACCCTAGCTTTATTTATCATTTGGTTAAGAGATAATATCCCGGAACTTCTCAAAATAATTTCTAAAAATAAAATAATTAATAAAACCGCCATTCAAACTTTACTTAACTCGTTTTAATTGGATTTAATAAAATTCGGAAGCCTTGATAAGAGGTTCATCCCTACTTTTCAAAACCATCTTCAAAACCCTATATCATTCTTTTAAACTTTCTACAAAGCCAACTATTCGTGGGGAAGCTCTGTTGCAGGCGGGTCCCGCTGGCCATGGTTCCTACACGGGGATGTAGATGTCAATCCCCTTAATAAGTATAATGACTACACTCCTATAGATACTACTTATGCTCAAGCCCTTGACCGTCCGTTATCTAAAGGGAATATTGAATTGTCACTTATAAGTGCGAGAATCGAAAGCTGCGAAACATAGAAAAAGCGAGGAGCAAGAAAATTGTGTAAGTACCATCGTGCACAAGGACATGACACGGAGCAATGTCGCGCATTCAAGAACAAGTTAGAGAGCATGTGCTGCAATGGTCAACTCTCTCTCCCTAAGGCTGCTAAAAAACCTAACAACAACAAGAATCCATTCGGTGGTACCTTAGCTATCTTCTCTCGAACCCATTCCGAGTCGAGTGGGATCCATCTGTCTTCATTCAAGGCATCAGTGAGTTCAAACCACCTGCTAGCTGACCTTCCCTAGAGCTAGAAGTCCATGGATTGTGGGTAAGTGACAAAGAAGATGGGTATGAAACTAAAGACGATAGTGATGATAACTTCTAGGGCACACCGGAAGAAGATGACTTTTGGGGAGAATTAAGGAGTCCGGAAATTCATTTCCTTACCGGATCTAGATGGCATAATACACCAATGGGTCCAAAACTGACCGAGGAAACCCCAAAGGAAAAAGAAGTTACTAAAGAAGATAACCCAATCCTAAAGTAGGTTCAAAACTTAAAGATGATATCTCCATTTGGCAACTCATATCTGCTTCCTAAAAGCATAGGCAGCCCTTAGTTGATGCACTAAGAAAAATTAAGGTCTCTCTTGAAACTACATTCGAGGAAGTAGTAGGATTGGTCAAGAACGGGGATGGTACCATCAAGTTTGACAAGAAAGATCTACCTAAATAAGGCATTGCGCAAAACAATGCCCTTTACTTAATCGTAACTTGCATTAACAAGTTTATCTCTCTAACCTTAGTAGACAATGGATCTATTCTAAATGTCTGTCCTTAGAGGACTGCCAAAAGGTTAGTCATTAGGGAGCAACAACTCTCTAAAGCAAATTTTTGATCTTTGAGCTTATGATAACTCTAAATGAACAGTTTTGGGAACGATGACTCTTCCGATAAATGTCGGACTTGTGGTGAAAAATATCGATCGCCAAGTCTTAGATATTCTAGCTACTTTCAACCTTCTTCTATGACGCCCTTGGTTACACGGCCACCAGGCGAGTGTCCTCTACACTACATCGAAGGTCAAAATAATCATTAAAGGTCAGGTAGTAATCATCAATGGAGATAACCTTTGTGCCACCATCACCTCTAAAGAGTTTGTCATCGAAATTGAACACGACGCTAATGATGAGGAGCTCTATAGACTTGAGACCATCACTGCTATAGATAAGGATGAAGCACCTTTTAACTTCAATGCTTTTGTCAACCTTAGTGTTCATTCACTGCTTAGGCAGAAGGGATATTTTTCTGGCTTAACCGTAGGCAATAGGGCATACCACCGAATCCTTCCACCCCTTGAGCCCACGAACAACTATAAGTTTGGGCTCGGCTATCATCCAACTATTAAGAAAATAGCCAAAGCTAAGTGAGAGATACAAACTTGGAGGACTGCACCATTCACAGTCCATTCAATCAAACCCTTTCCTCGTACCCTAAATGGGCAATTCTCGAAAGAAGGGGATGACTTCCCTACTATGGTTTTCTTAAGCCTTACTACATAAAAGAGAAGGGTATCCTGGTACCTAGTTTAGAAATCTTTGGTGACTACCATGTGTAAGAAAAGGAGGCACCTTACCTCCTCGAGAAGGGACAGTCCACACAAGATTGGACCTATGTGGTTGAGATTAACATTTTTGGTATGTTATTTAGATAGGCAAAAATCTAGAGGGGAATTTAGTTTCGGTACTATCCCAAGCCATATCACACCCACAGTTTGATCCATTTAAGTTCATCACCTACGTCGACGCTGAAGGGTCTAAGCATATTACTTGGAGTGATGTTGAGGAAGGCTAAGAATTTGCTTGTCATGTTAAGAGAGCATTATATTTCGAGTCTAGCAGTAGGGGCATTGTTTCTATTTCTAGTTACGTTAGTTCATCTTCTAATTCCGCAATTTTTGTTTCGAGTATGATGTAATCATTTGTTCCGCTTACTCTTTGCCTCCTCCTATTCTTAATTATTTTGCTTCTAATGATGAAGAAGAAATCCCCAAAGAATTAATAAAAGCTATGGAAGATCATGAAAATCGTTCACCAATAATACTGGAAACAATAACAATTAGCTCAAGCATCGGTAGATTAACCCCAAGAGGTCAAAATTGGAAAAACATTGAATCCATAAGAGCGAAGCAATTCACTTCGCTCCTTACTGAATTCATAGATGTCTTCGCATGGTCGTACAAAGATATGTCGGGGATAGATCCAAGTATATGGGAACATAGAATTCCACTTTTTGAACAAGGCTAAGCTAGTTAAGTAGAAGCTCAGGAGAATGAAACCTTAATGGGCACTCGGAAATCAAGGAAGAGGTCCGGAAGTGGTTAGAAGTCGGGTTCATCAAAGTGGTCCACTACCCTTAGTGGGTAGCAAACATAGTGCTAGTTCCAAAGAAAGATGGAAGGGTCGGAACATGCATTGATTTCGGGGATTTAAATAAGGAAATCACTAAAGATGACATCCCATTACCTCATATCGACATTCTAATAGATAACACAGCGGGACATGCTTTGCTCTCATTCGTGGATAAGTATGTTAAGTATAATCAAGTGAAAATGGTTGAGGAAGATATGGAAAAAACAACCTTCATCACTCAATGGAGGACGTACTATTATGTAGTAATCCTTTAGGGCTTAAGAATGCTTGGAACTATGTATCAAAGGACAGCCGCGTCATTACTACATGATATGATACATAAGTAAGCTGAGGTTTATGTGGATGACATGATCATTGAGTCCAAGGATAGGGCGGGGCACTTACCTAGCCTTATAAAATTCTTTAAAAGACTAAGAAAGTATAACATGCGCCTTAACCCACAAAAGTGTGCCTTTGGAGGTAACCTCGGGTAAATTGCTAGGCTACATAGTTAGTCTTAGAGGAATTGAAGTTGATCCATCCAAGATTAGAGCCATCCAAGAGATTCCACTGCCGAAGACAGAAAAGGAGATACGTGGTTTCCTGAGACGAATACAAGTACATTACTCGTTTCATATTAAAATTGACTATGGTATGTGAACCCATCTTCAAGAAGCTTAAAAAGGAGCTGGGCCTATTTGGGATGGCGATTGCCAAAAGAATTCGAGAAGGTCATGGAGTATTTGGCTACTCCACCAGTGCTAGTTCCACCGCAACCGGGGAAGCCTTTGCTCCTATACCTTACTATGACGAAACCGCAATGGAAGCCATGTTTGCTCAATGGGATGGAAAGGAGGAATATGTGGTGTATTATCTAAGCAAGAAATTCTTAGATTACGAGACTCGATATACGCCTTTAGAGAAAATATCATTAGCTTTAGTCTAAGCTACCAAGAAGCTTAGGCACTACATGATGGCCCACACGGTACATGCAGTAGCTTCAATGGATCTCATTAAGTACATTCTTGAGCAACCAACTATCAGTAGCAAGATAGCTAGATGGACAGTTATGCTATCCGAATTCGAACTCAAGTATGTCCCTCAAAAGGCAATCAAAGGAAGGATAGTATCGGAATCGCTAGTTGATCTACTAGTAATCGAGTCACAACCCGAGCATGTCAACTTTCCGGATGAAAACATCCTACAAGTAGAGGTTGACATGTGAACAATGTACTTTGACGACGCTTCCAATGAGAAGGGCTTTGGAGTCGGGATCTTCCTAGTCTCGCGTAAGGGAGCACATACTCCTATTTCAATTAAATTAGATTTTGAGGTTACCAAAAATGCGGCAGAATACGAAGCATGCATCACAGGACTTCAAGCCACCATGGAAATAGGAGCCAAGAACATCGGGGTTTCTCGGTGACTCCGGTTTGATCATTAATCGGATTTCACGAAGTGGAAGGTACGTAGTGAAGCCTTAGCACCCTACCATGCACATTTGATGGAATTAGCAAAATACTTTGATAGTATATCCTTCACATACATTCCTAGGGATGACAACCAATTTGCTCGATGCCCTAGCCAAATTAGCATCCATGATTAATATCCCTAGTGGCATTCATTCAATGCCCATTCACATAGAACAACTTAATCAACCCGCGCATGTGTACGCATTAGAAATATCTAGTACTAACCAAACTAGTTAGTATCATGACATCTATCAATACTTGCAAAACCAAGAAGACCCGCCGGACTCTACACCTAGAGCCTAACGAGCCATCCGTATGCTTGGCAAGCACAATTCTTCATCAACTAAGGGCGGTTGTACAAGAAAACCAACACATGGATTAGCTTAGTTTGTGTCAACCAACATGAAGCAAAGCACATAATGACAAATATTAATGGAGGGAAGTTTGAACCCCATAAGAATGGAAGAATGTTGGTTCGGAAAATCTAGAGGTTAGGATATTATTGGTCAACTACTGCAGCAAACTGTCATGAATTTGTTAAGAGATGTCACAAATGTAAAATGTATGCAAACTTGTAGCACCAACATCCTTCCTTTTTAACGCCACTCTCATCACCTTGGCCATTCTCGATTTGGGGCATTGACATCATCGGCAAAGTAACCCATAAAGGAACAGGTGGTCACAAGTTCATGTTAGTAGCAATTGATTACTTACCAAGTGGGTAGAAACAGTCTTCTATGCAACCCTAACATCAAAGCATGTGCCAAAGTTCATGACTTGTAACTTTATTTCTCGATATGGGGTACTACATGAACCGATTAGTGACCATGGTAGTCACTTCAAGAAGGAAGTAGCGAGACCTACTAGATAGGCACAAAATTAAACACCATAGGTCTTCTCCCTATCACCCTCGGACCAACATAGTAGTCGAGGCCGCCAACAAGAATATCCGAAAGATAGTGGAGAAAATGGTCGTCAATTATAAGGATTGGCTCGACAAATTACCCTTCGCATTATGGGCTACCGAACCTCCACTAGAACCGCAATGGGAGTAACACCCTACTCCCTAGTATATGGTATGGAAGCATTCCTTCCAATAGAAATTGCCATTCCTTCATTATGAATCATTGCGAAAGTCAAATTCTCGAGCGGAACGGGCTAAGGCACGCTACGAGGAGTTAGTGTTACTAGATGAAAGACGCTTACACACTATACATAATATCCAAATATACCGCGCGTATATCAAGGGCATTTAACAAGAAGGTTAAGCCTCGTAATTAGCAGATTAGAGATTTGGTTCTTAAGGAGATTAGAGTACCAATTCAGGATCCTTGAGGAAAATTTAGGCCCAACTGGCAAGGCTTATTCATACTTAGTCAAATACTGTTAGGAGGAGCGAGTTAAACCGACCGATTTGGACAAGTGAACAAATCTTTCAATATACAAACTTGGATTAGTTAAAGAAATACTATGTTTAGCATGACACTAAACAATTTTCGTAATTTTCTAAGCCCAGCGCAACCCGGCCAGTGTCTTGGCCGGCGCCGGCTACCGTCCCGACAACGGCAGAGTTGGCCGAGCCACGAAATCCTCTCGACTAATGTCTTGTATTTAATTGTTATTTTTAGGGCAGTTTAATTAATTATTCTTTTAAGTAGGATATTTTGCATTTAATTGTTATAAGGGCTGTCCAATTTTTTTCCTCTAAGTAAGTGGTAAAATAATAAAGCATAAAAGTGGGCATAAACTTTTTTTACTTTATTATTATTAATAAAAGATAAGCCTTCCACTTACCTGAATACATAGCTAAATAAAAAGGGAAATAAAACAAGCATACTACTTTAAAGATACATTGTTGTAAAGATGCAAAATTAAAAACTTCCCTAATTCTTATTTCTTCTTAATTTCGACCCTAGTCAATTTTCAATTTCTTCCTTTTGCATTGCTTGACTCAGCTTGCATCCTCCCGGGTTCGTTTCTTTAGTTCCTCAATGCTGCCAGCCCTCCTTTCCTCAGCTTCTTTAGCTTCGCCTCCCTTTTGCAAGTTTGTTCGTCTATCCGTGGGTCTACTTCACGAACCCGAAAGAGGCCCCTGCAGTAGTGATAGCTCCTCTTGGGTCGTGTTCTCAACCCTCGGTGCCTTGCATCATTTAGGGTCAACTTCTTTTATCCATTCCAAATAAAATTTAGATATTACAGTAGATTGCTTATCTGCGGGTTTCAGCGAACCTCGGTAGGGTCGTCCAATAATGAATTCATGTTGTAACTCGCCTTGAGCTGCCAAAGCCTTTCAAAAGAGGCGGGCAAGATGCAATCTAAATAAGGGATCTCCTGGACTCATCCCATGTCAGGAGATTCGGGACTCTTTTCTAAGTTAGAAGAGTACAAAGGAGGAAAAGTCATTTTTGGAGATGATAGCAAAGGCAAGATAGTTGGGATAGGCAAGATTAGAAAGGGAAGCAATCTGGTCCGCCCAGTTTACCTTGTCAAAGGACTAAAGTATAATCTACTTAGCATCTCTCAATTGTGCGATAAAGGTCAAGAGGTAAGATTCACTCGGACCAACTGTTACATATTTGATGATACCACCAAGAAGATCAAACTCTCGGGTAAGAGATCGGGTAACACTTATATTATTCCTCTTTCGACCCGAATCATAATTTATCTTGTTTGAAAGCATCCCTTCATGATGATTCATGGACATGGCATCGTAGATTAGGCCATATTAGCATGCATACTATCAAGAAATTGGCATCTCATGGTTTGGTTAGAGGTTTACCTAACTGTACTTTTGAGAAAGACAAAGTTTGTGAAGCATGCACAAGAGGGAAACAAGTCGGATCTTCATTCAAATCTCCGAAGCATGCACAAGAGGGAAACAAGTCGGATCTTCATTCAAATCTCTGAAGACAGTTTCCACATCCAAAGTGCTCGAGCTGCTGCATATGGATTTATGTGGTGAAATCCCTATTAAGAGCCTCGGAGGTAAATCATATATACTTATTATTATTGATGATTACTCACGATTTACCCGGGTGTGTTTTCTTAAGCACAAAAATGAAGCATTCAAAGAGTTCAGCAAGCTCTACAGAAAAATCCAAGTTGAGTCTCGGACTCGGATCCGGAGAATTCGAACCGAACATGGAAGGGAGTTCGACTACTCGGAATTCTAAGAGTTTTGTGACAAAAATGGTGTCTCTCACAACTTCTCAGCACCAAGAACTCCTCAACAAAATGGAGTAGTGGAGAGAAAGAACAGAACTCTTGAAGAAATAGCAAGGACAATGATGATTGAGCACAATCTACCTTACTATTTCTAGGTCGAGGCAATCAACACAGACCAACTACACTTTGAACAGATGTCTCATTAGACCCATACTCGAAGAAAACACCTTATGAGCTCTACAAAGGGAAGAAACCTAATATTTCCTATTTCAAGCCTTTTGGATGCAAATGTTTTGTTCATAACAATGGTAAGGATCACCTGACCAAGTTTGATGTTCGATCGAGATAAAGGTATTTTTCCGGGTTATTCATCTCATAGTAAAGCTTATCGCATTTTTAATAAAAGAACTAACAAAGTGGAAGAAAGCATCCATGTTGTGTTTGATGAGCTTGAACAGGAAAAGCCAAGTGAGTCTACATACTCAGATCTGAAGCTCGAAGAGACGATGATAGTGATGAACATGAATCTGCCAAGATTCAAACTCAACCAGCTCGGAATGAAGTCACTCGGAATGAAGTGACTCGGAATGAGACGACTCAAGAATCCACTCGGAATGCTAAAGAGCAAATTGATCACTCGGACCAAGCCTCTGAAGATCAAGCAGTTCAGCCTACAAATCTAGTAAATTAGAGAACAGGAAGAGCTTTCAAGTATGCTTCTAGTCACCCACTAGAAAACATATTATCCGACATCAACAGTGGGGTAAGAACTCGTTCCTCTCTTCTAAATCTATGTGCATTCACTGCATTCATTTCATTAATCGAACCCAAAATTGCACTAGAGGCCCTAAATGAACGTGAATGGGTAGAGGCCATGTAAGAGGAACTCAATCAATTCGAAAGAAACCAAGTCCGGACTCGACCAAACGACCTTCCGACCATCCAGTCATAGGAACCAAATGGGTTTTCAAGAACAAACTGGATGAAGGTGGGTTAGTAGTCGAGAAAAAGGCTAGACTTATGGCTCAAGGCTACAATCAAGAAAAAGGGATTGATTGTGGGGAAACCTTTGCACCTATTGCCGAATTGAAGCCATTAGAATCCTGTTGGCAATTGCATCTAACATGAATATCAAATTATATCAAATGGATGTTAAGTGTGCATTTCTCAATGGTTTTATTAAAGAGGAAGTCTATGTCGAGCAACCTCCTGGTTTTGAAAACTCGGAATTTCTAAATCATGTTTTCAAACTTCAAAAAGCTCTTTATGGTCTTAAACAAGCTCTTAGAGCTTGGTATGAAAGATTGAGCAATTTCTTGGTTCAAAATGATTTTAGAAGAGGTCGGATCGACAAGACTCTCTTTATAAGAACCAAAGGGAAAGATTTCCTTATCGTTCGGATCTATGTTGATGATATAATTTTTGGAGCTACTAATGAAATTCCGTGCGAGAATTTTCTGAGTTAATGAGTCAGGAATTTGAAATGAGTATGATAGGAGAACTCAATTTCTTCCTTGGTCTACAAATTAAACAAGACAAAGATGGAATCTATGTCCATCAATTAAAGTATACCAAGGAGCTGCTGAAGAAATACAAACTCCAAGAAGCAAAGCACGCAGCTACACCTATGAGCAGTAGTATAAAACTTGACTCGGACGAGAAAGGTAAAGCAATAGATCGAAACTCTATCGAGGTATGATTGGATCTTTGCTATATCTTACTTCCAGTCGGCCGGATATAATGTTCGAGTGTATGTTTATGCACAAGATTCCAAGCTAATCCAAAAAAATCACATCTCACTACGGTGAAGAGAATATTCAAATATCTTGCAGGGACTTAGAACTTAGGTCTATGGTACTCAAGAGACTCGAACTCGACTCTCACTGGATACTCGGATGCGGATTACGCTGGATGCAAAGTTGATAGAAAGAGCACTTCAGGAGCGTGCCAATTTCGGGTCAATCCTTAATATCTTGGCACTCAAAGAAGTAAAACTCAATAGCTCTATCAACTCGCTGAAGCTGAGTATATTGCAACCGGAGCATGTCTGTGCTCGGATTTTATGGATAAAGCAACACTTGAGAGATCTTGGACTTTCTTTCAAATCAGTCCCAATTAAGTGTGATAATCAAAGTGCAATCAGCATCACCAAAAATCCGGTTCAGCACTCAAAAACAAAACACATTGAGGTCAGGTATCATTTCTTAAGAGACCATTCTGAGAAAGGTGATATCGAACTTGAATTCATTCATACTAACCTTCAATTAGCTGATATTTTTACTAAGCCTCTTAGTGAAGATCGGTTTTGTTTCATTAGGAATGAACTTGGAATGTTAAATGCATAATTATGTGCTTTCTTTATGATAATCTCATTGCATGATTATGTGTTAAGTGCTTTCAAATCATTAATAACCATTTGTTCAGCTTGATTTAGTGATACCGAGCTAATAGTTATTATTTACTTTTAGTTTCTAAGTCACTCGAAACTAAGCTGAGTCAAACTCAGATTGATGAGCAAAGTGGACATCAAATCTCTGAAAATCATCTCTAGATAAGTGGAGAATTTCAGAATTAATTTTTCAAAATCCTTTTCTCTCTCTCGCTCATCTGTGATCGGACTTCTAGCCTTTGGAAGTCAAAACGCTAGAATTTTAACCGTTAAGAAGAGAACCGTCACACCGGTCCGAGGTGACTGATGAAAGAGCTGAGTCGAACGGATATATAAATAGCGTTGTGTTGAAGGACGATTATTTTTTTTCTATAAATAGCGCCTATTCTCCTTCGTCTCGCTACTTTACATTTCATTTACTCGACTCTCTCGAAACCAAAACTTCTCGCGCAAGCTCTCTACGTCTACAGTGACTCCTGGACATTTTCAAGCTTCGTGAAGATCATCTCAAGTAAGCTCGATCGCTCTCATCTCTTTCTTCTACTCTTTTTCTTTCACTCTCTTCAACCTATTCTCTTCTACACTCTCTCAAAGTTCCACTTCTCTCTCTTTTCTCATCCACAATGCCTAAAAGAGGTTCACACCTTGACTTTCTTGGCTCTTCCTCAAAGAAGCCATGCACAAAAAGCCAAGAAGGCTCATCCACCTCAAAACCTGTTGTCACCCAAGCATCTTGTGCTCGGACGACAAGTTCTTTCCAACCACAAAATTCTCGTGGTTGCCACACATCCAAACCACCGGTGTTTATAACTTTCTTTGTTTCAGCGAGTTCATCTACCCCGAACTCGTATCCGAGTTTTACACTCACCTCACAAGCTCGAAGGTGTTCTAACCTCCAGGGTTCTGAATATAACTGTTCATATAAACACCTCCCTTCTCCATCGCTTGTTCAAGGTCTCCTCTCTTTTCTTGAACAACGAACCCCATTCCTTTCACTGAAGTCGCCGACGACTTCTTTGAAAAATACGCAAAAGAGTTTCCTGAGTCACGCAAAAACTTTTCAGTGACTCGGTTGAAGTCGAAGCATGTCTTCGTGCTTCTTGTCGATGAGAACTTTCTTCTCTCAAGCATTCCAGCAAGGAGAACCCCAACTCCAAGCATTTAAAAGCTCTTTTTGACATTCTTGAGGGCTACGAAGTAGACCTCTTCCCCTCCATTATCGAGCAAATGGCAACTGTGCTAGCTCAACTCCGAAATAAAAAGAACACCCCTCTTCCTTTCGGTGCTCTTCTCACCCTTGTATTCAAAAATTCAAAGTTCCTCTCCCTCGGACCCAAACGTTGTTTCGAGGCTGCCGTTGTCGTCGGCAAAAGGAACTTCGAGGGTACGGGTACCAGGAGACTCAACCTGGTATCCGGGTACACAGCTCGGAGCCGAGGCCACCTTCTTCGCCTCGGACTCGGAAAGAAGCCCCTCTCTCTCTCCCTGCCCCACCTGGTGGTGCTTCCACCTCAAGTGTCTCTAAGTATCTTTCCTCCATTTTGTCCTCCGCTTTCATGGACAAAATCAACTCTGTGTCCTTGGAATTTAAAGACATGCTCCGGTCATTCAAGACTGTCTATCGGTCTATGGCCATTAACCAAAAGACCGCCCAATCTCAAATCCGAGAGCAAGCAAGATTTGCTACTTGAGATGAAGGCCTTGGTGAAGGAGCCAAAGGAGCCGATCGAGCTCCTACAGGAGAGAAGGTCCAAGGCGGCTCAGGACCATGGCGACTCGGACACATCCGAAGCATCCCCGAGCTCGGCCAAGACCTCCCGTAAAGTGGGGAGGACGGAGAAGAAGAATAAGAAGAAGCAGATGCTCGAGGAGCTCGCGGTCGAGGCAACTCCTTCCGGGCAAGGGGCGGAACAAAAAAAAGAAGAAGGAGGGACAGATGAGGGTCAAAAGCTCCTCAAGCTCGATTGGAAGTACTCAGCTCGGACAGCCAGTCCGAGTGAGTCAGAGACCTAGCTGCACAAGAAGAAACTGCAGCGGGTCGACCGAGCGGACCTCTCCAGCTACCGAGGTCCACAGGGAAGAACCTCTGGATCCTCTCGTTCGGGTCGACCACTTAGAGCAGAGCCCTTGACGGCGATCCCTGTCCTCCCTCCACCGCGCTCAAGCACATCGTTAAGATCCTACCAAGACCGGCGTACCTCTCGCCCTTCCTCTTCCACTCGGACAACCCCCTCTCCTTCTTAGGCGGACACCATGCACTCGTGTCACAATTCCAAAGTCTGCGCGATTCTTCTTCTTCCTGGAATTCTATTTTCTTTTACTTATCTTTTTGTCCGGACATCAAATATGTACTACTTGTTGTATTCTTCCCATTTTTTGAGTTTTTGCTGAAAGGCAAGGGGGAGAATATAGATAGAAAATTTGTTGTCTTGTTTAGGGGAGTTTCTCACTCTCTATCTCTCGTATGTATTTTCTTTAACTTCAATGAATTAATGCATTTCTCTCAATTCTTTGAGCTTATTGTTTAGTGCAAACATTTCCGAGTTAGCATCATTTCATTGTTAATTGCTCGAGTATCTATTCTTTATGATCCGATACTTTAAGTATGGTTATACAAAAACAGATCTATATCACTAACAAATTTTCTATCTAAGTATGGAATGCCTTTCATCAAAAAGGGGAGATTGAAGACTCGGACTTTACTCCGCACATTTCCGAGTTCTAACAAGGAAATTAGGTATAAGACTTTCTCACTTACGAGTTTTGATTCCAAGTCACTCTCTATGCCTTAGAAACTTTTCCGAATGATATAGTATTTCCTCTAAGTGATATAGCAATTATTTCATGTATTTTTGCTTGTCATCTGTGTGACTCAGAAAACATATATGCACTCACGTTGTTTCACTCGGTTCCGAGTCTCTCATCACTTAGAAGTATCGCATGTTCAAATGACTAGTATTTACATAACCGCACTCGAGTCCGACTTCATATTTCAGGTGTTATTCGTTATAGTCGGCGCTTCTAGTCTTAACCATGCTTAGTCTAGATCAAGTTTATTTCACTCGATGTTCTTTATGTAACTTGATCCTCGCTTAGACTAACTCGGATGGAATTTCGAGTTTCATGGATATTAGACTCGAAAATTCCATTTCTTTTCCGACTCGGATAATTAGTCATTTAATTATCTTAATTATATTATTATCTCGCGTCTAATCTTGGACCAAAGTATTTTATACTTTGAGAATCAATTTGATTTACTTTTGTAGGTTATTCAAACGAGGGTATTCAAAACGTCAAATCACCAGGAGACAAGGCTTTTTCCACCTCCAACCTAGCCCCGTAAGATTGCGTCAGTGGTCGCCTGCTTCCAAAGCTGGAAAACCGCAACGCCAAACTTAACGGTGGTTTCCACCTTATCTTTCAAGACACCACTAGTGGTTTTGGGACTTCCAAAGGAGTCAAGAACCATTGTCCAACATTCATATCTCAACGGATACTTTCGAGTGACTCGGAAGATCCTTAACAACGGTCACAAAAGGACCTCCAGTCGGAAGATAGAGATAACGACTATTCCGCCTCGGTCATCTATATATGAAGCCAACTCTCAAGACTTGAAGATTGCCGAACCTATTATTAATATACTTACTTAAGCAAAAGTTATTGTATTCACTCTCAATCTTCTACTTACAAGTCCCACTCGTGATTCATTATATTCGAGTTGTAAGGTCTTGTAGTTAGTTACAAACTCTCTTCTTACTCTCTAAGTAAGGTCCCTTGATCGAGCTGTAAGGGTTATCTCAGCTAGGAAGTACTAGATCGAGATAAGGGAATTTCGAGTCTAGGAAAAACTTGTAAAGAGTTGTCTAAGGGAGCAACTCGGGGTCGGTTAGTCTATTGTATTTTGTGGACTCAAAATAGTGGATTTGACTTCGTGCTTGGATTAGCACGGTCCGTGGTTTTCTGCTCCGGGAGGGTTTCCATGTATTTTCGGTGTCTTCACTTTCCGAGTTCATTCTAGACTCGGACTATCTTAAAGCTTCAGCTCTATCCGCATCTTTATTCGGAGTCCATATTTTTCGACCCCATTGTAGGTCGAGAACCCGCTTCGTCTCGTCCTTCGATCCAAAGAGTTTGATTTTTCGAAAAATCTTTCATCACCGTATTCACCCCCTCTAGGGTGACTTAGCCTCTCGTTGAGCAAACCTTCATGCTAAATTAATTTTAAATTATTTGTTAGATCGATGACAAAGAAAGTTCTTCAAAAAGCTAATTTCTACAAATTTTAGCTCATTTGTTCCAATTTATTTAGGCTAAGTTGATTAATCCGTTTTCTTACTTGTTTAGACTCGTTTGTTTGGCTCATTCAACTCTTTTGCTCGGTTCGTCGGCTCATTCGTTCATTCGATTCGTTTGCAATTGGCTCGTGTAAGCTCAACAAGTTGAGCTTATTTAGGCTCATTTGCTCAACTTGTCCGGCTCGTTTGCTCTGCTCATCGGCTCGTTTGTTAGTTCGCCTCAAGGGTGGATCTAATTCATTAGGAGTGGTGTCGCTTGACACCACTCGATTTTGGAAAAAAATTAATATTATAAACAAGTTTATATTTGCAATTTGATACCATTAAAAATTAGAAAAAGTTAGTTGGTGTAGTGGTTAAGCTAATTTTGGAGAGGCGTGTGTAGGCATGGTAAGGGTCCTATGTCAAGTCCTAGTGGAACCCTTTTTTTCTTCAGTTGCATTTTTTTAAAGTCAAGTTTCAGTCTCAGAAATTTATTTTGCCTCTTTGCTCTCGACAACCCCAAACACTAGCTAGCATCCACCCTCACCCCGCCCCCGCTTTCTTCCTTTTCTCGAGGCTCTCCCTGTACCAACCGGCCGGCCACCGGCACCCAACGTTGGCTGCTTCTCTCTCTCTCTCTCCTCTGTGCTTCGCTGGCCTGCTGGTTGCTGCTGCATTGCTGTTGGTGCTCTGCTTGCGCTCGCTCTCTCCCGACGTTGATGCTAGTTTGCTCGATTCTTGCTAGTCACCTGCGCCGCCCCTCAGCCATGCATGTGAGTCTTAAAATTTGAAAGTCCAATTCAGTGGATAATTGTGCAATAACTGAAAGTTTTTTTCAAGTTTGGTCTGAGAAGTGCAAAGCCATTCTTTGAATACTGTATTACTGTCATTAAAAATGACATCTACTTAAATTTCTAATGGTAGATAGGCATGAAGAGAAGCTAGTGAGAGAGATTACAAATGGCTTACTCTTGTACTTTTCTTCAAAACCTTTTAAATATGAGAACAAGTAAAACCTTATGAATTTAGATAAACAACATAACCTGTAGATATATGCTATCTAGATTATTGTTTCACTAGGTAATTAATCTAATTCTCTTTAAAATTTAATATTGAGATTTATTTTCTGAAATGAATTCTTTCATTTCATAGCATATTTTTGTTTGATTGAATTTAGGTTTGTGAATTAAGTATTGTTTTAGATTTTTATAGATTGTAATTATGAATTGTTTTGTTTGATTGTTTGATTTGATATTGTTATTGGATAGAGTTATAAGTTACTCCATGATAATGAAATGTAATTTGAGTTTGTGAAAAAGAATGCAATTTCAATTCGAATTATTTTAAGTTTGTGAAGAACAATGTAATTTTGATTGAAATTGAGTAATTTTGAGATTGTAAATTAATCAAATGTAAGACTTTTATATCATCAAAAATGCAATTTTGACTCAAATTGAGTAATTTTTAGTACTTTGAATATAAAAAAATCAATTTTAGTAATATTTTTTTAATTTTATTTTACAATTATAATATTTTTTCCAACCTTGACACCACTCGATTTAAATTCGGATTCGCTCTTGGTTCGGCTCATTTGTAATTGGCTCGTGTATGCTCGACGAACTTACAAAGTCCAAAATTGCAAGTTCAAACTCGACTCGGATAACTAACTAGGCTCGACTTGGTAATGTTTTACGCGAGTCGGCTCGTGAGGGCTTGCGAGTCGGCTTTGCTCGATTACATCCCTAGGCTAACCGAATAAACGATTCGGTTCGGTCGGTTCAAGGTTCCGTTTGCAATTTCAATTCTTTTCAAAGAATCTTAATAAGAGTGGATGAACGCGAATTTGTTTATGTGAGAAAATAATCTGAGTGTGGGCCTAGAGAAACAAGACCCTAATTTTGAACATCATGAGCAACCCAAAGAGAACGCAAAAATTGAAAAACTTCATATCCGGGTCGCGAGGGGAACCGGCTCTTGAACAGTCCAACTATGAACTATACATATTACCCCCTTTTTTTTTTTTAAAGAAGAAACTGTACATATCACTTAGGGTTCTTTCGTGGACTCTCTATTTCTCCTCTCCACCCCCAACATTTTCCGCTTCTCTGTCTCTCCTTACCCTCCCTCCACGGAATATACACTCTGCCTGGAACGTCCCTCATCTCTGCTCCAATTCCCTATCAACTGAAATTCTCATTCATTTGTGTTCAGCAAATCAATCAATCAATGCTTTTTAGCTTCCTTCAATGGCCAGAGCCCGCTTGACGTATCTCCTCCGCCGCTGCTCCTCTTTTTCCAAGCTTTCCGCTTCTCAGGTTAGGGTTCTACTCTCGCATTCACCGCAATCCCGTCGCAGCTTTATCCGTTCTTTTTTGAACCATCGTTTTTCTTCGAGTTCGAAGTTGTTCTTTGGCGAATCGTCGTCGATTCTATCCAAATTTAGTTTTCATGGGGCTAAGGCGTTCTCAACCGTTGGCGGTGAGGGAAATGACGGTTTGATTGATGATAATCGTAATTTTATAGTACCCAATTCGGAAATCAGTGATTCCGAGCTTGAGAATGAGAATTTTGATAATAATAATATAGGTGCGAATGTTGAGCATGGAGATGAACCCGTTCATGAGCTGGGGTTGTGCAGTAGTTATGTAGGGTATGCAGATTTTGATGAAAATGATACAGTTTTCAGCCTAGGAAGTATTGGTTCGGAGGTCGAAGATGGGCATATTGATGATAATGATGCTTCTGCCTATTCAGAGCTTAAAAATGAGCTCTCTGTTGAGTTGGGATTACGTCAGAATTATGAAGAGTATGGGCATGTTGCTTCGCATGATCCTGTAAAGATATATAGGCAGCTTCGAGATATGCCCAAAGATGCAAAACTATCTAGGGAAGGCTGGACATTGTTGCAGGAGATCTTTGGGCGCTTTGCCCGGTCAGCTTGGGCATCTAATCAGGCTTTGGCTATATACATTGGTGCTTCTTTTTTCCTACTGCAGCACATAAGTTTAAGAGTTTTTCCTTAAGCAATGCCAGGATGATGTCGCCAAATACTTGCTCTCTTTGGGTCCCAGTGATGAAGCAGAGAAGTTTCTGTTTCCTGTATTTGTGGAGTTTTGTCTGGAAGAGTTCCCTGATGAGATTAAGAAGTTTCGGAGTATGGTTGAATCGGCTGACCTTACCAAACCTCACACTTGGTTCCCCTTTGCAAGAGCGATGAAGCGAAAGATTATTTATCATTGTGGCCCAACTAATAGTGGGAAGACATATAATGCTTTGCAACGGTTTATGGAAGCAAAGAAGGGGTTTATTGTAGTCCACTTAGGTTGTTGGCAATGGAGATTTTCGATAGAGTAAATGCTCTTGGTGTTTATTGTAGTCTGCATACAGGGCAAGAAAAGAAAAACGTGCCCTTTTCCAATCATGTAGCCAGCACAGTTGAAATGGTTTCTACAGATGAATTGTATGATGTTGCAGTTATTGATGAGATCCAAATGATGGCTGACCCATCAAGAGGATTTGCATGGACTAGGGTGTTGCTTGGACTGAAGGCTGATGAGATACACTTGTGTGGAGATCCAAGTGTCCTTAACATTGTGAGGAAGATATGTTTGGATACGGGGGATGAGTTAATAGAACAACACTATGATAGGTTTAAGCCTTTGGTTGTTGAAGCCAGGACATTGCAAGGAGACCTTCGAAACGTGAGGTCTGGTGATTGTATTGTTGCGTTCTCTAGAAGAGAAATTTTTGAGGTTAAACTAGCAATTGAAAAGCAAACCAAGCACCGATGTTGTGTCATTTATGGTGCCTTACCACCGGAGACTCGCAGACAACAAGCTAATTTGTTTAATGACCAAGACAATGAGTATGATGTCTTGGTAGCTAGTGATGCTGTAGGAATGGGCTTGAATCTTAACATTAGAAGGGTAGTATTCTACAATCTTTCAAAATACAATGGGGACAAGGTGCTTCCAGTACCAGCATCACAGGTCAAACAAATTGCAGGTAGGGCTGGCAGGAGGGGAAGTCGCTATCCAGAAGGGCTTACCACTACTTTGAATTTAGAAGATCTGGACTACCTAATTGAATGTCTGAAGCAACCTTTTCAGGAAGTCAAGAAAGTTGGCCTTTTTCCATTTTATGAGCAGATTGAATTGTTTGCGGGAAAGCTCCCTAAAGTTACATTCCCTCAACTGCTTGCAAAGTTTGCAGAAAATTGCCGCCTTGATGGATCCTACTTCTTGTGTCAGCAAACTGGCATAAAGAAGGTGGCTAATATGTTGGAGAAGGTTCAGGGTCTATCACTGGAAGATCGCTACAATTTCTGCTTTGCTCCTGTCAATATTCGTGACCCGAAGGCTATGTACCATCTCATGAGGTTTGCTTCATCTTATAGCCAAAAACTTCCTGTGAACATTGCGATGGGCATACCCAAGGGTTCTGCCAGAAATGATGCAGAGTTACTGGATCTTGAGACCAAACACCAGGTTTGTTCTATGTATTTGTGGCTGTCAAACCATTTCAAAGAGGAGACTTTTCCTTACAAGCAAAGGGCTGAAGCCATGGCAAGTAGTATTGCAGAATTGTTGGGAGAATCTTTAGTTAAGGCGTGCTGGAAACCAGAATCAAGACAGACAGTTAAACAAAAGCATGATCAGAAGAAATGGGGGTATGAAAGACCACAGTCACTCATCAAAATATGTGACCAGTAAGTTCAGCTAATATGCTTGTTATTCTTCATCTAATTGAAAGCAATTTGTCTCTATTGTGTCTATTCATGCATAGTAGTTGTAACATTTGATTGGAATTTATTTCTGTTCATTTAATCCTATCAAGATGGTGATACAGGGTAGAGCACTTCATCAGGTCTTTCTTCTAGTTACAGCTGAAATATTTTCCTTTTCGCTTTGTATGTCCTTTTAATTTTCCTATTAATAATTACTTGTTCCAGAAAGAGGGAGAAAAAAGTCTGTACAATCATCCTGCCATTTCCAATGTAAATTTGGACTCTCCTAGGTGAATGTCAAAATTTTGGATCCTTGAAGTTGGCTATACCCATTTCCTTCATTCTTTTTCTTCTGGATGAATTTGGTTATACAATTATTCCTGTCTTCCTTGATTGGATCTACAAATCAGGGCATTAGTTTCTTTTATTTATATTATAATAGGAAGACATGTCTTGATATTTGTTGTATGCATGCCTCTTATCTGCATTCCATGTTGTATTCATGACCATTTTGATTTCTTTCTGGCTGGGCTTCATTGAGGATAGTAGCTACATAAAAAAAAGGAAAATTCCATATCCTAAATTGTGGCAACTGGTAGCACCATGGATGGTCGTGAGGCCATATTGACTGAACTTTTGGCTTGTTGGTCATCCCTCATTCTCATGCCATGCCTCCCACTTGCCTGTTTTGCACAAAACATGGTATGGTTCCTAAACCAGTGTTGCACAAAACACGATATAGTTCACAATGGGTGCAGAATTGGATAAGGAACATAAGGTGCTAGAGGAATAAGTGATTACAGGGGTCTTCATTTTACATTTTCCTTTTATTTGTTATCAATTTTTCTCTTGCTTATGTCTTACCTTTCAAAACCGATCTCATCCATCATTGCCTAGAGCTTTTTAATTGACTTAACTGCCTTTTAATTTGACTTGGGTTTAACCTTATTAAGAGGAGGATTCTATAATTGAAGGGTATGGAGGCACTAGATAGAGACTGTTAACTTCTGTGTTTGAGACGTGACACTCCATTTTCGATCTCTTTCACACTTGGCCACTCCATTGAAATGGCTTATTCAAGGAATCTACTCCCCTAGTGTCCAACCATGGAAGCCTGTGACATGGCACTCCATTTTAATTTGACTTGGGTTTGCTTCTCTCCGCTTAACCCAAGAACCCTACATTTTCATCCTTTCCACTTCAACAATTGGTTCTTCAATCACAAACCTGGTCTTTGTTAAAAACCTTATTGACCTAGATTTCAAATTTTCTTGCTTGCTTCACACAAAGGAAAAAATTTTCTGAGTTGCATTTGGGATTTGATGAAGCAGATTTTCTTTTTAATGTAGATATGGGTTGATGTTGGCCCACATATGGAGAAGGTAAATAAAAGAGTTTGATTCCCTCTAGGCTCTAGCCATTTGGGGAAAAGACTAATCTAGATGAAATAATGTGACAAGAAAGTCTTGAGGATGTTTTCCATTTTAATCATTTGGACTGTTCAAGAATGTTAAGCTCCAGTCTATGTAGCCACTTTTTCCAAGATGCCACATGCACGTTTTCATCTTTCAAGTCAGCCAACCTTAGATTCTTAGAAATATATGGAAACTTAACTTTTACTAGTTGATTCCTAGCGGTACACATCATGTCATAACAACAGCCTAAAATATCCTTCTCAGTGGCGACTGCATTTTCACCCCGGAAACTGTGATTTGCAATGCAATTTTGATTTTAGGGCAATTTTATTATACTGCAACCAAAGAAAAAAGAATATGATTTACCATACATCTGCTTTGTCTGGCCTGCTGCTTCTGGACTGTACTATCCCTCTACTGGTAAATATGATCAAAAAGTTGCTGGAGCTGCTGTGATGACCAAATGTTTTTTGACATTGTTTCATATTTCATCTGCTCTCGCTTTCTCAATAGCATCTTGGGATTATTGAAATGGTATGATCTTGAAAATATCCAATATAACTTCAGGAGTGTAGCTGCATAAGCATAATAGATTAGGAAGATCTTCATTGCTCTAACTGCACTGAACATAAGTTCTAGTGAAACTCCGTTTTATGTGAAAGTTGATGAGTGCTGAATGGAGGCAAATTTCATCTGTGCATGAGAATGTAATGGCTACAATTAGTTGTATGTTACGCTGCAGATAGTTTTTGAGCTATACACAAGGCTTAAAGGGTAACCTCGGTAGTGGGCATTGGTTGTCGTCACTGCAGTATACCAAATTACTTGCTAAGATATTGCAAATCTTAAAAAACATGGGCAATCAGTAATGCTCTACACAAAGTCTGCATGAGAGCTATCTATTGGCAAGTGATAGGAAATAGACATTGCTGTCCTACTACCTGACTTGAATGTTGGTTTGTTTTTTTTTTTATTGTGTTCCTTATGTGTAACAGAGTTTTTTTTTTTTTTATTATCTTTGGCAATAGAGCAGAGCTACTTATACTACTTTTTCTATAAAATAAACTTCTGCACAGGAAAAGGAATGATCGAGCCTTGCTACAAGATAAATCAGATACGTTAGCTGCATGAGATTTTGAGGTATGTTGCTGTATAACTTTGGTTTATTAGTGGAACTCAAAACTTACTTTCTGTTGTTTGACTCTTTAGCAGTAGATATCAGTTGTTGTGGGAAGCTTGTTCCATCATTTCAATTGTTCAGTTATGCTGATGTAAGACAGCTAGGTTGTGCTAACCTTTCTATTCTGCATATATTCTTCGTTGAAGTGTATTTCAAATAATCATCAATGATATGTTTGGTAATGATTCCAGTGTGTTGCTATGGTTACCCTATATCATAGTCATAAACACTATTTCATCCCAACTGTAATTTCACTGGGGTGGGAAGCAGGGAAGTCAAATAAGATAGGATGATAAAGTTCATGATTCTTCTCCCAACTATGTGTGCATGTGACATCTTCAAGGTCATTTTTCTCCTCCATCGGTTTTTTTCTGCTCCGTGTCTCATCGGATGGTCTTGTCAACAGTAATTGCTTCTTTTAGAGCCTTAGTTCTTAAAATCGGAAATGAAATCTCTAATCTAGGATTAACTAGATTTTGTTGGAAGATATTGGGAAAACTTGGTGGTTGATAACTCCCTTAATTACTTAGGTGAGGTATGTCTTCTAATTTTCTCCTCAGTTACTAAGATTCTGGTGAACAACATCCAAAGTATGATGTTATGGTAGCCCTGTGAAAGAAGTCTTTCACCATCCTCTCCCCCAGATGGAGGAAATTGCAGTTGAATGCTGAACAGTTAGCATTAGTTCTCAATTACTTCCCTTGTTGACCCTCTATCGTCCCACCCTCATATCCCTGTGCCTGACTTCAACAAGAAAATCCAGTGCTTTTGGGGGATCAAGATCGTGGGCATCCTTTGTCTCTGTAAAGACTGCTATTGGCTGCTTATTAAGTGGTGACAGATGAATTTAAAACAAGTCTTGATTAGTGATTAAATGTTGTTCTTTGATGGTGTTGGGTTGAAAAACGGTTTTGCACCTGTAAAGCGGTACTACTATCGGAAGCAAAAACTTGTTTTTGGTGTAAGAATTTAGAGTTTCCGTTGCCAACTAGCAAACCTGCAATAGGTTCAGGGATAGATACAAAAAGCTGCTGCTGATGATCTGAATCAGTCAATCAGCACGGCCAAGTTATACAGTTCTCAACATTCCTACCAATTTTTTTTTTTTTTTTCTGGGAAAGCAAATCATACTAATAATATCCTTAATGACTGCAATGACCCCTGTTGGATGAACTATCGTTTTACTGAACACCACAAAACTCCTATGCTTCCATAGTTGATATATCATTGCAGAGATAGCAGCTCTGAGGATGCATAGCTGTTTCTTTTTTTTTTTTACGTTTTCAGCTATCTAATCAGGTGCAAGAAAGAAGTGGGGATAAAGTCAATTCTGAGCCAGCTGAAAATAGCCTCCCTCACCTCTTTGGCAATCCAGCAATCAAATAGAGCATGAGCTTTTGTTTCTAATCTGGACTTGCAGATGGGACAATCAGTGGCGATGTTAGAGTTGTATAAACCAATTCTCTGCAACACTTGTAGTCTGTTGTGCATAATAATCCACATCAAGGAGTGTTTATGCAAGTTGGATCAATTCCGTACTACTTTAGTCCAAGTAGGTTTATCTGTATGCTGTAAGAGCCATTCATAGCCAGTTTTAGTTGTGTAGACACCATTGTTGCTATGTTGCCAAACATTGCCCTGATAACGAACCTTCATGGTATTTCTGAGATGTACAAGCTTTCTCCAATACCAACCCACATCTGCGCTATGCTAGTTGTGTAAGTGCACAAGTGGAGGTTTCTAAGTAGTGAGAATGGATCCATTTCATCCATCATAAGTCCTTCTGAGCTATGGCCCAGACATGCTTAGCCATAGGAGGGGAGTACTGAACATCCGATGCTTGTGGTTGTACCTGCAATTGGTAAAAACAGTTTATGGGTGGGTGATTTAGCTTTTGATATATCCGTTTCCTAATTAATTAGTTCCTCCAGGCTGCCATAGTGGTTTTGATTTTGTCAATCTAAGTCTAACAAGAAAACTAAAAACCTCTTCTGGTTGCAAAGAATGTGTTACTGGGATTGTGCTGGGCTGGAAGACCTTGTTATCTTTGTTGTGTATTGTAAATTCTGGGATAGCTTTTGCTAAACCATGTCATTGTTATTGTGATTTGATAATCTTCTCTAATCCTTGATGTTATCTGAATCATGTGTTATATTTATTGGTCAAATTTGACCTACAAAAACATACCTGACCGGACGCGTCAGACAATTTTGGATTTTGGACATGATTTTCTCGACAGTAGACCGAACCCGAAAAACCTGCAAATAGACGGGGCAAACCCGACCCATTCGTTCGTGAGCAAGCTTAACAACTTAAATAGTAGTTACATGTTTATAGCATGATGATTAAATAATAGCCTATTTGGCAATCAGCTTATGTTAAATGTTTGTATTAGTTGTTAATTTTTAACTGTTTTTATTAGTTGTTTGAGCAAAAGGTGTTTGGTAAAATTAATTATTTGGTAAAATTTCATTTATGCCCATAGGTCAATTTTATTAATTGTTTTATACATTATAATTATTTTTATTTCATATTCATATTTCTTCTCAAAATTAATTAAGAATTATGTGATATATAAAATTACATTTATACCTTCTATACAATTTTGATTATGTATATATCTTTTTGAAGTTCATTTTTAATAATATATTTGACATTTCTGTAACAAAACTATTTATTTATTATGATAGACTAAATTATTTGTCAAAAATATAGAAAATATTAAAATAAAAAAATATGAACTTAAATATTTATAATCATGCTCTACTATTGTTCCAAAATTTAGAAAAATATAAACTAAAAAATTCTCACATAAGTGTAATATCAATGACAATTAGCATAATTTCACCAATATGTTAAGGATAATATGATAACTTCAAGTATTAATCGTAATAAACTCTTCCAAAAAGTTATTTCAAAGAGCTTTTTCTAAAAGAGTTTTTGAATCAAAAAGCTATCCTAAAAAATGTGTACCAAATAGTCCAATGAGGTTTTTGAACCAGTCAAACACCTTAAAAGAGTTTTTGCCCCAAAAAGTTGTTGGCCAAACACCCTCAATATATGCATGTTACCTGATTTTCCTTTTGTTTTGTCCCCTCTTATCAATAATGGTCGTTCATTGTATCCGAGTTTAGAGAATTGGACATTTGATAATTTTTACCCGTACAAACGACCAATATTGTAATTTATATATCTTGATTCTGTTATGACTATAAAATATGCAAATAAGACAATTCATTCAAAGTGTGATAAGTTAAATATGTAAAGTTGAAAAGAATTAGTCTCCAATACTAAAATGGTGCTAGTTGTACCATCATATTTTTAATTGATAAATTATGAGTCATTATAATTTAAAAACTACGATTCAGTAAAAAACTAAATTTTCAACTGAAATTATAAAATATAACCTCTTTTATGTACTTTTCTAATTCTAAACAGTTAATTTCACATTTTAACTTGTCTTTATTTGCCTTCCGTTGTATGCTTCGTCTCATAGTCAAGAATCTTAATATTTTAGGCTTGCCTTTCATTGTATGCTTCGTCTGATAGTCAAGAATCTTAATATTTTAGGCATTATTTCATTCAAACGTAGTCATTATAGTACTTCTCTGTTAATTATGGACAATTTTAAGTAGTATACACGGCATTTTTTTCATAATGAATGAAAGAAAAAAAAAGATAAAAAGGACAGTGTTGGTCATCCTGAAACCAGTAGTTTACCTAAACCTGATTACACTTGACCTGTATGTTACCTTCTGCTGAAGTTGGCAGGTCCCTTTTGCTATTTGGGGGGTGAAGGAGTGCAAGGGAGTGGGGTGAAAAGGGAAACAACTTGGTCAAATCCAATTTTTTGAGACAGGATGTGACAAGCTTTAGGTGAAAAATCACAGGTGGAAGCACTTGATTGATTCCAGGACTTGTCCTTTGTGGCTCACAGGTTCAAGATAGATCCTATGCAACAGTTAATGCACCTAATTGGTGTTTTGGAGTAAACTCTGGCTCTGAGCCCTTGTGTCTGTAGTAGTTGAGTGGCTTCGGTACATAATGTTAACAGCCAAGAAGGCTTTGACAAATGCGCTCCATTTTCTAGTTTTTTCCTTTTTGATTTTGATGAGGACTATTTTCAAATTTTGATGTAGGATTCCAGCAGTTTGTAATTTTTCATACTTTGCAAATTTTGGGGTCCTTCCTCAACCTAGTAACAAGGGATTGTTGGATCCAGATTCTCAAAGATTGAATAGCCCTCACTATGGCATGTTCACGACATTTTTATGTCTCGTAATGTTTCTAGTATAATATCTGCAAATTCTCTTGGCCCTGTTCCTTTCTAAGTTACTGTTGAACGATTTGAATTGATTTTTTTGTGCTGAACAGAGCTGAAGTAAATTTGTTTGCGCTAAGTTGAAGTTGAAAAAACCCTTAGTTCTTGATTTTTGAATTTCCAGATTTACAGAGGATGAGAACAGTCTTACGGCAATAGTTGTTTGCACGACTGTTGGGGGCTCAATGGCAGAGGGAAGCTGTTGTCTTGTGTGCTTATCTTGCGATCCATGAAGATCCTGCTGCACATTTCTCTCCAAATTGATAATTTACAGGTGGGCGTCAGTGTTCAAGCACAATATGCTGTGGCTAATGTCATCCCAGCTTTGATCATGTGTGCCTGGAGAACATTCTGGTGTCTGATAGTTCAATGGGTGCTTATGCACCAGCATTGCCATTTGAAAATGATATGTTTCAACGAGAAGACACCAGTAGGGCTCTCATCCATCCCATGACTAGGGGTTTTTTCAGCATGGCATTCTTCCGGTCTACATTTTCTTTGAGATTGTTAGATATATATATATATATGCAGCTCGAGGGAAAATCACAGTTCTCGTATCTTGGGGCATTCCTTGTCGATTTTGTGAACCATTACGGTGTTGAAGATCTAGTTAGTGAGATGAATGTTCCGGGCTACATTTTCTTTGAGATTGTTAGATATATATATGCAGCTCGAGGGAAAATTGCATTTCTCGTATCTTGGGGGCATTGCTTGTCGATTTTGTGAACCATTACGGTGTTGAAGATCTAGTTAGTGAGATGAATGTAGTATGCTTTATCAAATATAGTTTGACTTTCGATACTCCACTTCAAACATAGTTATATATCTTGTAGTGTGCATGTTATTCATCTTTATCTTGGGAGAGTAATGCAAGTCATTATTAGCTATTCATAAATGAAATTATGTAACTAATAGATCTCAGAGATTTTGTATTCTCAAAAGAAATATTTGGACATGATTAACATTTCATATTAAGTGATTTCTTAAAGATTTTTAATGTGGGTTTTTGGGATCAGTTTTTTGTGAATAAAGATACTAAAATAAGGTTGTTTATATTTGAATATCCCTATATTCAACACAAATGAGACTCACAATAGAAGCTGTTTTGTGTTCCATATTATCTAGTGTATATTTCAATAGAAGTTTCATGTTTCATATTTAATAAAGTAGTGTATATTTTATTGCCATAGTAAAAAATAGTATTCTGAATGAAGAACCCTATGAATATCCGTTCGAGGAAATACATTCGTTTTGTCAACGTCATATTTCTTCTCGGCGACTTTTTGTTGAAATTTTCATTTGTTTCATGCATGCTTGAGCAGCGTTTCTCCACTCAATTTGATGTTGGGCATTGAAAACAAGTTTGCTATATAAGAATGATGAGGCCCCAATGTTAAAACAATTGATCCAATGATCGACTCGGTTGAAAAAATAGGTCAATGGATTAATCGGTTAAATCGGAGTCACATCAGCTAATCTGATTTATCATTAACTCATATTGGATCGCTGGAACCCGACATATCAATGTCAAATTAATAAATTATCACAACAAAAAAATTATAATAGTATTACATTTTTAGTTCAAATATTATCATATTTTATTATTTCCATCAAGTTTTGATATAAACATTACTACCATATATCTTGAATATGTGTTATTCAAGATTATTTCTGGCCCAAATATATTAACTCAACAAAACAAGCATAAAATGAAAGAAAACCCTAGTTGTCATTTTGCTCACCAAATTCAAACCCCTAACTTCTCTAACAATAAACTAGCACTCTTACCAACAGCCTACAGGAAACTTTTTAATTTATTTTGTAACAAACTAATAATATACCATATACTGTATAGGAAATAAAATCTAAACACGAGATATAATTTTTTACTAACACTTTTTAGTTTTTACTTTTTAAAAAAAGGAATTAACTCTGATTCAAATTTTAATATTCACTAAAAAAATTATAATATTTACTAAAAAAATAATTATAATATTCACTAAAGATTAGTTGGTGTTTAATAAAAATATACTAATGTTCACTTAAATTTACTTATTTTTTGAAGGGCACTTTAATTTACTTTAATATTCATAAAAATATACTAAACACTAAACACTAATCTATTATACACTAATAACTAATGTATTATACATAAAACATCGTTGTAATCTGCAATAGAAAATTAAAACTAACGACATCATTCTTTATATAAACCTTAACAATAAACGTTTGATAGAAAATACTAAACCTTGTACTAAAAAACACTAAATATGGTACTAAAAAACACTAAATTTTATGCAACAATATACTAAAGATCATTAAAAATATAATAGATGTAACACTAATTCAAACACTAAATACTATTTTACCATACTAAAATGTTTGATAGAAAACACTAAATATCGTACTAAAAATACTAAATACTATGCAATAATACACTAAAGATCATTAAAAATAGAATAGATGTAACACTAAACACTATTCTATCATAAACTAAATTGTTTGATAGAAAACACTAAACATTGTACTTGAAAAACACTAAAAATTGTACTAAAAAACACTAAATAATGTGCAACAATACACTAAAGATCATTGAAAATATAATAAGTGTAACACTAAATAACAAATAGTAAAAACACTAAACATTATACTAAAAAACACTAAATATTGTATTAAAAAAACTAAATAATGTGCAACAATACACTAAAGATCATTAAAAATAAAATAGGCGTAACATTAAATGACAAAAACTAAATACTATTCTACCATGCACTAAAATGCTTCATTAAAAACACTAAACATTGTATTAAAATACACTATATACTTGTGCAACAATACATAAAGATTATTAAAAATATAAGAGTTCTAACACTAAATGATAAACACTAAACACTATTCTATCATATATTAAAATACTTGATAGAAAACACTAAACATTGTACTAAAAATACTAAACATTGTGCAACAATACACTAAAGATCATTAAAAATATAATAGGTGTAAACACTAAATGACAAACACTAAACACTATTCTACCATACACTAAAATGCTTGATAGAAAACACTAAGTATTGTACTCAAAAACACTAAACAATATGCAACACCGAACCGATAACTAAGAAAGACTAAACCGATAACCGATAAAAACTAAACCGATAGCTCGCAAACACTAAACAATGTTTTATAAATCACTAAAAGTAAAACTATAAATTACTAAACTGATAACTAACAAATACTAAACCGATAGCTAAAAACATTAACAATGTTTTATAAATCACTAAAAGTAAAATTAGAAAACACTAAATTGATAACTAACGAACAATAAACTGAAAGTTAGCAAACACTAAACAATGTTCTAAATCATTGAAAGTAAAACTAGAAAACACTAAACCGATAACTAGCAAACACTAAAGAGGTAACTAACAAACACTAAAATGATAACTAACAAAATATTGAACAATGTTTTATAAAACACTAAAAGTAAAATTAGAAAACACTAACATGATAACTAGGAAACACTAAACCGATAAATAGAAAACACTAAAATTATAACTAGGCAACAGTAAGATAATAACAACCAAATACTAACATTAGTTTGGTATTCAATAAAAATATATTTACTTAAATTTATTTTAATATTGATAAAAATATACTAAATACTAAGCACTAATCTATTATACAATAATAACTAATGTATTATATACTAAATATCGTTGTAATGTTGATATAAAACTCAATCCTATTTTTTTAAAAAAATTATCTGTGTATTTTTAATTTGTTTTACAATGTTTACTAATTTTATAATAAAATAAAAATTAAAAGTTAAAATCACATATCAAAAGCTCAACACTAAACTTTGTTTTATCATATACTAAATATTAGTTTATCATACACTAAAAAATAATTTATCATACACTAAAATTGATCTCATGATATAGTTATTGTACACTTTTGATAAACCTTTGAATTTAATTTAGTTGAATATATATTTTTAACGTATAAATCAACTTTACCTCAAACTAATTTAATTTAGTTGATAATATGTTTTTAAAATCGTAATAAACATTGCAAAAATTTAAAATATAAAAATTAAAAATAAGAGGAAACATACCGAACAAAAAAAGTAAGAAAATTATTTTGCAAATTATCGGAAGGGGACTCGAACCCCTAATTTATTTGTTACCAGCCCAATGATCATACCAGCGGTCGAACTGCGAGTTATATGTGCTATTCTAGAATATATATATATATATATATATATATATATATATATATATATATAAATTCTGGTTTAGAGATAAAATAAGCAAACGCAATTTTTGTGTCGCGTGATATATGGAGTGTGTACCTACCTTTGGTACCCAAGGATGTACATAATAATTCTTATCTCTTGTGTTGGTCATTTGGCTCTCTCTTTCTCCCATCCCCCACCCTTTTCTCTCTCTCTATGGGTGAGACTTGAGAGCAAACCTTCAAGTAGGTATAGTAGACCCAACTTTCGAGTGACTATAAGGCTACTCGTCAGTCGAAAATAGCTCCATCGTAGCACGGATCGGATTAGTTTAGGCTAGTGATTTGCAAGAAGAGCACCTGAGCACTTGCATTGGGTTGTTTTTGAAGAAATCCAGATCCAACCGCGACTCGGTCGGTTCAACTGTCGACCATACAATCCGATTTTTGAGTGGTATTCTCCGGGTTGACTACTAGAACAGTTTAAATCTTCCTCTCGATCAATTTTTGCATCGAGTCCTAGGCGAATCAGTTCAACCAGCTGGTCCGATCTAGTTCTCTCGAATATTGCATGACCCTACTTTGCATTATTTCTATCGAAACATTGTAAAATGTGTTGGAATGGGTTACAAATTATATCATAATCTTGAGTGCATAAACCCAAGTTATCATATATGATAATTTTATTTTAATTAGAGTCACAATAAGAAGGAACTCACTTTAGTCCCACTTGTTTCACATAATTAAATATGTTAATAAACAAATAAAAGTATAATTGGTACCCAAAAAGACACTAAATTTCACAATAAGGAGGACAATTTTTGTATTTGATTTTTCCTCTTTTCTACCTTCTCTCGCTTCCACTCAACTTGGTCATGTCTCACATTTAGTCTTACTTTTGGGTCTTCATGTGCCGCTTTAATTTATACAAAAATCCCACATATCATGCTACAATTGAGTGAGACTACAATGAGATATTATTATGGATGCTCCTAAACCATCTTGTTATTTATATGATTCTCTTTTTTACAAGGTTGCACTTCCTCTCCCACAATAGGTTATACTATCAGATTTAGAGTCTCAGATTTTACGTGATATAAATATTGTGCTAATAGCGTGATACATGAAATGTTTTAAATATAGTTTGAAATTGTAATTATTATAGTAGTGATTCGTTTTGGAATTATCAAGGTTCCACGAAGCTTGTAAAAAGGAAATGATTTATCTATGTGGGTTGTTTGGTTGGGGGTTTTGGCATGGAAATTAATATATAAAGAAATCAAGTTCCATACCTTGTATTTGGTTGGACTTTTTAGGAATGAAACTTTATTTATAAAGATATCAAGTCTCGTCAATTTCGATAATTTTAATTCCCTCCACTTTTTGGGAGGTTTCAATTTTTATTTCCTTAAGGAATCAACATTTTAATTAAAAAAAGAAAAAACATAAATTATTTGTCAAACCCACACCACTTCATTATTGATTCATTGTTCATTCAAACTCACACCACCCTCTACTTGTTGTATGAGAGGAGAGGAGAGAGTTTGGTCACACAGATCCAACCGGCCGTCGAGGAGGGAGAATACGTCGGCAACCACCGCAAAGGGCGAGGAGAAAGAGTAGTGACCAAATCCAAGTGTCAATTAATTATTGAGGAGATAGGGGTGTCGAAACCACCACAAAGAGGAGAACAGAGATTTGAACGCTACTAGCAAGGAAGAAGATGGCGAAAAAGGGAAAAGAATTATGCCTAGATCTAAAAGGAGCATTGGCCACGAGTTTTAATATTTAAGGAGAGAGTGTAAAAGAAGCAGCAGGAAGAAACAAAGGAGAGAGATTCTAAGAGAAGGTGAATTATTCATATTAAAAATATTTATATTAATAAAAAAATTTAAAAATAAAATAATTAATTTCATTCCAAAATTAAACCAAACAATATAAATGATACCAATTATATTTCTTACAAACCAAACACATGAAATCAAAGAATCAAATTTCATAGCATTCTTTCAAAATTTAAGTCTCATTCCATTCCATTCTACTAAAGTTGAACCAAATAGCCCATAAATTCCGTTAGATCATGGATGACTTCTAGTGACAAGTTCACAAACTAGGAGAATAAAAAATTGTAGGTAAATAAAAGAGAGAGAGACTTGTGAACCAAAGATTTGGTGCTATGTTTATATATTCACGTTCATTTCAATGACAAGAGTCGAAGAGATTGACGTATCGATTGTTGGCGAGAAGAATTTGTGGCCTTGCCACAACTTTGACTCTCCATAGAGAGAGAGAGAGAGAGAGAGAGAGAATGGCAAGAGCTGATGAAATTGACATAGTGATTGTTGCCACAAACATACTGAGCTTTGGCTCCCCATAGGTCTCTCTCTCTCTCTCTGGTATTTAAGTGTTGATTTGATTCGAATGATTTAATTTCGAAAAAGTAAGATTTATTATTCAATATAAAATAGATTAAAATAGGAGCCGTTAGTTAGTTTTAAATAAAAATTAACAAAATAAAATTCACTTTTCTAATTTGAGCTTATATCAAAGGACAACTTAAAGGGATAAAAAGCTCAAAAATAAGAAATATTTTCAATAAAACTCCATTGGCGAAAGCCGATGATCCGGTGTTTGGGGGCTAAGATACAAAATGATAATGGTTACTCTTCATTCTGCCGTTAAAAAACGGCCTTTATTAAGTAGAATGTGAATATACAATTGTGTTAAATAAAAAAGGCAAACATCATGCTAATGCGAAAATTAAACAATCAAAGCATGCTTAAAGGTGATAAATAAACAAAGAAAGAAAGAAATAAGCTAATACAATGGGAAGGGAGGGAGGTAAATGAAATTATATTGCTTCTAAAACCACAATACAAAAAAATTAAATAGCGAAAACGAAAGAAAGCATTAAAGTACAAACATAGAAAGGGAGATCAACATCTTATGCCCTCGGGTAGACCCACTTGTCGATCTCGGTGGCTCGGTTGGATCTCGACAAGTATAACAACATGACAATGAGGGTAAAGGAGGAAATGATGCTTACTCTTGATGAAAGCTTTTGAGAGGGTAAGTGAAGGTATAAGTGGAGAGAGTAGAGGGAAATGAGAGTGAGAGAATTCAACAAAACGGGGTTTAATTAGGTCTGAATTGGTGCGTGGAAATGCGGGGACGAGTAGGAACCACGGCTTGCTCCGTGTTTCCCAGACAAATATCGGCTTCACATGAGGTGATCTTATCAAGGCAAACGACAAGGCGTTTGATCTCTGTAATATTGATTAGCTATTTTAGAAATCATTTTTATTTTGAAAAGGGCTTTTAGAAGTCTCGGGATATATTTTAACAAAAAAGGTAATTCTGGAATAGATCGCTGCCAAGCTCAATCGGGCCGGACAACCTTAAGCTGCTCGGACCAAAAGATAGGCCCAGTCAATAGTGAAGACTCGAGTATGAACTTATCTCTCTTTATGATTTTGAATTCAAGCCATTCTCCTAAAAGTTAGACATTCATCTCGGACACATTATGAGTTCCAAACTGAATTATCTCTATTAGACTTAGAATTGCGTGGGTCCGACCCACTTAGAAGCATTTAGTGAGAATTGAATGAGTACTTAGTTTCGGGTTTCGACCGCTAAGACCGAATCGGACGGAAAGTTTTCCTTAAATAGTTTCAAATACTTATGTTGATATGGAATTGTTGCGAATATGTGGTATTTGGGATTGTGAATTGTGTGTTCAATGGCTGGTATAAGTCATCCTTTTTGGTCTTTGTTTGTTTGATTTTCTTTTTTAAACGTAATTTATTGTAAATTTGATTCTTGCTATTAGTTTGCTTTAATGCTCAATTCAGTTTCTGGTTCAATCCTTATTGATACATTTGAGTTGTGATGAGAATTGATGATTTAGTTTCTCTTACTTGGATAATTTAGGAAAATTTAGTTTATTGTCATTATTCAATTTTCAATTCATGTTAGTTTAGATTAGTTTATGTTTTATGTATTAAGCCTTCAACTCGTTTCGCAACTTAATTTTAATTTAATCTATCTCTGTTATTCGACAAATCCCCGTACTCCCTAAAATCACTTCAACAAAATGGCGCCGTTGCTGGGTTGGCGTTAATTCAAATTAGGTTGCAAATCAAGTCCGTGAATCTTTGTTTGAGTCTTAGTTTTGAAGGTTTGCTCGGGAGAGTCCGAGTCACCCTAGAGGGGGTGAATAGGGTGATGGAAAAATCTTTGCGAGAACACACACTTTTGACGAGAGAAGAGGCAAAGACGGATTCCGAGTCTAAGCACGGGGTCGGAAAATATTGGACTCGGAATGCAATGAATTAGAGTAAACAGATACAACGAGGTCATGCTCGAGTCTAGAATGAACTCGGAAAGAGAACACGGAGATTTTACGTGGAAACCCTCCTGGGGCAGAAAACCACGGCCCGTGTCAATCCGGACACGAAGTCAAATCCACTATTTTGAGTCCACAAAATACCGTGAACTGATCGAACCCGAGTTGCTCCTTGGACAACTCTATACAAGTTTTCCTAGACTCGAAGTTACCTTATCCGATCTAGTACTTCCTAGCTGAGATAACCCTTACAGCTAGAGACAACTAAGCTGAATTAACCTTTACAGCTTAGTCAAGGGACCTCACAAAGAATGTAAGAAGAGTCCGTAACTAAGTACAAGACCTTACAACTCGAAAGTAATGAATTACCGAGTGGGAGTTGTAAGTTGAAGATTGAAAGTAAATACAATAACTTTGATCAAGTAAGTGTATTGACAATGTATTCGGCCACCTTCAAGTCTTGTGAAGTGGCTTCTTTTATAGAAGACCGGGCGAGTAGCCGTTATCTTCATCTCGCTGACCGATAGTCCTCTCGTGACCGTTGTGAAAGGCTTTCGAGTCACTCGGAAAGTATCCGTTGAAATATGGACGTTGGACAACGGTTTAACTCTCTTGGAAGTCCCAAAACCATCGGTTGTGTCTTGATAAATGTGGTGAGACCCACCGTTAAGCTTGGCGTTCCAGTTTTCCGGATATGGAAGCGAGACGGCTTCGACACAATCTTACGAGACTAAAGCGGGGAAGGTGAAAAGCCATATCTGCTGGTGATTTGACG